>JAGIQG010000010.1:105561584-106161584 GCA_024679065.1 Sphyrna mokarran
CCCTCCCCCCTCCCCCTAACAACCACCATGCCATTCCCAAGGAGCAAAAAAAAATCAATACAGGCTACAACATCAATAATTGTACATACACTTCATTTTCTCTCAACACTTTCCTTCAAATAATAATGGAAAAATGTTACATGATTTCAAGAAGAAATTAAATATACCTCCTGGAGTTAAAGGGATCAAGGGATATGGGGAGAAGAGGATCAGGATATCAAATTTGATAATCAGCCATGAACAAAATGAATGGCGGAGCAGGCTTGAAGGGCCGAATTGTTTCCTGCTGCTTCAATTTGTATCCCTCATTGCTAAGTAATATATTAATATTTTATAATAAATATTTAAGGTAATGGAGATACTTTTTTGAAGACTAGCTGTCTGACCAGGCAAGGTAGAATCCAGCCAGAGTTGGCAATTGTATTCCTCTCCATCCCAGTTTCTCCGAACCTATTCCTTACATTCTCCTGACCCAGTTTCCCTTCCATTGCATCCTCACCGTTGTTCCTCCCTCTTTCTCCCCTGCCTCTCCCATCTCTGCTTCCTTCAGATCCCCTTGGCTCAAACATCTCTTTCTCTCTAAACCTTCCCCAAAAGTCCAGCCCCCACCATTTTTTTGAACTCATTTTGTGGGACATGGGCATCACTGATTAGGTCAGCATGTATTGCCCATCCCTAATTGCCCTTGAGAAGGTGGTGGTGAGCCACATTCCCTGTGGTGTAGATGCAACACAGTGCTGTTAAGGAAGAAGTTCCAAGATTTTGACCAAGCGACAGTGAAGAAACGGTGATATATTTCCAAGTCAGGATGGTGAGTGGCTTGGAGAGGTAGCTCCAGGTAGTGGTGATCCCATGCTTCTGCTGTTCTTGTCTTTCTGGTTGGTTGTGGGTTTGGAAGGTGCTGCCTAAGATAACTTGGTGATTTGCTCCAGTGCATCTTGTAGATGGTGCACACTGCTACCACTATGCATAAGTAGTGGAGGGATTGAATGTTTGTGGATGGGATAACAATCAAGCGGGGCTGCTTTGTCCTGGTGTCAAACGTTTTGAGTATTATTGGAGCTGCACCCATCCAGGCAAGTGGACAGCATTTCATTACGTTCCTGACTTGTGCTTTGTAGATAGTGAACAGTCTTTGGGGAGTCAAGAGGTGAGTTACTCGCTGCAGGATTCTGAGCTTTCAATCTGTTTTGTTGACCACTGTATTAATATGGGCTAATTCAGTTCAGTTTCTGGTCAATAGTCAGCCCACAGGATGTTAAAACGGGGGATTCAATGATGCTAATGCCATTGAATGTCAAAGGGCGAGAATCAGATACTCTCTTGTTGGAGATGGTCATTGCCTGGCACTTGTGTGGCACACTTTTGACTTGCCATTTGTCAGCCAAGCCTGGACATGGACTGCTTTGGTGTCTGAGGAATGGCGAATGGTGCTGAACATTGTGAAATCATCAGTGAACATTCCAACTTCTGACTCTATGATGGAGGGAAGGTCATTGATGAAGCAGTTGAAGATGGTTGGGCCTTAGACAATATCTTGAAGGACTCCTGCAGTGATGCCCCGGAGCTGAGATGATTGAATTCCAACCACCAAAACCAACTTCCCTTGTGCAGGGTATGACTGCACCCCGCTGAGAGTTTTCTCACTGATTCCCAGTGACTCCACTCTTGCTCGGGTTCCTCACTGCCACACTTGGTCAAATGCTGCCTTGATATCTGGATTGTTGCAAATGCTTCAGCCTTTTCACAGAATCCCTTCACGACATTCAATCCATTGGGTCTGCATGACTTTCTGACAGAGCATCTTACCCAAGCTCTCTCCCCCACCGTATCACTGCAACCCACACATTTGGCGTGGCCTGTCCGCCTAACCAAGCATCTTTGGACTTCTCTTTTGCATTGAGGTGCTGGGCTCCTCCATCATTGAAGATGGGGATATTTTTGGATATTTCATCCTCTCTCCCTCCCATATGCCTTCCCCTCCAATCTCTCTGCTTCCCCATCCTTTCTGCACTGACCCACTCGCTTGCCCCACACAGGAAAACCAGGCTGACAAACCTGTAAAAAAGAACTCAGAATTTGAAATGATGGTACTTCTTTATTTCAAGAACATTCCTGTTCGGTCTAAAACAAATCTTTTATTCACATCAGTGTTTAGAATACAAACAAACACAAACACACATACATAGATTAAAAAAACACATTACAACCAAAAGTAGCAGAGAAACCACCAGCGGGTCATTCATTTGTCGCCCAATCTCCATCCTGTGGTTCTCAATCACTCCAGATGATCAACGAGAATTACCTGAGGCCGTGAGCCATGGTGAGCAGTTTCCCATCTCACTGCTGTCACCTGTGACTCAATGGATAACATTCTCAGGGTCAGATATTGGGTCTGAGCAATCACAAAATCCAGGCTGGTGCTCCCACTGCAGCACTGAGGGAGTGCCGCACTGTCAGAGGGTCAGTGCTGAGGGAGTGCCGCACTGTCAGAGGGTCAGTGCTGAGGGAGTGCCGCACTGTCAGAGGATCAGTGCTGAGGGAGTGCCGCACTGTCAGAGGGTCAGTGCTGAGGGAGCGCTGCACTGTCAGAGGGTCAGTGCTGAGGGAGTGCCGCACTGTCAGAGGGTCAGTGCTGAGGGAGTGCCGCACTGTCAGAGGGTCAGTGCTGAGGGAGCACCGCACTGTCAGAGGGTCAGTGCTGAGGGAGTGTCGCACTGTCAGAGGGTCAGTGCCGAGGGAGCACCGCACTGTCAGAGGGTCAGTGCTGAGGGAGCACCGCACTGTCAGAGGGTCAGTGCTGAGGGAGCGCCGCACTGTCAGAGGGTCAGTGCTGAGGGAGCGCCGCACTGTCAGAGGGTCAGTGCTGAGGGAGCGCCGCACTGTCAGAGGGTCAGTGCTGAGGGAGTGCTGCACTGTCAGAGAGTCAGTACTGAGGGAGTGCTGCACTGTCAGAGAGTCAGTACTGAGGGAGCGCCGCACTGTTGGAGCTGCCATCTTTCCAAGGAGACATTAAGTAATGGAAGGTCCTGATGTGGTTCTGAGACAGATGGACTGGACAATATTTAGCCAACATCATTATGGACAGATTTTATTTGTTCATGGGGTATGGGTGATACTGGCAAAGCCAGTATTTATTTCTCATCCCTATTTACCCTGCAGAAGATGGCGGTGAGCTGCCTTCTTGAGCCGCTGCAATCCCTGTGGTGTAGCTAGACCCACCGTGCTGTTAGGGAATGAGTTCCAGTATTTTGACCCAGTGACAGTGAAGGAACTGTGATATATTTCTGAGTCAGGATGATGAGTGGTTTGGAGGGGAGCTTGCAGGCGGTGGTGCTCCCAGGCATATGCTGCTTTTGTCATTCTGGATGGAAGTGCTCATGAATTTACAAGGTACTATCTAAGGAATCTTGGTGAGTTCCTGCAGTGCATCTTATAGATGGTACACAATGCTGCCACTCTGCATCAGTGGTAAAGGGATTGAATGTTTGGATCAAGTGGGTTGCTTTGTCTTGGATGGTGTTGAGCTTCTTGAGTGTTGTTGGAGCTGCACCCATTCAGGCAAGTGGAGTGCATTCCATTACATTCCTGAATTGTACCTTGTAGATGGTAAACAGGCGTTTTGAGGGAGTGGGGGGCAGGAGGTGATTGACTTGTCACTGAATTCCAGTCTCTGACCTGCTGTGGTAGCCACAGTATTTATATGGGCGGTATAGTTCAGACCAGATTATCATCATCACTTTATTGGTTGTGGGATCTTGCTGCAAATTGTTGGTGACATTTCCTACATGACAACAATAATTACACTTCAAAAAGCACTTCATTGGCCGTGATGGGCTTTGTGACGGACTGAGGTAGTGAATGGTGCTGGATAAATACCAGTGTCTTATTGTGGGTGGTGTGTGTGGGCTGAGCTGGAATAAAGCTCATTCCAAACATCAGGGACTGAGTTTGTTCAAAGAAATTAGATTTGTGGAAGTGAGGAGACTGAAACAATCTCATTTCTTTTTCCATTAGCAAACCGCCCGAAGCAATGCTGGGAGTCTCAGCCCTACTTGGAATGAAGGTCAAATGGCAAAAATGAAGCATTATACTGGGGTAGGTTTACCTAATTGTCATTCTGGGCGTCTACACCCTCACACCGGGTTATCGGTCAGTTATTGCAAGCTGTCTCCACAAACTGATGGGCTGGGCGGGGGGAGGGGGGGGCGGTGTTGGGGGATTCATCTTCTGCCTCATGAATTTTCACCCCCAGAACAGGGTTCTCATCGTAATGAGACAGATATTTCTTTAATATGTTAATACGTTCACATGGTCAAGCTGGTCATTAAAACTGACCAATTGACCAACAGAAAACCCAGGAAAGCTGGCATTGCAGGAGAGGCTCTGATTTACTGTGTCGAGTTGTGAGTTGCACTGTGGCAGAGTGGTTAGCACTGCTGCCTCACGGCGCCAGGGACTCGGGTTCAATTCCAGCCTCAGGTCACTGTCTGTGCGGAGTCTGCATGTTCTCCCCGTGTCTGCATGGGTTTCCTCTTGTTTCCTCCCAAACTCCAAAGAGGTGCAAGTTCGGGTGGATTGGCCATGCTTAAATTGCCCTTTAGTAACCAAAGATGTGTAGGTTAGGTGGATTACCCATGCTAAATGTGTGGGCTTATGAGACAAGGTAGAGGGGAAGGCCCCATGTAGGCCAGACCAGGTAAGGATGACAGATTTCATAAAACACAGAACATAACAGCAAAACAGGCCCTTTGGCCTACAAGTTGCGCTGATCATATCTATACCAACTTCTTTTAAGGTCATTATTGAACCAAATATGCATATCTATGATAATCAATTAAATCATCAGTACTGAGACTTGCTTTAGTTCCCAGATTAATTAATTGAATTTAAATTCTGCCATGGTGGGATTTGAACCTGTGTCCCCAGAACATTAGCCTGCACCTTTGGATCGCAAGTCCAGTGACATCACCACTCTGTCACCATGTCCCCTCCACTAAAAGCAGTCCTCATGTTCAGGAACAGTTTGAAATTTGGGAGAGAGTATTAAAATCTATTGGAATGTCTCACCATATCCCTCAATCCTCCCTTTTCCCCACACCTCAATCTCCTCCTTTTCCATCTATTCCTCAATCCCACCTTCACCCCATAGCCCACCCATATCTTGTAATTCCTTCTCTCAGTGTAGAGACATGTGTCACTGCCCTTGACACAGTTTACACTCTCTGTTTCAATCTCCTGGATATATCACCTCGCGACTTGATTCTCTTTAAGTGAGAGAAAGAGGAAAAACAATAACTTGCGTTTAAATAGCACCAGTAGCAGAGTCAGCAATTTTCAAACACTGAGAACCAATGAATCCCTACAGTGCAGAAGGAGGCCATTCAGCCCATCGAGCCTGCAACAACCACAATCCCACCAGCTGTGGAGAGAAACAGAGTTAACATTTTAACCCCCCACTAAACTCAAAAATTCAACTGGTTTAGTTGTCCTTTAGAGAAGGCATTCCTTTGTTTGTCCTTTTGAGAGGACATGAGGGATGTGGGATAATGTGGGAAAGTGAAATTGATTGGGAATATCAGTCATGAGATTGTATGAAATGGTGCAGCAGGTTCGAGGAGCTTAAGTGACCCTCTGAAATGGCCAAGTGGACACTCAGTCCCAGGGCAATTAGGGAAGGGCAACAAATACTGACCCAACGATGCCCACATCCTGTGGAAGAATAAAGAATTGGCTAATGGTTTGGGTCGGGTGTCCTCTACTTGAGCCCAGAGTAGGTCAGCTCAGCCATTCCATCTCGGATATGTCGGAAGTACTCCAGGTGAGTGCGGTGAATTTTCCAGGTGTATTTCCCACAGCCTTTGGCGTATTGCATGAAATGGGGAGCACCGGTGAAGATCACACTGTCTGCCACAATGATGCTTCCCTCTTGCAGCAGATTGGAGTCTTCCAGGAGCTGCAGATCTCGCAGATAACAGCACTTCCAATGGTTCATGAAAACAAAGTCTAACTTGTCCACATCAAACTTCTCTCTGAGCTGAGGGATCACCTCATCAGAAGGACTAATGATTTGTTCCACCTGTTTCAAAGAAAATTCCGTTCACTTTGTGTCAAAGAAAATTCACCATTGCAGTTGAGAATGAGATTCTGTGCTCAAGTGACCTTCACAATTCCCCTCTACACTGTCCCCCATCAAACACTCCCAGGACAGGTACAGCACGGGGTTAGATACAGAGTAAAGTCCTCTACACTGTCCCCCATCAAACACTCCCAGGACAGGACAGCACGGGTTAGATACAGAGTAAAGCTCCCTCTACACTGTCCCCATCAAACACTCCCAGGACAGGTACAGCACGGGGTTAGATACAGAGTAAAGCTCCCTCTACACTGTCCCCCATCAAACACTCCCAGGACAGGTACAGCACGGGGTTAGATACAGAGTAAAGCTCCCTCTACACTGTCCCCCATCAAACACTACCAGGACAGGTACAGCACGGGGTTAGATACAGAGTAAAGCTCCCTCTACACTGTCCCCCATCAAACACTCCCAGGACAGATACAGCACGGGGTTAGATACAGAGTAAAGCTCCCTCTACAGTGTCCCCCATCAAACACTCCCAGGACAGATACAGCACGGGGTTAGATACAGAGTAAAGCTCCCCCTACACTGTCCCCCCATCAAACACTCCCAGGACAGGTACAGCACGGGGTTAGATACAGAGTAAAGCTCCCTCTACAGTGTCCCCCATCAAACACTCCCAGGACAGGTACAGCACGGGGTTAGATACAGAGTAAAGCTCCCTCTACAGTGTCCCCCATCAAACACTCCCAGGACAGGTACAGCACGGAGTTAGATACAGAGTAAAGCTCCCTCTATACAATCCCCCATCAAATACTCCCAGACAGGTACAGCACAGGATTTTAAGATCATAAGAAATAAAACATAGAACATTACAGCACTGTACAGGCCCTTTGGCCCTTGATGTTGTGCCGACCTGTGAAACCAACCTAAAGCCCATCTAAGCTACGCTATTCCAATATCATCCATAGGAGTGGCAGTCAGCCATTTTTCCATTTAGCCTTGTGTAAATTGATCTGTTTGTTGCCTTAACTCCACTTTCCAATCTGCTTCACTTAACCTTTCAATCCTTTGTTGACCCAAACTCTGCCTAAGGCAGCCTTGAATATATTCAGTGACCCACAGTCCCCGCTGCTTTCTGTGGGGGGAGAATTCCAAATACTAACCATCCTTTGAGAGGAGAAATTCCTTCTCATCTTGTCTTAAATTGGAGACCACTTTTTAAACTATAACCTCTGGTCCTAGATTTCCCCCCCACCTCTGCTGACGGGAAAGCATTCTTTCAACATCCACCCTGTGAAGCCCCCTTAGAATCTGATGCTTCAATAAGATTCCCTCTCATTCTTCTGAACTCCAGTGAGTCTGGGCCCAACCTGCTCAACCTTTCCTCACAAGACAACAACCTCCATCTCAGGTCTCAGCTTTGTGAACCTTCTCTGAACTGTGTCCGATGCAGGTATGTCTCTCCTTGAATCAGGAGATCAAAGCTGTATACAGTACTGTAGATGCGCTCTCACTGATGTCCTGTACAATAGTAGCAAGAATTCCATGCTTTTATCCTTCATCCACTTTACAATTAAGTCCAATATTCCATTTGAATTCCGAATCACTTGCTGTACCTGCATACTGATCTTTTGTGATTCATGTACAAGGACATCCAGATCCCTCTGTATCTCAGCATTCTGCAGTCTCTCTATATTTAACGAATCTTCTGTTTTTCTATTCTTTGTGTCAAAATGAACAATCACACATTTTCCCACATTATACTCCTTCTGTCATTTTCCCTCATTTACTTCACCTATCAATTTCCTTTTGCAGACCCTTTGTATCCTCCTTACTTTTTTGTCTTTCATCACCAAATCTGGCAACAATATATTTGGTTCTTCCATCCAAGTCATTAATATAGATTGGAGATAGTTGAGGCCACAGCACAGATCTCTGCAGCACTCCACTAGTTACAGCTTGCCAACCTGAAAACTATTTATTTAATTTGACTTTCTGCTTCCTGTTAGCTTGCTAATTTTCCATCCAAGCTAATATATCACCACCAACACCATGAAAAGGAATATTTTATGTGGCACCTTATAAATGTGTGGAATTCCAACTACACCACATCTACCAGTCTCCCTTTATCCACCCTGCTTTTTACATTCTCAAATTACCCAACAAATTTATCAAACACAATTTCTCTTTAAGAAAACCATGCTGACCTTGCCTGATTAAATTTTTATTTGCGAAATGTTGGTCAGTGAGCACAGGGGAGATCAATGGATGGGATTTGGAGTGAGTTAGGACACAAGCATCTGAGGTTTGAGTGACCACACGCTTCTGAAGTTTAGAATATGGGAAACTGGTCAGGACAGTGTTGTTATGGTCAACTCTAAAGGTGATGAGGAAGATCTTGTGGCAAGGTGGAATCTCGCAGCCACAGACTCCAGGTTAAAGTCCCAGTCCAGGACTTGGTGGTCGGTCATGGAAGGTGTGTCCATAACATGACCAAACTGACGAACTCTCGGCCTGTGAATCATCCCAATACGCGTGATGGCAGGCGGGAGGAGAGTTTTCTGTTCGGACAAAAGGCAATGGAAAACTACTGCAGGACTTCAACATAATCACAGATCAATCTAATGGAAGCTGGGCTTGTCACAAACTCACACATTGTAGCTGAAGGAGCAGGGGATAAAGGTGAGGGTTTTAGCAGTGCATCAAACATGTGCAGAGATGAGGAAATGTAATCGGTGAAAAGAAATAGAGGAATTGAATTTTGGACACAGTGAGTTGTTTCACTCTCTCTTTCTCACACCCCTTCCCTCTCTCTCCCCTCTACCTCTCTCCCTCTCTCTCTCTCCCCCTCCCTTCCCCCTTCCCTCTGTCCTCCCTCCCCTTTCTCCCCTCTCTTTCTCTCTCTCTCTGCCTCTCTCCCTCTCCCCTTTCTCTTTCCCAGTCTCACCTTTCTTTCACCCTCTGTCACTCTCTCCCCTCTCTCTCCTGTTGTTCTATCTCCCCTCTCTCTCTCCCCCCTCTCTCCCCGCTTTTCCTTCCCCTCCATCTCTCTCTCCTCTCCCTCTGTCCCTCCTTTTGCCCCTGGGCTTGGTGGTGATTTATCTGTGAAACTCACTGTGTCCTCGTCAAATCCCGCCAAGCGAATTATCTTCTCAGCCACTGCTGCATTCCCCTGGTCCATTTCCACGGTGTAGAGTTTGGCGTTGGGGGACAGGTTCCTAGCTATACGGAGTGCTGAGTAACCACAGTAAGTCCCCAGCTCCAGCACCGTCAGGGGAACATTCTCGTAGATAAGTCTCTCCAGGATCTTGCCTACGATTTGTGGGAGAAGAAAAGAAAATAATGACTGCTGTTTGTGGGATCTTGCTGTACACAAGTGGATTGTAGCATTTCCTGATTGTAACAGCGACTGCACTTCAAATAATACTTCACTGGCCATGAAATGTTTTGAGAAATCCTGCGATCTGAATCATTAAAAAAAAGTAAGGTGTTGTTTCTGAAAGATAGTTGATGAAGTGGAGACAGGAGATCAGTAACGAGCGAATGGAATATCAGAACGCATTTGAAAAATTGAACAAAACTACAAAGATTCATGAATGAATCCGAATCCTCAAACCAGCCCCCCATCCATTGACTCTGTCTACACTTCCCGCTGCCTCGGCAAAGCAGCCAAAATAATTAAGGACTCCACACACCCCAGACATTCTCTCTTCCACCTTCTTCTGTCGGGAAAAAGATACAAAAGCCTGAGGTCACGTTCCAACAGACTCAAGAACAGCTTCTTCCCTGCTGCCATCAAACTTTTGAATGAACCTACCTCGCATTAAGTCGATCTTTCTCTATATTCCAGCTATGACTGTAGCACTACATTCTGCACTATCTCTTTTCCTTCTCTACGAACAGTATACTTTGTCTGTATAGCATCCATGAAACAATATTTTTCACTGTGTGCCAATACACATGACAATAATAAATGAAGTTCAATCAACTGAATGGCTTTCTTTTGGAATTAGATAAATGTAGGACCCAGGAGGAGTCTATTCTGCCCATCTTGTTAATTCTAGCAGTATTGTGGTCCCTGTGGAGAACTGTGAGCACAGCTGGGGGAGTGTGCCACCCAATCTTCCCCATCTCCAATTACCTTTCTCTGGGCCAACATTGCTCAGATATTCCCGGCAGTTGCACCATGTGTCGAAAGTGCTGAGGATGTTCTCGGGATCTCCAGGAATGCCATGCGTCATCACGTACTGGAAGGCCCTCTCCTCCCTGGACAGGCCAGTCAGGTAGTCCTGAATCTTCCGGAGAATCACCGCCCGCCAGAACAGCAGGAAGTAGTAGCGGTAACGGATGATGAGGGTCATCAGGAAGGGGATGAAAGCCAGAGCAATGGCAGGAGAGACCATCTGGGGAGAAGTGTCAAAGAGGGAGCAAAGTTAATGGTGGAGAATTAAAGAATAAAACTCTCATCGTTTTCTCAGTGACCTGTGGCTGGTTCTGGACTTCAGTGCAACATCATCACAGTGCCCAGTCGGGCTGGTCTAGGTCCACTGTTAACTTTTCTGTTCCTCTATATTCGTTACTCCTATTCTGGTCCAGCTCAAACTTTGCTGTTAAACACCAGTTTTATCTGTCCCGTGAGCTGGCAGCTATTCAATGTTTTTCTTTGTATCTGACCACAGATCAGCTGGAATTTCGTGTGCTTCTCACCCAGTCACTGTAACCTTGTGTAACCAGGGGCTCTGTGCTCAGACTATCAACACCTCTCATTGAACTGTGTTCAGTTTGTGTTGAATTGTGTTCAATTTTGAGCTTTCGAGACAAATGATCATGGGTTCAAATCCTATTCCAGAGACTTCAACACAATTCAGGCCAACACTTGCAATGTAGTGCCGAGGGAGCGCCGCGCTGTCAGAGGGTCGGTGCCGAGGGAGCGCCGCGCTGTCAGAGGGTCGGTGCCGAGGGAGCGCCGCGCTGTCAGAGGGTCGGTGCCGAGGGAGCGCCGCGCTGTCAGAGGGTCGGTGCCGAGGGGGCGCCGCGCTGTCAGAGGGTCGGTGCCGAGGGGGCGCCGCGCTGTCAGAGGGTCGGTGCCGAGGGGGCGCCGCGCTGTCAGAGGGTCGGTGCCGAGGGGGCGCCGCGCTGTCAGAGGGTCGGTGCCGAGGGGGCGCCGCGCTGTCAGAGGTCGGTGCCGAGGGGCGCCGCGCTGTCAGAGGGTCGGTGCCGAGGGGGCGCCGCGCTGTCAGAGGGTCGGTGCCGAGGGCGCGCCGCGCTGTCAGAGGGTCGGTGCCGAGGGGGCGCCGCGCTGTCAGAGGGTCGGTGCCAAGGGGCGCCGCGCTGTCAGAGGGCGGTGCGCCGCGCCTGTCAGAGGGTCGGTGCCGAGGGGGCGCCGCGCTGTCAGAGGGTCGTGCCGAGGGGCGCCGCGCTGTCAGAGGGCCGATGCCGAGGGGGCGCCGCGCTGTCAGAGGGCCGGTGCCGACCCCCAACCCACCCCACCCAGGGAGCGCCGCGCTGTCAGAGGGTCGGTGCCGAGGGAGCGCCGCGCTGTCAGAGGGTCGGTGCCGAGGGAGCGCCGCGCTGTCAGAGGGTCGGTGCCGAGGGGGCGCCGCGCTGTCAGAGGGTCGGTGCCGAGGGGGCGCCGCGCTGTCAGAGGGTCGGTGCCGAGGGGGCGCCGCGCTGTCAGAGGGTCGGTGCCGAGGGGGCGCCGCGCTGTCAGAGGGTCGGTGCCGAGGGGGCGCCGCGCTGTCAGAGGGTCGGTGCCGAGGGGGCGCCGCGCTGTCAGAGGGCCGGTGCCGAGGGGGCGCCGCGCTGTCAGAGGGCCGGTGCCGAGGGGGCGCCGCGCTGTCAGAGGGCCGGTGCCGAGGGGGCGCCGCGCTGTCAGAGGGCCGGTGCCGAGGGGGCGCCGCGCTGTCAGAGGGCCGGTGCCGAGGGGGCGCCGCGCTGTCAGAGGGCCGGTGCCGAGGGGGCGCCGCGCTGTCAGAGGGCCGGTGCCGAGGGGGCGCCGCGCTGTCAGAGGGTCGGTGCCGAGGGGGCGCCGCGCTGTCAGAGGGCCGGTGCCGAGGGGGCGCCGCGCTGTCAGAGGGTCGGTGCCGAGGGGGCGCCGCGCTGTCAGAGGGTCGGTGCCGAGGGGGCGCCGCGCTGTCAGAGGGTCGGTGCCGAGGGGGCGCCGCGCTGTCAGAGGGCCGGTGCCGAGGGGGCGCCGCGCTGTCAGAGGGCCGGTGCCGAGGGGGCGCCGCGCTGTCAGAGGGCCGGTGCCGAGGGGGCGCCGCGCTGTCAGAGGGCCGGTGCCGAGGGGGCGCCGCGCTGTCAGAGGGCCGGTGCCGAGGGGGCGCCGCGCTGTCAGAGGGCCGGTGCCGAGGGGGCGCCGCGCTGTCAGAGGGCCGGTGCCGAGGGGGCGCCGCGCTGTCAGAGGGCCGGTGCCGAGGGGGGCGCCGCGCTGTCAGAGGGGTCGGTGCCGAGGGGGCGCCGCGCTGTCAGAGGGTCGGTGCCGAGGGGGAGCGCCGCGCTGTCAGAGGGTCGGGCCGAGGGGCGCCGCGCTGCGAGGGCCGGTCCGAGGGGGCCCGCCGCTGTCAGAGGTCGGTGCCGAGGGGGCGCCGCGCTGTCAGAGGGCCGGTGCCGAGGGGCGCCGCGCTGTCAGAGGGTCGGTGCCGAGGGGGCGCCGCGCTGTCAGAGGGTCGGTGCCGAGGGGGCGCCGCGCTGTCAGAGGGTCGGTGCCGAGGGGGCGCCGCGCTGTCAGAGGGTCGGTGCCGAGGGGGCGCCGCGCTGTCAGAGGGTCGGTGCCGAGGGGGCGCCGCGCTGTCAGAGGGTCGGTGCCGAGGGGGCGCCGCGCTGTCAGAGGGTCGGTGCCGAGGGGGCGCCGCGCTGTCAGAGGGTCGGTGCCGAGGGGGCGCCGCGCTGTCAGAGGGTCGGTGCCGAGGGGGCGCCGCGCTGTCAGAGGGTCGGTGCCGAGGGGGCGCCCCTGTCAGAGGGTCGGTGCCGAGGGGGCGCCGCGCTGTCAGAGGGTCGGTGCCGAGGGGGCGCCGCGCTGTCAGAGGGTCGGTGCCGAGGGGGCGCCGCGCTGTCAGAGGGTCGGTGCCGAGGGAGCGCCGCGCTGTCAGAAGGTCAGTACCGAGAGAGTGCTGTATTGTAGAAGGTGCAGGATTTTGGATGTGTTGTTAAACTAAGACAGATGGGCTGGGTGTGAAAGATCCTCGAGAGTGACTGAATGAAAAGCTGTGTCGTTGTCACTGGAGCTGAACCCAGAGCAATCCCTCAACTAACCTCACAAAACAAACCTGCTGTTCATGGGATCTTGCTGTGCACAAATTGTTTGTCACATTTTCAACAGTGACTGCATTTCAAAAATGCATCATCCACTGCACGATGCTTAGTTGACAGAGTGAGGCTGTGAAAACTGATATAGAAATGCAGACATATTGCTTCCCATTCCTACCTCTGTAACAGACTGGAACTCTGCCTCTCGCAGCTGATGTGGTCTCTCCGAGCGATGTGGAAGTTTGTGCACTGGTGCCTCGATCCTGCTGGGTTCTCCTCTATTATTGATGGCTCTCCAGGGCCTCTGAGAAGGTTCTGGAAGTGTTGTGGGATCAGGTTTTGCCAGCCAGATGTCGGGGTTTCCGGTTTCTCAGGTACAGCCAACCTCCAACAGGACTGAGTCCTTGGTCCAAGACAATCAGCCTGATTAAAATGTAATGCATCTCGTTCTGTCCAAATGGCAGCTAATTGTCCAAATTAACATGAATCTTTTCATTGCCTGATACTTCAACAACCCCTCTCCTTCTACATCACGCTCTATTTCTCTCTCATTCTAACTCTGTGTCTCTGCTTTCTGCATGTGACTCTCTCCATCTCTCTAGTTTTATCCCTGCCTCAATCTCTCTTACTCACTCTCTAAATTTCACTCTTTTTCCTCAGCTCTCCAGCTCCAGCTCTCTCTTGCTCCATCCCCCCTCTCTTTTTGTTTCGCACCTCACTTTGTCATGGAGTCACATAATACAGAAAAGGCCTTTCGGCCCATCAAGTCTAAGCCGATCCTTTTCTCTCTTTCATTCTTTCTTACCTATTTCCGCTGTTGTTTGTGTTTCTCTCACTCCCTCTCTCTTTTTGTGCTTTCTGCTTTTCCTTCATTGGACAGTCACCAGTCAATGTGATGCTACAGGGTAAAACCCTTATCGGAGATGTTAATTAGCAGATCCACTTGGGGAGGCCACCAGGAGGCAGTACTGAAGGAGTGCTGCACTCTGAGGTGCCATTTTTCAGATACCTACCCTTGTGGAAGATCCCGTTATTTTGAACAAGTGTAGGGAAGTAGGGAGTGAGCTACAACTCTCACCAACTTTTACAGATGCACCGAAGAAAATATTCTTTCTGGTTGTATCACAGCTTGGTATGGGCTCCTGCTCTGCCTCAGATTGCAAGGAACTACAAAGGGTTGTGAACGAAACCCAATCCATCACTCAAACCAGCCTCCCATCCATTGACTCTGTCTACATTTCCTGCTGCCTCAGCAAAGCAGCCAGCACAGTTAAGGACCTCACGCACCCCGGACGTTGTCTCTTCTCCCTTCTTCTGTCAGGAAAAAGATAGAAAAATTTGAAGTCACGTATCAACCAACTCAAGAACAGCTTCTTCCCTGTTGCCATCAGATTTTTGAATGGACCTACCTCACACTAAGTTGATCTTTCTCTACACCCTAGCTTTGACTGTAACACTACATCCTGCACTGCCTCCTTTCCTTCTCCATGAACAGTATGCTTTGTCTGTATAGCATGCAGGAAATAATATTTTTCACACTATATTAATATATGTGACAATAGTAAATCAGATCACGTTCTGTGCCGTGATTATGGCCAATAAACAATGATCCAGTGGATATGGGAATGTGGAATGTCAAACACAATCAGCCCAGCCATTTTGAATGGGAGAGCAGGCTCAGTGGGCCAAATGGTCTTCACCTGGTTCTATTTCATACATTTGTATTTTCACATTGCTGTGTGCAGGATCTTGCTTTGTGTAAATTGGCTGCTGTGTTTCCTACATTACAACAGTGACTACTTTTTAATAAGTTAACAGAGCCTTGCTGTCATATTTAAAAGACAGCAGCTCTGACAGTGCAGCACCTCCCCAGCCCTGCCACTGGTGTTGGGCTGGATTAAGCTTAAGCCTCTCATGTGGATGTTGAATCAACAAGATTCTGACTGAGAGGTGTCAGTGCTATCCACTGAGTCATGGTTGACAGTACATTACCAAATGATTACAGGATATATGGTGCAGAAATAGGCCACTCAGCCCAACTATTCCGTGCTATGTGTTTTTGCTCCACTCTTTTCCCATCTAAATCTCTCATTGTAACCCTCTCTTCCTTTCTCCATCATAGGCTTGTCCAGCTTCCTCTCAAATGCATCATCCCTGCTTGTCCCTTCAACCACTTCCTGTGCCAACGAGTTCCACATGGACCTCACTCTTTGGGTAAAGATACTTCTTCTGAATTCCCAAGTGGGTTCCTGGGTCACTATCTTACATCAAGGTCTCTGGTTATGCTCTTCGTCACAAGAGGAAACATTCTCTCTGTATTCACTCAGTTCAAAACATGTCACAATCTGAAAGAATTCTCTAAGGTCACCCTCTCTCTTCTTTGCTCAATACAAAAGAGATCCGCCCTCCTTTCTTGGTATGTAAACCCACACATTTCTGGTTCTGAATCCTGCCCGATGTCCATCCCAAGCTGGCATCGATATGTTTCTTTTTATTTGTCCATGGGATGTAGGGTTCGATGACTAGAGCAGCATTTATTACCCGACGCTAATTGTCCTTGAAAAGATGGTGGTGAAGCTGCCTTCTTGATCCGCTGCTGCTCTTGTGGTGCAGGTACACCCACAGTGCTATTAGGAGTTGAGTTCAGGAATTTAACCCAGCGACAGAGACTTTTCCCCAGGGCTGAAGTGGCTGCCACAAGAGGACACAGGTTTAAGATGCTGGGGAGTAGGTACGGAGGAGATATCAGGGGTAAGTTTTTCACTCAGAGGGTGGTAGGTGTGTGGAATCGGCTGCCGGTGTGTGGTGGAGGCGGATTTGATAGGGTCTTTTAAGAGACTTCTGGATGAGTACATGGGACTTAGTAAGGTAGAGGGGTTATAGGTAAACCTAGTAGGTAGAGATAAGATTGGCGCAACTTGTGAACCAAAGGGCGTTGTTCATTGTTGTTGGAGCCACAGTTGTCCAGTATTTCATTTCATTCCTGACTTGTGCCTTGTAGATGGTTGACAGGTTTTGGAGTCAGGGGGTGGATTGCTAGATGTGGAATTCGTGCAGCTGCAGTATTTATATGGCTTGTCCAGTTCAGTTTCTGGTCAATGATAAACTCCCAGGATGTTGATCGTGGGGGATTTGGCAATGGTAATGCCATTGCATGTCAAGGGGGGATTGCACGTGTGGCCTGAATGCTGTTTATCAGCCTGAATGTTGTCCAGGTCTTGCTGCATTTAGGCATTTGCTGCTTTAACATTGAGGAGTTTTGAATGGAACTAAACACCATGCAATTAGATGTGAATATTCCCACTTCTGAGTTTCCAGCTTTGGACACTACTCTGAGGAATTCCTGGTGTGATGTCCTGGGACTGAGATTATTCATCTCAAATAATCACAGTCTCCTTTGTACCAGGTATGACTCCAACCAGCGGAGGGTTTTCCCCTTGATTTCCATTGACCCCAGTTCTGCTCAGGCTCCTCGATGCCACATTCGGTCCAGTGCTGTCTTGATGTCAAGGGCAAGCACTCTTATCTCTGAAATATAGCTCTTTTGTCCTTGTTTTGACTAAGTAATGAGGTCAGGAGCAGGTCAGGTCAATGAGCTACCTGGCCCTGGAAGAAGCCAAACCAAGCACTGGTTGTTAAGTGAGTGCTGCTCAAAGATCCCTTCCATCATTTTGCTGACATTGAGAGTAGATCAATAAGGTGGAAATTGGTTAAATCTGTCCTATTTTTTGTGTACAGGACATACCTGGACAGTTTTCCATTACTGGGTAGATGTACTGGAACAGTTTGGTTAAAAGTAAAGCTGGAATCTAATCGCTTTGCCAACTTGCGATTTGTCTTCCTAACCACTGGCTGTACTTGCATGCTGACTGGCAGTGTTCCTTGTATGAGTACACCAAGTCTCTCTGAGAATTTGCATTTACAAGTTTCAGGCCTGTATTCTGCTTTTCTATTCTTACAATCAGAGTGAATAACCTCACATTTCCCTACATTTCATTCCATCTGACACTTGTTGGCCACTCACTTAGCCTGTCTCTAACTCTCTGCAAACTCATTGGCACAGATCTTCCAATCTCCAGATCCTCAGAGACTGGGTGGACACTAGAAGTTGTGCTGGAAATCCCCTCAGAGCCCCATTGCAAGGACCTTCGTGTGAATTTTCTGCCTCCTTCCTCGCTCCAAAAAGTCTCAATCTCTGAGTTAGAGCCCGAGATTTTGGAAGATCCCAATTCACTTACCTATAAAGTTCTCCAGGAAATATTAGACAGAAATGTTCTGTTTTTATTTCAGACAGACCTGGGTATCTATTCAACTGACCCATGATCACTCATACTGCAGCCTCCCACCCTATCCTTGCCCTCCCAACACCAGTTCTGAGTGAACAAATCACTTTGTGCCGTTTCCCAGCTTCTCATAGAGTCATAGAATCTACAGTGCAGAAGGAGGCCCATCAAGCCTGTACTGATAACAATCCCACTCAGCTCCTATCCCCAGAACCCCACATATTTACCCTTCTAGTCCCTCTGATACTAAGTGGCAATTTATCATGGCCAATCCACCTAACCTGCATATCTTTGAATTGTGGGAGGAAACCGGAGCACCCGAGGAAACCCACTCAGACACAAGGAGAACATGCAGACTCCGCACAGACAGTAACTTGAGGCTGGAATCGAACTTGGGTCCCTGGTGCTGTGAGGCAGCAGTGCTAAACCACTGTGCCACCCTACTGTAATCCTGAACGTTCTTCTTTTTCAGATAAATTTCTTTTTGAAAACCTTGACTGAACCTGTCTCTCAGGGAGTGTATTCCAGATCCCAACCACTATGTGAAAAAGCTTTTCCTCACATTGCTTTTGCTATTTTTTGCTGATGATACTCATGAGTAGGAAAAGATTCGCCCAGCTGACTCTGTCCAGACCCCATGTGATTTTGAACGTCTCTATCAAACCTCCCTCTCTGCCTTTTCTTCTCCAAGGAAACCAGTGCCAACCTCTCCGATCTGAGACTGGCTTTGTCTCCTTGGATTTAGGAAGTTAAATTCCACCAGTTGGTATGGCATAGTGGAATTTACACCTTTGTGTCTGGAGCAGGAATCCAGACCTCTGGGTTACTGTTCCAGGAACATTACCTCTGCATTTGCTAACACAGAACAGAATGAGAAGCTGTGTGTGTGTGTGTGTGTGTGTGTGTTTGTCTCAGGGCCGAATGTGCACACTGTCCATCTGGGATTGGAAAACTTTGCTTACAATGGTGAATTATCTAAATTGGGAACTGAAGTTTCTCCAAAGTATTTCGAATAAATTAAAACAAGAGACTAAAATCCTTAAGGTTCTGGTGGTTATTTAATAAAAGTGTAATTACACTGTTGAGGCTGCACAGGGGGAACAAAATGTTCAACAATAATTAGCTATAGGATCAACCTTAACCGGATTAAATTTAACAACTCCAGTCGCTGACTCAGGGCTGAAGCCCAGTTCCTCCCCTAGAGCCTTGTAGAACCACTAAAAACAAACACACACCAATTGCCTGTTTAAATGGTTTTGTTGAACAAACTACCCGGGGCAAGTTGAAGACACTTTTTTTGAGTCTGTTGACCCTGCAATGTCTGAATTGTTTGCATGTTACTGAGCCAAGCAAACTGGATAGTGTGTATCTGTGTTTTTTGTTTAAACTGGGGCACACAGGACACACTGAACAGAACCAGAATGGGTGATAAAGAAAGTTTATCTCACACAGTGTTCCTGCTCTGGTATTGGCAGCAGACTCAGTCATAATTCTCGAAAGAGAATTGGATCTTTATACACGAAATGGCAGAGCTGTGGGGAAAGCAAGAGGGAGTGGGACAATTTGAATGGTATTTTCTGAGCTCACAGACTCGAGGTACCAAATAGCCTCACCCTGCACTGCAAGATTCATGATGTTTATTTAATCCATATTTTGTTGACTTTAACAAACAACCTCCAACATAGACTCAGATTTGAGAAAGTTTATTTTTATCTGGAATGAAGTAATCATTTAATCGATAATGTTACAATATTTGCTGATAAACGATACAGTAAGTATGCAGCGGCTTCATTGTCCAATCTTGCAGTTTATTTCACCTGAGAGATATACAATTATCCGAAGGCTTTTCCAGTGAGAACCCCAACTATCCCACTGGAATCTCTGGTTAACAACAGTAAACACCCCCTCAATACAGAGAAACCAAAATAAACTGCCCTATCTCAACTGAGATTTAATTGTTCCAGCCAACCCCTCTGAGTGTGAGTGAGCGTATGTGTGTAAGAGTGAGTGTGTGTGAGAGAGAATGAGTGTGTGTGAGTGTACGAAAGAGTGAGAGTGTGCGTGTGAGAGAGTGAGTATGTGTGAGTGAATGAGTGAGAGTGTGTGTGAAAGAGTGGATGAGTGTGTGTGTATGAGAGTGCGTGTACGTGAGTGTGTATGACAGTGAGTATGTGAGTGTATGTGTGTGAGAGAAAGTCTGTGGCAACCTGTGTTTGTGCCTATGTCTGAGTTATGTGAGTGTGTGTGTTAATCTGTGCACATTGATGTGTGCATGTCTGTGTTAATGTCTATGTGAGTATGTGTTAATCTGTGTCAGTATGAATTTCTGTGTGAATTATTGGTCTTACGGGCCTTGATGTGAATGAGCATGTGGCCGTGTCTCTGGGTGCTAATGTGTGTGTGAGAGTGAGTGGTGTTGGCGAGGGTGTGGGAGGACACTGCTTCTTGGGACCACCTTCAGACTCATCACCCAGCTGATAGTAACTGTTTAAGCTGATCGACCTGGAGGTGGATGTGTACCAATGTTCACTGAGAGAGGAGGTTGCAAGATTGCACAACAGCAAAAGAATGTTTGAAAAGTCAAACAAAAGCAATGATAAACACATGAGAATAGTTGACAGATGATGGTAAGAGAGCAGGAATTCCCTTGGTGTGGAATATAATCGTGCAATATTGAATAAATGTTGCTGCAATATGTGTTGTGTTTAATGTTAAGCTGATGCCCAGACGCTGGGGCTTGGGTTGATTTGTGCTGACTGAGCCTTGATCTGCAGGAGACGTTGATGAGATCTCATTGTCCCAGTGTCACTCTGCAACATTTTCCCTTTCATTCACACTGTGGCACTCCCTTCTTTATCCAACTTTCCGACATGACCCGGATGATTCAGGAATTCTGACCCCAGTTCTGCAGACACAGAACTTAGCAATGAATTTGTCCCAATTCTCATCAGAGCACAATGGAAAATGACACCAGTGTCCGAGACAGAAAGCTGAGTCCAGCCCTAGTCTAGAGACATGAAAACCAGATGCTGTCTCACACTTCCACTGCAGAACTGCAGCACACCCTCAGCACTGACCCTCTGTTAGTGCGGCGCTCCCTCAGCACTGACCCTCTGACAGTGCGGCGCTCCCTCAGCACTGACCCTCTGACAGTGCGGCGCTCCCTCAGCACTGGCCCTCTGACAGTGCGGCACTCCCTCAGCACTGACCCTCTGACAGTGCGGCGCTCCCTCAGCACTGACCCTCTGACAGGGCGGCGCTCCCTCAGCACTGACCCTCTGACAGTGCGGCGCTCCCTCAGCACTGACCCTCTGACAGTGCGGCGCTCCCTCAGCACTGACCCTCTGACAGTGCGGCGCTCCCTCAGCACTGACCCTCCGACAGTGCGGCACTCCCTCAGCACTGACCCTCTGACAGTGCGGCGCTCCCTCAGTGGATCAGTGATAATTAATAATCTATGAGCACAATCAATCTAAATTTTGGAAAGCAGAATGTGGAAATGGTATGGGTACAGAGCTGATATGGTAAAGGCCAAAAGTCACTTGTGGAACTGGTGTATAAACTTCCTGGAAGTAATGAAGAAATAATTAGAGATTATCAGAAGGGCACAGTGATAATTACAGGAGATTTAAATCTATATAAAGAACAAAACAGCACAGGAAACAGCCCTTTCGGTCCAACGAGCCTGCGCCGCCACTCCAATGTTCCCACCTAAATTTGAGACAATTTAGGAAGAATTTGTTATGTCAATTGGAATAGTCAAGTGGGAAAGGTATCCTCGATGAAGGGTTCATTGAGTGTTTTCAGGGTAGTTTCTCAAAACAGTATGTCATTAAAACTACAAACAAAAGTAGACCATTTAGCCTTTCAAGCTTGCTCTGCCATTCATTTTGATCATGGCTGATCATTAAATTCAATATCCTTCACCCCATATCCATCGATTCCTGGAGCCAACGAGAGAGCAGGCAACCGTAGATTTGATATATAGCCACAAGATGGAATTAATTAATTACCTCAGAGTCAAGGCACCTCTGGGTAGCAGTAAACCATAATATGATTGAATTTTACATTCAGTTTGAGGGACAGAGAAGTGGGTCCAAGTCTTTGTTTTTAAACTTAAATAACAGCAATCGTGAGGGTACAAAGATGATAAGTTTTGAAGAGGTCATAAGGAGGCTACAAAAAGATATAAAATGTTGAGTGAATGGGCAGAGATCTGGAAATGGTGTATAATGTTGGAAAATGAGAAATTGTCTATTTGGACAAGAATAATGTCAGAGAAACTTATTGTCCAAATGGCGAAAGATTGTAAAGCTAATGATATTCAGAGGGATCTGGGTATCTAAGGGCACAAATCATAAAAGTTTTCAATTAGGAAATAGTAATTAGGAAAGCTAATGGAATGTTATTTATTGCAAGGGGAATTGATTAACAAAGTAGAGGAGGATATGCTTCAGTTATACAGTTATACTGTGTATACTGAGACCAGATTGACAGTACTGTGTACAGTATTAGCCATCTTATGTAATGGAAGATGTAATTGCATTAGAGCAGTATAGGGGAGGTTTAACAGACTAATACCTGGAATGTTTTATGGGGGAATGTTTTATGGGACCTGTAACAGTTCGACCTGTGAGAGAAACCAAAACTCGGGGTCACTGTTTAAAAATAAGAGTTTGCCCATTTAAAATGGAGATGGGGTGAAATTTGTTCTCAGAGGGTGGTGAGTCTCTGGAACTCTCTTCCTGAATGGGCAGTAGAAGCAGAGACTTCGAATATTGTTAAGGCAGAGATGTGTAGATTATTGGGAAGCAAGGTGGGATGAAAGGTTGGGGGGGATGCCGATTTGAGGTTACAATCAGATCAGCCATGATTGTATTAAATGGCAGGGCAGGTTCGAGGGGCCGAATGGCCTACTCCAGCTTCCTGTTGGTATCTCTCTAATGGAGCAGCGTCAGGAGAGGGATCAGATTGCTCAATATCCTGATCTGTGGATCGTAAGGATTGGGATTTACAGGATAAAGTGGAATGTTCCACACCAAGTAGCTGTCAAAATGGCAGAAAGGTCAGCATGTGGGCGTGGGGAGGTGGGGGGGTATTACTGACCACCTCCGGATATGGCCAGCTTCTGGCAGCGAGCTCTCTTGAAGTTTCTGGTGATCCTCCGGAGCTCCCTCTTGCCTCCTTGCCAACTGCTTCACACTGGTGATAAAGAGCCTCCCCTCGTCCTGCTTCCTCCCTATCATCAGGTAGGGTGAAGGCAGGTCCCTCAGCACATCGCAGGTACAGTTAGACATTCCAGCCAGCCACATCTCCCCATTCACTGTCCAAGCCTCCAACGCATACACAACCCTGCTGCGGCCTTCCGGAATGATCTTGGCATCTCCGTTCAGATATAAAATATCTTTCACTTTCGTCTTCAGCGCTGTGATGAGCCAGGGGACACCGAGAAGGAAAAACAAGACACAGAGGAGTGAATTCAAGGAGAGTCCCGTTTCTGTAATATCGTTCACCATCTCAGGGGATTCCAAATCCACTCAAACTCAGTGAAGCATTTTGCAAAATGTCATTTACAAAATATGGCAACCAATTTGTACACAGAAAGATCCCATTGTAATAATGGCCAAATATTATGCCTTAAATCAGTCATCATTAATGCTGAGGACACGGGGAGAACACAACAGCGCCTCTTCAATATAATCACCACAGGCTCACTTATGTACAATTAATGGGGCAGACAGAGCCTCAGTTTAATATCTGTGAGGAGACATCAACAACAGTGCGGCACTCCCTCAGCACTGACCCTGTGACAGTGCGGCACTCCCTCAGCACTGACCCTCTGACAGTGCGGCACTCCCTCAGCACTGACCCTCTGACAGTGCGGCGCTCCCTCAGCACTGACCCTCTGACAGTGCGGCGCTCCCTCAGCACTGACCCTCTGACAGTGCGGCGCTCCCTCAGCACTGACCCTCTGACAGTGCGGTGCTCCCTCAGCACTGACCCTCTGACAGTGCGGCGCTCCCTCAGCACTGACCCTCTGACAGTGCGGCGCTCCCTCAGCACTGACCCTCTGACAGTGCGGCACTCCCTCAGCAATGACCCTCTGACAGTGTGGCGCTCCCTCAGCACTGACCCTCTGACAGTGCGGCACTCCCTCAGCACTGACCCTCTGACAGTGCGGCACTCCTTCAGCACTGACCCTCTGACAGTGCGGCGCTCCCTCAGCACTGACCCTCTGACAGTGCGGCATTCCCTCAGCACTGACCCTCTGACAGTGCAGCACTCGCTCAGCACTGACCCTCTGACAGTGAGCCATTCCCTCAGCACTGACCCTCTGACAGTGCAGCACTCCCTCAGCACTGACCCTCTGACAGTGCGGCACTCCCTCAGCACTGACTCTCTCACAGTGCGGTACTCCCTCAGCACTGAACCTCTGACAGTGCGGCACTCCCTCAGCACTGACCCTCTGACAGTGCGGCACTCCCTCAGCACTGACCCTCTGACAGTGCGGCACTCCCTCAGCACTGACCCTCTGACAGTGCGGCACTCGCTCAGCACTGACCCTCTGACAGTGTGGCACTCCCTCAGCACTGACCCTCTGACAGTGCGGCACTCCCTCAGCACTGACCCTCTGACAGTGCGGCACTCCCTCAGCACTGACCCTCTGACAGTGCGGCACTCCCTCAGCACTGACCCTCTGACAGTGCGGCACTGACTCAATAGGGAGTATCAGCCTGAATTACAGGCTCAAATTTCTGGATAGGGATCTGATCCCCTGACCTGATTCCAGTGGGAAAGAGCTCGTGCTGAGCTCCAGTTGACATTTGGTCTGCTTGTGGTCTTGAGAGTAAAATTCTCATTCTTGTTTTCAAATCCTGTTGTGTTCTTGCCCCTTCAAATCTCTGACATTTCCTCTAGTCCCACAACCCTCTGAGATTACCAAGCTGCTCCAATTCCGGCCTCTTGAGCATCCCTAATTTTAATTGTTCCATGAATGCTTTCGTGGCCAAGGTTCTATGCTATGGAATTCCGTGCCTCAATCTCTCTGCCTCTACCTCCTTTTTGATCAGGGTTGTGATCTCCTGTCCTAACATCCCTGATGTGACTCAGTGTCAAATTATGTTTGGACCACTGTCTGTGCAGAGTCTGTACCTTCTCCCCATGTCTGCGTGGGTTTCCTCCGGGTATTCTGATTTCCTCCACAGTCCAAAGGTGTGCGGGTTAGGTTGACTGGCCATGCTAAATTGTCCTTAGTGTCCCGGGATGCATAGGGTAGTGGGATTTGCAGGATAAATATGTGGGGTTATGGGAAAGGGCCCCGGGTAGGATTGTTGTTGGTGCAGACCCAATTGGCCGAATGGCTCCTTCTGCACTGCAGGGATTCGATAACACTCCTATGAAGCATCGTTGGATGTTTTACTGTGTGTCAATGCAATTCAAAATAATCTCATCAAACACTCGCTAGTAGCAAAATGCTCCAATTATTCCACTGAAACTTACCAAAATCATTTTTGCAGAAATGTTCGAGAATGTTACTCTTGGCCTCTCCCTCAGATGTGCAGGCATGGCAGATTTTTGACTCTGAAATAGAGACATATGGCAGATAAATCCATTTGAAATGTCAATGCTGCACTCAGCCTCACATCAAGGGGAATGGCCCCTTTATGCAGAAACTGAGATCTCTTCATCCCAGAGGGATCAGCTGTGCTTCCTATCATTCTGTCTACTATCGGGAGCAGGTTTGACCTGACTGGGTCTTTTCAGTGGACAGTTCAGAGTCATCAACATGAGCATACTGGGATGGCACCGTGGTTAGCACTGCTGCTTCACAGTCCAGGGACCCGGGTTCGATTTCCACCTTGGGTCACTGTCTGTGTGGAGTTTGCACGTTCTCCCCGTGTCTGCGTGGCTTTCCACCGGTTTCCTCCCACAGTCTGAAAGACGTGTTGTTTGGGTGCATTGGCCATGCTAAATTCTCCCTCAGTGTACCCAAACAGCCGCCAGAGTGTGGCAACTAGGGGATTTTCACAGTAACTTCATTGCAGTGTTAATGTAAGCCTATGTGTGATTTTAATAAATAAACTTTAAACAAGGCAGCTGTCAAAACTTCTTCAGCATCTCCTTCCAAACTTGCAACCTCCTTCACCTTGAATATCACTCTCATCTTGACCAATCGAAACAAACAGCATTGTCCCTTTGGTTATCTGTAAAATGCAGAGTACAGACTGTTATCAGCCAGCCGGCACTTTCAAAACCTCAAATTAAATGTGTGCTGTTAGGTGTAATTCCATGATTGGGCAGCACTTGTTGAACAACCCTAAGTGTGCTAATCATTCCACTAACAACCAATTTAAGATAATCAGTCGTGTGTAACATTGCTGATTTAACTTGCTAGAAAAGGCACATATTCATACACAGAGATCCATTCTCTGTAAACTGAAGGATTATATTCAAACCTTGTGCCTTTTCTGAATTACCCGGGAGCTTGGGAATTGACTTTACTATCTCCAGTCAGGCAATCAGAATTGACTTGCTAACTAGTTTACACTTTGATCTGATTTGATTTATTATTGTCACATGTACCAGTCTACAGTGAGAAGTATTGTTTCTTGAATGGTTTACAGACAAAGCATATCGTACATCGAGAAGGAAAGAAGAGAGCGCAGAGCGTAGTATTACCGTCATAGCAAGAGTGTAGAGAAAGATCAACTTAATGCAGGGTAGGTCCATTCAAAAATCTGACAGCAGCAGGAAAGAAGCTGTTCTTGAGTCGGTTGGTTAGTGACCTCAGACCTTTGTATCTTTGTTGCATAAATTGCTCCAATTGTTTGAAATAGAACAAAGAACAAAACAGCACGGGAAACAGGCCCTTTGGCCCAACGAGCCCACGCCGCCACCCCGATGTTGCCACTTCTACCTGCGATCCTTGTCTATGTTTATAGATCTATGGATTAAAAACCAAATTTGAGACAATTTAGGGAGAATTTGTTCTGCCAATCAGCCTAAGAGCACATCTTTGGGATGTGGGAGGAAACCGGAGCACCCGGAGAAAACCCACGCAAGCACGGGGAGAATGCGCAAACTCCCACAGACACAGGCCCAAATCCATGTATCTGCACAGCACAGTGATAGTCACTGCGCTGTCGTGTTGCCCATCAAATGGTCCAGGTCAAGCGTACACTAACGACGTGAAGCACTAGGATACTCTCAAAAAAATCTGGCATTCTTGTGTGGTCCTGTGGAATGGAAGGTGAAAAGCTTCAACAAACTTTCTCTTTTCAGTGAAATTGAAGGAAATCTCCTACACACTCTGTCTGAAACCTTCACATCTCTCTGAAAGTGCAGTGACCAAAGTGGACATAGTTCTCCAACCAGAGACTGAACAGTGTTTTACGAGGATTTGCTGTGACTTTCTCAGTCTAAGCCCCTGTTTATAAAGTCCAAGACCCCTTGTTAATCTTCTTGAAGAGATAAAAGTTGGAAATTTTCAGGCTAGGGAGTATCCATCAAGAGAGAGAGAGAGAGAGACTGTCGCAGATCAGTGATCTTCTGTCAGAAGCAGTGAACAAGCAAAGGGTTACTCACCTGTCTGCTGGACTCTCTTCTCCTCTGAGATGGCAGACGGGATGCAAAGGTCATTTTCCACTGGGAATCGGTTACAATCCAACATATCTGGCCAAGGGAAGCCAAAGGCAGACATCACCGGGGTGCAGCTATCTCGGACTGCCTGGCACAGGGACTGGCAAGGCTGGACCGATTCCTGCAGTTCGCTGAGGCAGACGGGAGCAAAGAGGGAGCAGAGGAACTTCCTGGTCTCAGAGTGACATTGCTTGCCCAGCAGGGGAACCCAGGAGCTAACTTGCTGCAGGACCTCCTTCATGGACTCATGTCCCAGGAGGTTGGGCAGCCTCATCTTGCTGTACCCGACCCCGTGGCACAGCGCCATGGTGTGGGGGATCGGTTTGCAGTTGGTTCATCTGAACTCCGAGGATCCCAGGGTGAAGCTGGTCCCTTCAGTCTCACCGGGGAAGAGGCTACGAACCAAGCAAATGGAAAACGGCAGCAACATCAGGAGCCACAGAGCAGACGATGCTCCTCTCGCCAACCAATGGAGGGGCAAAAAGATGGGCATTGCTTGTCTTCCTTACTGACCCAAATAAACTGTGTTTGGATTGAAGTGAAGATTGTTGTTGGGAGCGCAATGGAACTAAAGAAAGAATTCTTCAGCTTGAGGACAGCAAATGTTTTGGAGGAACAGGTCAAAGGGCTCAGGTCAAAGGGCACAGGTCAAAGGGGAGAAGTCAAAGGGTTCAGCTTCAACTTTGGAAAATTTGTCCAGTCCTGAGTCTGACTTTTGGTCAGTGTCTGGGAGAACTTCTGGGCATCTCACTAACTCAGTCTTCCACTGCAGCAGCTCAAAGACAATTCACTCTCAATTTTCCTTCAATTTCAGCGGTTCGTTCACTTTGAGGAAGTCTCCCTCCCTTTCTCTCTCCACACTGGATCCTGTCGAGGAGAAGAAATTATTTCAATAGCCAACCTAAGCTTCCCCAATCAGAAAAACATTCAGTTAAACATTCCTGTTTCATTCTGTAAGTACACACACCAATATCCAGTGTTAATCAGATTGACAATATTGAGATCTCAGACTGAGCATTTCACTGACCATAGAGAGTACCAGGAACAGAGTAAAGCTCCCTCTACACTGTCCCCCCATCAAACACTCCCAGGACAGGTACAGCACGGGGTTAGATACAGAGTAAAGCTCCCTCTACACTGTCCCCACATCAAACACTCCCAGGACAGGTACAGCACGGGGTGAGATACAGAGTAAAGCTCCCTCTACACTGTCCCCCATCAAACACTCCCAGGACAGGTACAGCACGGGGTTAGATACAGAGTAAAGCTCCCTCTACACTGTCCCCCATCAAACATTCCCAGGACAGGTACAGCACGGGGTTCAATACAGAGTAAAGCTCCCTCTACACTGTCCCCCATTAAACACTCCCAGGACAGATACAGCGCGGGGTTAGATACAGAGTAAAGCTCCCTCTTCACTGTCCCCCATCAAACACTCCCAGGACAGGTACAGCACGGGGTTAGATACAGAGTAAAGCCCCCCCTACACTGTCCCCCATCAAACACTCCCAGGACAGGTACAGCACGGGGTTAGATACAGAGTAAAGTTCCCTCTACACTGTCCCCAATCAAACACTCCCAGGACAAGTACAGCACAGGGTTAGATACAGAGTAAAGCTCCCTCTACACTGTCCCCCCATCAAACACTCCCAGGACAGGTACAGCACGGGGTTAGATACAGAGTAAAGCTCCCTCTACACTGTCCCCCTTTCAAACACTCCCAGGACAGGTACAGCACGGGGTTAGATACAGAGTAAAGCTTCCTCCATATAATTGCAGTTCTTAATTGTCTGATCTCTGTACAAATGTTGATAACTTCCCCTACATCATGCTGTAAAAATTTCATTATTTTCAGTGAAGGAGAAAAATCAACTCAGAGAGAGAGAGAGAGAGACTCAGAGAGACTGAGGCAGAAAGAACCAGAGATTGGGAGTCTGGGAGGCGGGTTCAGATAAGAAGAGAGAAGGAGACAGAAAGATGAAGAGAGAGAGTCAGTGCAGCAAGGTAGTGAGGGAGAAAAGAGATGTAGGGAAGAAGATAGAGAGCGGAAGAGAAGTGCGGAGAGAGAAGATGAGACTCAAAGGGAGAGTCTGAAACATGCAGAGAAAGAACAAGCCATTGAGGAAGGAATACTAATGGAATGATAGCAAGCAAGGAAATCACCGAGAGCAAGAAGGAGACACAGAGCTGCAATGTCCTGTCCTGCACCTCCTGATCTTGTACGCGTTTTAATCTTCAGGATTCTTCTGCCCAGGTGGTTGAGGTTCTTTTCCCAGTTTTCCAGACTGTTCCCAGTTCTCTCCCAGTCTGTACAGAGGGAGCTGCTGACAGCTCAGGATTCACAGCTGCTGGCTCTGTGTGTTGGGAACCGAGGGGTTTTGTGAGAAAGAGAGTCATTTAGCGTGCAAGTTAAAATTAGCACGTAATAAATCTTCCATCAGCCCCTGACCCACTGCCAGACATCCATTCTCCTGCTTTGCTTGAGGTGCTTTAATAGTTTGTGCTTTGCCAGGGCTGGGGGGAGGTTGTGGGAGGTGGGGGGGACGGGGAGCAGGAGGTGATGGAGGCCTGAGCTGGATATGTTTAATATGAAGGAATGGTTTTAATTCAGCAAAGGAACCGTGTGAATACAGGAGACGGCCCTGTGAAGGAGACAGTGAGGGGCAAACTGAGGGACTTGTGAACCACACCTTCTGATCAAGAGGTGGGGGGGTGGATACTGACACAGACAACTCAGTAACTCAGTCAAGATTGAGAGAGCTCTGTTCCACAAAGGAACCTCTTAGTTGTCACAGCAACCAGCCTGTGCTAAATTACAGGGAATTATTGATGAATTAAGCACTGGATCCACACTCTGTGCTGACAAAATAAAGCTTTCTTCTGAAACTTCTGTCAGCTGGTGATCAGTTTAAGAACATAAGAAATAGGAGCAGGATTCGGCCATCCAGCCCCTCGAGCCTGCCCCGCCATTCAATAAGATCATGGCTGATCTGTAGTGGTTCAGTTCCACTTTCCTGCTTTCTCCCCATAACCTTTAATTCCCTTGTCAATCAAAAACCTGTCCACTCTTGACTTGAACACATTCAGTTTAGTTAAGAACATTTTCGTTTTTAACTTTTTGCACAAAGGGGACTGTCTCCATCATTTTTAAAGATGTCCTGGTGTCACGGGAAGCAGTGACACCCTGGTTACGATAGTCAATCAGTAATCCAGAGAGAGATGGATTTATGGGCGTATTGTCTGAACTCGTGATTCAGTGCCTCAGGCTTACAGAGACTATGGCAATGAGTGAAAATTAAAGTTGTTCCAATACTGGAATTATGAGTCTACTGATGATAATTCCCTTCCTCCCACCTCACCACCAAACTCTGCCAGAGAAACGTAGAATCTAGAAGCAGGAAGAGGCCCTTCGGCCCTTCGAGCCTGCTTCATCATTCATTTTGATCATGGCTGATCATCAAATTCAATATCCTGATTTCCCTCCTTTTCTCCTTACCCCTTGATCCGTTTAGCCCCAAGAGCTATGTCTAATTCCTTGAAATCACACAACTTCTTGGCCTCAACAAAGAACAAAACAGCACGGGAAACAGGCCCTTCGGCCCAATAAGCCCGCGCCGCCACCCCGATGTTCCCACCTCTACCCATGATCCCTGTCTATGTTTATAGATCTATGAATTAAAAACCAAATTTGAGACAATGTAGGGAGAATTTGTTCTGCCAATCAGCCTAAAAGTACATCTTTGGGATGCGGGAGGAAACCGGAGCACCCGGAGAAAACCCACGCAAGCACGGGGAGAATGTGCAAACTCCCACAGACACAGGTCCAAATCCATGTATCTGCACAGCACAGCAATGGTCACTGAGCTGTTGTGTTGTCCATCAAATGGTCCAGGTCAAGCGTACACTAACGACGTGAAGCACTAGGATACTCTCAAAAAAAAATTCCAAGAGCAGCCCTCTCATGACCCATCGCGTGTATGCCCCTTGTTAGACAACAAGGTGGACCAAAGTTCCTGTAGGATAAAAACAAGTACATCAATATCATCATCTATTTACACACTTCCCAGGAAACTCTCAAGGCTCATGATCCCTATTTTAAATCAGTTTTCTATACCCTTCCATTCCCATTCTGTTCATGTGCCCATCTAAGTATTTCTTAAATAACTCCAGAGTGCCCGCCTCCACCAGTTTACTCGGCAACGCATTCCATACCCCCACCACCCTCTGTATAAAAAAACCCTCTCTAGCATCCAAATTATACCTTACCCCCCTCACCCTAAGCCCATGACCCCTCGTGCTATTCGAGTCCATCCTAGGAAAAAGCTTAACCCTGTTTACTCTATCTATACCCCTCATAATCTTGTACACCTCTATTAGATCTCCTCTAAGTCTACGTCTTTCTGAGAAAAACAGTCCCAATTTGCCTAACCTCTCCTCGTAACTCAGACCTTCCATACCAGGCAGCATCCTGGTAAACCTCCTACTTTCTGCGGGAGTGAATTCCACACATTCACCATCCTCTGGGTAAAGAAATTTCTCCTCACCTCATTCCTAAAAATTTTACCCCTTATCCTCAAACTATGACCCCTTAGTTCCGGACTCCCCCACCATTGGGAACATTCTTTCTGAATCTACCCTAATCTATCTAATCAAGGTTCTTGATTAATAACAGGGATCAGGGGTTATGGGGAAAAGGCAGGAGAATAGCGATGAGAAAAGTATCAGCCATGATTGAATGGTGGAGCAGACTCGATGGGCCATGTGGCCTAATTCTGCTCCTCTGTTTTATGGTTCTAATGGTCTACATGATCTAATCCTGTTAGAATTTTATAAGTTTCTGTGAGATTCCATCTCACTCTTCTAAACTCCACTGAATATAACCCCAACTGATTTAGTCTCTCCTCAGACCTGCCATCCCAGAAATCAGCCTGGTTAACCTTTGGTGCACTCCCTCTATAGCAAGGATATCCTTCCTTAGGTAAGGAGACCAAATCTGCACACAATACTCCAGCTATCCCAATGTATAGGTGTAGAAATACCCTTACTTAATTTCAGAGCGTAATTATCAATAATATCGACAAAGACTCATAGAATCTATACAGTACAGAAGGAGTTTATTTAGCCCATTGAGTCTGTGCCAACCACAATTCCAGCCAAGCCCTATTCCCATAACCCAACACATTCACCCTGACATGAGGGTCAATTTAGCATAGCCAATCCACCTAACTGCACATCATTGGACTGTGGAATGAAAATGGAGCATTTGGAAAAAACCCACACAGACACGGGAAGAATGTGCAAACTCCACACAGACAGTGACATGAACTGGGAATCGAACCTAGGTTCCTGGTGCTGTAAGGCAGCAGAGCTAACCAATGGGCCACCATGCCGCCCACGCGGGGCTGGACCTTGGAGATGTCGTTAGTTATAAAAACCAATAACTGATTTACATTCCCCCACACGAGCCTCCAGACTTTGTGAGAGACACAACAATCCTTCACCCTCTGTTTCTTCTGATTGCGGATTAACTTCTCAGCGTAGCCACCAGGTGGCAGTGAGAGTCCACTAAAGAACCCCGAGAGGGCTGCTGTTAATGGCGATTCTTACATCAATTTGTTTCAGAGACCAGAGCCCATTGCCAGGATATCATCAGAGCTGGAGAGAGTTTGTGGGAAAAATGATCCTTGCCCGTTAACATAGGTAATTAACACCACTGTGGGAGCAGCTTAAACATACTGGCAAGATAACAAGAACAAAGAAAATTACAGCACAGGAACAGGATCTTCAACACTCCAAGGTTGCACCGACTAACTAAAACCCCCTACCCTTCCAGGGACCACATCCCTCTATTCCCATCCTATTCATGTACTTATTAAGACGCCCCTTAAAAGTCACGATTGGATCCCTGAAAGTAGGCAGTCAAGTCGAGAAGGTTGTTAAGAAGGCATACGGAGTCTTAGCTTTTATTGGTAGGGGGATTGAATTTCGGAGCCGCAACGGCATGTTGCAACTGTACAAAACTCTAGTGCGGCCGCACTTGGAGTATTGTGTACAGTTCTGGTCCCCGCATTATAAGAAAGATGTGGATGCATTGGAGAGGGTACAGAGGAGGTTTACCAGGATGTTGCCTGGTATGGAGGGCAGGTCCTATGAAGAGAGGTTGAAGGATTTGAGGTTGTTTTCGTTAGAAAGGGGGCGGCTAAGAGGGGATCTTATTGAAGCATATAAGATGATTAGAGGTTTAGATAGGGTGGACAGTGATAGCCTTTTTCCTAGGATGGAGAAAGCTAGCACGAGGGACACAGCTTTAAATTAAGGGGTATGAGTTATAGGACGGATATCAGAGGTAGGTTCTTTATTCAAAGAGTGATTAGGGAGTGGAATGCCCTGCCTGCAGCTGTTGTAGATGCGCCAAGTTTGGTGGCGTTTTAGAGGTTAATTGATAAGTATATGGAAGAGAAGGGAATGGTTTAGTTTGGAGGGGCATTGCTTTTTATTTTGGTCGGCACAACATCGAGGGCCAAAGGGCCTGTTCTGTGCTGTAATGTTCTATGTTCTATTGATCTGCTTCCACGTGTCTGTATCGCAGTACATGTGATAACAATAAAATCAATCACCTGGAGGGCTCTCTTCAAGTCTCTCACCATCCCGACTGGAAATACATCGCCATTCTTTTACTGTCGCTGGGTCAAAATCCTGGGACTCCCTCCCTAACAGCACTGCACATGCAATTTGAGAAGGCAGCTCACTACCACCTTCTCAAGAGCATCTAGAGATGGGCGAAAAGTTACTGGTGATAGTCAGTGCCCCGCATCATGTGAAAGAATAAAGAAAAGTTTGGCAACATTTGTAGAAAGAGAAACAGACAAAGTTTCAGGGCTGTGTTTCAAGCCAGGTTGGATACTTCCAAGAGTTCTATAAAGCTCGCGTGACCTGTGGTGTTTTACATTGAAATCGGTGAGGACGAGCATGAGAAGTTTCACTCCAGGTGTGATTCAACTCACCAAAGAGGAGCTTTTATCAAAAACAAAGTTTAATTAAGGATATTGTTGACGTGTACAGTAAGACAATGAGCAAGAACCTTTAACAATTACAAACAAGAAACACAACAACCACAATAATGTATAATTCTTAAGGAAATATTTTGCATGTATTTCAACCAAAACCAACATCCAATACACAAACCCCTCTAAATAAGCACAATACAGCATAGGTTAATGCCCACTTCTAACAGGAATCTCCTGGGCTGAGAGATGCAAATCCATTGTGAAGAAACTCAGAAGAGGTTATAGTTGAATCTGTTTCCTAGAACACAGCTTCTTTAAGGCAGAACCAAACAAAGAGGAAAAAACATGGAGAGAAAGAGCTTCTTAGCTTGTTGCTAAACTGCTTTCCAAAACAGCCTAAAGGAAAATGCCCTATCACCTGACTGCCACAGTTTAGTTCCACCCCCAGTGACATCGCTGAAGCTGTAAGTTGCATGATTTAAAAAATACCTTCCTTTAAGGTACACTCACATGGACAACTGTCACTTTTCATTACTATCACCTCACACCGCTCCGTATTAAACTCGATCTGCCACCTGCCTGCCCATCCCCAAGATTAACTTTATCCTGGTACAGTCAGTTGGTATCATCCTCACTATTTAAAACCACCTCCAAGGTTGGTATCATTGGCAATTTTGTGTATTCCAATTTCCAAGTTATTACAAATATCAAAAACAAAATCAGTGATTGTTGCACACTCCTTGGTGAAGATAATTTACAATGTGACGTTTTCTGTCCTTACGTCACTCTGTCCAACTTGCTGTAGAAAAGGGGATTGTGCAAGATGAAAGCTCATATGATGCATGGAAAGCGCATTGGCCAACAAGAAATAGAGAATCAGGATAATGGGTCATTAACAGTCATAACCTCTTCAATTTGCCTTCATGACCGAAGTTCCTCATCCTCGGAATCATTCTTATGAAACCTTTCTGCCTTCTCTCCAATGCCTTCACATCTTTACAGCGCTTAGAACTAAGCACAATGTTTTTCATTTGTTCATGGGGTATGGGTGTCACTGACTGAACCAGCAGTTGTTGTCTATCTCTAATTATTCTTGAACCGAGTGCCTTGTTAGGCCGCTTCAGAGGGTAATTTTGTACAAGTGTGATAACCCGCACTAGTTCCATGGGGAATTATTGATTGATCTCCTTGGGCTTGTTGAGTATGAGTTCCCTGATAATTGTGGCCTACCCAGCTGGAACTCATTATCTGAATGTTTTATAAGGCAGGCCCAGGACTGGGCTTGCTGAACTGTACTCCTGGGCAGAGATTAGTATGTTTACACATGGCAGTTGTACTTTGAATCAGAGAATCCTTACAGTAATCCATTTGGCCCATCGAGTCTGTACTGACCATCATCCCACCTTGGTCCATTCTCATAACCCCAATTATCCTGCTAATCCCCCTAATGCTAGGGTCAATTTAGCGTGGCCAATCAACCTAACCCGCACATCGTTCTGTAGTAAATGATGTTTCTTTTCCAGTCAGGTTTCCTGAGTCAGTACAAAGAGTCAATCACATTGCTGTCGGTCTAGAATCACATGTAGACCTGATCAAGTCGGGAACAACAGATTTATTTTTCTAAAGGATGTTAGAGAACCAGATAGGTTTTTATAACAGTTCACAATAGAAACATAGAAATGAGAAGCAGGAGAAGGCTTTTCAGCCCTTCGAGCCTGTTCTATCATCCAGTTTGATTGTACTGATCATCGAGTTCAATATCTTGATGCCCTTTCTTCTGAAATTCCCTTGATCCCTTTGGCCTCAAGAGCTATAACTAATTTCGTCTTCAAATTAGACAATATTTTGGCCTCAACAACATTTTGTGGTAGTAAATTCCACACAATCATACTCTCTGGGTGATGAAATTTCTCCCCACCTCAGTTCTAAAAGGTTTACCCCTTATCCTCAAACTATGATTCCTTGTTCTGAACTCCCCCACCATTGGGAACATTCTTTCTGAATCTACTCTGTCTAATCCTGTTAGAATTTTATAAGTTTCTATGAGATCCTCTCTCACTGTTCTAAACTCCTTTGAATATAGTTCTAATTGGCTTAGTCTCCCCTCATATGACAGACCTCCCATCCCAGGATTCAGTCTGGTAACCTTTGCTGAAATTCCTCTCTAGCAAGGAGATCATTCCTTAGATAAGGAGACCAAAACTGCACGCAATACTCCAGGTGTGGCTCACCGATGCCTTACACAATTGTAGCACAACATCCCGATATTCAAATCCTTTCGTATGAAGGCCAACATATCATTAGTCATGTAGATAAATGAGGTTAATTAGGGCAAACCAGCATAGAATTGTTAAAGGCAGAGTATGTTTGATGAACTGGCTGGAGGATTTTGATGTTGTAATACAAAGGTTTGACAAGGGTAATGCTTTGATGTAGTGTATAAGTGCCACATGGAAGACTTGTGAGAGAAGTTATTTATTAGTGTCACATGTATTAGTCCTCTTTTAAGATCAAACCAAATCGACAAACTCAAAGTAAATTAGGACAAAGTAAAAAGGGCGGCTCCCCAAAAGGAAGGGGAACAACCCAAACAAAAAGTACAGAAGAAACTTAAGACACATCAAATCAAAATGTGACTGTCAGGGTTTATAACGCTGCCCCTGTGGCACCCAGTGGGCACAGAAGCCATCAACTGTGCCCACGGACACTGCATGCTCCCTCTTCAGGGACGCCTGGCCGTGAAGGTAGCCGTGGTAGAGGGGCAGTCGGGATGGACAACCCCGTCGATTGTCCGCTGCCTGGACTTATTGATGGCATGTCTCGCCAGACCCAGGAGCAGGTTCACGAGAAGGTCGGCATCCCGACCCTTCCCTCTCTGCACTAATTGTCCGTACATTAGGAGCGTGGGAACAGTGAAAAGTATTGTTTCTGTACACTATACAAACAAAGCATACCATTCAGAGAAGGAGGGCAACGGCTCATGAGATAAAGGGAGCAGGAACGACGCACAACTGCAAAATTGGCTGAGCGACAATAAAGAGTCATCGACAATGGAGGTTTTTGGACTAGAGGAGGGTTTGTAGAGGGACACTTGCTTTTCCCGATATAGATGAATGTCTTAGATCTTGGAGTGCAGGAAATAAATTCTTAAATTTTCAAGCAATACAATATCAGGAGAGGATAATGGGAAGATGACATTCTCATTGGTAAACGGATCGAGATTAAGGTAATTGGTGAAAAACGATGAGGAGAAAGTTTATTTTGGCAGGAATTGGTTCAGTGCCTGGGTGCGATGGAGGCTGAGTTAACAGGGAAGGGGGTGGGGGATTGGCCTGAGGAGAATCGGCCATTGAAGGGCTAGCACAGACAATGTGGGCTGAATAACCTCCTTCTGCACATAACAATTCTGTAAGATCCCATTAACTTTATGTAGCTTTGTCCAAAGGAAGGAGGTTCAAATCCTCTAAAGTTCCTGGACAGAGAATAACCCCAAATTCAGACTTTATCCTATTATTTATTTCACTGACATTTGCTCCCTGACCTCTAACCCGTCACGTCACAATCAGAGCCTGGCTTCCAGGTTCACGCAGGCGTAGTGCGAGTCTGAGGATCGGAACGGGATGTGAGGTCACTTTGTGGGCGGGCACTCAGCATGATTGACAGATCCGGGAGGCAGTTGAAGTTACGTCACGGGCGGGTCCGATTCAGATTGACAGGTCCTGACGGAAGTGATGTCCGTTCATGGGCGGGTCGGATTCTGATTGACAGGTTAGAGCGGAAGTGATGTCACGATGGGCGGGCCCAAGCGGGATGACGGCGCTGAGCGGAAGTGATGTTGAATATGGGCGGTCCCCGCTGCTGATTGGCAGGAGCTGCCGGAAGTGAGGCGGTGGTTGCTAGGCCCGATCAGGTGATGTTGTAAATAGGGGGAGGCCGAGGCCTGCGCTCCTCCCGGGATCCACAATGGGCTGTTGTTACAGCAGCGAAGGCGACACCAGTGAGCAGGTGAGGGGGAGCTGGAGACCGGGGAGCTCTCTCCCACTCTCGTTAGTTTATTGTTTGTTATTAATAAGCCCTAACCCTGTTCTGCAAATAAAATGTTTAAATTCCCTTGAAATATCAGCTGGAGTTAAAGCTGCCCCCTTTGGGGTGAATGGTCTGTGAGGCCTGAGTGACCCCTGCACTGGGGGGTGGGGTGGGGGGGATGTGAGTGATCCCTGCACTGGGGTGGTGTAGGTGAGGTGAGTGATCCCTGCACTGGGGGGGGGGGGTGTGAGTGATCCCTGCACTGGGAGGATGTGAGTGATCCCTGCACTGGGGGTGGGCGGCACTGGGGGGTGTGTGAGTGATCCCCACTGGGGGGGTGGGGGATGTGATCCCTGCACTGGGGGAGTGAGTGTCCCTGCACTGGGGGAGGTGTGAGTGATCCTGCACTGGGGGGAGGTTGTGAGTGATCCCTGCACATGAGTGATCCCACTGGGGGGGGTGGCGGTGTGAGTGATCCCTGCACTGGGGGGAGGTGTGAGTGATCCTGCACTGGGGGGTGGGGGGGGGTGTGAGTGATCCCTGCACTGGGGGGTGGGGGAGGGTGTGAGTGATCCCTTGCACTGAGTGGGGGGGGTGGGGGATGATGGTGTGGGGGGGAGGTGTGAGTGATCCTTGCACTGGGGGGAAGGTGGAGTGATCCCTGCACTGGGGGAGGGGGGGTGTGATGATCCTGCAGTGATCCCTGCACTGGTGGGAGTGGCGGAGGGGGAGGTGTCGTGAGTGACCTGCACTGGGGGAGGGAGGTGTGAGTGATCCCCTTGATGGGGGGGGGTGAGGTGTGAGTGGATCCCTGCACTGGGGAGTGGGGGGGTGGTGTGAGGGGAGGTGTGTGATCCCTGCACTGGGGGAGGGGGACGCGTGAGTGACCCTGCACTGGGGGAGGGGGAGTGTGTGAGTGTGACCCTGCACTGGGGGAGGGGGGGAGTGTGAGTGTTTGCAGATGGGGGAGGTGTGAGTGATCCCTGCACTGGGGGAGGTGTGAGTGATCCCTGTGAGGTGTCCCTGCACATCCCTGCACTGTGGGAGGTGTGGTGATCCCTGCACTGGGGTTGGGGGGAGGTGTGAGTGATCCCTGCACTGGGGGAGGGGGAGGGTGAGATCCCTGCACTGGGGAGGGGAGGTGTGAGTGATCCCTGCACTGGGGGAGGTGTGAGTGATCCGCTGCACTGGGGGAGGTGTGAGTGATCCCTGCACTGGGGGAGGGTGAGTGGTGAGTGATCCCTGCACTGGGGGAGTGGTGATCCCTGCACTGGGGGAGGTGTGAGTGATCCCTGGGGAGCTGCACTGGGGGAGGTGTGAGTGATCCCTGCACTGGGGGAGGGGGAGGTGGTGAGTGATCCCTGCACTGGGGGAGGTGTGAGTGATCCCTGCATGGGGGAGGTGTGAGTGATCCCGCACGGGGGGGTTGAGGTGTGAGTGATCCCTGCATGGGGAGGTAGGGATCCCTCCTGGGGAGGTGTGAGTGATCCCTGCACTGGGGGAGGTGTGGAGTGATCCCTGCACTGGGGAGGTGTGAGTGATCCCTGCACTGGGGTGTGAGAGTGTGAGTGATCCCTGCACTGGGGGGAGGTGTGAGTGATCCCTGCACTGGGGGGTGGGAGGTGTGAGTGATCCCTGCACTGGGGTGTGGGAGGTGTGAGTGATCCCTCAGGGGGGTGGAGGGGAGTGATCCCTTGCACGGGGGGTGGGAGGTGTGAGTGATCCCTGCAGGGGGGTGGGGAGGTGTGAGTGATCCCTGCACTGGGGGGTGGGAGGTGTGAGTGATCCCTGCACCTGTGAGTGATCCTGCACTGGGGGGGGTGGGAGGTGTGAGTTGATCCCTGCACTGGGGGGTGGAGGGGTGAGTGATCCTGCCCTGCACTGGGGGGTGTGTGAGGCCCTGCCCTGTGAGGTGTGAGTGATCCCTGCACTGGGGGGTGGGAGGTGTGAGTGATCCCTGCACTGGGGGGTTGGAGGTGGTGAGTGATCCCTGCACTGGGGGTGGGAGGTGTGAGGATCCCTGCTGGGGGGTGGGAGGTGTGAGTGATCCCTGCCCTGGGGGTGGGAGGTGTGATCCCTGCAGGGTGAGTGATCCCTGCACTGGGGGGTGGGAGGTGTGAGTGATCCCTGCACTGGGGGGTGTGATGTGTGAGTGAGCCCTGCACTGGGGGGTGGGAGGTGTGAGTGAGCCTCACTGGGGGTGGAGGTGTGATGATCCCTGCACTGGGGGGTGGGAGGTGTGAGTGATCCCGCACTGGGGGTTGGGAGGTGTGAGTGATCCCTGCAATGGGGGGTGGGAGGTGTGAGTGATCCCTGCACTGGGGGGTGGGAGGTGTGACTGTGATCCCTGCACTGGGGGTGGGAGGTGTGAGTGGAGGTGTGGGAGGTGTGAGGATCCCTGCACTGGGGGGTGGGAGGTGTGAGTGATCCCTGCACTGGGGGGTGGAGTTGGAGTGATCCCTGCACTGGGGGGTGGGAGGTGTGAGTGATCCCTGCACTGGGGGGTGGGAGGTGTGAGTGATCCTGCACTGGGGGGTGGGAGGTGTGAGTGATCCCTGCACTGGGGGGTGGGAGGTTGTGAGTGTCCCTGCACTGGGGGGTGGAGTGTGAGTATCCTGCCCTGGTGTGATGATCCGGCACTGGGGGGGTGGGAGTGTGAGTGATCCCTGCAGTAACTGGGGGTGGGAGGTGTGAGTGATCCCTGCACTGGGGGGTGGGAGGTGTGAGTGATCCCTGCACTGGGGGGTGGGAGGTGTGAGTGATCCCTGCACTGGGGGGTGGGAGGTGTGAGTGATCCTCACTGGGGGGTGGCGGTGTGAGTGACCCTGCACTGGGGGGTGGGAGGGTGAGTGTCCCTGCACTGGGGGTGGCGGTGAGAGTGACCCTGACTGGGGGGCATGCACTGGGGGGTGGCGGCTGGGGAGAGTGATCCGATGTTGAGTGATCCTGCACTGGGGGGTGGCGGGGGTGATCCCTGCACTGGGGGGTGGAGTGTGAGTGATCCCTGCACTGGGGGGTGAGAGTGATCCTCACTGGGGGTGGGGGTGTGAGGATCCCTGCACGGGGGGGGTGGGACGGTGGAGTGATCCCTGCACTGGGGGGGTGGGAGGGTGAGTGATGCTTGGGCACTTGGGGGGGTGCCCCGTGCTGGAATGGCTGTGAACTAGGGGCTGAGGAGGGAGACTTTGAACTGGGGGTGGCGGCTGAGAGTGAGGTGAATGACACTTTTGGGGGTGGGGTGGGTGGGTGAGAGTGATTCCTGAACCCATGGGGTGGGGTTGGGGGGTGTTTGGGGTGCTGGATGACCCCTAAACTAGGGGATGGAGGTTGGGAGACCCATGAACTGGGGGTGGGAGGGATGAGGGTGAATGACCCCAATGAAGAGTTGCAGGAGGATGTGCCAAAAGCAGCATCTGCACAGTTAAAAATGAGGTATCAAACTGGTGAAGCTACAAGTGATAGAGCGAAACCATTCCACAGCCAACAGATGAGACCAGAACTCTGCCATCTGCTACAGCCAGTCATGAATGATGGACAATTAAACAATTCATTGGAGGATGGGGCTTCAAAAATATCCCCATCCTCAATGATGGAGGAATCCGGCACATGAGTCACCTTCAGCCAGACTTGTTGAGTGGACGTGCCATCTCAGCCTCTTCCAGAGGTTCCAATTGGCTTCACTCTGTATGATATTAAAAAAACTATGGGCCCTGATAATATTCTGGCCATAGTATTGAAAACTTGTACTTCAGAACTTCCCACATCCCCAGCCAGGCTGTTCCAGTACAGTTAGAAACACTGGCATCTTCCCTGCAATGTGAAAAGTTGCCCTGATATGTCCTGTACATAAGAAGCAGGGCAAATCCAACCTGGCCAATTACTGCCCCATCAGACTATTTGCAATCATCAGTAAAGTGATGGAAAGGGTCATCAACAACGATCAAGCAACAACCTCCTCAGTGATGCTCAGTTTGGGTTTTGCTAGGATCACTCAGCACTTGACCTCATTATAGCCTTGGTTCAAACTGAACGTTTGAAGTGATATCGAGACAGCATTTGACTGTGTGGGGCATCAAAGAGCCCAAGTGAATCTGGAATCAGTGGGAATTGTGGTGGTGAGTGGGGGGAGCTCTCTGCTGGTTAGAGTCATACCTGTCACTAATCAGAGTGGCTGCAGCTGATGGAGATCAAATATCTCAGTCCTGAGACATCATTGCAGAAATTCATTAGGATAGTGTCATCAGCCTAAACATCAATGACCAGCTTTCCATCATAAGGACAGAAGTTGCAATGTTTGCTGATGATTGCACAATGCTCAGTATCATTTGTGATTCTGAAGATACTGAAGCAGTCCATTTAGAATACAGTGAGACCTGGACAGTATCCAAGCTTGGGCTGACAAGTGGCAAGTAACATTCAAGCCACGCAAACAGCAAGCAATGACTACCTCCAACAAAGGTGAATCTAAGTACCTTGCTTTGATGTTCAATGGCTTTACCATCACTGAATTTCACTGCTGGGGGTTTTAAGGAACTTGCCAAAGTTTCAAATCATGATTGCACTGCCATCTAGGAAGACAAAGGCGCCTGGGAACACCACTATCTTTTATTTTTGCTTTGATTTATTATTTTCATTTGTATTAGTGTACAGTGAAAAGTATTGTTCCTTCTGTGCTACACAGACAAAGCAAATGTACATAGAGAAAGAAAAGAGTGGAGAATGTAGTGTTAATCAGAGCTAGTGTGTAAAGAAAGATTAGCTTAGCGCGAGGTGAGTCCATTCAAATTCTGATCACAGCAGAAAACCAGTTTTTGAGTTGGTTGATACGTGATCTCAGACATGTATCTTTTTCCCAATGGAAGAGAGAACGTCCAGGGTGCATGGGGTCCTTGATTATGCTGGATGCTTTTCTGAGGCAGCAGGAAGTGTAGACAGAGTCAGTGGATGGGAGTGAGCGATGGGCTGGGCTTAATTCATGACCCGTTGTAGTTTCTTGCGGTGTTGAACAGAGCAAGAGGCAGACCAAGCTGTGATATAACCAGAAAGAAGGCTTTCTATGGTGCATCTGTAGAAATTGGTGAGAGTCATAGCTGACATTCCAAATTTCTTAGTCTTCTGAGAAAATAGTGGTATTGTTGGGCTTTCTTAACCACAGTGTCAGCATGGAGGGACTAGGGCAGGTTGTTGGCGATCTGGACACCTAAAAATTTGAAGCTCTCGACCATTTCTGCTTTGTCCCCATTGATGTAGACAGGGGCACATTCTCCACTCCACTTCCTGAAGTCGATGACTGTCCCTTTCATTTTATTGACATTGAGGGGGAAATTATTGTTGTTGTACAAGTTCATCAGATTCTCTGTTTCATTCCTGTACTCTGTCTCATCACTAATCGCGATCTGACCCATAACAGTGGCGTTGTCAGCAAACTTGAAAATTGAGTTGGAGCGGAATTTGGCCACAAGGAGTATAGTAGGGGGTTGAGAACACAGCCTTGTGGAGCTGTGTATTAAGGATGATTGTGGGGGAGGTGTTGTTGCCTTTCCTTACTTCAATTTCTACAGATGCAGTTTGTGAATTAGGATCCAGAGGAAGGAGCTGAGTGCTGGGCCTTGAAGTTTGGAGATGAGGCTTATTGGAATAATGGTATTACAGACTGAGCTGTAGTCTGAGTAGGAGCCTGACGTAGGTGTCCTTGTTATCTAGGTGTTGCAGGATTGAGTGCAGAGTCAGAGAGATGGTGTCTTCTGCGCTCCTGTTGCAGCGATAGGCCAACTGTTGTAGATTCAGGCAATCTGGTAGGCAGGAATTGATTTATGCCATGACTAACTTTTTGAAGCATTTCATGATGATGGATGTCAGAGCCACCAGACAATACTCGCCAAGGTACACTGCCTGGCTTTTCTTTGGTACTGGGATGTTGGTTGTTGCCTTGAAACAGATAGGGACCTCAGTGAAGAGAGGTTCCCCTCCCACAAGCCACTCACCATCCTGATTTGGAAATATATCACTGCTGCTTCACTGTTGCTGGATCAGATTCCCTCCCTATCATGCAGTGGATGCACCTACACCTCAGCAACTCGAGGCGGCTTACCTTCTCACGGGCAATTGGGAATGGGCAGTAAATGCTTGTCTAGCCAGTAAAGCCCACATTTCATGAATAAATTTAAAAGCAGGGTGTTGCTGCTGACCCCTGACCTGGTAAAATGTTTCCCATGTTTTGTAATGATTTTTAGTTTCTTGTGGCCTTGCTTCTAGCGTGAGTGTGGATTTCTTTACTCAGTTTAGCTGAGGGAGGATTTGTGATTCTTGTAGGAAATTTTTTAATACAGAAGACAGTGGTGAATTCTGTGTAACGGGTATTTTGAAGAGGTTAAAATCTGAAATCCCACTTCTCTGACTCTGGCCTTTTGAGAATCTCTGATTTTATCAGTTCCTCCATTGGCAGCAGCCAACCTGAATCTCTCAAAATCTTTCTCGTAATCTTCAGTTTCTCTCTCCTTTAAGGTGTTTGTGCAGACATGCCCTTTCCTAATATTATTCCATGTGGTTTGATGTCAGATTTTGTCCGATAATACTCCAGGTGCTACATAAATGCAAGTTGTCAACAGTGGTTCAATGTTGCATTTCTCGTGAGAATCCGATGACACTATTGTATTGTTCCTGGGATGTGAGCATCGTTGGCTCACCAATATTTATTGCCTGAATAGATGGTGGTGAGCTTCCTCCTTAAAGCAGTGCAGTCTGTAGATATGCCCACAGTGCTGTTAGGGAGGGGGTTCCAGGGTTTTAACCCAGCAACAGTGAAGGAATGGCTGATATATTTTCAAGTTAAGATGGTGAGTGACTTAGAGGGGAATCTCCAGTTGATGATGTTCCTGTGTATCTGCTGCTCTTGTTTTTCTAGATGATAAACGTTGTGGGTTTGGAAGGTGCTGTCTAAGGAGCCCTGGTGCATTCTTGCAGTGCACTTTGTAGATGGTACACACGGCTGCCGCTGTGTGTTTGTGGTGGAGGTGGTGAATTGTCTGTAACTTGTGATTGTTCAGCAGTCTCAGTCTTCCTCGGGCATCTGGGTAAATTTTAAATCATTTTCTACAGTGCAGGGGCCTGAACAGGTCTGTCTGTATTTGACCATTTTGATTTTTAACAAATGAGAGACCTGATAGTCCTGATGCTGTACTTGCGTTTCTCCTGACTCGCCCTATAAAGAATCTACTCGTCTGTGACAACTTCCCCTTTCCATTTGATTCTGGTGCCCTGCAGTGAGAAAATCCTCTCCCTTCTTCCCTCCTTTGAGGTTGAATGGCTCATTCCATGTTGCATCTTTGTAAGCTTGTTAAGGACATAAACAAAGTTAATCCCAAATGTTCATTTAAATTAGAGATTCGCTAATTCACATCAATAATTTGAAAAGTATCCTACCTTTTGATAAATTACATATCGGTTACAGGCCAATCAGTCCCCAGATCCATGTTGATATTTATACCCCATGAGCTTTCTCTCACCCAATCAGAATATCCTTTTATTACTTTCTCACTTGTTGATCTATTATCCCCCTCATCACTCGATGCTTCTGTACTATTTACATCAACTGCACATGGAAGCGAGTTTCACGTTCTCCCAACTCTCTCTATAAGCTTATTTCTCCTGAATTCCTGATTGGATATGTAGAACATAGAACATTACAGCGCAGAACAGGCCCTTCGGCCTTCGATGTTGCACCGACCAATTATGAAAAAAGCAATGACCCTCCAAACTAAACCATTCCCTTCTCTTCCATAAACTTATCAACTAACCTCTTAAATGCCACCAAACTTGGCGCATCTACAACTGCCGCAGGCAGGGCATTCCACTCCCTAACAACCCTCTGGGTAAAGAACCTACCTCTGATATCCGTCCTATAACTATCACCCCTTAATTTAAAGATGTGTCCCCTCGTGCTAGCTTTCTCCATCCTAGGAAAAAGGCTATCACTGTCCACCCTATCTAAACCTCTAATCATCTTATATGCTTCAATAAGATCCCCTCTTAGCCGCCTCCTTTCTAAGGAAAACAACCTCAAATCCTTCAACCTCTCTTCATAGGACCTGCCCTCCATACAGGCAACATCCTGGTAAACCTCCTCTGTACCCTCTCCAATGCCTCCACATCTTTCTTATAATGTGGGGACCAGAACTGCACACAATACTCCCAAGTGCGGCCGCACTAGAGTTTTGTACAGTTGCAACATGACGTTGCGGCTCCGAAATTCAATCCCCCTACCAATAAAAGCTAAGACTCCATATGCTTCTTAACAACCTTATCGACTTGATTGCCAACTTTCAGGGATCTATGCACATACACACCAAGATCCCTTTGTTCATCAACACTATTAAGAATCCTACCATTAGCCCTATACTCTACACATTTATTATTCCTGCCAAAGTGCATTACCTCACACTTTTCCACATTAAACTCCATTTGCCACCTCTCGGCCAGCTCTGCAACTTGTCCAAGTCTCTCTGCAAACTATAACACCCCTCTTCACTATCTACCACTCCTCCGACTTTGGTGTCATCTGCAAATTTACTAATCCAACTAGGAGGCCATGTGGTACTAATGGCCTCCTAGTAACAATCCCATACATGCCATGTCCACTTCCATAATCTTAAAATTCCTTCCTCACTCACCCCTCAACCCCCTCTTTCCCAAGGAAAATATTAAGAGAATGTAATAGGTGAGAAATACTTTGTCACGATTGATGCTGTAGTTTTGAAAAAGTTTTTTTTAATCAGTGTCACAAGTAGGCTTAAATTAACACTGCAATGAAAATAATGTTAAAAATCCCCCTGGTTGCCACACTCTGGTGCCTATTTGGATACACTGAGGGCGAACTTAGTGTGGCCAGTGCACCCAACCAGCATGTCTTTCAGACTGTTTGCTTAGAATGCAGTTATTCAGGAAATAAAAAGAGAACTGACTAACTTAATCATTTTCTTGCTATCTAACTGGTTTCTGACCTGTCAGTAATGTGAGTTAAATGCAGATGAGTAACTTGAATAAACTGGGGCTAAATGCTGAATAAATAAGCTCATTTGTCTCTTCACAGAGTCAGCGTGTCCAGAAACTGATCTCACTCATCAAAAGTAATTTCTTCAGAACAAAAATATTCTCCAATTCTTAATTTACTAAGATGAGAGATTGCATGACACCAGATTATAGTCCAGCAGATTTATTTGACACCACAAGCTTTGAGTGCTGCTCTTTTGTCAGGTGAAGTCTAAGTGAAATTTACTAATTCATTGTTACCAGACTTGGGTTTTGGGTTGAAATTACATATTTTGGTAAAATGAATCAGGTGGAATACTGATATAAATATTTGGGTTTCCTCAGTATCTGTGCATTACCTTGAAGTGTAGTCACTGTTAGAAAGTAGCAACCAGTTTGTATACAGCAAGATCCCACAATCCGTCGTGGAATTGTGACAAGATAATCTGATTCTGATATTCATTAAGGGATAAATATTGAAGTGGATCAGTTGTGCCAGGAAATCTTTTACATCTACTTAAGGTGACAGGAAGAACTCTTAGGTCTCATTTGAAAAATGGCTTTTTACCAAAGCAGCACTCCCTCGATACCATGCTGGGAGCTTCAGTCTAGATCTCATGCTCAAGTGTCCAGCGTAGGATTTGAAACCAGGACCTTCTGACAGACAAGGGCACTAGCTTTTGTGTTACAACTGATGGTTCATTTGCTGTGTAAAAAATTATCTGGTGTCATCATTGCTTTTTTTTTGCCAATTATCTTGAATATGTGCCCGTTAGTTCTCGATTTTTTTTTTCCCCCATCAATGGGAATAATATCCACTGTCAAGCCCCTTCATGATTTAGAAGATCTCTGTAACGATCAGATTTTTCAATCTGTCCCTATAACTGAAGTTCCTCATCCCTTGAATTATTCTCAGTCATAGAGTCTCTTCAGCTCCCTCTCTAATACATTCATGACCTTACTTAAGCCTGGTGCTCAGAATTGGGCTCAATACACCAATTGAGGCCAAACCATTGATTTGTAAAGCTTCATCGTAACGTCATTGCTTTGTGCTTTCTCCGTTCGTAAAAACGTCTCCTATGCCTTTTAGCCACTTTCTCAACTGATCTTGCCAACCTTCAGCTATTTGTGCACAAAAACCCCCAAGTCCCTCTACACCTGCTTCTCTTTCAGAATTTCCCCTTTATTTCATATTGTTTGTGTTCTTTGTACCAAAAATTTATCTTCATATTTCTCTCTCTTAAATCCTTCTACTCTGTGCCTGCCCACTCCATCTACTTATCTCTGTTCTCTTGCTATTTCTGTCCTCACTGTTCATGATATTTCCAGATTTTGTGATTTGCAATATTTGAAATTATGTCCAGCTCAGAGCCGAAGGATGAAAGGTGACCTGATAGAGGTGTATAAGATGTTGAGAGGTGTAGATACGGTGGATTCTGAGGCAATTTCCCAGGGCTGAAATGGTCGCTACGAGAGAACGCGGGTTTAAGATGCTGGGGAGTGAGTACAGAGGAGATATCAGGGGTAAGTTTTTCACTGAAGGTGGTGGGTGATTGGAACCTGCTGCCATCGGTGGTGGTGGAGGCAAATTCAATAGGCTCTTTCAAGAGACTTCTGGATGAGTACATGGAACTTAATAGGATTGAGGGTTATAGGTAAGCCTAGTAAGTATGGATATTATCGGCGCAACTTGTGGGCCTGTCTCTGCTTTGGTGTTCTTTGTTCTATTAAAAGCCTGACAGCAGCAGGGAAGAAGCTATTCTTGAGTTGATTGATACATGACTTCAGACTTCTGGATCCTTTTCCTGATGGAAGAAGGTGAGAAGAATGTGTGGGGTTCTATATTATCTTGGCTGCTTTGCTGAAGCAGTGGGAACTGTAGACAGAGTCAATGGATGGGAGGCTGGTTTGCATGACGGATTGGGCTACGTTCATGACCTTGCAGTCTTAGGCAGTGTAGGAGCGAAACCAAGGTGTGATACAACCAGAAAGCATGCTTTCTATCGTCGTGTGTGGATGAGGGTAGTGCAGTTGATGTCATTTATATGGATTTCAGCAAAACCTTTGACAAAGTCCCACATGGGAGACTTATTGGGAAAGCTAATGCACATGGGATACAGGGTAATCTGTTAAGATGTATCATAATTGGCCTAGTGTTAGGAGACAGAGGATGGTGACAGATGGCTGCTTTATGACTAGAGGCTAGTGACCAATGGCATACCACAGAGGTCTGTGCTGGGCCCCCTATTGTTCATCATTCATATAAATAGCATAGATGAATGTGTAGGGGATAAGATGAGTTAGTTTGCTGATGACAAAGGTTGGCTGGGTGGTTAACTGTAAGATTATAGGAACATACAGACAGAATGGTCAAATGGCAGATAAGTAGCAGATGAAATTTAAGCCTGAAAAGTGAGAGGTGATGCACTTTGGAAGAATTAATTTGGAAGTATACTATGAAAGGTCTGACCCTGGGAAGTTACAATGAATAAAGAACCTTGGTGCATTTGTCCATAAATCCCTGAAGGCAGAAAGGCAGGTATACAGGGACCAAGTGTAATGTATCAAAGTTCACAAGTGACACTTAGATGAGTGGCAGAGCAAAGTGTGCAGAGAATGCTAAAAGTCTGCCAAGCGATGTAGATAATCCACGTGAATGGGTGAGGATCTGGCAGGTGGAATACAATGTTGGTAAATGTGAGGTCATCCACTTTGGTCGGAATAACAACAAAATGATCTATTATTTAAATGGTAAAATTGCAGCATGCTGCTATGCAGAGAGACCTTAGTGTCCTTGTACAGGAATCACAAGGAGTTGGTTTGCTGGGTGCAGCAGATAATTAAGAAGGCAAATGGAACTTTGTCCTTCATTTCTGAAGGGATGGAGTTTAAAAACAATGAGATTATGTTGTGTATGTGCTGGTGCTGGTGAGGCCATACCTGGAGTTACTGTGTACCTTACTTGAGAGAAAACATACTAGCACTGGAGGAGGTGCAGAGAGATTCACTAGGTTGATTCCAGAATTGAGAATGTTATCTTTGAGGAGAGACTGAGCAGACTGGGGCTACAGTCATTGGAATTTAGAAGAATGAGAGGAGACTTTATGGAAACATACAAGATTATGAAGGGAATAGATAAGATAGAGGCAGGGAAGTTGTTTCCACTGGCAGGTGAAATTAGAACTGGGGCATAGCCTTAAAATGAGGGGGAGCAGGACTGAGTTGAGGAGGAACTTCTACACAAAGGATTGTGAATCTGTGAAATTCCCTGCCCAGTGAAGCAGTTGAAGCTACTTTGTTGAATGTTTTTAAGGCAAGGAAAGATACATTTTTGAACAGTAAAGGAATTCAGGATTATAGTGAGCAAGCAGATAAGTAGAGTTGAGTCCATGAAAAGATCAACCATGATTTTATTGAATGGTGGAGCTTGTTCGAGGGCCCAGATGGTCTTCTACTGCTCCTATTTCTTGGGTTCTAATGTTCTTAAATAGGGTGATGAAAAAGGCATATCGGACATCTGCCTTGATCAATTGTGGTGTAGATTACAAAAACAGGGAAGTCATGATGGAATTGTATAGAACTTTGGTGAGGCCACAGCTGGAGTACTGTGTGCAGTTCTGGTCACCACATTATAGGAAGGATGTGAACACGCTGGAGGGGGTGCAGAGGAGATTCACCAGGATGCTGCTGGGATGGAACATTTTAAGTTATGAAGAGAGGTTGGATAGGCTTGAATTGTTTTCATTGGAGCAGAGAAGACTAAGGGGTAACCTGTTTGAGGTGTTCAAGATTGAGAGGCATGGACAGGGGAGCAGTTGCTCCCCTTAGTTGAAGGGCGAGTTATAACGGGGCATAAGTTAAAAGTGAGGGGTGGGAGGTTTAGGGGCAATTTGAGGAAAAACATTTTTACTCAGAAGATGGTGACAGTCTGGAATGTGCTGCCTGAGGTGGTGTTGGAGGCAGGATACCTCTCGTTCTTTAAAAAGTACCTGGATGAGTACTTGGCACATTATAGCATTCCAGGCAATGGGCCAAGGGCTAACAAGTGGGATTAGTAGGCAGGTCAGGACATTTCATATGTCAGTACAGATTCGATGGGGCAAAGGGCCTCTTTTGCACTGTAGTAATCTGTGATTTTCTTTAACTGGTCCATGCTGATTCTCTTTAACTAATCCATACTGGTCTAAGTGACTGTTAATTGTGTCCCAGTTTATCATTTCCCAGAGATTTGGAACTCTGGCCTTTAGTCATTCCAGATTTTTCCTTTTTTCTTCGAATAATTGTATAACATTTGCAATTTTCCAGACGTTTGACATTGTCCCTGCAAAAGTATTATAAATTAATGAGGAATTAAAGGTTATGGCTGGAGTCTCCACTATTTCTACCCTTACTTTTCTCGGTCGCTCTGGGCACATTCGGTCCTGGAGAATTTTAGCATAGCCAATCTTTCTCATACTTCCTCTTTATCCATTGAGTTTTTTGAGAAAGTGACCAGAGAGGTGGATGGGGGTAAGGCGGTTGATGTAGTATATATGGACTTTAGTAAGGCTTTTGATAAGGTGGCCCATGGAAGACTTCTACAGAAAATGCAGATGTGTGGAATAGAGGGTGATTTAGCTAATTGGATTAGAAATTGGCTGGCAGATAGAAGACAGAGGGTGGTGGTTGATGGGAGATTTTCATCGTGGAGTTCGGTGACGAGTGGTGTGCCTCAGGGGTCTGTTTTGGGGCCCCTGCTGTTTGTAATTTTTATAAATGATCTGGATGAGGGTATTGAGGGATGGATCAGTAAATTTGCAGATGATACTAAAGTTGGTGGTGTGGTAGATAGTGAAGAGGGGTGGTTTAGTTTACAGAGTGACTTGGACAAGTTGCAGAGCTGGGCCGAGAGGTGGCAAATGGAGTGTAATGTGGAAAAGTGTGAGGTAATGCACTTTGGCAGGAACAATAAAGGTGTAGAGTATAGGGCTAATGGTAGGGCTCTTAATAGTGTTGAGGAACAGAAGGATCTTGGTGTATGTGTCAATAGATCCCTGAAAGTAGGCAGTCAAGTGGATAAAGTTGTTAAGAAGGCATATGGAGTCTTAGCCTTTATTGGTAGGGGGATTGAATTTAGGAGCCGCAGCATCATGTTGCAGCTGTACAAAACTCTAGTGCGGCCGCACTTGGAGTATTGTGTGCAGTTCTGGTCGCCACATTATAAGAAAGATGTGGATGCATTGGAGAGGGTACAGAGGAGGTTTACTAGGATGTTGCCTGGTATGGAGGGCAGGTCCTATGAAGAGAGGTTGAAGGATTTGAGGTTGTTTTCGTTAGAAAGGAGGCGGCTAAGGGGGGATCTTATTGAAACATATAAGATAATTAGAGGTTTGGATAGGGTGGACAGTGATAGCCTTTTTCCTAGGATGGAAAAAGCTAGCACGAGGGGACACAACTTTAAATTAAGGGGTATGAGTTATAGGACGGATATCAGAGGTAGGTTCTTTACTCAAAGAGTGATTAGGGAGTGGAATGCCCTGCCTGCAGCTGTTGTAGATGCGCCAAGTTTGGTGGCGTTTAAGAGGTTAGTTGATAAGTATATGGATGAGAAGGGAATGGTTTAGTTAGGAGGGGCATTGCTTTTTATTTTGGTCGGCACAACATCGAAGGCCGAAGGGCCTGTTCTGTGCTGTATTGTTCTATGTTCTATGTTCTATTTTTAGCCCATCTTGTATCAATGATTTTCACAATGACTGTTTTTTCACTTTGGTAAAGACAGATGCAAAGTACCCCAACCATGTCCTTTATCTCCATGTCTGCTTTTTGCTTGCCAAATGATCCCACCTCTCCTCTCACTGTTTCTTTGCCGACAGAAGATTTTTACGTTCGTTTTGATATTTTTTACCAGTTTCACATTTTGTCTGCCCCTTATTTCCGATTTCACTTCCCTTTTTGAATTTTCTATCCACAGCCTGGTTTGAAGGTGAACATGAATTGAAGCTCCAGTTATTGACAATCTGGCAGGATTTTGGGCAGGAGATGGACATATGTGTCATAGTTTTGAATTTCTTGGAAGATGTGTTACCACGCCGGAGAGTGTCCATAAATCCTCACTCGCAACAGGAGGCAGGTGTTGGGGGATTGCTTGGGACTTGAGACAAAATGGTGTAAATGCGGAGGAGAGACGGTTATCACTTCAAATGAGGAAGAATGAGTTGCGATGGTTTTTTTTTTAGAAAATTTGGTTAACATTTTCCCCCAAACTGGAAAGTACTTTGTATTTGGTTTGTTTCCAGTGGTACTGTTTCGCTATTCGCTCTCTGTGCTGTTAAACTCGTGTTTTGTTTGTTTTGAGATTGTTGATTGGTATTTATTGGTGGGACATGGGTGGCACTGGCTGGCCAGCATTTATTGCCCATTCCTAGCTGCCCAAGGTCAGTTGAGAGCCAATCACATTGCTGTGGATCTGGAGTCACATGTAAGTCAGTTGGGGTAAGGACGGCAGATTTCCTTCCCTAAAGGGCATTAGTAAACTAGATCGGTTTTTCCGACAATCAACAGTGGACAATCGTTTCATGGTCATCAGTAGATTGTTATTTCCAGATATTTTTTTAATTGAATTCAGATTCCACCATCTGCTGTAGCGGGATTCAAGTCCGGGTCTCCAGAACATTTGCTGAGTTTCTGGATTGATAATCTAATGATAATACCATAAGGCTATTGCCTCCCTGACTATTGTAAGATGATTCTTCAATTGGTAATTATAATTGGACTAGTAATCCAGAGACTGGGAACAGGTTCAAATCTCACCACAGGAGATGGTGATATTTAAATTCAATTTAAAAAATCTGGAATTGAAAATTCTTATTGGTCATGGTGACAAAGAAATGATTTTTGACTAGAAGTGATTCACTGGCGTCCTTATGTGGTCTGGTCTACACGAGACTCCAGAGCCACAGCAACGTGGATGACTATAACATAGAACCCTACAGTGCAGAAAGAGGCCCTTTGGCCCATCAAATCTGCACCAAACATAATCTCACCGAGGCCCGACCCCCATATTCTTACATATTATACACACTAATCTCTCTAATCTATGCATCCCTGAACACTAAGGGGCAATTTCTTAGCATGGTCAATCAACCTAACCTGCATATCTTTAGATTATGGAAAGAAACCAGAATATCGGGAGGAAACCCACACAGTCACGAGGAGAATGTGCAAACTCCACACAGACAGTGACCCGAGCCAGGGATCAAACCCAGAACCCTGGAGCTGTGAAGCAGCAGTGCTAACCACTGTGCTACTGTCTCCCCCCATTAAATGGCCGATCGAGACATTTGTACAAAAGCAAAACATTGCAGATGCTGGAAACCAGAAATGAAAGCAAAATGCTGGAAGTATTCCTCAGCTCAGGGTAGCGCCTGTGGAGAGAAAAGTCGAGTTCAAATTTACTTCGATGATCCTTTATCAGAACCTGCCGTGTGCTTAAATACAAACAGAAAATGTTGGAAACAAGTCACTTGGTTGTGTTCAAGAAAGCAACTCTGTGTTACCACTTTCTTGTCCATCCCTAATTGCCTTTGAGAAGGTGATGGTAAGCTGCTGTCTTGAGTCACTGCAGTCTCTGAAGTGTAGGAACACCTACAGTGCTGTTCGACAGGGAGTTCCAGGATTTTGACAGTGACAGTGAAGGAACATTGTATATTTCCATGTCAGGATGGTGAATGGTTTGGAGGAGAACTTCCAGGAGGTAATCATAGAATCCCCACAGTGCAGAAAGAGGCCATTCGACCTATTGAGACTGCACTACCTTTTACTCAGGCTTGCCCCGCAACCTCATGAATTTACTGTGCTAACTTCAATCATCTATACATCTTTGGCCATGTCAAATTGCCCCTTCATATCTGATTAAGCTGTGAGAGGAAACTGAAGCACCTTGAGGAAACCAATGCAGGCATGGAGAGAACATGAACTTCCCCCAAGGCCAGAATTGAACCCAGGTCCCTGGCACTGAGGCAGCAGCACCAACCACTGTGTCACCAGACCATTCATGATGTTTGCATGTGCTTGCTGTCCTTGTCAATGGTAGTGGCCCTGGAAGGTGCTGCCTAAGGAGCCTTGGTGAGCTTCTGCAGTGCATTTTGTAGATTGTGCACACGGCTGCCACTGAGCTTCATTATTGAAGGCAACGAATGTTTGTGGCTGGGTTGTTAATCAAGCTTTGTCCTGGATGGTTTTGAGCTTGCTCAGTGTTGCTGCACTGGTGAGTGGAGATTATTCTATCACGCACCTGACTTGTACCTTGTTGATTTTGGTGTCAGGAGGTGAGTTACTTCATAGAGTCATAGAATCTACAGTGCAGAAGGAGGCCATTTGCCCATTGAGTCTGCACCCAGGTACTGTCCTATCTCCATAACCCCACGTATTTACCTTCTTAATCCCGCGACACTAACAAGCAATTTAGCATGGCCAATCAACCTAACCTACGTGTTTTTGGAGTGTGGGAGGAAACAGGAGCAGCCGGAGAAAGCCCACACAGACGTTGGGAGAATGTCCAAATTCCACACAGTCACCTGAGCTGGGAATCGAACTCGGGTCCCTGGCGTTGAGAGGCAGTGGCGCTAACTACTGTGCCACCATTTCTGCAGACTCCAAGCTATGGCTTGCTCTGGTAGCCACAATATGTCTGGTTAACCCCCAGAATGTTGAGAGTGGGGAATTTCAGTGATGTTAATGCCATGGAATGTCACAGGGTAATGGTTAGATTCTCTCTTGTTGGAGATGGTCATTTGCTGGCTTTCATGTTACTTATCTCCTGTCGGACCAACTCTGGATATTGTGGTGGTGGCAGTGGATCCTGAGAAATTGTTTGTTAAACATGGGTTCCTTTGAGGCAGTATAGTCCCACTCATTGAGCCAGAGGTTGTGGGGTATGCGGGACTCACCTAAGTTAGAGAGTTAAGACTTCAAGAACCACTGCAGAGACTTGAGCAACATTGCCTTGGCTGTTGCTCTGGAGCTATTACTGAAAGTGCTGCACTGTTGAAGGTGCCAACATTTACAGGGCAGGCACAAAGTTTCCAAGGCAAATGGCACACTGGCCTCCAGTCAGGGCATTGTGTATAGGAATTGGAAAATCTAGTTGCAGCTGTCCTAAGACTGTGTGGCTAGGCTGCAGTTGGAGTATTCCATACAATTCTCGTGGCCACACTTCTGGAAAGATTTCGATGCATTGGAAAGAATGCAGAAGAGATTTACCAGGATGTTGCCTGGTTTGGGGGATATGGACTATGAAGAAAGGTTGAACAAGCCTGGATTGTTTTCACTGGAGTGTTGGACAATGAGAAGGGAACTTGAGAGAGAGACTTACAAGATTATTACAGGCTTGGATAGAGTGGATAGTCAATCTTTTTCCCAGGGCCGAAGGTTCAATTGCTGGGGGGCATCAGTTGAGAGTGATAGAGGGAAAGTTTACAAGAGATGTAAGGTTTTCACACAGTGTGGTGAATGCTTGGAACATGCTGCCAGAGGAGGTGGTGGAAACAGATTGTATTACAATATTCAAGAGATATCTGGATGTATACTTGAATAGGCAGGGAATAGAGGATACAGACCATGTAGAGGCAAGAAAATACTGGATTAGAGATGCATGTGTGTCAGCACAGACTTAGTGGGCCAAAGGGCTATTCCTCGATGTACGGTTCTTTATTCAACTGATCTTTAGCCTCAACGGCATCTTGGGGGAAGAGAGCTTCCACCCTGTGTGTAGCATCATCCCTGAACAGCTTAATCCTAATGCCAGAGTTTTGCCCCCTTGTGCTGGACTCACCTGAGAAAAGTGGGTTGACAGAGAGAAACTGTCAAATTCTTCAATCTTAAATATTTCTGTAGGATCACCACTTAATTTTGAATACTTGGGTAACCCATCCTCCTTAACCATTTTAGCCCCAAGAAGAACAATTGTGTGGGTGAGATGAAGGTTATTGGGAAGCATTAGTGACAGAGATTTTTATCCTTTCAGGGGGTGTGGGCTTCGCTGGTAAAGCCAGTGTTTGTTGCTCCTAATTGTCCTTCAACTGAGTAGTTTGCTAGACAATGTCAGAGGACATTTATGCATCCGGAGTCACATGTAGGCCAGACGGGGTAAGACGACAGATTTCCTTCCCTAAAGGACATGAGGGACACAGATGGGTTTTTACAACAATTGGTAGTTTCATAATCACCGTTACTGAGATTAGCTTTGTGTTCCAGATTTTAATTAATTGAATTTAAATTCCACCAGTTGCTGTGCTGGGATTTGAACTCCTGGCCCCAGTGTGGACATTGCATTTACACCACCGCCTCCCCCAGGTTTCACATAGAGAGCATTGAAAGTCTGTGGAGCCCGTGGTTATGGTGGTGACCTAATTTTAAGTGTTGTGAATGAGTGTTTGATATGCTGAGTGTGAACTTTCCGGTTTTGTGCTTTTTGATTTCTCCAGGATCGTGAGGAAGGAAAGCCATTGCTCATCCCAGTGAACCACGCATCCAGCAAATCATCAGGGGGCAGTGACCCCACCTACCACAGTATTCCTTCATCCCGCTTCCCAGACGAACAAGCTCTCCTCAACACTATCCTTAGCAAAACAGCACAGTGAGTATGGTTCTGAGAGAGTAAACGAGTGATGCCTCCTTCACCCCGTGAGCGTGCTTGAAGAAAGGGTGATCCCAAGTGGGAACAAGCTGACGTGTCCCTCTCCCATCTGTGTGACACTGTGGATCTGTGCTGCCTTCCTCCCATACTCCAAAGATGTGCGGGTTAGGTTGATTGACAATGCTAAATTGGGGGAGACAAGCAGGGTAAATATGTGGGGATAGGGTCTGGGTGGGACTGTGGTCGATGCAGACCGAATGGCCGCCTTCCGCACTGTACGATTCTATTGTGTGTGTGCTCTGGGGGCACAGTGCCAGGTTCTGTTGCCAATCTGACAAGCTCACTGCAGCCAAAGCTGCACGTGTCTCCAGTGCCTCTTAATTTGATGTGCAGAGAGATTGGCAGTGATTCCTGATCTTACTAGACCAGTCTATGTGTGGGGAGGTGTGAGGCATCAACCCTTTTTAGCTGTGACACGCGCACACACGTATGTGCAGATTGATTTGATTTATTATTGTCACATATATTAACATAGTGAAAAGCATTGTTTCTTGTGCGCTATATAGACAAAGCATAGCATCCATAGCAAAGGAAACGAGAGTACAGATTGTCGTGTTAGTCATAGCTAGGGTGTAGAAAAAAGTCAACTTAACGTGAGGTGAGTCCATTCAAAACTCTGACAGTAGAGGGAAGAAGCTGTTCTTGAGTGGGTTGGTACGTGACCTCAGACTCTTGTATCTTTTTTCTGACGGAAGAGGGTGTAAGAGAGAATATCCGGGGTGCGTGAGGTCCTTAATTATGCTCGCTGCTTTGCTGAGGCAATGGGAAGTGTAGACAGAGTCAATGGGTGGGAAGGCTTTGTTCACAATTCTTTGTAGTCCCTTGTCTTGGGCAGAGTAGGAGCCATACCAAGCCGTGATACAACCAGAAAGAATGCTTTCTATGGTGCATCTGTAAAAATTGAGCGTTGTAATGCGCGTGCACTAAACATCAATGGATGGTGGGAGAGCAGTTTGCGTTCACTGTTAAGTTTAAGTTTGTTTATTAGTGTCACAAGTAGGCTTACATTAACACTGCAAAGAAGTTACTGTGAAAATCCCCTATTTGCCACATTACTGCACCTGTTTGGGTACACTGGAGGAGAATTTAGCATGGTCAATGCACCTACCCAGCACATCTTTTCAACTGTAGAAGCAAACCCACGCAAACAAGGGGAGAATGTCTGTGCAGAGTCTGCACAATGACCCTGCAGGAAGTGTGCCCATCTGCAGCTCCTTGAGGATTATGTTAAGGAGCTGGAGCTGGAATTAGAGGAACTCAGGATAATTCGGGAGGTTGAGGCGGATATTGACAGGAGTTACAAAGAGATAGTCACTCCTAAAAGTGATTCTTGGGTAACTATTAGGAAGAGGGGTAAGAAGCAATCGGGGAGACAATGTCCCAGGGCTGTTCCCCTCCAAAACAAATTTTTTGTCCTGGAGGCTACAGTTGAGGAAGATTCAACTAGAGATGGCCAAAGGGAGCAGGTCTCTGGGAGTGAGCCTGCTGGGAATGCTCAGGTGGGTAGGGGGAATAAGAGATTGGGCCTGGTAATTGGAGACTCCATAGTTAGGAGGACAGATAGGAGAGTAAATAGTAATAAACGGGACTCAGGGCTGGTGTGTTGCCTCCCAGGGGCCGGGGTCCAGGATGTCTCAGAGCGGGTTTTTAAGATTCTTAAGGGAGAGGGGAGTCAGCCCCAAGTCATAGTTCATGTAGGGACACATGATGTAGGTAGGACAATGGAAGGGGATATTAAACAGAAAATTATGGAGTTGGGGTGGAAGCTTAGGGCCAAAACAGACAGAGTGGTTATCTCTGGACTCTTGTCTGTGCCACGGGATAGTTTAGAGAAGAACAGAGAGAGGGAATGTTTGAACTCGTGGCTGCGGGGATGGTGAAGGAGGGAGGGGTTCAGGTTCCTGAACAATTGGGACTCATTCTGGGATAGGTGGGACCTCTACAAGAGAGATGGTCTACACCTGAACCAGAGGGGAATCAATATCTTGGGGGGAAAATTTGCAAAGGCTATGCAGGGGGCTTTAAACTGATTCAGAGGGAGGGGTGGGATCCTGAGTAGTTTGGATGTTAAGAGGGACGAGAACAGGGGGACCATAGAGGAGAACTGTAAAACACAACAGCGTACGGGTGGAGTAGGGCATGGTTTGAAATGCGTATACTTTAATGCAAGAAGTATTCGCAATAAGGTGGAGGAACTTGCAGCTTGGACCAGTACCTGGAACTTCGATGTTGTGACCATTTCAGAGACATGGATAGAGCAGGGACAGGAATGGTTGTTGCAGGTTCCGGGGTTCAAATGCTTCAGTCGGAGTAGAGAAGGAGGTAGAAGGGGGGGAGGAGTGGCATTATTAGTCAAAGACTGTATCACAGTGACAGAAAAGAAGTTTGATGAGGACGTGTCTGTTGAGGTAGCATGGGCTGAGATTAGAAACAGGAGAGGAGAGGTCACCTTGTTGGGAGTCTTTTATAGACCTCCTAAAAGTTCGAGAGAGGTAGAGGAAAGGATTGCAAAGTTGATCCTGGACAAGAGTGAAAGTAATAGGGTAATTGTTATGGGGGACTTTAACTTTACTAATATTGATTGGAATAGCTATAGCTCTAGCACGTTAGAGGGGTCAGCTTTTGTACAAAGTGCGCAGGAAGGTTTTTTGACTCAGTATGTAGATAGGCCAACTAGAAGTGAGGCTACATTGAATTTGGTACTGGACAATGAGCCAGACCAAGTGTTAGGCTTGGAAGTTGGTGAACATTTTGGTGATAGTGACCACAATTCGGTTACGTTCACCTTAGTGATGGATAGGGATAGGCATGAAGCTGGGGGCAGTATTTATAGCTGGGGGAATGGTAATTATGAGGCCATAAGGAGGGAATTAGGGTGCATAGGTTGGACTAGGAAACTACAGGGACTGGGAACATCTGAAATGTGGAGCTTATTCAAGGAGCAGCTACTGCGAGTCCTTGATAAGTATGTCCCTGTCAGGCAAGGAGGAAATGGTCGAGTAAGGGAACCGTGGTGTACTAAAAAAGTTAATTCGCTGGTTAAAAGGAAAAAGGAGGCTTATGTCAGGATGAGACTTGAAGGCTCAGTTAGTGCAATGGATAGCTATAGATTAGCCAGGAGGGAGCTAAAGAGTGAGTTGAGGAGAGCTAAGAGGGGACACGAGAATACTTTGGCTGATAGGATTAAGGAGAATCCTAAAGCTTTCTTTAGATATGTTAAGAATAGAAGATTGGTTAGGGCAAGATTAGGACCAGTCAGAGACAGCAGTGGGAAGTTGTGCGTGGAGCCTGAAAAGATTGGAGAGGCACTGAACAAATATTTCTCTTCGGTATTCACGCAGGGAGATGTAAATGTATTTGTGGAGAACACTGGGATACAGGGTTGCAAACTGGAAAGTATTGAAGTAGATAAGGAGGATGTGCTAGATATTCTTGAGGGTTTGAAGTTAGATAAGTCCCCTGGGCCGGACGGGATTTACCCTAGGATTCTCTGGGAGGCAAGAGAGGAGATTGCAGAGCCTCTGGCTCTGATCTTCATGTCCTCGTTGGTTACGGGTATAGTTCCGGAAGACTGGAGGATAGCGAATGTGGTCCCATTGTTCAAGAAGGGGAAGAGAGACCTTCCAGGGAATTATAGGCCAGTGAGTCTTACTTCTGTTGTGGGCAAAGTATTGGAGAGAATTATGAGGGATAGGATTTATAGTTATTTAGAGAGAAATGAATTGATTGGGGATAGTCAGCATGGTTTTGTGAAGGGTAGGTCGTGCCTTACTAACCTATTGAGTTTTTTGAAAAAGTGACCAAAGAGGTGGATGGGGGTAAGGCGGTTGATGTGGTATATATGGACTTTAGTAAGGCGTTCGATAAGGTGGCCCATGGAAGACTTCTGCAGAAAATGCAGATGTATGGGATAGAGGGTGATTTAGCTAATTGGATTAGGAATTGGCTAGTAGATAGAAGACAGAGGGTGGTGGTTGATGGGAGATATTCATCGTGGAGTTCGGTTACAAGTGGTGTACCTCAGGGATCTGTTTTGGGGCCCCTGCTGTTTGTAATTTTTATAAATGATCTGGATGAGGGTATTGAAGGATGGATTAGTAAATTTGCGGATTACACCAAAGTCGGAGGAGTGGTAGATAGTGAAGAGGGGTGTTCTAGTTTGCAGAGAGACTTGGACAAATTGCAGAGCTGGGCCGAGAGGTGGCAAATGGAGTTTAATGTGGAAAAGTGTGAGGTAATTCACTTTGGCAGGAATAACAAATGTGTAGAGTATAGGGCTAATGGTAGGACTCTTAATAGTGTTGATGAACAGAGGGATCTTGGTATATATGTGCATAGATCCCTGAAAGTTGGCAATCAAGTCGATAAGGTTGTTAAGAAGGCATACGGAGTCTTAGCTTTTATTGGTAGGGGGATTGAATTTCGGAACCGCAACGTCATTTTGCAACTGTACAAAACTCTAGTGCGGCCGCACTTGGAGTATTGTGTGCAGTTCTGGTCCCCGCATTATAAGAAAGATGTGGAGGCATTGGAGAGGGTACAGAGGAGGTTTACCAGGATGTTGCCTGGTATGGAAGGCAGGTCTTATGAAGAGAGGCTGAGGGATTTGAGGTTGTTTTCGTTAGAAAGAAGGCGGCTAAGAGGAGACCTTATTGAAACATATAAGATGATTAGAGGTTTAGATAGGGTGGACAGTGATAGCCTTTTTCCTAGGATGGAGAAAGCTAGCACGAGGGGACATAGCTTTAAATTAAGGGGTGGTAGTTATAGGACGGATGTCAGAGGTAGGCTCTTTACCCAGAGGGTGGTAAGGGTATGGAATGCCCTGCCTGCTGCAGTTGTAGATGCGCCAAGTTTGGGGGCGTTTAAGAGGTTAGTAGATAAGTTTATGGACGAAAAGGGAATGGTTTAGGTTAGAGGGTCATTGCTTTTTCCTAATTGGTCGGCGCAACATCGAAGACCGAAGGGCCTGTTCTGCGCTGTAATGTTCTATGTTCTAAGCTGGGAATCAAACCTGGATCCTGGTGAGGCAGCAGTGCCAACCACTTTGCCAATGTGTTGCCCAGAACACGCATTCAGCCAAGGCTTTAGGGAGCTGTCAGCAATTTGCTCTCTCTCTATCCATTCAACACCTCTCATGTGTTGTTATTGGATAGCCTGCCTGAGGAGGAGATGTGTGCTTGTGACAGGTGTTGAGCGAACAAACTGACTGCTCTGCTATTTCTTGCTCTCCGTTCCCGGTTTAAACAAACAAAACTGTAAGTGATTCTTGGGAAAGTCCCTTTTGTAAGTCGTCAGGAAGTGAACCACTAGCATTTGTTCAGAGCAGGAATAGAATTTATTTTTTTGGGAGCATAGCGTTTTCCAGCACAGAAAGAGGCCTTTTATCCCATTCCACCATTGCCTGCCCTTTAGAAAGAGTTATCCAGTCAATCTCTCCTCACCCCATTCCAATTCACACCATTCTCTCACTAATTCCCCTTCAAATTTTTCCTGGATTATAACCGTGGTTCCACTGCAGAAAGTGTATCATGAACTCAGCATGATGCCAGACAGGAGGCTTCCATTTCGCCCATTTAGTTTGCAGTAGCTCTTTCAAAGGGCAGTTCAGTCTTTGCTTTTTCTCCATAGAAATGCACATTTTCTCCAATGATTATTAGTTATCCGGCCATCAATCTCATCACATTTAAATAGCCTCCCCCCACACCACCCCACCCCAAACTATCCTCAGGATTCCTTGGGATTATTGCCTGTGAAATATTTTCAGCTGTTCTGAGCTAGTGAAACCAGAGGCAGGAGAATTTTTTACACAGCGAGTTGTGATCTGGAAGGTGCTTCTTGCAGGAGTGGTGGAAGCAGGTCCAATAATAACTTTCAAAAGGGAATGGGCAAAATACTTGAATTTGCAGGACAATGGGAAAAGAGGGGCAGGAGTGGGGCCATCAGAGGCATGATGGGCTGATTGGTCCCCTTACATGCTGCATGTTGTGTTACTGTGAAGCTGCGATGAGGCTAGTTTCAGACAATGTCATTGCCCATACTGAAATCAGTTAACTTGTCTACAGTTTGGCACAGTGGTTAGCACTGCTACCTCTCAGCGCCAGGAACTTGGGTTTGAATCCTGGCTCTGGTCACTGTGTGTGGAATTTGCATGTTCTCCCCATTTCCTCTGGGTGCTCTGCTTTCCTCTCACAATCCAAAAGATATGCTGGTTAAATGCATTGGTTGTGCTAAATTCTCCCTCCATGTACCCGAATAGGTGCTGGAGTGTGGTGACTCAGGGATTTTCACAGTCACTTCATTGCAGTGTTAACGCAAGCCTATGTGTGACACTAATAAATAAATAAAATGATTGCGTGCTGAGACACTGGGCCAGTTGGTAAACACTGTTTGCACAGACTCTTGTTGGTTGAGCACAGATTAGTAACTGGGGTTACCATTAACAATGCTTTTAAAAACATCTATTTCTGGGGTGTGTGAATTTGATAAACCACTGCCCATATCTGTAAGTTTTCAGTCAGGAACGCTGCTGTGAAAACCTGGAACAGATGCAGGGTTGATGGTGTTTCCTGAAAGCAACTTTGGGCAATTTTGTAAAACATTTTTGTGTTTTCTCCTGTTTGTTGATTTTAGTTTCGTGACAGCGTTATAACCTCTGAAATCAGGCTGTACCAAAGCTGTTAGACTAAAGTCCTGCTCAATGTCTGTTAATCTTGCAATTCTGTCACAATGCAATGCGCACTCTGGTTATAAGCAAGAGCAGCTGTTAGTAACTGGGGGGAAGGTTATGAGTTTCCAGTTCTGAGGGAGGGACCTATGTTTTCTGGGTTTTGTTAAGGAATGACTCAATGAGCCATGATTGATAACTCTCTAGTTTCACTACATTTTTTTCCAAGATTTTGGTGATTGTATTTTTCTAATCCTCTCCATTTTTCACGGTGTGATCTTGCCCCATGCTGGGGCACAGACTCTGGAACTCTGTCCCGTGGCTCTTGCATCCTTTCCTCTTGTTAGTTCTAATCTCGCACTTTCCTGAAATCCAATTCCCTGTGAGATCCACTGTTCTGTGTTCAACATCTTGGGACACAAAGGGGATTTTAACATATCCAATTTTCTCATCCACATCTTGGGACACTGAAGGAAATTTAGCATGGCCAATCCACCTCTCGCGCATATCTTGGGACACGAAGGGGCAATTTAGCATGGCCAATTCACCTAATCTACACATCTTGGCTCACTAATGTCCTTTTGAAAGTTCCTATTGAATCTGTTTCGATCACCGTTTCCAGGAGTGCATGTTAAGTGGATTGGCCGTGCTAAATTCTCTTCCAGTGTCGATGTATTTATATTCTGGTCAGACTGCCTTGGGGCTTTCGGGGGCATTTGTCCAGTTTTATTTTACCAGTCTTGAAAGGATGTTTAGGAGGGTGTGAGCTGACGAGGGAGGTGCTAAAGTGTTTGTGAAGCTGCAGTGTGATTAGAACTAGTTGGTCTTTTTGCTCTGTGTGTGTTTTTGTGTCTGATTTGCTGCTCTGGCTGAACCTGCCCCGCTTGCGACACTTGCTGCCCTCACCACTTGCTGGCTGAGAGTCAGTTGGCGAAACAGCGCACTCTAAGCAAAATGGACGAGCAAAGCAATCCCTCTGCCCCATCCCCTCCTCATCCCATCCCAGCCTCGTCACTGCAGATCACTAATGTGTTTGTCTTTCCATCTCCAGTAACATCATCGATGTGTCAGCCGCAGATTCACAGAGTATGGAGCAGCACGAGTACATGGATCGAGCACGACAATACAGGTAAGGATCCAAAAGTAAACAGATCTGTGGGAAGCTAAATGTGGCAGCCACTTTGTACAGGAAGATCCAACCAGATCTGAGACGTGATGAATGATTTGTTTTTGAGTTGATTCTGGCTGGGAGAAGTTTTATTTCCAGTATCTTGAGAAGCCCAGTGCTACTTAGTGAGCTAAGTTAGTATTCTGTCTCCCACAATACTGCCCCCAATGGTGAAACGTTTTATCAGTGCTGCCCTTCACCTTTCACCGTGCAGCAATCTCTACTTTACCCTCCAGCTGCACAGTCCTCTCTCGGTGAATAACTGCCCAGTGGTGGGTGCCCCTTCAGTATGGACCCTCCAACACTGGGGTGCAACCTTGGTGCAGATCCATTCCACCCATGTGCACAGCAGCTGGGCACTCCCTCGGTACTTGATTGCCAATATATTGTTGGCACAGTAGCAGCCATGTATAACATCTATATGATTCACTGTAGGAACTCACCAAGCTTCCTTCGACAGCAACGAGGGCAGCAGATACCTGGGAACACCACCACCTGGAGGTTCCCTCAGTCACTCACCGTCCTGACTTAGAAATGTATCACCGTTCCTTCACTGTCACTGGGTCTGCCTCCCTAGCAGCACTGTGAGTGTACCTACACCATATGGACTGCAGCAGTTCAGCAAGTGCAGGTGCTGGGGTGGGCACAGTAAGTGATCTCAGCAGCACCAGGTTAAAGTCCAGCAGGTTTGTTTGGAATCATGAGCTTTCGGGGTGCTGCTCCTTCATCAGACTTGCACTCCGAAAGATTGTGATTTTAAATAAACCTACTGGACTCGAACCTGGTGTTGAGACTTCTTGTGGTCAAGAAGGCAGCTCATCACCTTCACAAGGGCAATTAGGGTTGGGCAATAAATGCTGGTCAAGCCAGCGATAACCCACTTCCCAAACTTGCTAAAACTTATTTTTTAATTTGTTGGCTTGCTGAATGAAAGAATCTGAAGATAAGGAACGTTTTTTGATGTAATGGGTTAGAATCTGGAGCACCCTACCTTAACAGCAGTTGAAGCAGATTCAGCAGTAACTTCCTGGAAGGAATAGGTTACATGTTTTGGGGAATAATTCACAAAGCTGTGGATGGCTCTGTGTTGGGATTGGTTGTAACGCTGTGCCTTGGTTCTTTGTCAGCACAAGGTTAGCAATGATCAGCGGCTCGACGCAGTGCAAGCGGGTCACTTCTCTGCCAACGTTGACCAGCCAACCACACCAAGTGTTGGCCAGTGAACCTGTGCCCCCTTCAGACATTCAGCAGGTATGTGGTACAGCCCTCTCACTGGCACCAGTGACAGGGTACTGAGAATGAAGAATGGGTTGGTCTTAATCTACAAACACCTTTTCAAGAAACCACATTGAAACAAGTAGCAGAGGAACCACTGTCTCTCCTACTGGGCGGAGAGAGGTTGAAGTCTCTTGCTGTGCCTTAATGGAATGACTTGGCGAGCTACTGGTTATCTTTGTATCCTTTTAACAACTGAGGGCTGGTTCTTTATCGAATCATTCATTCTCAGTTCTCCCCGACCCTTGTTCTAGAGCGGGTAGTTGTGAAGTTGTGAATAAGCTGAGAAACAGAGCCAGTGGCAGTGCGTAAGCAACGGGAGTGTGTGACGGGCTGGGCTGGAGAGAGGGAGCGGGCTTGGTGGTGGTGAGTGATGTTAGTGAGAGCTGTGGAGAGGGGGTTGGAATTGGGGTACGATGGGAGATGTTCTTCTCATGTAGGCCCACCATTGGAATTATCATCAATCCTTCCTGCCTGTGAGCTGGGGCATTTCAGTGTGTGGTTCAGATTGGTGTGACTAGTAGGCTCTTTAATATTCTACTGGGACACATCAGTCTGTCCTGCTCACAAGGTAGGAGAGCTGTGTCCCAAAAAGGTATAAAATCTTTTACTCTGGAATGCTGGTGTGAACTGAGACATTGTTGTAGAAGAAGAAGAACAAAACAGCACGGGAAACAGGCCCTTTGGCCCAATGAGCCCGCGCCGCCACCTCGATGTTCCCACCTCTACCCATGATCCCTGTCCATGTTTATAGATCTATGGATTAAAAACCAAATTTGAGACAATTTAGGGATAATTTGTTTTACCAATTAGCCTAAGAGCACATCTTTGGGATGTGGGAGGAAACCGGAGCTCCCGGAGAAAACCACGCAAGCACGGGGTTAATGCACAAACTCCCACAGACACAGGCCCCAAATCCATGTATCTGCACAGCACAGCGATAGTCACTGAGCTGTCATGTTGCCCATCAAATGGTCCAGGTCAAGCGTACACGAACAACGTGAAGCACTAGGATACTCTCGAAAAAGGCCCAAGAGCAGCCCTCTCACGACCCATCGCGTGTATGCCCCTTGTTAGACAACAAGGTGGACCAAAGCACCTGTAGGATAAAAACAAGTACATCAGTATCATCGTCTATTTACACACTTCCCAGGGACTCCCAAGGCTCATGATCCCTATTTTAAATCAGTTTTCTAAACCCCTCCATTCCCATTCTGTTCCTGTGCCCATCTAAGTATTTCTTAAATAACTCCAGAGTACCTGCCTCCACCACTTTACTTGGCAGCGCATTCCATACCTCCACCACCCTGTGTGTGAAAAAACTCCCTCTAGCATCCAAATTATACCTTACCCCCCTCACCCTAAGCCCGTGATCCCTCGTGCTATTTGAGTCCATTCTAGGAAAAAGCTTAGCCCTGTTTACTCTATCTATCCCCCTTCATAATCTTGTACACCTCTATCAGATCTCCTCTAAGTCTATGTCTTTCTAAGGAAAACAGTTTCAATTTGCCTAATCTCTCCTCGTAACTCAAACCTTCCATACCAGGCAGCATCCTGGTAAACCTCTACTTCACTCTCTCCAGAGTCTCCATGTCCTTCCGGTAGTAAGGTGACCAGAACTGGACACAGTATTCCAAATGAGGTCTAACCAGCATTTTATACAACTGCAACATTAAAGGCCAGCTCTTGTACTCCATATCCCTTCCTATAAAAGCTAGCATACTATATGCTTTCTTTACAACCTTGGGCAGCCTGGGATACTTGCTATGAGGCTTCATGGATCTGGTAGAATGGACCGGGACAGGGAGCTCCCTGCTAATGTTTTCTCACAGTCTCACACTGTCAGCCACTGAGTTGGAGATGAAATGGGAATTGTGATTTTAATTTACTCAGCAGTCTGTTTACCGATAAACCGCAGCAAAACCTTCCAACCAAAGTATGGTGATTTCTCCAGCACTGTGATTCAGGTGGGGCTGGCCCGTGCTGCGGATGTGGTAAAATTAGTCTCAGTTGCTGAAAGCAGTTGGTAAGGAGTGAACGAACCAATCCTCTCCATTCTGTCTTTGGCTCATGCCACACTGTACAATTGACTTATATTTCCAATATAAAACATGATGGATGTGGATATGCTCTAGACTTTGAAGAGTACTTGTTTCTCTTTCTCTTGCCTCAGGTCACTAAAATCGCTGCTTATGCATCAAGTGCTCTTTCCCAGATCAAAGTGGATGCCAAGGAAGAACTTGTGGTGCAGTTTGCGATTCCTTGACCCTTCAACCTGCGTCGGATCCCATTCTCCGAAGACTTTAACATTGGGACTAACTATCCTCAGACAGATGTAGAGACACCCCCACGTCACTGAGTGTCTGCTCCCGTAAATCGCGCCTGTTTTTTTAATTACGCTGCCTGTGCTGTATATTTCCCTGATTTGATTTTTCTAGATTGCATTATGTTTTTGTTTTTTTGAGTAAAAGCTTTAGGTGGTTTATGACCCGGGAGAGACTTTATGAAACACACTTTACCCGCTTTTAAACAATCGCTTTCATTTGTTTTCCCCTATTCAGCAACTAACTGTACATTATTCACCTTGAGGGATAGTGGGAATTTATTTTATTAAATATTACACCTGATGACATTAACCCTTTGCTCCCTGAAATAATCCTTCTATCATGAGATATCCTTGGGCTTATTTCCTATTTTAAATTCTATTCTATTTAATTTCTGCTGATCGCTGTTTCTGGAGAAAGACTCATGAAATATTGGTCCTGACTATGTTTATAGTTCATTTTCTTTCTTTTTATTGCTTGCCTCTGAGTGTGAGCAGATTCTAAGAGTGTTGCTGTGATCAGATTGTTGAGATGTGGGTTATTGCTGCACTGACAGAGTCCCAGCTCTGAGTTAATCCGTCTGCTGTTACCACCACCCCTCATTTGTGGGGACACGTTTGAAGAAACTCCTTGTGTGTCAGTGTAAATTGCCTCCGCACTGCCTGGGGTGTCTGAGAGTCGGTTTATTTTCAGTGCAAGGTATGTAATGGATATGGATTGCACTTGAGGTGAAATGACACTGATTTCACCCTCCCGCCCCCAACGCTGCATGTACCTTGGGACAGGCTGGGGATTTGCAGAGAGATGATATCAGTTTGTGAGGTTTCCACAGTGAACAGGTTCTGTTAATTTATCATCACCAAAACTTCATCCCAGAGTTTTGCAAACTCAACTCGACAGAGATGGGGGAGCCATTGAAAGCTGAACTGGGAGCATTGTTCTGAGGGTGGTACATGTTACTGACCTGTCATTGTCCTTGCTAAGTTCTGGTGACAGTAACTGGCATAGATATTGACACACAGTACACGATACAGATTCATGTGTGAGGACCGATGGGTGCACTTTCCTCATTCACTTTCTTGTTTAGTCACTAATTAGCTGTGAATTCGAACCTCACGGGTGGAGTTGGATAAAATTAGCATAACCTGTCTTTAGGGGTTTGTAGCTTAAAATATCCTGAAATAGTGATGTGTTCCTGTTTTGAGTCTAACCCCCTTGCCACACACACCCAGCTGGTGGCCAAGAGATTGGAGGTTTCCTTTCTCCTCTCCCTGAGAAAATATCTGGAAATTATTACTTTAACATTAATTTTTAAATTGACTGGGGGAAATATTTGGAGAGGCGGAAACTGGACTTGTTGTGTCTCCCTAGCCACTGCTTTAGGAAGGATTTTGTTTAATTTACTATGTCCATCCCCTGTCTGAATTATTTCAATCCCTGATTGGGATTTGATTGGGAGAGGATAGATTTAATTACTGGGTGTTTCTCAGCTCTGAATCCCATTTCTCTCCCACCTTGAACCACTGAGTTGGATTTGTATTAATTCCAGAGTTCTGTACCCCATTCATTACCATTTCCCTTTCACAATGCATGCCTGATCATGAGCACAAATTGTTTAATTTCTAACTTTCCTCCCCTCTCTCTGAGATTTCCCCAGACTGGTTGAAAACACAGCAGTTTAATCTGCAGTTGACATGGGATCTAAGCTATAAACTGTTTATGGCGTAGCTTCTCCCTGGGGTCTGTGTGTGTGTTGCTTGCACTGTTACAGTATAACAGACACTGTGAACTCTTGATAACAGTGGATAGTGAGGATGGAGAGGGAGTGCAAAATTCCAGCCTCTCCTCACTGCAGTGACAATTCTTTTGTTAGAAAACTCCACCTTAAGGTATAGGCTGAGAGCTGTTTGATTTAACATGGCCTCTGCTTCAGTCACTTCCTGAGGGATCCTGTGCAGTTGTTGAGCTGGGTTAATAATTTGCATGTAAGTCGATTTAAGTGACTGCTCCTCACCTGAAGTTTGTTCCCACCCCCACACCAACTCATTCACCTGAAGCTGACACACTCAATATCAGCCTTGCTTTTAATTTTCAGCTTTTTAATCTGTTTGGGCTATTTCATTTTGTCCACATCCTCTGTAACTGGGGAACTCAATCATTGTTTAACTGACCTGTGCAGCAGGTCTGTCTGTATCAAGTGGTTTTTCTTCTCTCTGCCTGTACTCAGTTTGAGCAGTGCAGCTATTGCCAGTCTAGAATACCGTGGGTTGCACAGTTACATCCACTGGAATCTCAATGAGTTTCATGATGGTATGGTGTGATTTTCTTTTTTAAAAAGGGAATAAAATTACACTTGGCTTTGTGCTGAGCCCTGTTGAACCCTTTTTGCAAACACCTTTGTTATTTGTGATTGCATGTCTCTCCCTCCTTTAAAGATGATACAAATTATGACTGTTAGATTTCTGGGAAGTCAGAAGGGTGCCGTAGCAGCAGGAGCTGGGGCCCTGGCTGTTTGCTAAGTTACTGGGTTGCAACCAGTGTGACAGATGGGCTTTCAGCAATTGTTCTTGCAGCTTAGGGAACGGTCAGACATGGGGAGGTTTCCTGGTCCCTGTCCGGTGATTGTGTGGGGTTTGCGATTGGCAATTACTCTGTACGTTAAACAGGTACTTCAGTGAGGCACCAGAGCCTGTGGAACTGAATCCCATCTCCCTGGCCCGAACAGCCAGTTCACAGGAGAAATGGTGGATTAGGTGGGACAAGGGAGGGGAGTTGTCACGACAACATTCACACTTCCATCTGTTAAATGTGGGTGTGGTGAGTATGTTGAGAAACGTATGCTGAATTCAACCTGTCTGGATTCAAACAAAATAAACATTCAAAGTACGTCCCATTTTGACTCCCTGTTCACACTACCTGCTGGCAATACGACTAGCCATCTCATGCTGCTGTAGTGCAAAATATTTCTTTAAAATACTTGCTTTTTAACATATTTTAGATTCTCTAGAATCTGCATTTAGGAAATTTTCCTTTCTGGCTTTGCTCTCACTCTCGCTATAGTCACCAATGGCCATTTGCTTGTGAGTTTGATTAAGGAGAGAAACAGTGGGGCAATATAATAGAGGTTTATAAGATAATGAGAGGGATTTGCAGGTCTTATGAAGAGAGGCTGAGGGATTTGAGGTTGTTTTCGTTAGAAAGGAGGCGGCTAAGAGGGGACCTAATCGAAACATATAAGATGATTAGAGGTTTAGATAGGGTGGACAGTGATAGCCTTTTTCCTAGGATGGAGAAATCTAGCACGAGGGGACACAGCTTTAAATTAAGGGGTGATAGTTATAGGACGGATATCAGAGGTAGGTTCTTTACCCAAAGGGTGGTTCGGGAGTGGAATGGCCTGCCTGCAGCGGTTGTAGATGCGCCAAGTTTGGTGGCGTTTAAGAGGTTAGTTGATAAGTATATGGAAGAGAAGGGAATGGTTTAGTTTGGAGGGGCATTGCTTTTTATATTGGTCGGCGCAACATCGAAGGCCAAAGGGCGTGTTCTGTGCTGTTATGTTCTATGATAGAATGTACGTGTAGAGACTGTTTCCTTGGGTGGTTGTAGCTGTTACTAGGGAGCGTAACTTTAAGGTTCATGGTGGGAGATATAGAACATAGAACAATACAGCACAGAACAGGCCCTTCGGCCTTCGATGTTGTGCCGACCAAAATAAAAAGCAATGCCCCTCCTAACTAAACCATTCCCTTTTCATCCATATACTTATCAACTAACCTCTTAAACGCCACCAAACTTGGCGCATCTACAACAGCTGCAGGCAGGGCATTCCACTCCCTAATCACTCTTGAGTAAAGAACCTACCTCTGATATCCGTCCTATAACTCATACCCCTGAATTTAAAGTTGTGTCCCCTCGTGCTAGCTTTTTCCATCCTAGGAAAAAGGCTATCACTGTCCACCCTATCCAAACCTCTAATTATCTTATATGTTTCAATAAGATCCCCCGTAGCCGCCTCCTTTCTAACGAAAACAACCTCAAATCCTTCAACCTCTCTTCATAGGACCTGCCCTCCATACCAGGCAACATCCTAGTAAACCTCCTCTGTACCCTCTCCAATGCCTCCACATCTTTCTTATAATGTGGCGACCAGAACTGCACACAATACTCCAAGTGCGGCCGCACTAGAGTTTTTTACAGCTGCAACATGATGCTGCGGCTCCTAAATTCAATCCCCCTACCAATAAAAGCTAAGACTCCATAAGCCTTCTTAACAACTTTATCCACTTGACTGCCTACTTTCAGGATCTATTGACACATACACCAAGATCCTTCTGTTCCTCAACACTATTAAGAGCCCTACCATTAGCCCTATACTCTACACATTTATGGTTCCTGCCAAAGTGCATTACCTCACACTTTTCCACATTAAACTCCATTTGCCACCTCTCGGCCCAGCTCTGCAACTTGTCCAAGTCACTCTGTAAACTAAAACACCCCTCTTCACTATCTACCACAACACCAACTTTAGTGTCATCTGCAAATTTACTGATCCATCCCTCAATACCCTCATCCAGATCATTTATAAAAATTACAAACAGCAGGGGCCCCAAAACAGACCCCTGAGGGACACCACTTGTCACCGAACTCCACGATGAATATCTCCCATCAACCACCACCCTCTGTCTTCTATCTGCCAGCCAATTCCTAATCCAATTAGCTAAATCACCCTCTATTCCACACATCTGCATTTTCTGTAGAAGTCTTCCATGGGCCACCTTATCAAACGCCTTACTAAGTCCATATATACTACATCAACCGCCTTACCCCCATCCACCTCTCTGGTCACTTTCTCAAAAAACTCAATGAGGTTAGTAAGGCATGACCTACCCTTCACGAAACCATGCTGACTATCCCCAATCAATTCGTTTCTCTCTAAATAACTATATAGGAGGGATGTCCGAGGTAGATTCTTCACTGAGTGGTTGGGATGTGGAATAGACTACCTGCTATGAAAGTGGAGTCGTTCTCTTTTGGAACTCTGAAGAGGTTATTGGATAGGCACATGGAGCATACCAGAATGAGAGGGAGGGGATAGCTTGATTTTGGGATTGGACATGGCTCAGCACAACGTCGAGGGCCGAAGGCCCTGTGCTGTGCTGTTCTATGTTTCTAATTGGACTGGTGTGTGCTCATCTTTGTACCTGGAGAGGAGGTAACTTGCTCCCAAGTGGCTGCTGGGCTGGGGGATCTCTGCTCTCGGATACCTGCTTGACTCTAGGGACCTCTGCCCTCAAGTATCTATCTGAGCTCTGGAGAAAATCCCTGCCCTCAGGTACCTGCTGGGCTGGGGGATTCCTGCTCTTGGGTACCTGCTAGGCTTTAGGGATCCCTGCCCTCGGGAACCTGCCAAAGCTCTGGAGAAAATACCTCCCCTCAGGTACCTGCTGGGCTGGTGTTCCTGCCCTTGGGTACCCACTGGTAACCCTGTTCTCCTACATTCAATCTCCTTTTTTTGTCAAAGCACTGCACAATGACTGCAGATGTTGGAATCTGAAATATAGTAGAAAATGCTGGAAAATCTCAACTGGTCTGACAGCATCGGTGGAGAGAGAGCAGAAGTGATGTTTCAAGTCTGGATGGCTGTTCAGAGCTGAAGAAAATTAGATATAATCTAATATCGTTGGTGGGCAGGGGTGGGATGAAGCAATTGGGGCTGAATTGAGATGTAGAGGTGCTGGCGTTGGACTGGGGTAAACTCAGTAAAGTTTTACAACACCAATTTTAAATCCAACCAATTTATTTGACAGTAAATTTGTGAGCTTTCGACTCTATAGCCTTTGTCAGGCAAATGCCTGAGAAGGCTATAGAGTCGAAAGCTCGCAAATTTACTATTAAATAAATTGGTTGGATTTAAATTTGGTGTTGTAAAACTTTGCTGAATTGAGAGCCAGTGATAGGTGAAGGTTCAAGAGAGATTGACAAAAATGTCATGCACAAAAAGACAAAGTGAATGTAATGGTGGTGATCGTGTCTAGGAAGGGTGCTAATAGTGGCACGTTAAGAGATCAGAATATGTTAATGGCATTAGAAGGAAGGTAAACACTGTGACCAAGTACAACCTGGGACAGGTAACATGATCCTGGTTGGGTGGGAGGAGGAGAGACAGTGATAAGAGAAAAAAGATGGGAAGCAGGATAAAATAGGGGATGGAAAAAATGAATCCATAAAGAAATGAAGTTAAATGGATAGAAAATAAACATGTTGAAGGTGGAGCAAAGAATCCAGCCTGAATGTTAAGTCCAGAAGGCTGGAACATGCTTAGTCGGAAGATCAGATGCTGCTCCTTCAATTGGGCTTCACTGTAGCAGCCCAAGGACAGACGTATAGATGTGAGAGCAGGGATGGCGTGCTTAAATGGTAAGCAACAGAAAGGTCCGAGTTCTGCAGATGGACTCGGTCTGCAATGCAGTCATCCAGTCTGTGTTTGGTCTCTCCAGTGTAGAGTGGACCCCATTGGGAGCAGTGAATGCAATTAACAACATCAAAGAAGGTGCAGGTGGAGCAGCTAAAAATGTTTGGGCCGTGGGAAAGTGAGCAGGGAGGAGGTAAAGGGGCTGGTGTATCTTCTGCGATTCCAGGGAAGGTGTTGTGAGAAGGGAGTGAGTATTGGATGTGATGGACGAGTGGACAGAATATCCCAGAGGGAATTTTCAAATGTTGAAGGGAGTGAGGGGATATGTTTGGTGGTGGCATCATGCTGGAATTGGTGGAAATGATCCTTTTGAATGTGGAGACTGGTTGGGGTGAAATGTGAGGAGAAGGGAGACCCTATTCTGGTTTTGGGAGGGGGTGGGTGTGCTGGCCTGGGAGATGGGTTGGATGCGGTTGAGAGCTCTATCAACCACAGTGGAAGGAAAGCAAGATTAAGGAAGATATGTCACTAGTGATGTTTTCCAAAGTGGCATCATCAGAACAGGTGCATCAGAGGCAAAGGAACTGACAGAATGGGAATCCTTGCAGGATGTAGGGTGTGAAGAGCTATATTCAAGGTAGATGTGGATGCTGATGGGCTTGTAATGGATATGATTTGACAATCAATGACCAGAACTGGAGACAGAGGGTTGAAGTGTCCATCTGTGACACTTTCCTTCCTTGAGTCACAGCTTTTAAGTTCACTTGTCACTCCTGTGAAGTGTTTCAGTTGGTAGCATTCTTGGCTCTGAATTGCAAGATTACCCATCTCACTACAAGAGCACAAAATCTAACGATGAGGCACTAAACTGAGATTCCATCTACCTTTTCAAGTAGATGTTTAAAAATAAACCATGATGCAGTTTTGAATTAGTTGGAGGAGTTTTTACAACTGCCTTGGGTTCAATATTTATCCCTCAAGCAACATCACAGTACCCTAACCCGGTCATTATCAAATTGCTATTGTGGTCTTGTTCTGATTTAGGGAGGTAATAACAGGCTCCTGGTGCTTGCTGGGCCCTGGGAGAACCTTGCTCTAAATTATCATGTTGTTGTTTGCGGGAGCTTGCTGTGTACAAAAAAACTGCGTTGTTTCAATCATTATAACAGTAGCCACACTAAAAGTATTACTGAAAAAAGAGATGTTGAAGCTTTTTGTCTTGCATTCATTAGGATCCTTTGCAGGAATATCAATATAAATGGAAAACTATTTATACTGTATGAAAAGAATGCTGATTGGTGGAGGCTTGCTGTGGATAATGCACCAGTTGATGGTGACCAATAGTTAACTGCCAAGCATTGTTTGAGATTTACAGCAGGCAGCTTGACCCAGATTGATCAAGTAATTGTCCTGAAAAATGAGTCAGTGAATGTCTGTCCCTTATTTAAAAAAAAATAAATCAGAGCGAGAGGTTCCATTTGTCCCTACAAGCTGAGCTTGAAGCAGTAACCTTCTCAACATTTTTAAAAGTGCTTAGGTAGGCAGTGCCATAAAGGGACAGCATGGTGGCACAATGGTTAGCACTACTGCCTCACAGTGCTTGGGACCTGGGTTCAATTCCAGCTACAGGTCATAGTCTGTATGGAGTTTGCACGTTCTCCCCATGTCAAGCTGGGTTTCCTCCAGATGCTCAGTTTCCTCCCACAGTCCAGAGACATACTCCCTCTGTGTACCTGAGTAGGTGCTGGAGTGTAGCAAGTAGGGAGTTTTCACAGTAACTTCATTGCAGTGATAATATAAGCCTACTTGTGACATTAATAAATAAATAAACTTTAATAACTGAAGGGATGCAAACTAAGAACCAGAAAGTGGGATTAGGCTGGATGACACCTTGTGACATAATGGACTAAATGTCCTCCTCCCACACTGAGTTTTAACCAGAATTCTTTTTATTTGGGCGTCAATGGCAATGTCAGCATTTGTTGCCCATCTCTAATTGGCCTTGAACTGGGTAGTTTGCTATGTCATTTCAGAGGGCAATTAAGACCCAACCACATTGCTGTGACTGTGGAGTCACATCTAAGCCAGGCTGGGAAAAAACAGATTTCCTTCCCTAAAGGACATTTGTGAACCAGATGATAGTTGTCACAATTACTCAGACTTGCTTTCAGTTAATTGGATTTAAATTCCACCAGGTGCCAAGGTGGGATTTGAAATGTGTCTCCAAAGCTTTAGTTTGGGCCTTTGGATTAGTAATCCAGTGATAATGCCATTACATCATGTTCTGAGAATTCCCAATCCTGAGCTCTTATGCCCACCAGGTTTTCTTTCAGCCACTTATCCAATCTGGATTGTTGGTACTTTGTCTTCAGCACTAACCCAAGATGAATGTCTCAGACTCACACTCGTGTACTGTATATCTTGGTCTCTCATTCAAGAACCTTCATACTGGAGACATGCAAGACTTATTGAGAAAGTGAGGGGGAATGGAATCCAAGGGGATGTGGCTTTGTGGATCCAGAACTGGCTTGCCTGCAAGGCAGTGTGTGGTTATAAATGGGTCTTTTTCTGCATGGAGGTCAGTTATCAGTGGAATGCTCCAGGGATCTAATCTGGGACCCTTGCTTTTTATGATTTTTATAAATGACCTGGATGAGGAAGTGGAGGGATGGGTTGGTAAATTTGCCGATGACACAAAGTTGGAGGTGTTGTGGATAGTTTGGAGGGATGTCAGAAGTTGCAGCGTGACAGATAGGATGCAAGATTGGGCAGAGAAGTGACATATAGACTTCAAATGGACAAGTGTGTGGTGGTTCATTTTGGCAGAACCAATGGGATGAAGGAGTATAATATTCAGGATAAGACCACGTTCATAGGACTCTCAAATTGGCTTCGCAGGTCAAGGATGTGGTTAAGAAAATGTATGATGAAGGCCAGTAGACCAATCAAGGAATTGAGTTTAGGAGTTGGGAGATAATGCTGCAACTGTATAAAACACTGGTCAGACTCCGCTTGGAGGACTGTGCTCAGTTCTGCTCACCTCATTACAGGAAGGATGTGGAAGCCATTGAAAGGGTGCACAGGAGATTTATAAGAATGTTTCCTGGATTGGGTGGCATGCCTTACGAGGATAGGTTGAGAGAGCTCAGTCTTTTCTCAACAGAGATGAAGGATGAGAGGTGACCTGATAGAAGTGTATAAGATGTTGAATGGTATTGATTGGGTGGATTCTCAAAGGCTTTTTTCCTGGGCTGAAATGGTTGCCACAAGAGGACACAGGTTTAAGGTGCTGGGGAGTAGGTACAGAGGAGATATCAGGGGTAAGGTTTTCACTCAGAGGGCGGTGGGTCATGGAATCGGCTGCCAACGGTGCTGGCGAAGGTAGATTCGATAGGGTCTTTTAAGAGACTTTTGGATGAGTACATGGGACTTAGTAAAATTGAGGATTATAAGATCAGCACTTGTGGGTTGAAGGGCCTGTTTGTGTTGTAGTTTTTCTATGTTCTAATCTATTTCTATCTAATCTATTTCAATTTTTTTCATAATTTTAAACACTACTATTCTGTGTTCCTTCCTGACATTTTGTCATCCTTGATTTCAGTGATTCTGCTGCTGATCTTAGCTGTCAAGGCCTCATCTGTGGAATTCCTTCCCTGAACCCCTCTGCTGCTGCTTTAGAACACTAATACATCACAACAGAATGACAACATGCATGCATTTATCCAGTGCTCTAAATGCAGTAGAAAGCAGTGCAATTTGGGTTGATCAGCTGTGGTGTTCATAATGGAACAGGCTTGAATGGCAGATGATAGCTCCATGCTCCTATATATGTTTCTGAAATAATTTTTCAGACATTGAAGTTGCATCATATGAGATTTTAGGAAACTGCTGCCTCACAACGCCAGGGACTCGGGTTTGATTCCTGGCTTAGCTCATCATCTGTGCGGAATTTGCATGTTCTCCCCGTGCTGTGTGGGTGCTCAGGTTTCCTTCTATGGTAAAGTTTTACAACACCAATTTTAAATCCAACCAATTTATTTGATAGTAAATTTGCAAGCTTTGACTTTATGGCCTTCGTCAGGCAAATGCAGTGTTCTGGTCTGCAATAGCACTCATATCCACATAGACAGTTACAGATTGCTGATTAGAATGCGAATCCTTACATCTAACCTGCTATTCAAGTGTTAAAGTGGCTAACAATGTGCGTGAAGGGAATCCTGAGCATTGGTTAGAGAATTGTGTATTTTCTCCAGACAGCACAGTGAGTGAGGTTTTTTGCTAACCCAGGCAAGTTACAGGAGTTACAGATAGTGTGTTGTGAATTTAAAATTGGTGTTGTAAAACTTTACTGAGTTTACCCCAGTCCAACGCCTGCATCTCTACATCATTCCTTCCATGGTCCAAAGATATGCAGGTTGGATGGATTGGCCATGCTAAATTGCTCCTTTAGTTTCAGGGGGATTCACAGGGTAAATGCATGCGGTTAAGGAAATTGGGCCTAGGTGGATTGTGGTTGGTGCAGATTCGATGGGCTGAATGGCCTCCTCTGCACTGTTGGATTCTATGATTTACCATCATTTTTGTCATTGTACAAATATTTCCAGGTGACTCGGTCAGATTTGTTTTTGATACATCAGTGAGCTGCTTTCAGTTGTGATACTGTGCTGAAGACTTTGCAAAAGTACAAGTTATTTGCTGTTCTGATGAAAGGTCACTGATCTGAACCATGAACTTTTACTCCACAGATGCTGTCAGACCTGATGTGTGTTTCCAGTTTAATTGGAAGTCATTTTATTAAATCTTGCCTGCGGGGTGGTATGGAAACTCTGTGACTCGGATAAACTGAAAAAAATTGGCTTCGCATGACTTTAGAAAAGAATGATGAAGGTGAGGAGGGACTGGATTGCATGCACACTAACAAATATTTCAGTTACATGGGCGAACCAGAGTCATGTGAGCCATTGCATTAGAAGAGAAGTAGATTGTGTAGTTGGCAGTTCCCCTTTTTCCAGGGAATAGCAGACAAATGTGGTTTGTGTGGTGAGCGATGATTCACTCTGGGCTTTCAGGAGAGCACCTGGGACTGTGTGGCCGGGACACTTTGCATCTCACAAGGAATAGGTATCAATGAACTGGTCACGTTTGGTGTCGTCTCTTGGTCCGTTTTCAATCACTTACAGGGTTCGTAGGCTTGCTTTTACCCTTCAGTTGGCCTTGGGTTTGTCAATCTGATTCCTCGCCTCTGGACGTCATTTGAGAAAATGATGCAGGGGAAACGGTGAGGGTAGAATTCATAATGATTGAGTTTACAGACAAAAAAAGGCTCATCAGTCTATTGTGTCTGCACTGGCTATCAATCATCTATTTGAATCCCAATTTATCAGCACTTGGCCCATAGCCTTGTATGCCATGACGTTTCAAGTGCTAATCTAAATGCTTGTTAATTGTTGAGAGTTTCCTCAAATCCCTTCTAAATCTCTTGCCCTAATCTTAAATCTATACCCCCCTGGTTACTAAGCCTCTACTCCTATCTACACTATCTGTATCCCTCATTATGTTGTACACCTTGAGTAGGTCCCCCTTCAATCTTCTCTGCTTGACAGAAAGCAATGGTAGTCTAGCCAGCCTCTCTCCAGAGCTGTAACGCTCGACCCAGGCACCATTTCCTCTACATTCATCAGTACAATTACACCCTTCCTATTGTGTGGCCAGAGTTGGGAATTTTTACCAATTCGGGGAGAATTACACCTGTTAAAGATGAATGATCTATTTTTTCTCTCTCTTCCCCCATTGTCTACATCTGTGTTTCTTCAGTGAAATCATCCACATGCACACAACGCTATCATCCACACACAAAAGCAGAAGGAAAAGGCATATTGAACAATCAGCAGCAATCAACAGGAGTTGTTAAAATCAAATTAATTTGAGAAAGTTGTGTGTTCAGACATTCTCCTGGTTGAGTATCTCTGGGAATCTAGTCCAGCAATGTGGCAACGCTAAATCCACTATAATGCAATCTTGGAATCAGTCATCGTGTTTTCTCCTTGGGACACGCTTGTGTTTGGTGAATGACTTCATCATGGCAGCAGTTGAACGATCTTGTTTGGTGATTAAGCTGTAGTCCAGTGACTTTAAGTGTGGGATAGCTGCCACCACATAACTCCTTTGGGGAAAGAGAGAGAGAATGAGTGTTAAACTCTAGTAGCTGGGATTCTCAGAAATCTTGTGGTCAGGAATGGGGTCACAGCCCAGAGGCCTCGTCAGCGCTTTGAAAAATCTTTCCAATTAGTTCCACTGATCTTTCAACAACAACTTGCATTTATATATCATCCTTAATGTTGTAAAACCTCCAAATTACATCCGAGCAGCATTCCCAGACAAAGTTCCTCATTGACTTTAAACCTTGGGATGTGGCTGTTGATGGCTAGACTAGCGTTTATTACCCTTCCCTAATTGCCCTCAAGAAGATGGCAGTCAGCTGACTTCTTCCAACGCATGTGATGTAGGTGCACCCACACTGCTGTTAGGGAAGGAGTTCCAGGATTTGACCCAGCGACAGTGAAGCAAAAACAACATAGTTCCAGGCCAGAATGGTGAGTGGTTTGGAGGCGAACTTGCTAGTGTCCCCGGGTATCTGCTGCCTTTGTTCTAGGTGATAGAGGTCGTGGGTTGGTGGATGCTATTGGAGAAGCCTTGGTGAATCCCTGCAGTGCATTTGTAGATCAGCGATGGGTAACTTAGGCTAGTGAATGGGCACACAGCTCTCAGTCAATGTTGTAAGCAAACAGCACATGCCTGACTTCACTTGCCCTTTGTGTACGAATCACTTCAGTCACACTGGTAGAAAAAATATCTACACAGCTGGAAGACCAGCAGAATGTGGCAAATCCTATGAGTGGGCAACAACGAACAAAATGTTTGTGGGCCACACTCAGAACCCAGGTAGGCTGCAAGTGGCCCTCGGATTGCATGTTGCCATAGATTGGCAGTACTGCCAATCTGTGATGGAGGAAATGAATGTTTACGCTGGTGGAAGGGGTGCCAATCAAATGGCTGCTTCATCCTGGAAGGTGATGAGCTTGAAATTATCACTGTTTTAATACATATCTGCATCAACAAGTCAGTTATCTGCTTGCACATCCACAAGGGGCTGAATGGCCACCTCTTGTGCTACATCATTGCAAGAGACAGTCTTTTATTTAATGATGTCTAACTGATGATCAGAGAGTGGGGAATTATTGTGGGAGAGATGGGGAAATGATTGACGGTGGTTCAGAGACAGTGTTCACTGCAAGGTCCTGTTACAAGAAGCTGGTAGCTGGGGCATTAATCTGAAGATTTGTTTGATAACTTGGGATGGATGTAAAGATTCCATGGCACATTTCAAAGAATAGTAGAAGCAGCCTCCTGATATTTTGCCACAATTTCTCAAATAACTTGCCTGTCACGTGGCACACAAGCCTACACTCATTGGAGTACAGAAAAATGAGAGGTGTTTTTTTAATTGAAACATACAGGATTCTGAGGGGATTTACAAGGTAAATGTGTATTGGATGTTTCCCTTTGTGGCAGAATCTAGAACCAAGGAGCACTGTGTCAATGAGTGGTCTCCCATTTAAGACAGAGATAAGGAGGAGTTCTTTCTTGGAGGTCATTTGTCTTTGGAATTCTTTTTAAGAGCAGTGGAGGTTGGATTATTGAAATGTTCAAAGCTGATTTAAGGAGATTATTGAATGATGAAGGAGTGAATGATTGTGGGGGGACAGACAGCAAAGGGGAATTAAGAACCTAACAACTAGGAGCAGGAGTCGGCCATCCAGCCCCTCGAGCCTGCTCCGCCATCCAGCATCGTCGTGACTGACTTAATTTTGGCCCCAATTCCACTTTCCTGCCCGTTCTCCTTAATCCTTCAGTTCTTTTACTCATTAAAAATTTGTCTTTCTCCTCAAATTTACTGAATGTCCCGGCATCCACCGTACTCTGGGCTTGTGAATTTCACAGATTCATCGCCCTTTGAGAAAAATAATTTCTCCTCATCTGTTGTAAATCTGCTAAATCCTTACCCTCATTCCTATTGCTTTAGATTGCCTCACAAAAAAAAATTCTCTCTGTCTATTTTATCAATCTCCCTCATCAGCTTGAACACCTCAATTAGCTCCTCTCTCATTCTTCTAAACTCGAGGGAGTATCAGCCTAAACTGCCCAATCTCTCTTCATAGAACAAACCTCTCTGGAATCCATCTAGTGAACCTCTTCTAATGCCACTATCTCCTTCCTGAAATAAGAAGACCAAAATTGTACACCATACTTTAGTGCAGTCCCACCAATGTCTTGGATAATTGCAGCAACAGTTCCTTTACTTTTACACTCCATTCTTTCAATGATAAATACCTCAATCCCATTTACTTTATGACATGCTGCACCTGCATACCAGTTTTCTGTGACTCATATATAAGGACACCCAGATCCCTCTGCACTGAAGCACTCTGAAGTTTCTACCATTTAGATAATAAGTTGCCTTTCTGTTTTCTGATCAGTATGGATAATCTCACGCTTATCCACATTAAACTCCATCTGCCAGATTCTGGCCCAGTCACCTGACCTATCTATTATCCATCTATAAAATTTCTTATTTTCTCATTGCAACTCACTATCCTGTTTGTGTCATCTACAAATTTAACTATAGATCATTCTTTCTATCAGTGTATACAAGTCAATTTATCTTGTAAATAGTTGAGGTCTGAGGACTGAACTTTGTGACACTAGTTACATTGTGCAACCAGAAAAAGACCTATTCTCTGTATTCTGTCAGTTAGCCAATCCTCTACTCAAACTAATAAATTACACCTAACCCCTGTGATCTTACCATGTGTATTAAGCTGTGCAGCACCTTATCAAATGCCTTCTTGAAGTCCAGATACATTATCCAGATATATTGGAGATCATAATTCTATCTCTTTCATGATAGCGATGGAAAGAGATAGGATCAGGCAGGCTAGGAAGGTGTATGTCTGGAGTAAGGGGAAATATGAAAACGTTAGGCAGGTAATTGGACGCATAAACTGGAAGGATGTGTTCTTGGGGAAGAGTACAGAAGGAAAGTGGTGGATTTTCAAGGAATGTTTGTCTGGGGCACTGCAAGACAACGTTCCGAGGAGTCAAGGAGGTTCTGGTAGGACGCAGGAACCGTGGTGCACGAAGGTAGTGGTGAACCTAGTTAGGAAGGAAAAAAAGGTATATAAAAGGTTCAGAGAGCTAGGGGATGTTAGGGATCTAGAGGAGTATAAGGTGTGTAGAGGGAACTTAAAAAGGAAATTAGGAGAGCCAAAAGGGGTCATGAGAAGGCCTTGGCAGGTAAGATTAAGGAGAATCCCAAGGCCTTCTACAAATATGTGAAAAGTAAAAGGATGAGAAGAGAAGGGATCGGGCCTATAAAAGGTGAAGAGGGAAAAGTCTGTGTGAATCCGGAAGAAATGGCAGAGGTGCTTAACGAGTACTTTGCCTCGGTATTCATGGTGGAAAATGAACTGGGAGATTGCACTGCAGGTTTGAGGCATACGGAAAAGATTGAGTATGTGGATGTTAGGAAAGAGGATATGTTAGACCTGTTAAATGCTATCAAGATAGACAAGTCGTAGAGCCCTGGCGATGATATTTGCGTCGTCCATGGAAATGGGAGAGGTTCCGGAGGATTGGAGGATTGCGGATGTAGTTCCTATCTCTAAGAAAGGGAACAGAGATTGTCCAGGAAATTACCGACCGGTGAATCTGACTTCAGTGGTTGGTAAGCTGATGGAGAGACTTCTGAGGGATAAGATATATGAACATTTGGAGAAGTTTGGAATGATTAGAAATAGTCAGCATGGTTTTGTCAAGGGCAGGTCATGCCTTACGAGCCTAGTTGAGTTCTTCGAAAATGTGACTGAACACATTGACGAAGGAAGGGCGGTGGACGTAGTGTACGTGGACTTTAGTAAGGCGTTTGATAAGATCCCACATGCAAGGCTTCTGGAGAAGGCGAGAGGGCATGGGATCCAAGGGGCTTTGGCCTCGTGGATCCAGAACTGGCTTGCCAGCAGAAGGCAGAGAGTGGTTGTGGATGGGTCTTATTCTGCATGGAGGTCAGTAACCAGTGGAGTGCCCCAGGGATCTGTTCTGGGACCCCTGCTGTTTGTCATTTTCATAAATGACCTGGATGAGGAAGTGGAGGGATGGGTTAGTAAGTTCGCCGATGATACAAAGGTCGGTGGTGTTGTGGATGGTCTGGAGGGATGCCAAAAGTTGCAGCGGGACATAGACAGGATGCAAGACTGGGCGGAGAAGTGGCAGATGGACTTCAATGCAGATAAATGTTAGTGGTCCATTTTGGCAGGAAAAATGGGATGAAGGAGTACAATATAAGGGGTAGGAGTCTTAGCTGTGTTGTAGAGCAGAAGGATCTCGGGGTCCGGGTCCATAGGACTCTTAAATCGGCCTCGCAGGTGGAGGAAGTGGTCAAGAAGGCGTACAGTGTACTGGCCTTCATTAATCGAGGAATAGAGTTTAGAAGTCAGGAGGTAATGATGCAGCTTTATAAGACTCTTGTCAGACCCCAGTTGGAGTATTGTGCGCAGTTCTGGTCGCCTCATTATAGGAAGGATGTAGAGGCTATTGAGAGAGTTCAGAGGAGATTTACAAGGATGCTGCCTGGATTGGGAGGCAGGCCTTGTGAAGATAGGTTGAGGGAGCTGGGACTCTTCTCACTGGAGAGACGTAGGTTGAGAGGCGACCTGATCGAGGTTTATAAAATGTTGAGAGGAATAGATAGGGTGGACTCTCAGAGACTATTTCCCCGAGCTGAAATGGTCACTACGATAGGACACAGATTTAAGGTGCAGGGAAGTAAATACAAAGGAGATGTCAGGGGTAGGTTTTTCACTCAGAGGGTGGTGAGTGAATGGAACCGACTGCTGTCGGAGGTTGTTGAGGCAAACTCGCTGGGGTCTTTTAAGAGACTTCTGGATGAGTATATGGAAAAGAATAGGATAGGGGGTTGTAGATAGGTCTGTGGATTGGTAGATGTGATCGGTGCAACTCTTGGGCCAAAGGGCCTGTTTGTGCTGTATTGTTCTATGTTCTATATCTACAGGATCCCCATTATCCACTGTGCATGTGACATCTTTGAAGCAAATTGATTTATCCTTCATAAAACTATGCTGACTGATAGATTGCATTTTTGACTTTTAAAATGTTCTATTATTACTTCCTTAATGGATCTATAATAATTTCCTAACATCATGTTGGACTAGCTAGTTGATAGTTTTTTACTTTCTGCTTGCTTCTCTTTTTGAATAAGAGCATTACATTAACGTTTTTCTAATCTTCCTCGACCAGACCTGGTGTACAGTAGCTTAGTTTTTATTCCAGATTTGCAGATGACACTAAAGTCGGTGGAGTGGTAGATAGTGAAGAGGGGTGTTATAGTTTACAGAGTGACTTGGACAAGTTGCAGAGCTGGGCCGAGAGGTGGCAAATGGAGTTTAATGTGGAAAAGTGTGAGGTAATGCACTTTGGCAGGAACAATAAAAGTGTAGAGTATAGGGCTAATGGTAGGGCTCTTAATAGTGTTGAGGAACAGAAGGATCTTGGTGTATGTGTCAATAGATCCCTGAAAGTAGGCAGTCAAGTGGATAAAGTTGTTAAGAAGGCATATGGAGTCTTAGATTTTATTGGTAGGGGGATTGAATTTAGGAGCCGCAGCATCATGTTGCAACTGTACAAAACTCTAGTGCGGCCGCACTTGGAGTATTGTGTGCAGTTCTGGTCCCCACATTATAAGAAAGATGGGAGGCATTGGAGAGGGTACAGAGGAGGTTTACCAGGATGTTGCCTGGTATGGAGGGCAGGTCCTATGAAGAGAGTTTGAAGGATTTGAGATTGTTTTCGTTAGAAAGGAGGCGGCTAAGAGGGGATCTTATTGAAGCATATAAGATGATTAGAGGTTTAGATAGGGTGGACAGGGATAGCCTTTTTCCTAGGATGGAGAAAGCTAGCACGAGGGGACACAGCTTTAAATTAAGGGGTATGAGTTATAGGAGGGATATCAGAGGGAGGTTCTTTACTCAAAGAGTGATTAGGGAGTGGAATGCCCTGCCTGCAGCTGTTGTAGATGCGCCAAGTTTGGTGGCGTTTAAGAGGTTTAATTGATAAGTATATGGAAGAGAAGGGAATGGTTTAGTTTGGAGGGGCATTGCTTTTTATTTTGGTCGGCACAACATCGAAGGCTGAAGGGCCTGTTCTGTGCTGTAATGTTCTATGTTCTATGTTCCACCAGATTGCACATGATATTCAATTCCAATGGGGCAAAATGCAAAAAACAATGAATAAATCTGGTGATCGGGATCACTGGTCGGAGACAATGAATTGCTAGGTGGTTATAGTGTGTTATAATATGTCTCTCATTTATGTGCCTTACTTACACAGTCTCAGCTTGTGCGCAACACTAGTGTCACACCGAAGGCCTTCAGAGCAACAATGGATGGGCAACAGATACAGCCTGCATCTGCATTAAAAATCCTGATTGAATGTGGGTGGTTCTGTTGAGAAAAATGGCAGCAAATTCCTCGAGAGAGAAAGCAGGTAAAGGTATATTAGAAACCAGCACTGATCTGTATCAAGTTATTGAGGTGCCAGTGTTGGATAGGGATAAGCACAGTAAGAAGTCTCACAACACCAGGTTAATGTCCAACAGGTTTATTTGGCGGTACCACCTTCAGGCTCCTGCATCGGGTGAGTGAGGACTTGTGTTCACAAACAGGGCATATACAGACACTAAGTCCATTTACAAGATAATGGTTGGAATGTGAGTCTTTACAGGTAATGAAGACTTAAAGGTCCAGACAATGTGAATGGAGAGAGGATTAAGCACTGGATAAAGAGATGTGTAATGTCTCGAGTTAGGACAGTTAGTGAGATTTTGCATCTCACTAACTATTTGGAGACAATACACAGCTCTTTAATCTGTGTTTGACCCTCTCCCCATTCACATTGTCTGGACCATTAAGTCTTGATTACCTGTAAAGACTCACATTCCAACCATTATCTTGTAAATGGAGTTTGTGTCTATATATGCTTTGTTTGTGAACACAAGTCCTCACTCACCTGATGAAAGAGCCTGAGCCTTTGAAAGCTCGTGCTGCCAAATAAACCTGTTGGACTCTGGTATTGAGACTTTTTACTGTACCAAGTCACCAGGATCTGGTTAGGGTGGGTTAAATATCAGCCTTGGTACCCCCGCTTGAAGCCTGGAGGAGCAGGATAGGATATGACCAGGGTTTGACTGATGTACACATCTTGGTCAAATAGCTGGTTATCACTCAGTATGGCAACTTTGGATAGGCAGACAGACAGATCCGATTTCACCCCAGTGCGTGCCTGTCAGAAGACAATGTACTTGGTCTGAGGTTCGTGCTGGAGCTGACAGGTTACTGAGAAGGGAAATGATGTCCAATTGCTGTGGAGGAAGCAGACACTCCCACCCCAGGTACCTGTATCCTTTGGTTTGTTCTATTGGGTTGCCGTGCAGTGTCAGGTTCCGCAAGTGGATGAGTGAGGCTAACTTGTCCACCTCAAACAGGTTGTTAATCTGATTGGCGTGGAGTCTGAGGATCTGCAGATTGGCACAGTGCAGCAGGACCTATCAAAAGATAAACCAAGTGACAGACACTGGTAAAAATCCCCAAGTCAAAGAACAAAGAAAATTACAGTGCAGGGGCTGGCCCTTCGGCCCTCCACACCTGCACCAACAATGCTGCCCGCCTGAACTAAAATCTCCCGGGGACCATATCCCTCTATTCCCATCCTATTCATGACACCCCGAAAAAGTCACTTTCGTATCTGTTTCACTATCTCCTCTGGCAATGAGTTCCAGGCACCCACTACCCTCTGTGTAAAACAAAAACTTGCCTCATACAACTTTTTTAAACCTTGCCCCTCACACCTTAAACTTATTCTCCCTAGTGACTGACTCTTCATCACGTGAAAAAGCTTCTGACTATCCACTCTGTCCATACCCCTCATAATCTTGTAGACTTCTTTCAGGTTGCCTCTCATCCTCTGTTTTCCAGTGAGACGGCAGATTCATTTCATATTCAAACATTACCAGTTCATTCAATGTGCTCATTCCAGTTCTCTAAATACAGCTGCCAACCATGCCTCTGAATGAATTAGAGTGGATTCAAGTCATGTTTCACAGAGTTGAGCCCATAATCCTATACACTCAGTGCAATATTGAGGGAGTGCTGCACTGTTGACGCTGCTGTCTTTCAGATGAACAAGGACATAAAAGATGGTAAAGCAGGGAGTTCTCACTGGTCTTTGGACCACTAGTTATCACTCAGCAAGGCAAAATCAAATTATCCATTACTATCATATTGCTATTTGTGGTAGCTTGCTGTAGTCAAATCTGCTGCCTTGTTTCCTACATTTCAATAGTGACTACAAGGTACCAGGTGTAAGCAATGTGAAAAGTGCTAACTAAATGAAAGGTTTTCATTGAATTTGTTTTCTCGTCAATTTTGGGCTGAAAATTGAGGAATACTGATGCAGTGAAAAGGGTCATTTCCCAACCAACTGCATTTCTAAACATCTACTTTTTGATTATGTTCACTAACAGCATTTAAACCAGAGTTCTGGAAATCAATGGTATGATTATTTGGAAGGTAAAGCTCTCTCTACACTATTCCCATCAAACACTTGCAGGACAGATACAATATGGGAATAGATACAGAGTAAAGCTCCCTCTACACTGTCCCCATCAAACACTCCCAGGACAGGTACAGCACGGGGTTAGATACAGAGTAAAGCTCCCTCTACACTTTTCCCATCAAACAATCCCAGGCCAAGGCAATATTACATGACTTGTATCTGTTGGCCAGATTCTATTCATGAAAGGGCTTACTCTGGATTTCAGCAATGTTAAACCCAACCATCACCAAGTACCTGAATATCCCTGCAGCCAGTTCACAGTGAATTCTACACTCTAAGCATAATAATATCGCAGAACAACAGTAATAATTGGCCAGGGAGGTAGTAGGTTATGTGAAAGGTTGCTGGCATGTGGGAAACAAGCCTACAATTAGGAGCTCACTTTTTCCAGCGAGGACAAGAGGAGAATTTTTCATTAAGACAGCAGATGATTTTGATCTGGAATGCGCTACCTGCAAGGGCTCTGGAATCTAATTCAATAATACCTTTCGAAAAGGAGCTGGATACATAGTTAAAAGGAAAATAATTGTAGGGCAATGAGGAAAGTGTGGGAGTAACTAGATTGGCCTTTCAAACAGCTGCACAGGTACAACGGGCTGAACTGCCTCCTGTGCTGTATGTCTTTGTACTTTGGAGGAACAGCATTGTTAGAAACACTATTGGCTAGTGCAGTAGTTTAGATCAACTCAGCAAGCCAATCTGAAAGTGGCAAAAACTCTAATTGGATTCTGTGACAGAGTTTTAGGATGCCAATCCAAAGGGATGATCCGAGTGCATAAAACCTTTTTTTGGTGAATGTGGCGCCAACCTGATTGGCACTATGTGCAATCATCAGAGTGATATTTTCTTAAATTTGAGTCAGTGTCGGGTCAGAAAGAGTATTGCATTTATCATAAATTCTCTGTCTGAAGGCTGGTCCTTGGCAATTGATTGCTGAGTCAGTAAATTGCCTAGATCCTTTACTCTGGGTGGGGTGAGGAGGCAGACCCTGCATCTACTTCAGCTGGAACTGAGTGCATTTCTCATTACCGTGGGTTACATGCTCGCTGATGAGCTAACTGAGCTAACCAGACCCCAGTGCATTCATATTGTGTCTTTAATTTTGTAAAATTTCCTAAGGTACTTCACTGGGTGCTATCAAATGGAAAGCAGATCACTGAATGAGGCATAGTCACTAGTGATAGAATGACTGAAGTCTGATTTATAAAAGAGGGTGGAATGGGAGCAACTCAGAGTTCCTGTCATGGAGAGTCATGACAGCAAGAATTAAGATACTTTACAGGAAGGTCATAATGACTGGAGTGGCACAGTGCTTAGCACTGCTGTCTCACAGTGGCAGAGACCTGGGTTCAATCCCTGGCTTGGGTCACTGTCTGTGTGGAGTCTGCACATTCTCCCTGTATCTGTGTGGGTTTGCTCCAGATGCTCTGGTTTCCTCCCACAATCCAAAGATGTGAGGGTTATTGGATTGGTCATGATGAATTGTCCCTTAGTGTCAATGAGACTAGCTAGGTTAAATGCATGGGATTATGGGATAGGTCCTGGGTGAGATAGTGGTTGGTGCAGACTTGATTGGCCAAATGGCCTCCTTTTGCACTGTAGGATTCTATGATTCTAAACCTGAAATACAGAACAGAAAGAAGGTAACCAAAAGCTTGATCAGTGAAGCAGGTTTTAGGTGATTTAAGTTAGGAAAGAGAATCAGAGAGATTTTAGAGAGGGAATCCCAGGCAGATTAAGGCAGGCTGTCAATGGTGGCATTATTGAAATCAAGGATGTTCAGGAGGCCAAAATCAGATGACTGCAGTGATCTCAGAGGAGATTACAGAGATAAGGAAACATATGCCTATGGAGGGATTTGAAAACATGGATGAGAATTTTGAAATCATGGCACTGCTGGACTGAGAGGCAATGTGGATCAGAGTGAGTGATAGGGGAATGGGATTTGGTGTCTTTAGAACATGAACAGCAGAAATTTAAATGAGCTGAATTTACAAAGTGGTGTAGGAGGCTGATACAGACTGCTGGATTGCCAAGTAAAGGAGGGATGCAGCAACAAGTGAGATAAGAGATAGTGGTGACGTCTGACAATGTTAAAGCAGATGGAAGTGGAGAGAATTAGTGATAGCACAAATACATGTTTGGAAGCTCGTCTTCGTGTTAAACGTGATGTGAAGCAAGTGAACAGACTGGCTTAATCTTAAACTGTTGTCAGGGAGATGGAAGAAGCTGGTAATTAGCAAATGGGAGTTTGGAATAGAACTGCAAAATCTTTACAGTGCAAGAGGCCAATCAGCCCATTGAATCTGCGCTGGCTCTCAAACAGCAGTCTACTTAGTCTCACTGTCTTGCCTTCTCCTCATAACCTTGCACATTCTTATTTTCCAGATAACAATCCAATTCCCTTATGAATACCTGGATTGAACTCGGCTGTTTCTTTTAGGAAGTTTGTTCCAGACTCCAAATGTTCTTTAGATATAAGAAAGTGCTCCTTTTGTCAATTATTTTGAATCTGTGCCCTCTAGTTTTTGGTACTTTTGAGAGGGAACAGTTTCTCACTATTTACCCTGTCCATAATCCTCAGGCTCTATCAAGTCACCTCTTGATTTTTTCTCCAAGGAAAACAGTCTCACTGCCTCAGACCAGCCTCAGAGCTACAGTCCTTTATCTCTGCAATGATTCTCCTCTGTACTCTCTCCAACGTGGTTACTAAAGTTAATGGTTTCAATGGATAATTGGAGGAAATTTCTGCTTATCCCGTAGTGAATGTCAGATAAGCACTCTTGATAATTTAGTGACAATAGAAAAGTTGAGAAAGATGATGGTGTGGCAGAGCTGTTTATGAACAGAAATTGATATAGGTGAGGAATAGGAGGGGGCAAGAACAGAACCTTGGAGGATACCTGAGGTAATGGTGCGGGAGCAAGAAAAGGAGCCATTGTATGTAATTCTCTGGCTCTGATTCAAAAGTCAAGAATGAAGGCAGGCGAGTGTGAAGCTGGTCTCCTTGATTGATGTTGAGAAGTAGCAAGTGAGGGTGGAGAGGTGGGGGAGCAGGGAAAGGTGGATCAATTTCACTGCAACAAAACACAGCCCAGCAGCAACCCAGAACCTACAGGGTCAATGTTGGTCAGGATATTGAAGGCGAGGTCAATCCAGAACAAACGGGCAGGTTGCACAAACAAGGCAGTAATCAGCTGATCCAGTCCGCTCAATTCAGACAGATGATTGTGACTCAGACGCAAGGAGCAGCTCTTCAGTTTCTTGTCCTTTGTATATTCATTTGGTCGGAAGCCGGTGCGAGGAGTCAGTTTAACACAGTCTGCGTAACGTAGAGGAAACAGTTAAAAAGGAGACTAACTGACCCGGAAATACATCAGTGACTAGCTAATTATCAGTTTGTGTGTTATTTTGCAGCACAGATTGCAATGATGAAGTCCAAATATATTGCCCACTATCTCCCCACAGAACATAGGCTGTATTTCAATCCCAAACTAATCCTATTGTGCAACTCCTCGTCCCCCCACCCTAATTCCAAGCTAATCCTACTCTCCCTGGTGATTCCCAATAAACTAGATAGGGTGGTACTGGGTGATGAACAAGACCCTTATCAGCAGAGAAGGTACCAGAGAAAGGGCAGCTGTGAAAATTGTCTGTCAGAGGATGGAGGACAGACATGGCCTTGCTGAGCCAAACCACTGCAAGGCTTCAGGAGTCACAGCGAAGGAGCCTCTATTCAGACCAGCAACTACCAATCTGCTCCCGCAGCTTGGAATTCTTTTGAGGATAATGCACCATGGTCGATTTAGAATGGAGGCGGCCATGTAGCTCATGTCACTATTGCTCAGGGCTGTGAGAGTGGCCAGCCTTTTAGAGCTGGATGTGACAGCACTTGCAGGAAATGTGCACTGACATTCACACACACCATTCCATTTTCTGTAGCCTTGACTCATCATTGGGGCTTGAAGGAATGCCAGTTGTAGCCCTGCTTGTGGCTCCTTCCAGCCATCCAAAACACCTGTCAATATGTGAAGCACATCCTATGTGAAGCAGTCAGGAAGGAGAAAGAGTGGGGGGGCCATCTTTCGCATGGCACCACCATATCATCAGCCTCCTTGTTCCCCTGACTATGACAGCATCAGTGCAATGACAGAAGCTGCCTCTGGGAGAGATTACCCCACGAACACCTCCACAAAAAGGACAACTGGCATTTGCATCTCATCCCCAAGCTCAGGCAGAGAGCAGCTTGCATCCACTTTCTTCGATGCCACAAGAGAAGCTGTACGTGGAAGTATTTGAGTGCAGAGGCCACTGGGGTGTTTTCTACCTGTAATTGTGCACTCTTTGTCTTGATGAGCATCACTTAAAATACAAACAAAGCCAAAGATGTAAACATTATTTTATTAATGGTGGGACAAGAAGAGGGATGAAATAGTGAAGCAGAGAATGATTCCTTGCTGATGATCGTGAAATCCTTCACTAATAGGAAGAGTTTGCATGTTCTAGGCTGGATCTTAAGTGACAGTGTTAGCACAGGCAGTGTAGGGTGAGTTGGAGACTGTCATTTCTCCTGGGTCAAAGGAGCTAACACAAATCATTCCAGAATCAAATGATCCCTGATGTTAACAACATCCTGATGAGATAGAATCTCGAGCTGAACCGGACCACTACCTTGTACAGCTGGAGTACTGCTTGACTTGAAGGCATACATCTCTCTGGAGGATCATATTATGGACAGCACAGTTGTCCAGCACAATGAGTGAGATCCTTGCAGACATCACCCAAACATTCCAGGCATCGGAAAGGCATCTTTAAAAGCCCAATGGCCTGTTCAGTGGAACTTCCAGTGAGCAACTGGCTTCAGTTGTATGTCTGTGACTCTTGTCACAGGGTAAGTAACCAGCTATTCAAAGGGCTGCTGTCCCCTCAAATCCATCTATAGATTTGGATGTCAGAATGAAGAGCTCCAGCAGTCTGGATTAATGGGCAATGAAGGAGTCAGGGTAGCTGTCAAGGAAGTGCACACATAGAGGAAACCCTTGATGTGATCACAGAGCAGATAAACATTGAGTGAGTGAATCCCTCCTGTTGCTGAAGTGCATTGAGTGGTTTGATGAAATTGTGAGTGCAATCGATGATGATCCACAACTGGAAACAAATCCCAAAGTCCTGTGTGCATGCAAGGTCCTGTTATCCTGGAATTGTATGTATTGTCCAGCTCTCAGGAACAGCATATCAATGACCTGTGAGATGCAGTGATGTGCATCAGGCTTTTGGGAAGGCAAAGTCCGTGGCTGGTCTTTGGAAGGAATCAGAAATGAAGAAGTTCAAAACCGCAGTGATTTCAATGGCTACTGCTACAGCATAGCATGAGTGTTGTGAGGTCTCTGGTGAAGAGGGCACAAGCTTTTTTGGCCATTTCTCTGGAGAGTCCCAGTCTCCTGTGGCTTTTGTTCTCAGCCATTTCAGGTAGCTCCTTTTTTGACAGCAGATTAATGGTTAAAAACTGGGTGGCATGGACAAGTTGGATTGAAGGACCTGTTTCTATGCTGTAAACCTCAATGACTATGACTCTGTGTTTTGGTCAGAATGTAATGAGTTTGTATTGTCAGAGAGTGTTAAAATCAAAATGTGGTGACTGCATATAAATGTTGTGAAGACACAATGTCAGTAAGCAGATGGGTCCCTTGTGAGATTACAGTGTCAGTTCCATGGGTGAGTTGAGAGGACCAGCACCCGAGTTACCTCAATTAAGTCAGATAAGTGACCAGGGTTTAGGACAAATTATTAGCAAGAGAGAGTCAAACAAAACTATAATAAAATCAGACCACAGAAAATAACGATCAATACAGGATGATCTTCAAACGTGTCTGGGTCATTTTAATTTCTTGTCCCCATTTCGCTCAGAAATCTTCATAACTAAGGGAATCGTTGAGAAGGAACGTAACTTTCTTGTGGCACAAAGACAACCAATACTCAAACCAACCTCAAAGCAATTGAAATAATTATCAGAAACACCAATATTGCAATATTTCAATTCCAGGGAGACAATCAGCCGGGAGAATAGATGCTTGATAGAAAGACCTGGGAGTGTGTATTCGACAAAAATACAAACCAACTGCACTTGCTTCCAAATCTCTGTCTGTAAAGTAATCCAATCACTCCAATATTAAGTGGGAAACATTAACCTTAGTGTTTGGAATCACGTATTTTCACACACATCTATTTGGCAAATGATTTGTGGTAAACAACAACCATAGGTCACTGGAAATGATTTGGTGAAAACTATTAATCAGCGCACTGCAACATTTCTTGACAAGGATTCAAAGTTATGACCGAGATTCGGCACAATCCATGTAACCTGAGGATCAGATTGGATACATTTAGCAGGTTGCATAACTCAGCAAAAGCAGAAGATATATCTTTAGAGCTACAAGTTAACTTCATGTTCTCCAATTTAAATGCCAGTAGCTACAAGAAGAAATGGCAGAAGAGTCTACACCACAGAAACTGTGGAAAACCATCAGTGAAGGATGGCTGGATACAATTCAGCATGTCCAGAGGCACATGAGACTATTTTGGGCTTACTGGACAAGCTAGCCATCTCCCAAAGACTCATTGTAAAGACAGCAAGGTGATTATGTTGGAATCTTTGTGGCTGGAATATTTTTCAGCAACTTCATCTCTCTTACATGGGCATTGATTGGATGAGAAGTCTCGCTGCCGAGATAATCCATTGGCCAAGTGCGAACGATGACATTGAAGTTGTCATCTGAGCATATGCTAAGTCAGCACAAGAAATACTCATTCCATATAAAATCCTTATTTGCCCTTTATTCAAAATCGCATCCAATTTCTTTACTGTCCGTGGCATTGATTTCATTGTCAAATACATACCACGTACCCCATTATTTGACAATTGCACAAGCAGCACAAGCATAATTGTTGCACACACTAAATGCTATTTTCAGTTTACTTGGTGTGCCCAGAGATGATTATGGAGAACAGTCTGCAATTTCAGAATGTGCATGAGAAGTGGAATATCATCACATTACTTATTATTATTAACGGGCTATCTATACAAATAATTCAGGAAGGTGAAATCCCAAATTCTAAATATGGACAGATCAAGTAAGATCTATACATTGCATCGTTACATCTGAGAGCGACATCTTCAGGTCCAACTATTTGGCACAGTGGTTAGCGTCAGGGACCCACATTTGATTCCAGTTGTGAGTGATTGTCTGTGTGGGTTTTGCATGTTCTTTACATGTCTGTATGGTTTCCTCCAAGTGCTTCGGTTTCCTCCCATACTCCAAAGATGTGCAAGTTAGGTTGATTGGCTATGCTAAATTGTCCCTTTTTACGTAGGTCAAGGGGATAAGACCTAGATAAGATGATCTGTTGGAGAATCAGTACAGACTCAATGAGCCAAATTACTACAGTTGCAGAAGGAAGCCATTCTGTGATTCTGTTTCATCACTGGCAGATCTCATGTTTAGCACACCAAGGTGCACCAATTTACCATTCTATTCTCAGAAATTAGAAAGCAACTTCTAAATCTACAAGAAAAAATTGCTAATGTGCATGATAAAAATGCAGGCTTACAAGTGCCAAGTTTACAGTTGGGACAAGTTCACATCCAGGATTTGCCAGAAGATACATGGCAACCTGTCGATGTGATGGGGATTTGTTGTGAACCAAGATCCTACAAGGTCGTTACATACAAAGACACATTGGAGAGACGTAATCGAGGACAAATCAAATTCATTCCAGCTCCTTAGCTACAGTGAAATCCGACTGGATCAAGACTAAATCACAAATGGAACCAGGAATAACATCCAAGAATGACAACCCGGCAGATTATTGAGTCATTAAAGAAACCTCCAGACAGGGTTCCTGTTATAAGTCTGGGCACACCAGCAGATTATCGCAGTGTTTTAGAGACTCAGAGATTCATCAATGATAACTAAATGTGAATATGTATTGTAAATAGTTATGTTTTGGAATGGTGGGGGATGGTGCCTTCATACCATTACTAAAACTTGACATATGAACATAGGAAGTAGATGTAGGCCATTCAGCCTTTTGACTCTGCTGTGCCATTTAGTATCATGATGATGATCATCTACTCTACAGCCTGATCCCACCTGCCTGCACCCTCTCCATATCCCTTGAACCCCCTCACCCATAGAGGAATCTCTAACTCCTTGAAAACATTTTTGGCCTCAACTACTTTCTGTGGTAGATTATTCCACAGGCACCTCTCTCCAAGTGAAGAGATTTCTCTTAATTTAGTACTAACAGGTTTACTCCAAGGCTTTAGATTATGACCCCTGCATTTACTTAATCTGCCCTGATAATTCATGCAGCCCAGGCAACTGCATCAATATCAAAATATGTCCTTTAAAGAGTTCTGATTGAGCTCCTTAGCCAACATATTTACATGATTAATGGATCGAGTGACATCTCAAGGTTGCCACTGCTGGCATATGGAGCAACATCAGACCAATTCAGATAGAACAGACACATAGGGAGGAAAGAACAAAGCGAATGACCTGTGCCAGGTTGAAGGTGGGAGAGGTCACCTGACAAAAGCAATGATTGTGAGAGGCAAAAAGAGCTGACAGTGGGACAAGGAATGAAGATGTTGCTAGAAAAGGTGTAAATGGAATGCCTGGCCCTCGAGTTTATCAATGCAGTTCTTCTTCTTTGGCTATCACTCAATAATGAATATGATTGTCCAGCTATGAAACTCCGTATTACTGGTGTGACAATAACGTGCCTTTAAGAAATGTATTTTAGTTATGTTTCTGTGCTGCATGTATTTATTAATCTCTTCCATTTCATCAGAGCCATTTTGTTCATATGTAGAAGCACTCTATTGTTACTGAAGCAACATAATTGATGCAGTATTTGTTTTAATCTGACCTAATGCAGAGTTCTGTTGGTTTATATTTTCCCCTGGGATTGCAGAGTAGGGCTTTATTAGGTTGATTGACAGGTAAGGTCATATGACTGGATACAGCTAGGCTTACACAGAGAACTCAAACTCAGTCTGATTTTTGCAACAAGGATAAATACACGATCTCCACCACAGCCCCAGGTAGGACAAATAGGTCTCAAATTCGCCCCAGCTGGAATGGGGATTGAACCTGTGCTGTTGGCACCAATATGATCCACAATGACTGTCCAGCAAACTGAATTAATTGGCCCCACCAAGGAGCTCAGAGTTACTGTGGGAACTCATACTTTTACATGCATGCTACAGTCTGAAGCTGTGGATAATGATAGAGGTTCCATTTCCTTCTCATTGTCTGGCTGATAGGAATCTCTCCTGCTCTTCCCACCTGTCACTGGTATATGTTTGAAAGATTTCCAGGTTGATATTCAACCTTGTTTGGCCATCAACTCCTGAACTTGAGACAGAGCTTCTGGCTCAGAGGCAGAGGTGCTATCCACTATGATATAGACCTCAAATTCTTTCTTTCTCTATCTTTCCTAAAAACCTCATGAAGCATTCAATCAGCTTTCTTTTTAAGGCAGGTCTTAGATATCATCACTACTGCTGGAATCCTACCGCCCTGCCCGCCACGGAATCGGAGTAGGTAAGGAGTGGACAACGGAAATATCCATTGACCTCGGCAGGAATTTCCAATCTCGCTTGAGTGAGGTCATAAAATCCTGCCTTATGTCATTCTCGTGTAAATATTTGTACCTGCAGCTCATAGGCCTTGCTAACATGTTTTGTAGATTTATGCACACATTCTCCAAATCAACTCAAACATCTTTGTGTTTTCTATGATCCCATCTATCCTGTATTATTTCTAATGAGGAAAATGAACAGGAAGACAGCTGAAAATACGAAGTTGTGTTTTTGTTAAGATTTAGATAGACACATCACCCGATAAAGTTTCCAGATTTCTGAAGGAATAATCCACAATTGGACCATACAAGATGGAATCGAACTCTTTTGTATCAATGGACCTGTGGGAATAAAGTGTGAAGAAATTACTGGTTACGGTACAAATAAAGGTGTAGGAGAGTGGAGGGAAGAGAAAGGGAGATCATTTTATTTGTGCAAGCAGGGCAGATGGATTTAACCTCTATATTTCATTTCATAGTATTATCCACCTTTGTGGGTGATATTTTTGTATTTTTCTATGGGATGTGGATGCTGCTGATAACACCAGTGATACTTTCTCATCCCTAATTGTCTTTGAACTGAGTGTCTCACTTGGCTAATTCACAAGGCAATTAAGAGTCAACTACATTTCTATGAGTCCAGAGTAACATGTAGGCCAGATAAGGTTAGGACAGCAGATTTCCTTCCTATAAGGACACCATTGAATGGATTTCTACAGCAATCAATAAGCATTTCATGGTCACTAGTTCTACGACTAGCTTGTCACTAAAGGCAAAGTCAACATAGTCCCAGATGGCCACAGGCTTTGAGGGAAAGAGTTGACAGCAAATGATTTAACCTGAGGATTATCACATCTCAGACTAGGGGCAAAGTTGAGAAAGTAGGTCCTTCATGAAAACCTCAGCTAGTATGGGAATTGAACCCAAGCTGTTGGCATTGCTCTGCATAACTAACCAGCCATCTAACCAACTGAGCTAAATCAATTAAAAATTTCACCAATTGTCATAGTGGGCTTTGAACCCATGTGCCAACAGCATTAGTCTTGCATTATGGATTCCTAGTCCAGAGATAAATTTATTCCAGCATCTCTACTCTAACATGATCTCCAGTACTTTATATTTCTTGTTCCCTCAGATTGCACTGCACCTTCGCTCCTCCAGCAAATCCCAAATTTGTCTTTCTCTCATGTATCCCAATTTCTCATTCTCACATGCAAAAAAAAATCAGGAACGACAGACTTCTCAGACAATTTTTATCACCCCGAATGAAATGAAATTGTTGTGTAACTAACAAGGTGAGTAGCAGAGTGCAGACATTGATTTGATTTATTATTATCACATGTATTAGTATACAGTGAAAAGTATTGATTCTTGAACACGATACAAAGCATACTGTTTATAGAGAAGAACATTGTTGATTAGGCACAAGCCAGAGTGAACATAGTGCCAAGAAAAACACACATGGAAAGTGGTATGAAGTGAAATGATCCTTCACAGAGCAAGCACAGATATGATGGGCTGAAAGGCTTCCTTCATGCTATAACCATTCCATGATCATACGCAGTTGGCATGGATTGATTCTCACAGGATGTCAGAAGCTGCACTCAGGAGATCTATCGCCCATCTGAGAAAGTCCTATCATTGTCGCAAGGGCAAAAACTATTGATTTCAAAATTGGACTTGCAACACCAGGTTAAAGTCCAATGGGTTCATTTGGTAGAAAATGCTACTTTTGCTACCAAATAAACCTGTTGAACTTTCACCTGATGTGAGACTGGTTACCATGTTTACCCTAGTCCAGTGCCGGCATCTCCACATCATGATTTCAAAATTGTCATTCTTGCTCTCAAATTCCACCACGGCCTCATTCTGCCCATCACTGTAATCTCCTCCAACCCCACAACTCTCAAAGGATTCCAGCTTCTTGAGGGTCCCCAACATGGTTGCACAGTGGTTACCACTGCTGCCTCTTGGCACCAGGGACCCCTGTTTGATTCCCAGATTGGGTGACTCTGTCTGCATTGGTTTCCTCTGGGTTCTCCAGTTTCCTTCCAAAGACATGCTGGTTAGGTGCACTGGCTATGCTAAATTCTCCCTCTCTGAATGTGGCGACTAGGGTTTTTTACAGCAACTTCACTGCAGTGTTAATGTAAGACTACATTAATCTAATCTTGTCCCAGAGGGTGGTAAGGGTATGGAATGCCCTGCCTGCTGCAGTTGTAGATACGCCACGTTTGGTGGCGTTTAAGAGGTTAGTAGATAAGTTTATGGATGAAAAGGGAATGGTTTAGGTTAGAGGGTCATTGCTTTTTCCTAATTGGTCGGCGCAACATCGAAGGCCGAAGGGCCTGTTCTGCGCTGTAATGTTCTATGTTAATGTTCTATGACTACTTTGTGACACTAACAAATAAACTTTGGCAGTCCTGCTTTCAATTGGTGAAATTAATGTTGAGTCCAGAATACTGTAAGATATCTAACTGAAAGATGAAGTATTGTTGTTCAGTGTTTCACCTGAAGCTTCTGTCTCAGGAGCTTCACCTGACTGCACTGGCATCATGGCGTTGCCTGGGACAACGGGGGGGAAAAAAAAACTGGGCGCGCGACGCCCGCCGGGAGTTGTAGTCCTGTCCACGTTAACACTCAGCTACGGATGCCGGGAAAGAACTACAACCCCCAGCGGGCTGTGCGAACGAATCGCCGTATTTTCCGTGCGCCTCTTTTATTTCACAAAGAAAATTAAAAGTGAATCGACAAATCTAGGAGGTGCTTACCTAGTGATATCCTGTGAAGTTGAGGGATGTTCACGTTCCTCGCTGAGATTCTCAACCCAGCTCAAGACGTCTGGGGACAGCATGTTCGAATCCATGGCCGCTTTCTCTATATTGACATTCCCAATCCCTGCCCCTTTGCGAATTACGTCATCACGCTGGCCCCCTCCCACCTGGCCGTAAGAAGCCACGCAACAGCAGGTTAGTACCCGGATGTTGATGACGTCCCCGGGTGGTTGGGAGCGTGAGGGACGCAGCGGCGCACGCGGTTTGTGTACCCGGATGTCGAGGGAGGGGGGTGGTAGGACCCAGAATGGGTATCCGGATGTGGGGGTCACGTGCCGCGCTCTGGGCCAATGGTGGCGCAGCGCGGGGAGGCGGGGCTGGGGTTTGAAAAGCCGCTGAGGCCGCTCGGAAACACAGTGCGGAGGTCGCAAAAATAGAGGCCGAGGATTTGCGGCCTAGTCTTATTCCGGTCCGGGCTGCCTGCTCGGTAAGAGGCATTGATGAATTACTGTTGCGATGAAGTGAGGGATTAAGATTGTAGCGGGGAGATTGTTCAGATCAAAGCCTGCCTCACTGAGGCCTCACTCTATTTACAGCAATAGCAGTGGGAGGAGGCCATTTGGCCCATCCTATCTGTGTTGGCCCTCTGAAGCAGCAGTTCATTTTGCCCACTTTATCTCTTTACATTCTTTCTTTTCAGATAATTATTCAATTCGCTTTTGAATGCCAAGATTGACCCTATCTCCATCACACTCTCAGACGGTACATTCCAGATCCTAACCACTCACTATGTGAATCTCTTTCTACCCACACTTTCAGACGGTACATTCCAAATCCAAACCACTCGCTGTGTGAATCTGTCTCCACCACACTCTCAGACAGTACATTCCAGATCCTAACCACTCACTATGTGAATCTGTCTCCACCACACTCTCAGACAGTACATTCCAGATCCTAACCACTCACTGTGTGAATCTGTCTCCACCACACTCTCAGACGGTACATTCCAGATCCTAACCACTCACTATGTGAATCTCTTTCTACCACACTTTCAGACGGTACATTCCAAATCCAAACCACTCACTATGTGAATCTGTCTCCACCACACTCTCAGACAGTACATTCCAGACCCTAACCACTCACTATGTGAATCTGTCTCCACCACACTCTCAGACAGTACATTCCAGATCCTAACCACTCACTGTGTGAATCTGTCTCCACCACACTCTCAGACAGTGAGTGGTTAGGGTCTGGAATGTACTGTCTGAGAGTGTGGTGGAGACAGATTCACACAGTGAGTGGTTAGGATCTGGAATGTACTGTCTGAGAGTGTGGTGGAGACAGATTCACACAGTGAGTGGTTAGGGTCTGGAATGTACTGTCTGAGAGTGTGGTGGAGACAGATTCACATAGTGAGTGGTTAGGATCTGGAATGTACTGTCTGAGAGTGTGGTGGAGACAGATTCACATAGTGAGTGGTTAGGGTCTGGAATGTACTATGTGAATCTGTCTCCACCAAACTCTCAGACAGTACATTCCAGATCCAACACTCACTGTGTGAATCTGTCTCCACCAACTCTCAGACAGTACATTCCAGATCCTAACCACTCACTGTGTGAATCTGTCTCCACCACACTCTCAGACAGTACATTCCAGACCCTAACCACTCACTATGTGAATCTGTCTCCACCACACTCTCAGACAGTACATTCCAGATCCTAACCACTCACTATGTGAATCTGTCTCCACCACACTCTCAGACAGTACACTCCAGATCGTAACCACTCACTATGTGAAATGTTTCTTCTCAAGTCTCCATTGCAGGCAGTGGAGTGTTGCAACTAGGGGTTTTTATAACAATTTCATTGCAGTGTTAATGTAAGCCTACTTGTGCAACCATCCAACTTGTACTGGCCTCTTCTTTCCTAGAATTGTCCCAATGCCTCAGGAATCCAAATCCCTCCCTACTACGCTGACACTCCAGCCATGAATTCATCTGGTCAAACCTTCTATTCCTGATCTTGCCAGCACTGTGAATAATCCTGCAATTACTACTATTTTAATTTATTTCCTAGTTCCCTATATTTTGCTTTTCAGGATTTCATCCTGCTTTTCATTCATGTCATTGGTACTGATACATGTGATGAGGGAATGTCAGCGATCATGGGTGATTTTTAATCTGCACGTAGATTGAGCAAATCAAATTAGCCACAATGCCAAAGAGGAGGAATTCCTGGAGTGTATATGGGATGGTTTGCTTGACTAATACGTGGAGGATCCAGCTTCTAGAGAGAAGGCCATCTTAGACTGTGTAATGAGAAGGGAATAATTGCCAGTCTAGCTCTGAGAGACCGCTTGGGGGTGAATGACCATCACATGATAGAGTTTTTTTTAAATCAAGATAGAGGGTAAAGTAGTTGATTCAGGGATTAGGGTGCTGAATCTTAATAAAAGAATCTATGAAAATATGAGACATGAGTTGGCCTTGATTGGGGAGAGTTACTTAAAAGGATGACAGTGGATAGGCAATGGCAAACGTTCAAGGAACACATGGGGGAACTGCAGCAACTGTTTATTCCCGTCTAGCACAAAAGCAAAATGAATAAGAGAGCCAATCCATGGCTAACAAATGAAATTAGAGATAGTATTTGATCTAGGGAAGAAGCATACAGATTGGCCAAGAAAATTAATAGATCAGAAGATTGGGAGTAGTTTAGAATTCAGCAAAGAAGGACCAAGGGTTGATTAAGATGGGAAAAATACACTACAAAAGTAAGCTTGCAGGAAACATAAAGACTGACACCAAATCTCTACAGATATGTGAAGAGAAAAAGGTTGATGAAGACAAATGTAAGTTCCCTACAGACAGAAATGGGGGAAATGTGTAATCGGGGACAAAAAAAATGGCTGAGCAACTGAATACGTACTTTGGTTCTGTCTTCATGAAAGAGGACTCAAATCAGATACTAGAAATGCTGGAGAATGTCAGATTTAGTGAGAGGGAAAACTGAGGGGGATCAATATTAGTAGAGAAATGGTGCTGGGAAAATTGGTGGGATTGAAGACGGAAAAATCCCCAAGGCCTGATAATCTTTATTCTAGAGTATTTAAGGACGTGGCTTTAGAAATAGTGAATGCATTGGTGGGCATCTTCCAGGATTCTGTAGATTCTGGAAATGTCCCTGCAGATTGGAAGGTAGTTAATGTCACTCCAATATTCAAAAAGGGTGAGGTGAGTGGATCTAATCAATGGCAGATGCGGAATAATTTGGTTAAATGTGACATTATACACTTTGGAAGCAAAAACAAGAAGCTGATTACTACCTCAATGGCTGTAAATTGGGAAAGGGGAGGTGCAGCTGGGTGTCCTTGTGCACAAGTTGCTAAAGGTAAGCAGAGAGTAAAGAAAGTATATTGGCTTTCATTGTGAGGGGTTTTGTGTACAGAAGCAGGTGTCGTTGCAACTATGTAGACCTTGGTGAGGCCACACCTAAAATATTGTGTGCAGTTTTGGTCTCCCTTTTGGTGGAAGGATGTTATTGCTCTCGAGGGAGTGCAGTGAAGGTTTACCAGGCTGATTCCAGGATGGTGGTACTGATGTATGAGAAGAGGTTGATGAGGTTGATTGTTTTCACTGGAGTTCAGGTGAATGAGAGGGGGGGATCCCATAGAAACTTAAAAAATTCTAATAGGACTAGACAAGATAGAAGCAGGGAAGATGTTTCTGATGGCAGGGGAGCATAGAACCAGGGGTCACAGACTGAGGGTTCAGGGTAGATCATTTGGGCCAGAAATGAGGAGATATTTCTCCACCCAAAGAGTGGTGAGTCTGTGGAATTCATTACCACAGGAAGCAGTTGATGCCAAAACATTGAATGTATTCAAAAGGCAGCTGGATATAGCACTTGGGGCAAATGGGATCAAAGATTATGGGGTAAAAGCAGGATTAGGTTATTGAGTTGAATGATCAGGCATGATCGTAATGAATGGTGAAGCAAGCTTGAAGGGCCAAATAGCCTCCTCCTATTTTCTGTGTTTCTGTGCATCACAACCTCTATTCACCCACCCCTTCAGAATGTTCTGTGCTTGTTCTCTTTATAACAGCCTTCAAGTTAAACAAATACAAAAGCAGGGAAGTAACAATGGAGTTGTATAGAACTTTGGTGAGGTCACAGCTGGAGGAAAGATGTGATTGCACTGGAAGAGGTGCAGAGGAGATTCACCAGGATGCTGCTTGGGATGGAACGTTTAAGTTATGAAGAGAGGTTAGACAGATTTGGGTTGTCTTCTCTGGATTAGAGAAGACTGAGGGGGCGACCTGATTGACATGTTAAAGATTGAAGGACATAGATGGGGAGCAACTGTTTCCCTTAGTTGAAGGGTCAGTTACAAGGGGATACAAGTTAAAAGTGAGGGGTGGGAAGATAGGGAGCATGGGAGTTAGGGGGGGAGGAGGAAAAACCTTTTTTACTCAGAGGGTGGTGATGGTCTGGAATGTGCTGCCTGGGAGGATGGTGGAAGCGGGATGCCTCGCATCCTTTAAAATATATCTGGATATTTAAGACTGTGGGGCAAGTGCTGGAATGTGGGTCTAGGTGGCCAGGTCAGGGAATTTCATGCATTGGTGCAGACTTGATGGGCTGAAGGGCCTGTTCTGTGATCGTATTCTGTGATTCTGTAAACCTTGTGTGGAAAAAATAACTGTGAAGAGCTAGATGTTAAAGCAAGTCTAGATATATTGCACTGTGATTTTATTGATATGACATGAAACATCTGAAGTTTAAAATCAATGCCTAACAAGCATTTCTGAAAGAAAAATAAGCTTGCTTTTCCATTTTAATATTGAATTGAGTTTTAAAAATAAAATGCTTAAAATCAATTCTGAGAACTCAGAAAAGGCTAAACATTGGAGTTAGAAATTGAATAGAACGATTGCTGTACAGGAAAATGAATACGGGCCTCTGGTTAATGTGGTTGAAACTGTTTTCTTGTCATGAATCAGGCAAATTGATCTTGCGTTTAGACACAAACCATGGCATGTTATGCTGAAGGAATATAGGGCATATTTTCTTTATTTTCTTTAACCCTTATTTAGCCAGGTGAGTCAGCTGAGAACAAATCTCATTCACAACTATAACCTGGCTAAGAAGCTATCATTGCAGCAACAGAAATAAGACAATATAAATAATTTAAACACTAAAATCAATAAAATACACATCAGCAGTGAAAAAGAATTGACAGTTAGCAAGTCCAACCAGGCATCAGTCAACAGAACCTTAACCCTCCAGCGAAAGGCACCACGATGATAAAGTTAACTTGGTTCAGCTTTAGTTGTACCTGGTTCCAGAAATTAATTACCATTGAAGACAGTATTCACTCCTGGAGTTACCAATTTGATCTTTTAGAATAATATCTTGATTACAACCAATAGTATCCAACTATACTCACCTAAACAGCTGTTTAGATTTCCTTAGGAGATATGAACTTAAACAACACTTTTTCTTACTGTCTTTTAACCACCTGGTTCTGCTGTTAGATTCACTTTTTAGTTACTCCTTTTTCCTTAAGTGTTATTTTGTTAAGTTACTTTAGTTCCAGCTATTTAAACATGATCCCCAATATCAGTTATTCATCAATCTGTCAACTTAATGCTTTCCTATTTCATCACTCTTGGATTTTTCAAACTGAGTGCGCTATGTGATGGCTATCACTCATGGGAATGGTGCTCTCCACTGCCCAAAGGTAAATGAGGATCTTGAGCATAGTGCTCCCTTTATCCTGCACTCTGGAATTTAAAACTTTCAATGTAGCTATAATGGATTCATGTTCCCAGCGAAAGGCTGTAAGTTGATATTGGGCAGGTGAGTTACAATAGAGGTGATAGGTGCTGACTTTGATTACTTTGGGGCAGAACAATCTAGACACTTATTTAAGATCCTTAAGAGAATTACATAGTGAAATAAAAATGTAGGAAATACTCAACAGATTGAATTTCATCTTTGGTGGCAAGTTTGGTGTGTGGAACCAGAAGCAGCCGAGAATCCTGCTCTTGACCACATCCAATTTAAAATAGCAATATTATACTTGCTGTCACTTAACTGGAAGCCAATGCAATTCATAGGCACCTTGTCCAGTGGTGGCCTGCCACGAACTTCAAAAACAGTCTCCACAGGTGGCAAGAGAATGTGTGTAAGCCAAGGTAGCAGCAGGAAGCCACACCAAATGGGAGGGGAGTTCAGGCGGCCAGCAAGCACCCCACTTCTCAGATGAATCCCACAGAACTCTGAGGCAGTGACAGCAAGGAGGGACTTTCTGAATTTGAGGAATGGGTAAGGAAAGCCACCCCAGCTCACCAAGAAGACATCAACTGAGGTGGCAGCAGAGTCTCGTGTGTGGGTCTCGTAGTCTCGAATTACACATGTTCTGTGTGTCCTGTGATTGGAGGGATGCACCAGCAGCTTCTAGCCCATCAGATGACGAGGGGGTTATTAGTGTTCTCGAACCCCCTGGGAGTGTTTTGGGCTTCGGGAGCAGCGTGGTATGGTATTCAAGGTGAAGTTCTCAGCACAAAAGGGTTGCAGGGGAAATGGAACCATAACAATCTGCCACAGTTAGTGGGGGCCCTGGTGGGTTTGCCAAACCAGGTGATCCTCAGCAGCCATGGACCTGGAGAGTGAGTGTGGAGAAAGGTTGTCAGACTGCAAAGAGACTGGTGTGTCTGAGGAAAGTAAGAGCCCGTTGGGGTCAAGCATGTGCCATTCAGGGTGAAGGTGATGACGGAGGCTGTGCTAATGCTGAGAAAGTGAAATGCGATTTAGGCCAATCACATTGGACATCAAGCACTAAGGTGTCAACCTGTGTGATGTGACCAGTCCCTCGTTCACTTCCCCTTACAGCAGCATCAATAACCAGGGTACATGGATTTAAGTTGAAGAGCAGGAGATTTACAAGAGATGTGAGGAAAAGCTTTTTCACCCAGAGGGTAGTGGGAATCTGGAACTCACTGCCTGAAAGGGTGGTAGAGACAGGAATCCTTACAGCATTTAGGTTTTAAATGAGTGCTTGAAATGCCATAGCATCCAAGAATATGGACTATGTGCTGGAAAATGGGATGATAATAGATGCTTGATGGCTGACACAAACATGATGGGTTGAAGGGCCTCTTTCTAGTCTATAAAACTCTATGAACTGTCCGTTAGAGCCAGCCAAAAGACAGAAGAACCAAAGTGGGGGGAGTTGTAGACAGCGAGGATGGATGTTACAGTTTGCAGAGGGACATAGGTTGCAGAGCTGGGCCATGAGGTGGCAAATGGAATTCAATACGGATAAGTGTGAGGTGATTCACTTTGGTCGGAATAACAGGCATATGAAATATAGGGCTAATGGAAGGACCCTTAACAGTGTTGTCGAGCAGAGGGATCTTGGGATACAAGTACATAGCTCTTTGAAAGTTGGCACCCAGGTTGATAAAGTTGTTAAGAAGGCGTACGGTATGTTAGCTTTTATTGGTAGAGGGATTGAATTTAGAAGCCGTGAGGTTATGTTACAACTGTACAAAACTCTGGTGCGGCCGCAGTTGGAGTATTGCGTACAGTTCTGGTCGCCGCATTATAAGAAAGATGTGGAAGCATTGGAAAGGGTGCAGAGGAGGTTTACCAGGATGTTGCCTGGTATGGTGGGAAGGCCTTATGAGGAAAGACTGAGGGACCTGAGGTTATTTTCATTAGAGAGAAGAAGGTTACGCGGTGACCTAATTGAGGCGTATAAGATGATCAAGGGATTGGATAGGGTGGATAGTGAGAGCCTTTTTCCTCGGATGGTGATGACCAACACGAGGGGACATAACTTTAAATTAAGAGGTGGTAGTTATAGGACGGATGTCAGAGGCAGGTTCTTTACACAGAGGGTGGTGAGGGCGTGGAATGCCCTGCCTGCAGCAGTTGTGGACTCGCCTACTTTGGGGGCATTCAAATGTTCGGTGGATAGGCACATGGATGATATTGGAATCGTTTAGGTTAGAGGGTCCACTGGCCGGTGCAACATCGAGGGCCGAAGGGCCTGTACTGCGCTGTAATGTTCTATAGATGACTCCACTTGACTCCAGAGACATTGGCAAATAACTTGTGGCACAGCACGTCTTAAATACATACGTTCCTGCCGGTAGCAAGTACTGTCTTGGACAGGTCACAACAGCGAGGGCACTTCCTTCTCACATAGGCAGAAGATGGAGGTTGCAAGTGCCCAGGTGCCAGCAATTGGAAGACTACTTGGGATAAGAACCATGCTTAGTCTGAGACAGATGGTAAGCTCTGGAGTTGCCCATACAAATGTTGGATGTTCAGTGGGGATGCATGGGCAGATCCAGCAGAGATCCCTGATGGTCTGCTTGCCATGATCTCAGGGCAATAATAATTAATCAGAACGGATGTAGGTTGTATAAATTGGAGTATAAACTTGACTTATAAAATAATAGCTGATGAATGGGCTGTCTTTAAAGAAGAGGGCATGCGGGCAGAGTCAAGTGTATTCCCTCAAAAGAAAGGTAGGTAAACCAATTCAAGAATTATTATTCTTTGAATAACAAGTATGTGGCTAGCCCGACTAGAGAAGGGGCTATGTTGGATTTAGTTCTGAGTAATGAGCCGGGGCAGGTGGTTGATGTTGTGGTAGGGGAACATATGGCTAACAGTGACCACAATTCTGCCTACTTTAGGATACAGATGGAAAAGGATGCTTGTTGCCCTAGGGAGAGGATGCTGAACTGGTGGAAGGCTACCTACGGTTGGATTAGGCAGGAACTTATGGAAACTGATTGGGAACAGTTGTTCGAGGGTAAGTCCATGCTAGGCATGTGGGACTCTTTCATGGGAACACTGAAAATGTTGCAAGAAAGATATGTGATGGTTAAGAGGAAAGATGGGAAAGGTAGGATTAGAGAGGTGTGGATTACTAGGGATATTGAGGACTTGGTTAGGAAGAAAAGAGAGGCGTATGATAGGTCAAAGCAGCTAGGAACGGAGACAGCATTGGAGGAATATAGAGAGAGTAGGAGGGGGCTCAAACGGGGAGTTAGAAGGGCAAAAAGGGGGCATGAAATGATTTTGGAAATTTAATCATTTGATTAAATGATTTTAATCCTTTAGGATTAAGGAAAACCCAAAGGCTTTTTACTCCTACGTTAGGATTAAAAGGGTGGTTAGAGGAAAAATCGGACCTCTTAGGGACAGAGGAGGGGAACTGTGCTTAGAGCCCGAGGGAATGGTGGAGATCCTGAATGAATACTTTGCGTCAGTATTCACGAAGGAGATGGGCTTGTTGACCGGTCTCCTCTCTGAGGGAGTTGTGGACCAGTTAAGGGAAATATCCATACAGAGGGAGGAAGTATTAGAGCTTCTAGATAGCATTAAAACTGATAAATCTCTGGGGCCTGATGGCATTTATCCCAGGCTGCTTAGGGAGATGTGAGGTGAAATTGCTGGGCCTCTGACGTAAATCTTTGTGTCTTCTTTGGACACAGGTGAGGTTCCAGAGGACTGGAAAATAGCTAATGTTTTACCGTTGTTTAAAAAGGATAATAGGGATAACCCTGGAAATTATAGGCCAGTGAGTTTGACGTCGGTGGTAGGGAAGCTGTTAGAGGGGATTCCTAGAGATAGGATGTATAGGCACTTAGAGCGTTGCGATCTGATTAGGGATACGCAGCATGGCTTTGTTAAGGGGAGGTCGTGCCTTATGAATCTGGTAGAATTTTTTGAGGAGGTGGATGAACGGCGAGCCCTTTGAAGGGACTGTTTTCCTTAGAAAGACGTTGACTTAGAGGAGATCTAATAGAGGTGTACAAGATTATGAGGGGTATAGACAGAGTAAACAGGGTTAAGCTTTTTCCTAGCATAGACTCGAAAAGCACGAGGAATAACGGGCTTAGGGTGAGAGGGGTAAGGTATAATTTGGATGCTGGAGGGAGTTTTTTTCACACAGAGGGTGGTGGGGGTATGGAATGCCCTGCCAAGTAAAGTGGTGGAGGCAGGCACTCTGGAGTTATTTAAGAAATACTTAGATGGGCACGTGAACAGAATGGGAATGGAGCGGTATAGAAAACTGATTTAAAATATGGATCATGAGTCTTGGGAGTCCCTGGGAAGTGTGTAAATAGATGATGATATTGATGTACTTGTTTTTATCCTACAGGTGCTTTGGTCCACCTTGTTGTCTAACAAGGGGCACAAAAGCGATGGGTCGTGAGAGAGCTGCTCTTGGATTTTTTTCGAGAGTATCCTAGTGTTTCATGTCGTTGGTGTACGCTTGACCTGGGACCATTTGATGGGCAACATGACAGCTCAGTGACTATCAGCTGTGCAGATACATGGATTTGGGCCTGTGTCTGTGGGAGTTTGCGCATTCTCCCCGTGCTTGCGTGGGTTTTCTCCGAGTGCTCCGGTTTCCTCCCGCATCCCAAAGATGTGCTCTTAAGCTAATTGGCAAAACAAATTCTCCCTAAATTCTCAAATTTGGTTTTTAATCCATAGATCTATAAACATAGACAGGGATCACAGGTAGAGGTGGGAACATCGGGATGGTGGCGCGGGCTCGTTGGGCCAAAGGGCCTGTTTCCTGTGCTGTTTTGTTCTTTGTTCTTTGTTCTAATTGGTGCCATTCGCTAACTCTTCTCAGGGTAATGCCTTGATCAATTTGGATTGTACTGCCTGATTTCAGACAATGTCTTGGCAGATGACTGTCAGCCACCTTGTGCATTTTCCATGGCAATGCCTCTACTAGTCAGAGGCTACTTGCCAACCAATCAGACTCTTCTACAGTATAAATTGTTGTTCTTCCTTTATCAGTATTGTTGTGAAGTGTCCTGATGAGTGCAAAGTAGCTTCAATATACACTTTTTTCAGGAAGTAGACTGAGATGTGTAGGGTTCTGGAAGAAAGGAGGGAGAATAGTGCTGAATGAGTTGCTCATCAGGGTGCCAATGAAGACTGAGTGCTCTTTGCTCCGTAACATTAATTCACTCCACCATTTGTCCACAATGGCTGTTGTAGATGGTGCCTACTGGCTGCACTGCAGCAACTCAAGATTCCTTCAGCAGCTCCTCCTAACTCCCTGATCTCCACTACCAAGAAGGACAAGGGAAGCAGATACGTGGGGACATCACCTTGAGGTTCCCTTCTTAATCACTTACCATCCTGATGTGGGACTACATTGCTGTTCCTTTAGTGTTGCTGGGTCAAAATCCTGGAAGAGCTTCCTTTACTGCATGTCACTACATAGTGACTCTGCCAGCAATGCACACATCCTTCCATTTTAAGGTCAGAAATGGCAGTGTGCAGTAATTCGCAAACAATGTTCAGCACTACTTGCGACTGCTCAATTCTGAAGCAGTCCATGCCAAGGTCTTGCTGCTTTTGGACAACATCTAGGGCTTGGGCTGACAAGTGGCAAATAAGAGGTGGCATGGTAGCACAGTGATTAGCACTGCTGCTTCACAGCGCCAGGGACCTGGGTTCGATTCCTGGCTTGGATCACTTTCTGTGTGGAGTTGCACATTCTCCCTGTGTTTGCGTGAATTTTCTTCGGGTGCTCTGGTTTCCTCCCATATTCTAAAAGACATGCTGGTTAGGTGCATTGACCCAAACAGACGACGGATTGTAGCTACAAGGAGAATTTCACAGTAACTTCATTGTAGTGTTAATGTAAGTTTATGACTAAAATAAACTTTTAAAATTCAAAAAAAACTTCATGTTCACATCACATAAGTACCAGGAAAGGATCATTTCCAACAGGAGGATTTAGCCATCGTTCCTTGGCATTCAATGATATTACCATCGCTGAATCCCCCACCATCAAAGTTCTGGGGATTAGAATTGACCAGAAACTGTGTTGGACTAGCCATGTCAATACTATGGCTACCAAAGCAAGTCAAAGGCTCGGAATCCTATGATGAGTAATTCACCTCCTGCAGATCCATCTACAAATCCAGAGTGAGATGGAATATTCTCCACTTGCTTGGATAAGTCCAACATACCTACTTGATACCTCTTCCACAAACATTTAAGCCATCCACCACTGAGTAACCGTGGCAGCCGTGTGTACCATCTTTGCTGCAAAAAAAACTCACTCAGGGTCCTCAAACAGTACCATCCAAACCCACAACCACTACCACTTAGAAGGAGAAGAGCAGCATCACCTGAGGATCTCCTCCAATTCACTCATGTTCTGACTTGGAAATGTATCACCATTCCTTCACCGTTGCTGGGTTGAAATCCGGAAACTATTTTCTTAACTGTACCTACACCTTGGGGATCGCAGGGTGCAGCTCATCACCTCTTTCTCAGGAGCATTCGGGGATGGGCAATAAATGCTGACTGAGCCAATGACATCCATATTTCATAAATGAATTTTAAAATGTCTCATTTATGCCTACTCTCAGCTTTCTGTTAGCCTGTCAAAGTTCTATCCATTCCAACATGTTATTCCCAATATTGAATATTTTCTGTCACGTTTATAATATTCATATAACAAATTCATGAATTGACAGTGCATATTGAAAGTAAAAACTATGATCTGATAGCTATGATTGGAAGTCTGGCAGCAGGATGACAAAAATTGTGTCCTTTAATATTGAATCCTGACTATTGAGGGGTATATGATACTGAAGAATAAGAAGCTATGTTTAAATGGAAGGACAGTATTGTTAATCAAGAATGGCATTTATGCAACAGTTAGAGATGATAGCCTGGGAGTTCAGAATGTAGAATTAATTTGGGTGAAGATGAGGAATTGAGGTGTTACATATTTAAACAGACTGAATGATTTAAAATCTGATCATATGATTTGATAGCATTAGGTGTTTCCATAGGCTGCTGTTTTGCTTTAGGTTAGTACTCTGTGTAAAGAAAATCTCTTACAATAAATCTATGGTTACTTTGAATTCATGTGTGCAAACCACGTTCTTTTCTTTTTGGTAAAACCCATAACACCCAATATAGTTAAAACATAACATTGGTGATGAGTCAAGATTTGGTTTCGTGGAGGAAAGATCCAAATATGGGAAAGAAAGCATTGTGGATCCTCACACTTCGAATATTAGAAGGCTGGGGAGAAGCGACAACAGGATTAAAGATTGAATTTCCAGAAAAAGACTGAGTAATAAAAAAAGCTCCGTGTGGTTTTAAAAGAGGAATTTTTTTCCGATCATAGAAGTATGGGTTTCAGGCAGTGTTTGACGTATTTGAAAAGAGTGGATGCCTTGCTGTATGGCTGGGATCAGTTGGTTTAAAAAAAAGTATCAAGCAATGGTTTCCAGGATTAAAAGTATACCATTGGGAAGTTGCTAGTGCCTGAAAGAGCAATGGCTAGTCAATTAGGATTCTTGGGTCCTTTCAAAGAACAAAGTGAATCATGGAGTTCCTCTGCAGAGTGGTTTCAATGCTTTGAACAAGTGAATGAAATATCAAATGACTTGCTCATATCAGTTTTTCTTCCTACAACAGGAAGTCAAACCTTAAAACATTTAATTTAAATAAAACTAGTGGAGTTTGCTGCCAAATAAACCTGTTGGACTTTAATATGGTGTTGTGAACTTTTTACTGTGTTTACCCCAATCCAATGCCAGCATCTCCATATGTCATCCAACAAAGCCAGGAATCAAAACTTAAGATGACTTGACAAAGGTCCTTGAAGTGCATTATTCTCCAAATTGATCATCACAGAACAGCTTAGATTCAACCAAAGAAATCAAGTGGTAGATGAAATCGTTTCTAGGTTTGTGGCAACATTAAAAAAGCTGGCGTAACATTGAGTTGTTGGAAGATACTTCTAGAGATTTTGTGGTCTCCAAAATGGGGTTATCCAAACAAAATTACTTACTGAACATGCTTTGACTTTAAAGACTGCAGCAGCAATCAGTGTTGATGGAACTGACTACTGCTAAAGAATCTTCATTCCTGCACTAAATTGTTAAGATCCACAGGTTGGGAACCAGCAAGATATATCAAGTGAGATATTCAGTGAGTGAATGCTGGAGCAAGGATGGTCAATAGAAGAATTGTGACAAAATGGGTCACAATTGCAAAAGATTGTTGGACGAGACCAACTTCCCCGGATGATATTCTAATTACAGAGTTCAATGAACAAGAGCACTTGAATAATTTAGAAGCAACATTGGAATGTCTTTAAGCGTATCAAGAAAGAAAAGTGTGGCTTTTTCCAGATGTCAGTCCAGTATTTGGGTCGACTTATTGTCAATAAAGGACTACATAAAACACCTAGAGATGAATGCTATTTTAGAAGCAGTGTGTCCAATGAATGTGATGTAATCAAGATCCTTCCTCAGATTAGTAAATTATGGCAAATTTGTTCCTTACTTCATAAATTATACAATAGGCACATAGAACATTACAGCGCAGAACAGGCCTTTTGGCCTTCGATGTTGCGCCGACCAATTAAGAAAAAGCAATGACCCTCTAACCTAAACCATTCCCTTTTCATCCATAAATTTATCTACTAACCTCTTAAACGCCACCAAACTTGGCGCATCTACAACTGCAGCAGGCAGGGCATTCCATACCCTTACCACCCTCTGGGTAAAGAACCTACCTCTGACATCCGTCCTATAACTACCACCCCTTAATTTAAAGCTATGTCCCCTCGTGCTAGCTTTCTCCATCCTAGGAAAAAGGCTATCACTGTCCACCCTATCTAAACCTCTAATCATCTTATATGTTTCAATAAGGTCTCCTCTTAGCCGCCTTCTTTCTAACGAAAACAACCTCAAATCCCTCAGCCTCTCTTCATAAGACCTGCCCTCCATACCAGGCAACATCCTGGTAAACCTCCTCTGTACCCTCTCCAATGCCTCCACATCTTTCTTATAATGCGGGAACCAGAACTGCACACAATACTCCAAGTGCGGCCGCACTAGAGTTTTGTACAGTTGCAACATGACGTTGCGGCTCCGAAATTCAATCCCCCTACCAATAAAAGCTAAGACTCCGTATGCCTTCTTAACAACCTTATCGACTTGATTGCCAACTTTCAGGGATCTATGCACACATACACCAAGATCCCTCTGTTCATCAACACTATTAAGAGTCCTACCATTAGCCCTATACTCCACACATTTGTTATTCCTGCCAAAGTGAATTACCTCACACTTTTCCACATTAAACTCCGTTTGCCACCTCTTTGCCACCACACCATACTAGGGTATGCTCCCTAGTTCTAGTTTCACCTACCAATTAATGATGGCTTCATTAATGTAGGTTTGAAATAGTCATGGGTCTGAACAACAATGTGAGAGAGTAGACCAGAATGTCATGGATGCTTGGCAGAAGTTTGAAATATTAGTTCATTTTAATCAAAATTACCATTACTGTTTGTTTGTGCTGAACCTAATTATGCTCAGCTAGAAAAAGAAATATTGGGTATCATTTTTGGCATAAGATTTCTTCCTTATTTATAGGGTTGCCATTTTACATCACTGACCAATCATTGATCCTTAACAACTAGCTTTGGGCCAGATAAAGGTATTATTTTCGTTAGCTGCTAGCTGATTGCAAAGATGGTCACTGATCTTACACACTCCAATCAGAATGCTAATACAAAGAATCCTTCTTGTGCAATAAGAAGCCATTCAGCTCATTGAGTCTGAATTGCCTCTCCCAGGTATCTCGCTCAGGTTTTCCACTCAACAACGTAAAGACTCGGAGTAGGAGTAGGCCATCTGGCCCCTTGAGCCTGCTCCGCCATTCAATAAGATCATGGCTGATCTTTTCATGGACTCAGCTCCACTTATGCGCCTGTTCACCATAATCCTTATTTCCTTTGCTGTTCAAAAATCTATCCTAACCTTAAAAACATTCAATGTGGTAGCCTCAGCTGCTTCGCTGGACAAAGAATTCCACAGATTCACAATCCTTTGGGTAAAGAAGTCCCTCCTCAACTCAGTCCTAAATCTGGTCCCTCTTATTTTGAGGCTATACTCCCTAGTTCTAGTTTCACCTACCAGTGGAAACAACCTTTCTGCTTCTGTCTTATTTATTCTCTTCATAGTCTCATATGTTCCTATGAAATCTCCTCTCATTCTTCTGAATTCCAATGAATATAGTCCAAGTCTACTCAGTCTCTCCTCATCAATCATCTCTCTCAACTCTAGAATCAACCTAGTGAAGCTAATTGTTTCAGTCGTATCCCCGTAACTCTGCACATCGACCATGGCTAATCCACCTAAGCTACACATCTTTGGGCACTATGGACAATTTAACATAGCCAATTCACCTAATCTGCACATCTTTGGTGTGTAGGAGGAAACCCACTTAAAAAGGAGAATGCAAACTCTACACAGCTAGTCATCCAAAGCTGGAGTAGACCCCAAGTCCCTGGTACTGTGAAGCAGCAGTGCTAATCATTGTGCCACCATGCTGCCCATGACAGGAGGGTAGCAGACTATGCTAGTGCATTATCGTGCTTACCTTTACCTATTGAGCAGATCCCACCAACTTGTTTCTCTAATGTTCTTTTTTATCAACAGTAGATCATTTGCATGTGACAGATTCTTAAGTTCAAAGATATAAAGGATCCCCTGATGGAAAGGTGTTGGATATAGTAAAGAAAGGAATGATAGCTGAAACATATTATCTACATCCTATTTTGAAACCACGTGTATCAGGAAAGTTTGAGTTGACCATCAAAGCTGGATATCTATTGTGGGGAATTGGGTGATGATTTCTCCTCATCTGCGCAGAGAGTTCATGAACAACTACATGAAGGACATCCTGGTATAATCCAGCAGTAGTAATTAGCACATGTTTTCTTTTGGTGGCCAGGCCTGGATGCTCAGATTAAGTAAGAAGCCTCACAACATCAGGTTAAAGTCCAACAGGTTTATTTATTAGCTTTTGGGGAAAAACTGTGTCTTTTGCTACCAAATAAACCTGTTGGTCTTTAACCTGGCATTATGAGACTTTTTACTGTGTTTACCCCAGTCCAACGTCAGCATCTCCTCATTGTGCTCAGATTAAACAGAAGTGGGAGAGTATCAATCTTATGCTTGAATGGAAAATACACCACTTGTCTCCTTTACCCCATTGGGAATGGTTTAAAATGCCACAGCAAAGATTACAGGTAGATTTTGCTGGTCAGTTTCAGGATTACATGTTCTCGGTCATAATTGATGCATACTCAGCGGCCAGAAGTAGTTGTCATGAGATCTGTTACAACTGAATAAACCATTGAAAAGCTTGATGAAATTTTTGCAAGATCTGGTATGCTGGAACAGATCATTAATGATAATAGTATGCAGTTTACTTCATGAGTTTGAGAATTATCTCAAAAGTAAATGGTATTCAACATAAAAAATCTAGACCATGTCCAATCATTTGATTCACTGAAAAGGTTGTACAATTCTTGATGTTCTTTAAAAGCTTCAAATGAGCAAGATTCATTATGACTGTGTGCATAGCTTTTACGTATCTTACAAAAACACTACAAATATGCAACTACTCAAAAGTTTCCCTGCATTACCACTCTTAAAGAGAAAGTTGAGAATTACGTTTGATTTATTGCCTCCAGAAGAAAAGGGTTAACAACAATCTCAGGTTGCTAGATGTGAAGTAAGGGCACAAGAATGCACATTTTAACAAGGAGATCCAAGTGTTAGTGCATAATTTTGCCACAGATGAGAAATGGGTACCAGCCATAGTTTTAGCAAAAAGAGACCGAATTTCTTACAAGGTTCAAACCCAAGATGAACTAGTTTGTGGGTTATTTGTTCTTGGTCACGTTGACCACTTATCATCTTGAAATTATTTCTCCGAAGCATTTCCAAAAGTACTAGCTTCTTTGGTCCCTAGTATGTGAATACTACAGAACATTGAGTTGAATGAGCTGCTTGATGACTGTGTCTCTTCTAATATATCACGTGAAAATGATGTTGAATTAGTTTCAAAAGAAGTAGTGTCTACTGAGGTTCCAAATTACACTTCTTGTATCAAGAATAGCCAAATTCCAGAACTTCACATACAACTCAAGAGGAATAGATGTCCTCCTGATTGTTGACAGTGTATAATAATGATGCTTCATCCTGTGTCGAAAGGATTGATCCTATGTATAACATTGTAGTAATTTGTTGTCATGACCATAGAGCAAGAGGGGTGTTATATATTTAAAAGGGTTGCATGATTGCCTTAAGATTTAAAGGTGATGTCATGAGGGTGTTGCCACAGGCTGCTGTTTTACTTTCAGTTTGTATGGAGAACATCTCTTCCAATAAATCTGTTGTTACTTTGAATCCATATGTGCAAACCATATTCTTTTATTCCAACTTCTAACATAATTAGGATATTACAGTAGGGGAAAGAAGTCACTTATGAGAGTGGTCTAAAAACTTTTTAAACAGTCACCACAATATAGGAATAAGTATCCAAGAAGAAATACTGGGTACGAATAATAAAGGAACAGCAATAATCATGGGTGACTTTAATCTACTTATAAACTAGAACAATCAGATTATCAGTAGTAGCCTGGATGAAGAATTAATAGAATATTTATGACATGGTTTTTTTTTTAGATGATATATTCTAGACAAGCTAGAGAGCAGGTTATATTAGATCTACTATTCCGTAATATGTCAGGATTAATTTATGACCTTGAAGTAAAGACACCCTAGGTGTCTGATTGAAGTCTACATCCGGTTTGAATGGGAGAAGAGCGTATCTAAGACTAGTATTTTAAACTTAAATAAAAGCAAATATGTGGGCACGAAAACTGACCCAACTGAAGGCATCCTCTCACACATCCAACACCAATTCAACTTGATACTCGAGAAGCTTGATACCATTCTGAACCGAGCAGCCCACTTGATTGGCATCACATCTACAAACCTCCACTCCTTCCACCACTGATGCTCAGTAGCAGCAGTGTGTACATGCTACAAGATGCGCTGCAATAATTCATCGAAAATCCTTAGACAGCACCTTCCAAACCCACGACCACTTCCACTTCGACTGACAAGGGCAGCAGATACATGAGAACACCACCATCTCCATGTTCTCCTCCAAGTCACTCACTATCCTGATTTGGAAATATATCACTGTTCTTTTGCAGTGGCTGGGACAAAATCTTGGAATTCTTTCCCTAATGGCATTGTGGACCATGTGGATTGCTGTGTTTCAAGAAGGCAGCTCACCACCACCACCTCAAGGGCAACTAAGGATGGGTCATAAATGCTGACCAGCCAGTGATGCCTGTGTCCTACAAACTAATTAAAAAGAGTTTCTCCTCAAATACCATTTTTCCCTTTCATCTCCAATTCCATTATTGTCTGCCTCGTTTGATCTCCACTTTTCCAAAATATAAAACAAACTTTTATAGCCCCTCCACTTTAGGATCAAATAAAATTTAACAAAGTTCCCTCATTTACTTATGAAACCATTGTAATTTATCGAAGTTCCTTATTCCCCATTGAAACTTAATAGCTTAAAAAAACCAAATCCCTGTCTCCAAATTTCGAGACTCTGCTTATTTACTTAAAAGTCCACAGATGAGTGCACACACGGATGGACATACACACAAAGTATTCGTAGAATAAAGCAATATTTCCCCCAAAATATTTTTAAAAAGTAACATATGGCCCCTCACATAAATAGGATATTTTGTCTTGTGAGTGAGTCCAGAAGTAGGGGATACTGTCTTAAAATTAGGGGTCATTCTTTTAGGATGAGAAGAATTTTTCTCTGAAGCTTGTGCAACTTTGGAACTCTGCCTCAGAAGGTGGTAGATTCGGGAGTCACTGAATATTTTCAAGACAGAGGTTGAAAGATTGTTTTAGGCAACAGAATCGAAGGTTATTGGGGGTAAATGGGAATGTGGAACTGAAAGCACAAACAGATCAGCCACGATCTTATTAAATGATGGAGCAGGTTCAAGGGGCTGAATGGCCTCCCTCTGTTCTTATTTTGTGTGTTTGTCTGTCTGTAATTGGGGGAACAGACTTAATTGGATAGCTCTTTCAATGAGCAGTTATCAACTCAATGGGCACAATGCCTCTTGGACCACACAAACTTGAAATGTACAAAATGAAAATATAGCACAAATATAATGAGGATAAATATAATTTAGCAACAATGATTTTAGACAGCTGTAATACCAACACAGTCAGTGTATTGTTAGATTTTAAGTGTGCGCCTTCCCTTCAGAAGGAAGGGCTGAGCAAACAGTGACGGGAGGAGGAGTCCAGGGTTGAAATGTAGAGAGCAAGCAGCTTAAAAAGGCAGCGATATTGAAGAGCAGCCAGAGATATAATCGCCGGCGTTCCGCTGGAGAGTGAATTAACTGTGAATAGGAATCTATAACAAAGAACTGACCCTGTTGAAGAGTTTAGATATCTGGTATTGTGACATGAAGGAACTTCATATTCTTTAATCTGTTGCTGGGCCCTTCTTTTCTTTCTTTCTCTCCCCTCCTTTCTCTCTCTCTCTCTCTCTCTCCCCGGCTCTGGTGCATTTGTTGTTAAATGTTTTTTCTTTAATGACATTCTTAGGCCTGTTTATGTAGTTTTTGGTGAATCAATTCTTAGTATCTTTGAGTCTCAATCTGCAGATTTAACTTTTAATTTTTTAAATTTTAAGTTGGAGAAATGTGGATGTAGGGCTCCCGAGGCCCATTGCAAGTCAGATGCAGTCAATGTTGGTCAGGAGAGGTAACATGGAGCAGAAAAGTTTGTTGCTTGTCAGAAGAGGGAAAAGACTTTGAAGTCTTGCAAAGAGTTGTTTATTAACAGGACGCTGTATGGTTGATCTTGATTTCAACGTTGTAAAAGATTTTGAGTGTTGGATAGTGTATTCATAGTTTGAGAGAGCAGATGTCAGAGAAACAATGACTGATGTAGCGAGGTTAAATAAATGTCATTTGGAGCAACAGATTTCAAGCTAAGGTTTTATAGTTTCTGTCTGTTTCTGATGTGCGTCATATCACGTTCATCTATTATCCCCAGTACTCGCTGACTCTAAGTCAGCCCCTAGTCCACCAATAGCATGATGTTTAAAAAATTCTCATCTTGTATTTCAAAACCCCCACCCCTCTGTATCTCCAACTGCCTACAATCCTCCAAGATCTTTGGTCCTCCAATTATGAGCTTTTGCACATTTCTGACTCTTTTCTCCAGAAATATATTTTATTAATTAAAATTTTTAAAATGACCTTCCCTACCAGTACAAATTGTGTATTCCCAAAATTGCAGTCCAGTTAAAGTTCTGTCCCCACAGTGTTTTACACTCTGAGGTGCCTCGGTACACTTGAAATCATGCACGATATTTACAAGATACATTTGATGACATAGATATCATCTGTGAGGTTTTACAGTTTCCAAACCCTCTGTACATTTGCAGCTGGACTTTAGATAGTGACATTTCCTCAGAGTTTCTGTGGCAGTTGTGGCAAGCTGTCCCTCTTGATTATCTTAGTGTGTTTAAGGTGAGATAGGAAATATATTTTGAGGAATTTTAAGTAGAGCACACATTGAGAGAAGTTTTTGTGATGCCCTAAGTCTATAAATACTTATATTTGTCAGAATAATTTAAAATGCTTTGCATAATATTTGGAGACAGAAGTATTTCATTCAGCTCCTAAAGCCAGTTCCAGCACCATACTATTCCATCCCAGTCTCAACTCCAGTGTTCTGCCTTTGCCCCTCATCCCTTGATACTGTTGCCCAGTAAATTCCATCAACCTTTGCCCTTAAAATTTCACTTGACCCCTGCATCCCCACAGCCTTTCGGGGTAGTGGTGACAGGATTGAAAAAAAGACTCTATAACACTTCACAAATTTGTCAATGCTCCCAAAGCACTTTGGAAGCAGTGAAGTACTTTTGAAGTTTGGCTGTTGCATTTCCTACAACAGTGATTAATTTGTACACTGCAAGCTCCCACAAAACAGCACTGTCATGGTGACTTTGATCATCTTTTTAACTGTTTTATTTAAAGGATGAACATTTGTTCAGACAACAGATTTAACTGTCCTGCTTTGCGAGATGGTAGTCATTGAATCTTTTGCATCCACCTGAGAGGTTTAACATCTAGGTCAGAAGGCAGTAAGCACCTCAGACAGTGCAGCACTCCCTCAGTTTTGTGTTGGATTGTCACCCTAGATTTGTGCCCAAGTCTCTGGAGTGTAACTTGAAGTGGAGATGTCGACATTGGGCTGGAGTAAACACAATAAGAAGTCTCATAACACCAGGTTAAAGTCCAACAAGTAGCAAATGCCATTAGCTTTCAGAACTGGTTGTTTCTTCGTCAGGTGGGTGGGAGTTCTGGTCACAAACAGGGCATATAAAGACACAAACTCAACTTACATGAATAATGATTGGAATGTGAATCTTTACAGCTAATCAAGTCTTAAAAGTACAGACAATGTGAGTGGAGAGAGCATTAAGCACAGTTTAAAAAGATGTGTATTGTTTCAGACAGGAAAGTTAGTGGGAATTTGCAAGTCCAGGCAAGTTGTGGGGGTTACAGGTAGTGTGACATGAACTCAAGATCCTAGTTGAGGCCTTCCTCTTGTGCGGAACTTGGCTATCAGTCTCTACTCAGTGACTCTGTGCTGTCGTGAAGACCACTTTTGGAGAACGCTTACCTGAAGATCATCTTATCTTAGTGCATTTCTTAGGCTGAATGCCCATGACCTATGAAGTGTTCCCCAACAGGAAGAGAACAAGTCTTGTCTGGTGATTGTCAAGTGGTGTTTACTCATCCGTTGTCGTAGCGTTGGCATGGTTTCCCCAATTAAGGTCTACCTTAATTAAGGACCTCACGCACCCCAGACATTCTCTGTTCCACCTTCTTCCATCGAGAAAAAAATACAAAAATCTGAGGTCACACACCAACAAACTCAAGAACAGCTTCTTCCCTGCTGCTATCAGACTTTTGAATGGACTGCTTCGCATTAAACTGATCTCTCTTTGCACCCTAGCTATGACCATTACATTCTGCACTCCCTCATTTTCTTCTCTATGAATGATATGTTTTGTCTGGATAGTGCGCAAGAAACAATATTTTTCAGCTTATGTTAATACATGTGACAATAATAAATCAAATCAAAATCAAACCAAGAACCACCAATTAAACTGGACCAGCCGCTGTGTCTATAGGAGCAAGTTGGGTGCTAGCAATTCTGCAGTAAATAACTCACTTCCTGAATCTCCAGAACCTGTCCACAATCTGCAAGTCACAATCAGGGCCGTGATGGAATACTCCCACTTGCCTGGATAAGTGCAACTCCAACATCAAGAAGCTCAACACTATCCAGGACAAAGCAATCCATTTGAGGCATCCATCGATAAACATTTACTCCCTCCTTCAACCATGCGCAGTAGAAGCAGGGTGTCTCGTCTACAAGGTGCACTTCAAGAACTCATCAACGCTCCTTCAGCACCTTCCAAACCCACAACCACAACCATCTGGCAGGATAAAGACAGCAGATACTTGGGAGCACCACCACCTGGAGGTTCCCTTCCAATCTACTCGCTATTACAATTTGGAAATATATCACCGTTCCTTCACTGCTGCAGGTTCAAAATCTTAGAGCGCCCTCCCTAATATTATTACATGTCTATCTTAATGTTATTCAAGAAGGCAGCTCACTACCAGCTACTCTTGGACGATTACGGATGGGCAATAAATAGTGGCCTAGCCAGTGATGGTTACATCAGGTGAAAGAATTTTTAGAACATTGAACGTAGACATTACAGTGCAGTACAGGCTCTTTGGCTCTCGATATTGCACCGACCAATGGAACCAATTTTATGACCCTGTAACGTAAACTATTCCGATGCTATCCATATGCCTATCAACTGACCATTTGAATGCCCTTAAACTTGACGAGTCCACAACTGCTACAGGCAGGGCATTCCATGCCCTTACTACCCTCTGAGTAAAGAAAAAATGCTATGGTAGAGTGCGGGCTTAAATTGAGCTGAACAACTGGTGAGAGTTTTGAACTAGTAACTGCCCACCTCTGGTAAGTAAGTGTGCTGCCTTTCAGGTTGCCAGAAGGAGGGAAGATAACAACAGGACATACAACAGTGTTTCGTGGCTGACCACTGAGTTGCATTGGCACCATTAGCGCTCTCAGTCTTCAAAAGCACTTACTTTTCTCATAGCCGCCTAATTATACTGTCTAATTACAACCTTCCAGACTCAACATTGTTTTCAATATCTTCAGATTATATCCATTGTTCTTGCTTTCTTCAGACGGCAGGTAATAATTCTGCTGTTGCCATTTACAGCTCCTCTGGGATCATCTTTTGTTGCTTTACAGTCCCAATACAATAAGAGATTGTATTTATACTGTGTTTTTAATGTGATACGATATCTCAAGACACTTCATTGAAGCATTATCAAACAAAATTTGACACCAAACCACATGAGGAGATATTAGATAGATGACAAGTTGGTCTTAAAGAAGAGAAGTGGCTTATGGAGGGAATTCCAGAGCGTACGGCCTCAGCAGCTTAAGGTCTATCTGCCAGTGATAGAGTGATTAAATTACTTGTGGTGCTGGAACAAGGTTGTGTTCTCAACCTCCTAATATACTCGTTATACACCCATGACTGTGTGGCCAAATTCCCCTCCAATTCAATTTTCAAGTTTGCTGACAACACTACCGTAGTGGGACAGATTTCAAACAATGATGAGACAGAGTGCAGGAATGAGATAAAGGATCTGGTGAACTGGCACGGCAACAATAATCTCTCTCTCATCAACAAAACGAAAGAGATTATCATTGACTTCAGGAAGCATAAAAGAGAACATGCTCCTGTCTACATCAATGGGGATTAAGTAGAAAGGGTCGAAAGCTTCAGATTTTTAGGTATCTAGATCACCACCAACCTGGTTTCCTCCCCCCGCCCCCAACACTACAGTTAAGAAAGCCCACCAATGCCTCTACTTTCTCAGAAGACTGAGGAAATTTGACATGTCCGCTACGACTCTCACCAACTTTTACAGACGCACCATAGAAAGCATTCTTTCTGCTTGAATTATAGCTTGATATTGCTCCTGTCTGCCCAAGTCTGCAAGAAACTATAAAAAGTTGTGAATGTAACTCAATCCATCATGCACACCAGCCTCCCATCCATTGACTCTGCCTGTACTTTCCATTGCCTTGGCAAAGCAGCCAACATAATTAAAGACCCATGCACCCTGGACATTCTCTCTTCCATCTTCTTCCTTTGGGAAAAAGGTACAAAAGTCTGAAGTCAGGTACCAACTGACTCAAGAACAGCTTCTTCCCTGCTGTCATTAAAGTTTTGAATGGACCTATCTTGCATTAAGTTGATCTTTTTCTACATCCTAGCTATGACTATAACACTGCATTCTGCACTCTCATTTCCTCCTCTATGCACAGGGCGCTTTCTTTGTATAGCGCGTAAGAAACAATACTTTTCACCGTGCACTAATGCACGTGACAATAATAAATCAAATCAGGGATGTACGACAGACCAGAATTGGAGAATAGATTTGTAGGGCTGGAACAGGTTACAGACATTGGAAGAGGTGAAGGAAGACTTTAAAATGGAGATGTGAATTTAAATCACAGATTGTTTTAACCAGAAGACCGTGTGATCAGCGAGCACAGTGATAATGTGGAAGTGGTGCTGGTTAGGACACAGGCAGCAGGGTTTTGAAATTTACAGAGGATGGAAATTGAGAGACCAGCCAGTAATGTTGGAGTAGTCAAGTTTAGAGTTAATAAAGAGATGGGTAAGGGTTTCGGCTAAGGCAGGGAAAAGTCAGATGATGTAACAGAAGTAGAAGTAGATATTCTTTGCAATGATGTGGATATGTGGTTAGATGTTCATTGCTACCATATTTTATCTTGCACCATTAGTCATTAGTTATTTAATCAGTCCTGCCTGTCTCCTTTACGTAACATTTCTTTTTTTGTTCTTCCCTCTCCACTCCTCCCCTCCCCACGCTTCCTGCTTCCTTGTTTAGAGACCGTTAAGTTTCAAATTTCTTCCAATTCTGATAGAAGACGCATCCTGGAACATTAAATCTGTTTCTTTCTCCACAGATGCTGCCAAAACTGCTAACAGTTTCCAGCATTTTCTGTTTTTGCTTTTATTATAATAGGGCAGTTACACAGAACTCCTAATCTTCCTGATCAAAACACACAGTAAGTGTACAGAAACCAGAGTTGAGATTAGTCTGTTTGTTCAAGGAATTAGGATGTAACCCTCCCTGATGTGGAATATTAGAAACATTCGAATAGGTTGCACTAAAAATAAGAACATAAGAAATAGGAGCAGGAGTGGGCCATCTAGCCCCTCGAGCCTGTCCCGCCATTCAATAAAATCATGAAGTGATCAGTTCCACTTTCATGCTTTTTTCCCATAACCCTTAATTCCCTTGTCTGTCAGAAATCTATCTACCCGTGACTTAAATATATTCAGTGAGGGAGCCTCCACCACTTCAATGGGCAGAGAATTTCAGAGATTCACCACCCTTTGAGTGAAGAAGTTCCTCTTCAACTCTGTTCTAAACTGCCCCTTCCTTATTTTGAGGCAGTGCCCTCTAGTACTGTTATCCTTTCCTAAGCAGAAAGAATCTCTCTATCTGTACCCTACCTAGACCATTCATTACCTTGTAAGTCTCTATAAGATCTCCCCTCAGTCTTGTAAACTCTAATGAGTACAGACCCAATCTATTCAATCTCTCTTCATAAGACCAAAACTGCACACAGTACTCCAGTTGCAGCAAGACCTCCCTGCTTTTATATTCTATCCCCCTCGCTATAAAGGCCAACATTCCATTTGCCTTCTTAATCACCTTCTGCACCTGTAGACTGGGTTTTTACAATTCATGCACAAGGACCCCCAGGTCCCTCTGCACTCGCATGCTGCAGCTTTTCACACTTTAAATAATAATCCCTCCTACTATTATTTCTACCGAAGTGCGTAACCTCACATTTGCTAATGTTATACTCCATCTGCCAGGTCCTTGTCCACTCACTCAACCTATCCAGATCTCTGCAGACGTTTTATTCCCTCCACGCAATTCACTTTTCCACTCATCTTTGTGTCATCAGCAAATTTTGTTACCTTACACTCAGCTCTTACCTCCAGAATATTCGAATATTCTATATATATGGTAAACAGTTGAGGTCCCTGCACCGATCCCTGCAGCACTTCACTTGTCACCAACTGCCAACCAGAAAAGCACCTATTGATTCCAACTCTCTGTTTCCTGTTAGATAACCAATCCTCAATTCACGTTAACACTTTACCCCCAACTCTGTGTACCCTAACCTTCTTCAGCAATCTTTTGTAAGGCACCACATCCACCGGAAATCTAAAAACACCACATCCACCGGTTCCCCTCTGTCTACCGCACTTGTCACATCCTCGTAGAAATCCAGTAAGTTCGTTAAACACGAGTTCCTCTTCACGAATCTTCACGAGGGCTTCACAGGGTGGATGCTGAGAGGATGTTTCCCCTCATGGGGGAATCTAGAACTGAGGGCACAGTTTAAAAATAAAATCTCCTTAAGATTGTTAAAGGAACATGTGTCATTATGGGCAATTTTAATCTGCATATAGATTGGTAGAATCAAATTAGTCACAGTACAATAGAGGAAGAATTTCTGGAGTGCACACTTGTTTTCTGGAGCAATATGTTGAGGAACCAACCAAGAGAACAGGCCATCATGGACTCGGTGTTGTGCAATGACAGGGTTAGGATCTGGTAGAATTCTGGTAGAAACAAGATGGATAGTGATGTAGCTGATTCTGAGACCAAGGTCCTGAATCTCAATAAAGACTATTATGTAAAGTTAAAGCGCCTGGGATTGCGGATAACATCTTGAGAGGGATAGAAGGCTGGTTAGCAGATAGGAAGTATAAATGGGCCGCTTTCTGATTGGCAGTCAGTGATTAATGTGGTACCATAGGGATCCATGCTAATATCCCAATTGTTCACATTATACATTAATGATTTTAGGTGGGCAGTACGGTAGCACAGTGGTTAGCAGTGCTGCTTCACAGTGCCAGGGACCTGGTTTTGATTCCCGGCTTGGGCCACTGTGTGGAGTTTGCATGTTCTCCCCATGTCAAGGTGGGTTTCCTCCAGGTGCTCTGGTTTCCTTCCACAATCTAAGACTTGCTGGTTAGGATGCATTGATCTGAACAGATGTTGGAATATGGCAACTAGGGGAATTTCACAGTACCTGCATTGCAATGTTAATGTGAGCCTTACTTGTGACAAATAAATAAAGACGTAAAAGAAGAGGGAAATGAATGTGTTATCTTCAAATTTGCAGATAATACAATGTTGGGTGGGATGGTGAGCTGTGAGGAGGATGCAGAGATGCTTTAGTATGATTTGGACAGACTGAATGTGTGGGCATCTACATGGTAAATGCAGTATAATGTGGATAAATGTGAGGTAATAGGAAGGCATTGTTATCTGAATTAGTATAAATTGAGAAGGGTGAATATTCAGCAAGACCTTGGTGCCCTCATGCATCAGTCATTGAAAGTAAGCATGCAGGCAATAAAGAAGGCAAGTGATATATTGGCTTTCATAGTGAGAGGTTTTGAGTATAGGGATAGGGTTAGGCAGGGTAGATTCATCTGAAATGTGGAACTTATTCAAGGAGCAGCTACTGCGAGTCCTTGATAAGTATGTCCCTGTCAGGCAAGGAGGAAATGGTCGAGTAAGGGAACCATGGTGTACTAAAAAAGTTAATTCGCTGGTTAAAAGGAAAAAAGAGGCTTATGTCAGGATGAGGCTTGAAGGCTCAGTTAGTGCAATAGATAGCTATAGATTAGCCAGGAGTGAGCTAAAGAGTGAGTTGAGGAGAGCTAAAAGGGGACACGAGAAGACTTTGGCTGATAGGATCAAGGAGAATCCTAAAGCTTTCTTTAGATATGTTAAGAATAGAAGATTGGTTAGGGCCAGTCATGGACAGCAGTGGGAAGTTGTGCGTGGAGCCTGAAGAGATTGGAGAGGCACTGAACAAATATTTCTCTTCGGTATTCACGCAGGGAGATGTAAATGTAGTTGTGGAGAACACTGGGATACAGGGTTGCAAACTGGAAAGTATTGAAGTAGATAAGGAGGATGTGCTAGATATTCTTGAGGGTTTGAAGTTAGATAAGTCCCCTGGGCCGGACGGGATTTACCCTAGGATTCTCTGGGAGGCGAGAGAGGAGATTGCAGAGCCTCTGGCTCTGATCTTCAGGTCGTCGTTGGTTACAGGTATAGTGCCGGAAGACTGGAGGATAGCGAATGTGGTCCCATTGTTCAAGAAGGGAAGAGAGACTTTCCGGGGAATTATAGGCCGGTGAGTCTTACTTCTGTTGTGGGCAAAGTATTGGAGAGAATTATTAGGATAGGATTTATAGTTATTTAGAGAGAAATGAATTGATTGGGGATAGTCAGCATGGTTTTGTGAAGGGTAGGTCATGCCTTACTAACCTCATTGAGTTTTTTGAAAAAGTGACCAAAGAGGTGGATGGGGGTAAGGCGGTTGATGTGGTATATATGGACTTTAGTAAGGCGTTTGATAAGGTGGCCCATGGAAGACTTCTGCAGAAAATGCAGATGTATGGGATAGAGGGTGATTTAGCTAATTGGGTTAGGAATTGGCTAGCAGATAGAAGACAGAGGGTGGTGGTTGATGGGAGATATTCATCGTGGAGTTCGGTGACAAGTGGTGTACCTCAGGGGTCTGTTTTGGGGCCCCTGCTGTTTGTAATTTTTATAAATGATCTGGATGAGGGTACTGAAGGATGGATTAGTAAATTTGCAGATGACACTAAAGTCGGTGGAGTGGTAGATAGTGAAGAGGGGTGTTATAGTTTGCAGAGAGACTTGGACAAGTTGCAGAGCTGGGCCGAGAGGTGACAAATGGAGTTTAATGTGAAAAAGTGTGAGGTAATTCACTTTGGCAGGAATAACAAATGTGTAGAGTATAGGGCTAATGGTAAGACTCTTAATAGTGTTGATGAACAGAGGGATCTTGGTGTATGTGTGCATAGATCCCTGAAAGTTGGCAATCAAGTCGATAAGGTTGTTAAGAAGGCATATGGAGTCTTAGCTTTTATTGTAGGGGGATTGAATTTCGGAGCCGCAACGTCATGTTGCAACTGTACAAAACTCTAGTGCGGCCGCACTTGGAGTATTGTGTGCAGTTCTGGTCCCCACATTATAAGAAAGATGTGGAGGCATTGGAGAGGGTACAGAGGAGGTTTACCAGGATGTTGCCTGGTATGGAGGGCAGGTCTTATGAGGAGAGGCTGAGGGATTTGAGGTTGTTTTCGTTAGAAAGAAGGTGGCTAAGAGGAGACCTTATTGAAACATATAAGATGATTAGAGGTTTAGATAGGGTGGACAGTGATAGCCTTTTTCCTAGGATGGAGAAAGCTAGCACGAGGGGACATAGCTTTAAATTAAGGGGTGGTGGTTTTAGGACAGATGTCAGAAGTAGGTTCTTTACCCAGAGGGTGATAAGGGTATGGAATGCCTTGCCTGCGTCAGTTATAGATGCACCAAGTCTGGTCACGTTTAAGAGGTTAGTAGATAAGTTTATGGATGAAAAGGGAATGGTTTAGGTTAGAGGGTCACTGCTTGTTCCTAATTGGTCGGCGCAACATCGAGGGCCAAAGGGCCTGTTCTGCGCTGTAATGTTCTATGTTCTATGATTCAGAAAGAATATTCCCAATGTGGGGGAGTCCAGAACAAGGAGTCATAGTTTGAGGATAAGGGATAAACCTTTTAGGACTGAGGTGGGGAGAAATTTCTTCACCCAGAGGTTGGTAAAGATAGAATTCACTACCATAAAAAGTAATTGAGGCCAAAACTTTGCCTGATTTCAAGACGATATATCTATGAAATATATTTGGAATTCTTCTCCACAGAGGATATTGGAGGCATGTTCAATAGATATAATGAAGGCTGGCTTATACAGTTTTAATTGACAAAAGAGTCAGGAGTCTTGGGACCAGGCAGCTAAATGGAGTTGAGGCCACAGTCGGTCAGCCATGAGCTGGAATTTTCTGGCCGCTCACACAGCAGGATGATACCCCCACTGTGTATTTCTTGGCAGCGTGGAGTGCAAACCCTGCTGATAACAGGGCAACCAGAAGATCCTACTGCTTGCCAATGCAGGCCACCTCTGCCACTGAATACACGCTGACGGTTACAAGGAAAATCCTGCCTGTGATTTTATGGAATAACAGAATTGATTTAATCAGCTGAAACGCCTTCTCCTGCTCCTATTTCTTGTGTTTTTTATATAAAGTCCTTAAGTTAATTTCAGTTTGTTTATTTGATTGGTGTTGAAAGAAATATCACAATGGAATTTAAACTTCTGGGTTTCTAGTCCAGTAATTTAATTGCTGCTCGCAATCAAAACCCTTCATAATTTAAAATAATATTCACTTCGGTCTCCTGTTAGCCTTCTCTCAGGCAGTGGAGAATCTGAGGACTGGGTAGGGTGGATGTTCCCCTTGTGAAGTAACTAGGAACTTTGGGAGATAGTTAAAGAATGAGAGGTCTTCCTTTTATGGCTGAAATGAAGAGAATTTTTTTCTGAAGGTTATGAGAGTACAGAATTCTCTTCCTCAGTGGATAATGGAAGCTGGGTTTTTGGATCTCTAACTTAAGGATATTGGGGGTAGACAAGAAAGTGAAGCTGAGACCACAATCAGATCAGCTATGATCTTATTGAAAGTTAGGACAGTTTGAAGGGCTGAATGGCCTATTCTTTCAAAGTCCTATGTTTTAATGTCCTGTGAGTTTCTGTATCTCAAGTCTTTCCTATCCCTGAATAGTACGCGCAGTAAAAATGCACATAAACTGCACATTCCTTGCATAGGGTGTCACAACCTGCTGACTTTTTACTTTTTTTTTTGCTTTTTCCTTTTGTATTTGTTGTTTTGCACTCATTGGTTTAATGGCTGGTGTTCTGGGGATTCTAGGATATGGTTGCAAAATGACAGCCAGATCTTTTGGGAGTGAAATTAGAAAATACTTCTACACAAAAAGGCTGGTTTGGAACTTTATTACAAGTGCTGATTGATTTATGTTGGATCAGTTGTTAATTTCAAAACTAAGAATCAATTGGTTAACAAAAAAAAACTACAAGGGACATTGTAGTATTTGCAGTGAGGTCACAGATCCACATGAGCTCATTGAACCGTGGAGAGGCTGAATGATCATCTCCTCTTCCTATGTTACAACCGAGTTCAGATCAGCACTCTTGTGTTATTGTATAAATGTAGGACAGCCTGAAAGGTAAAGGTGGACATCTTAGTCATATTTATGAAAAACACTCAAATATCTTGACACCTTAAGTGCCTATCCATAGGGCCGCAGATCAAAAACTGGCAGGTGGGATTAGACTGGATAACTTTTTTGGCTAATGTGGACACAGCAATCCAAATGTCCACGTTCTATATGATATATTATCTACCTTTCCCTGTGAGCATTTTCTCTCTCCACACTAGATTCGCTAGATTGATTCCAGAGAGAGGAGTTTGTCTTATGAAGAGAAATTAAGCAATTTAAGCCTATACTCTCTATGGTTAGAAGAATGAGAGTAGATCCAATTGAGGGATATAAAATGCTAAAGGTGATTGACACGGTAGACATGGAGGGACCATTTCCTTTTGTACAGCAATCTTAGAACAAAAGATATAGATTTAAGATAATGGGTAGCAGATATAAAACAGAGATGAGGACTACTCCTCAACAGTGGTGAATCTGTGGAATTCATCTACCACAGAGTGCAGTGATGTTGTGACATTGAGTAAATTTAAGGAAGAGTTCAACAGATTTTTAATTAATAATGCGGTTGAAGGATTATGGAGAACAGGCAAGAAAGTGGAATTAAGATTGAGGTGAGATCAGCTGTGATCGTATTGAATGGTGGAGCAGGCTCGAGAGGCTGAATTACAGAAATCATAGAAACCCTACAGTACAGAAAGAGGCCTTTCAGCCCACTGAGTCTGCAGCAACACATTCCCACCCAAGTCCTACCCCTATATCCCTACGTATTTTACTTACTAATCTCTCTAACCTACGCATCTCAGGACACTAAGGGGCAATTTTAGCATGGCCAACCAACCTAACCTGCACATCTTTGGACTATAGGAGGAAACCAGAGCACCCGGAAGAAACACATGCAGACATGAGGAGAATGTGCAAAATCCACACAGACAGTGACCCAAGCCGGGAATCGAACCCAAGTCCCTGGAGCTGTGAAGCACCAGTGCTAATCACTGTGCTACCGTGCTGCCGGCCTACTCTTGCTCCTCATTCTCATGTTACACTTAATTCATCTGAGCCAAATTGTCAATGCCTTTCTGTCTCAAAGTAAAAATCAAACCTTGCAACTTCATGTTACATCAATTCTCCTCCCATTCTTTTATCTAGGATTCATCTGATTATTTTGACAGTATAAATAATCTTGAAATTTCTTACTAGAAATAAGGCAAAGCAGAGTGTCTGCAAAAAAATCTATTCAAATATGCCCAGAAGGGCAAGGATGTTTCGTGAAACATCAAATTCAAATAAAATGCTGAGATATTTTAAGACTTTTGCAGTATGGTCATTGTAGAGGGACACTTTGTAATTTTGGATGATTTCATTGCATTGATTTCCCTACATTCGTGGACCTGGCACTCAGAGTGAGGAGGTGAGCAGAGCTTCTCTGAGAACACAAGTAGGAGTTGTTCATTCAGCTCCTGAAATCTGCTCTGCCATTTATTAAGGTCATAGCTGATCCACCTCAACTCTCCTTTCTGCATTACTCCCATATTCCCTGATTCCTGTAGTGCCCAAAAAATCAGTCAGTCTCAGTCTTGAATATATTCTCTGATGAATCATCCACAGCTTTCTGTGATGGAGGATACCAGAGAGAAGAAATCTCTCCATCTCAGTCTTAAATATTCTGAGACTGTGACCCCTGAGCTAGGAGGGAGGTGCAAAGAAACTCAGAAACGAGGTGCAAAAAAAACTTGCATTTATATGAAGCACCTTTCACAACTCAGGATGCCCCAAAGCACATTCTACCCAATGAAGTTGCAACATTCATAGAAAATGCTGAAAAATCTGAGCAAGTCTGACAGCATCTGTGGAGAGAGAACAAAGCTAATGTTTCTCAACATTTTCACCAAGACCATGGTGAAAGAGGAGGATTTTGATGAGGAGATACTGGATAGGCTGTCTACATTAATAAGGTACGGAGGCCAGATGAAATGCACCCAAGGATATTGAGGGAAGTGAGAGCAACAATCGTGGAGGCACTGATCATACTTTTTCAGTCTTTCTTGGAATTTGGCCTGGTGAGAACTTGAGAGATGTGAATATTACATATGTATCAAAGAAGAGTACAATGATAAGCAAAGCAACTGCAGGCCAATCAGTTTAACTTTGGTGGTGGAAAAAATTCTAGAAAGTATAATCTGGGAAAAAAATTCATAGTTACATTGATAAATGCAGGTAAAAAATGTGGGAAAGACTGCTTAAATTTTTGAAGGGAATATCTAAAACACTTAACTTGCTGGAGCCTGTTGAAGGGATAACAGAGAGCTGATAACTGTTCATGTGGTATATGTGGATTTCCAAAAGGTATTTGTTCCTATTGCAACGGACTTGAGCAAAGTTATTCTCATGAAATAAAAGAGACAGTAATATCAAATTAGCTGAGGGATACAAATCAGAATCCTGGTTAATGAATGGTTTTTGGGCTGGAGGAATATTTGTAATGGAGTTCCTGAGGTCAGTGTTGGCATCCTCACTTTTCTTAATGTACATTAATAACCTAGAACATGGTGTATAGGGCATAATTTAAAACTTATGATTGATGTGAGATTTGGAAGCATAACGACCCATGGGGAAGACAGTGTAGAACTTCAAAAAGATATGAGCAAGTTGGTGGAATGAGCAGATGCATGACAGATGATATGCAATGCAGAGAAATATGAAGTGATTGATTTTGGTGGGAAGAACATGGAGGGACAATAGAAAGTAAAGAGTTCAATTCTAAAAGTGGTGTGGGAGCAAAGGGAGAAGGGCGCATGCATACACGAGTTATTGAAAATGGAAGGGCAGGTTGGCAGAGCAGTTAATAAAACATACTACACCCTAGCTATGACTGTAACACTACATTCTTCACTCTCTAGTTTCCTGCTCTATGAACAAGATGTTTTGTCTGTATAGCACAAGAAACAATACTTTTCACTGTATGTTAGTGTAACAATAAATCAAAATATTGTATCATAGGTTTTGTTAATTGGAATTTTGAGTATAAGTGCATATTGAACTTGTATAAAACACATGTTCCACCTCAGCTGGAGTATTGTGTCCAGTTCACAAGAATGTGAAGGTATTGGAGAATGTGCAGAAAAGATTCATGAGTATGGCTCCAGGGATGATACACTTCAGTTGTGAAGTTAGATTAGAAAAGCTTTTATTTTCTCCAGATGCGCCAAGATTGCTGAGTCTTTCCAGCATTTCCTGTTCTTCTTCAAGGAGATGGGACTGTTTTCCTTAAAGAAAAGATTGAGGGGGGGTTTTAAAATCATAAGAGGTGTGGACATATAGGGAAAATCTTCCTACTCATGAAAGGATTTAGATTGAGTGTGGTGGAAGCAGGTGCAATTAAAGCACTCAAGAGGGAATTAGACTGTTATCTCAAAAGGGAAGCATGTGCATGATTAGAGAACACAGAGAACAGAACTGAGAAAGGGTACAGACATGATGGGCCTAACTGCCACCACCTCTTGCGCTATACCAATTCTCATGAAATAGTTTTGAAATGTAACTGCTATTCTCATGTAGCAAATTTCCAGAACAATATTGATTTTTTAGGTGATGGTGACTAAGAGATGTATCATTGGCCCAGAGCTAGAAGGGAAAACCAACTCCTCTGTTCTTCCACTTAAGTGGCTCTAGGCAGATGGGACCTGGGTTAAACATCTCATCCAAAATATGGCATTTGCAGCACTCTCATGGAGTGTTCCTATTCGAGTATCTGGAGCAGGCTTTGAGTCCAGACGTCTTTACTGAGTCAAGCTTGAGATGGACAGATGGTTTGAGCTGGATGGGGGAAGAGAGAGAGAGAGAGATGGGGGAAGCAATAAGCGACGTAACAGGAAGTGGAAGCCTCAGCCAGCAGCAGCCGAGAGGATTTATTGTTTTCTTATTTTAGACGAAAGTGGCTCTTTTCTGTCCTCTAGCCCCCCTCTAACCAGAGAGAATACAAAAGGAATCACTTTGTGGGCAGGGGAGGGGCACAAACTTTAATGAAGGAGGAGAATTTGCAGTCGGACGGGACACTTTGTAGCGGTGAGCAGTGTAACCAAAAGGCAGGATTGTTACCTGGAGCGGTGGCTGCCCCAGTCTCTCTGTCTGTCTCTCTGCAGCTGCTTCGGGGCCGCCGCACTCCAATCTCCCCAAACCTTGCGTTTATTTATTCATTTGTGAACTTTATTGTTGTAAAAATATTCCCTGATTTGAAAGAAGCCCGGGCTCTGGGCCCAGCACCAACTCCTATTTGTTTTCTTTCCATTTACATACGAATGCAATTCGATCTTTTAAAAAGAAACCTCCGGCGATTGTATTTTCTCCCTCCTCTCTTTTGTTTTTGTGACTTTTATTTTGTTAAAAGCAATTCTTGCTTCCACTCAGAGTGAGCCTTAAGTCAGGGCCCGTGGAGCAGCTGTTGTTTTCTCTCCATTTTTATGCATGAATGCAATTTGGATTTTCTTTAGAAAGCACCCTGGCAATTTTTCCTGCTTTTTTTTTTAATTAACCCTTGCGCGCACGCATTTCTGCACCAGTCTTCCCCCCTCGTCGTGGGCGCAAATGTTTGACCACACCCTCTTTTAAAATAGCAAGAGGGTCTGTCTGCGGCGAGCAGTGAAAGGAATGTGGCTCCTGTGTGGGAGCTGAGCTGAGAAGGTGCTGCCTGACTGGGGTCTCCCCCGCTCCCCCAGGCATTGAAACTAACTTTTGTCCTGTCTGTTGGAGACGAGGCCCCTTTCTAGAGTGTATGCTGGAGGCGGGGTCATGTGTCAGACAGGCCTCAGAGTGGCTGCTGCCTTCATACTGGAAGTACTTGCTGTGTCCTTAAACTACCAGTGATGGACAGGGTTCAGTTTCTTTCCCCTAGAAGGGCGACTTAGCTTTTTACTTTAATTCTTCGGTTGCGAATACATTAACAGCGGTGGCGTTTATTGCCTTTCTCACAAGCAGATTGGACATTTAAGGGGTAATTAAGAGCCGAACAGCCAGTTGTACTACTGAAATCACACATAAGCCCCGAGTGGGTAAGAAAGGTTTCTTTTCCAAACGAACCTTTTGGGTTTTGATAACATTCCTAGCAGCTTCGTCATTTTAAGGATTTTAAAAAAAATTCAATTTAACAAAATACACTTTGAATTGAGAATTAAATTTGAACACAAACTCATTGTGGAATTTGACCTCCCAATCTCTGGATTATTATTGTACTCAGTAAGAATTTAGCAACACCAATTTATAATCCAACCGATTTATTTGATAGTGATACATTAGTGCTGTTACGTGTGTGGCCTTTTTCTGTGACGAGGCACCTAGAGTCTTCCAGCACAGAAATAACTTGTATTTGCATAGTGCCTTAATGACCTGAGGGCATCCCAAAGTGCTTTACAACTAACTCATTTTGCCGATAATGTACGGTGATTGTTTACATAGTTGAACCTGAGTGTTTGAAGGCTGGGGATGCGACAGCATTTTGGTTGCTTTTTTTCTCTCCTGTCCTGCATCACATCGGTGATATATTGTGGAGTTGATGAGAATTTATCATAGGCTGGCCTCGGGGAGAAGAGCCTAGGCTACTTAGTTTCAAATTCATTTAATACTGCAACTTGCTCCTGGCTGCATTTGTTCCATATACGATGCACCGGGGAAATGCCCAGACGTCTTAAAACAATTCAAGATTTGAATTAGCTGGCGTTTTCGTGAATCTTCAAAAGGTCATGCTTCGTCGAGGTCCTTTTTTAAATTGTTTTTGCTGCCACAGTACCTTCTGAGGTGGGTAGCTTAGGTCTCCTTCAGCCAAAGCAAGTTACTGGGAAAGTTGGCCTTGGATGTGTGCCTAAAACAAACAGCAGCTGGTTGGCCTTTAACCAACAGAACAATTTGCATTTATGTATTGCCTTTGGTGGACTAAACCATCCCATGATGCTTTGCAGCAGTAATTATCAAACAGAATTTGACACTGCACTTTGAAATAACATTTGATGTGAGGGGATATTAAGGCAGGTGACAAAGTTTGTTGAAAGGTCAAATTTTAAAGAATGTCTTAAAAATAGTCTCTTGGTATTATGGAACTTGAATATTGCTGATGATAGAGCCCTTGCTGAAACTTCGCCTTTCACTTATCAGGATACGTGCAAGAATATCAAATTTTAAACTATACATGAATTTTATAATAAAAGAGCTTTTTTCCTTCGCAGTGCCTCATTCAATCAGATGATCTGCCAGCCAATTTTGACTCTTTTTTTCCCTCTGGTATAAATTGTTGTGATTGTTTGAAATATGACTTTTTTGCATTTGTTCTGATGAATGCAAGGAGAAAAGCTACGACAACATACCTCTTATCGCCAAAGTTCAAACATCTTCAAGGGGTAGAGAGAGACGGAGATTATTGGGGAGGGAATTCCTGATTTGAAGCCCCAGACAGGTGAAGGCATGGCCATCAAGATTTATAGTCATGGACATTTGAGGTCAGAGTTTAAAGCGTACAGAAATCTCAGGAAGGTTTTAGGCCAGCTTGCACTTTTTCACGTGCAAGGGAATCCTAGTCTGTGAAAGATGCAGTAATGTGAAGATGAAAGCATTGTACATCTCTGTCCTTCTGGTTTATGTGTTTTGTTTCATTTCTAGGTGGACTCCTGAATAAAGCTACAGAATGGCAGTGCACAGGACAAAGGCTGAGGCCTTGGTGAAATGGGTAAGAAATTTGCTCTGTAACATTTGTGGGTTTTTATAGTATATGGCAGTTTAACCCATGTACTTGATCGCATGGCCTTTGTCCCTTTCTAAAACAGTGTGTTGCTCTCAACTACTCTGCTAACTATGACTTGCATAGAACTTGGAACAAAAAGGCCATTTGATCCATCCAGTCTTTGTTGGTGTTGAGATGCCACATGAATCCCTTCCCATTCCACCGCCTCGTCTCATTCTTCCAGCATATTTTTTTTTCTTTGACAAAATAACAATCTTTACAGTACATAAGGATGCCATTTGTCCATTGTATATGCACTGGCTCTCTGAAGGAGCATTCTACCTAGACCTGTTCCCCTTTCTTATCCGCATAACCTTGCATAATCTTGCTTTTCAGAAAGCATTCAAATGCCTTGGTCAAACGTGCCTTGACCATCCTCTTAGGAAATTCATTCCAGAAAGGTCTGAGTTACGAGGAGAGGTGAGGCAAATTGGGGCTGTTTTCTTTAGAAAGACGTAGACTTAAAGGAGATCTAATAGAGGTGTACAAGTTTACGAGGGGTATAGATAGAGTAGACAGGGTTAAGCTTTTGCACGAGGGGTCACAGGCTTAGGGTGAGGGGAGTAAGGTATAATTTGGATGCTAGAGGGAGTTTTTTTCACACAGTGGTGGGGGTATGGAACGTGCTGCCAAGTAAAGTGGTGGAGGCAGGCACTCTGGAGTTATTTAAGAGGTACTTAGGTGGGCACATGAACAGAATAGGAATGGAGGGATATAGAAAATTGATTTAAAGTAAGGATCATGAGCCTGGGAAGTGTGTAAATTGTCGATGATATTGATGTGTTTGTTTTATCCTACAGGTACTTTGGTCCGCCTTGTTGTCTAACAAGGGGCATACACGCGATGGGTCGTGAGAGGGCTACTCTTGGATTTTTCGAGAGTATCCTAGTGCTTCATGTCTTTAGCGTACGCTTGACCTGGACCATTTGATGGGCAACACGACAGCTCAGTGACTATCGCTGTGCTGTGCAGATACATGGATTTGGGCTTGTGTCTGTGGGAGTTTGCGCGTTCTCCCTGTGCTTGCGTGGGTTTTCTCTGTGTACTCCGGTTTCCTCCCACATCCCAAAGATGTGCTCTTAGGCTGATTGGCAGAACAAATTCTCCCTAAATTGTCTCAAATTTGGTTTCAATGCATAGATCTATAAACATAGACAGGGATCATGGGTAGAGGTGAGAACATCGAGGTGGTGGCATGGGCTCGTTGGGCTGAAGGGCCTGTTTCCTGTGCTGTTTTGTTCTTTGTTCTTATTCAAGCCATGCCCATATCCTTCAGGATCTTTAATTCTTCTATCAAGTTCCCTCAACTTTCCTTCAAGGAAAACAGCGCCAATCTTTCCAATCGATCCTGTGAACTACTTATCCCTATAATGATTTTTGTGCATCTCCTCTATTCTCTCCAATGTCTTTACATCCTTTCTCAAGTATGATGCCCAGAAATGGAAACAGTAGCCTAAATGAGGTTTAACTGATGTCTGATACAAGTTTGACATGGCCTCCTTCTTCTCGCATTTACTGCCCCGATTAATAAAGCCCAAGATAACTCTTTTCTCAACTTGCCCTGCCACCTTCAATGACTTTTATGGTCTCTCTATCCCGACAACCTCCTTTAGCGTTTCTCCCTTTAATTTGTATTGTTTCTTCACATTCTTCCTGTCAGAATGAATCACCTCATACTTCTTTGTATTGAACTGTGAAGGCTGATCCCCTTTTAAGAAGTAACACCAAATTTTCCAAAGACCTCACCTTGTATTCTGTTAAGTGTGGGGGACTATCCTTCAGTAACGTTTAGTGGGTAACTAACAGAAATATCTGTATTTAGATAAGTCACAGGTTAACAAGTAATATACCAATTAAAGTTAAATTCTAATGGAATGCTGTTCAAATAAATAATGCTCATTTATTAATTTAAAAAATTTGAATTGAATCTGTGTACACTTTGCATTTTAAACCTCCAGGCACTGAAACAAACACCAGCTTTTAAAGGGACCACAATATCTTTCCCCGCTAGCATTTTTACAATTTTTTACATCTTCACCAACATCGAATTTAAACTTCAAACTCCACTTTGCAGCAACTTCATCTCCTTTTGAAGTTTGAAACTATCTTTCTTGTAGTTGACAATGTTTTCAATCTTCGTATAATCTACAATTTTGAAATAATGCCCTGGACGTTAATGACATCTGTCATTAATATATAACAGGAACAGCAAGAGTCCTAACACTGATCCCTGGGGAACTGCACTAAAAACCTTTATTTAATTTGAAAAACAATAATTTATCATGTTCCTATCACTCCGCCAATTTCTTTTCAAGTGCCTATTTTCTGTTTTATTCCAGGAGCTAGAATTTTGTTCACAAATCCATACACACCACATTCACAGCATTGTCCTCTTTTACTCCCCTCTCACTCACACAAAAAAATACTCCAGCAAGCTAATTAAACACGATTTTCCCCAAATAATCCATGTTGTTTTCCTTAATTATTCTGCACCTAAGTTACTGTTAATTTTGTCCTGGGGTTTTTCACAAATTTCCCTGCCACTAAAGTCAAACTGACCAGTCTATAGTCACTGGCTTTATCCTTACAATTCTTTTGAATGAAGATGTAATGTTCACAATTCTTGAGTCTTCTGGCACTATCCCTTTTGTCCAAGGAAGATTGGAATATTGTCAGTTTCAAGGTCCCCATTGTTCAGCTGCCATCTTTTATGCTAATATTTGTCAACTCACTCAACACTGATGCATTCTCATCCATTAAAATTGGCTTCCCCAATTAATTATCCTTGCCCTGGATTGTTCCTTGTCCTTTTTCATGGCCAACCAAAAGTTTATTATCACTGGTCATTGTTCCCTAAGTGCTGTCACATTGTTATTTGATCCACTTGGACCAACACATTCCCCGGAATCAATCCCAATAGTGCCTGCCCTTTTATTGGACCAGAAACATACTGCTGCAGAAAATGAGGTTGACCACTTTCCAGAAACTTTTGCTGCTCTTATTTCTTTGCACAATTCCTATCCAGTTAATGTTTGGATACTTGAAGTCCCCCATTGAATCACTCTATAATTCTTGCATCTCTTTGTAACTTCTTTGAAAATTTGTTTCTCAACATCCCTGTCACTCAGTGGTCTATGTACCAAAGAACAATACAGCATGGGAAACAGGCCCTTCGGCCCAACAAGCCCGCGCCTTCATTTTGACATTGTGAGTGCCCTCTTCTACCTATGACCTTTGTCTATGCCTATTGGGGAAGATTGAGGGAAAACTAATTTAGGGACAATTTGTGAACACCAGTCAGCCTAAGAGCATGTTTTTGGGGTATGGGAGGAAACCGGAGCACCAGAGAAAACCCACACAAGCACGGGAAGAATGTGTAAACTCCCACAGACATTGACCCAAATCCATCTATCATGCACAGCAAACAGTAATAGTCACTGAGCTGTCATGTTGCCTGTCAACTGGTCCAGTTTAAGTGAACACTAACAACGTGAAGCACTAGGCAACTCTCGAAGCAACATCCAAGAGCAGCCCTCACACGACCCACCGCGTGTATACCCCTTGGACAACAAGAATCGAATCACCTGTGGATTAAAAGAAAAAACATCAGTAAACACGCACAACTTATACAGACATTTACGGAATTCCCAGAAGTAAGACAAGTGAGTCGTAAACAATGTTGAAAGGTCCATAGGAGTCAACTGATTCCCAGGGATGTCCCAAGGCTCTTGATCTTTATTTAGAACAGTCTCTTGTATTCCTCCATCTGCAGTCCGCTCACGTGCCTATCTAAGTCAACCTTAAACAACCTTAGCGTGCCTGCCTCCACCATTGTACTTGGCAGTGCGTTCCCAGGCCCCCACAACCCTCTTGTGTGAAAAACTTCCCTCTAACATCTGAATTATACCTTGCCTCCCTCACCCTAAACCCATGGCCCCTCGTGATTTTTGTATCCAACCTAGGAAAAAGTTTGCCACTGTTCACTCTAAACCTTTCATAATCTTATATACCTCTATTAGATCTCCCCTCATTCTCCGCCTTTCTAAGGAGAACAGCTCCAATATGCCCAATCTCTCCTCATGTTCAGTCCTTCTATACCAGGCAGCATCCTGGTAAACCTCCTCTACACTCTCTCCAGGGTCTCCACGTCTTTCTGGTAGTAAGGTGACCAGAACTGGATGCACTACTCCAAATGCGGTCTAACCAACGTTCTATCCAACTGCAACATTAGACACCAGCTTTTATACTCTATACCCCTTCTTATAAAGACAAGCATACCATAAGCCTTCTTCACCACTTTCTCCACCTGTACTGCCACCTTCGAGGACTTGTGTACTTGCACCCTCAGATCCCTCTGTGTTTCTACACTCTTAATAGGCCTACCATTTATTATGTAACTTCCCCCTACCACTTTCATTATTGCTTATCCCTAGCCAGAGAGATTGTGTCCTTGATTACTCTGGAACATCATCTCTCTTCCACTAGTTGTAGTTTTGTTTTCAATCAATCACTGTCACTCTTCCCTCACTACCCCATTTTCCCCTCACCCCACTTTTCTTCCTTTCTTGTCTTTCAAATATCTAATGCCCAGTCTTGCCTTCTCTTGAGCCAGTATCATACTTGCATTTGTCAACTTACCAGTTTTATTAACCATACTCTGTGCATTCCCATAAATGCCCATTACTCCTGATTTAGGCTTTTATAGTTTCCCCCTTGTTCTGAACCTATCCAATGACTTATACAACCTGCTCTAATTCTAACAAACTTTTCCAAGTATTCTGTTTACCTTGAAACTGCTATCTCATATGTCCAGTTCATATTTCTGTACATGCCACTGCTACTTTCTCTCCTCTGCACTCTGAATTTCCCCTCAGGTTCCCATCCATTTGCTAGAATCATTTCAAACGTGTCCTCCTATTTCCATTAGCAGCATCTAAGCTGTTTGTGGCGGCAAGTCTCACATTCTAACCACTCACTGAGTAAAATAAATTTTCCTACTGAGTTTCTTGGTAACTATCTTAACCCAAGCTTTGGACTTCTTAAGTGTACAAAATTATGAAGGATGTAGATAGGGAAAAACTTTTCCCCTTAGCAGAAGGGTCAATAACCAGGGGCATATATTTAAGATAAGGAGTAGCAGACTTACAGGAGATGTAAGGAAAAGTTTTTTCACCAAAGGGTGATGGGAATCTGGAACTCACTGACTCTTAGGGCGGTAGAGGCAAGAACCCTGACAACATTTTAAGAAGCATTTAAATGAGCACATGAAATGCCATATCATGCAAGGCTATGGACCAAGTGCTGGAAAATGGGATTAGAATAGACAGATGCTTGATGGCCGGCACAGACACAATGGGGCGAAGGACCTCTTTCTGTGCCGTAAAATTCTATGACTCTATTCTCTCAGAAGGGAATATCCTCTTTTATCTTTACACCTGTCCTGTTTGATTTTTTTCACAACTTAAAAGTTCTCCATCAAGCATTCTTCTAAAGAAGCCCAATGTGATCACTTTATCCCAATCTCTGAGCTCTGGTAACATTCTTGTAAATCTCCCTTGCACTCCCTCTGGTGCATACATCTGTGCACATCAGTTTTCATCTAGCTTTACCAGAGTCCTGTATAATTTAACATAATCTCTCTCCAAATTCTATACTCCTAAAAATTAAAATACTCACTATCTGATCAAGCAGCATCTTCAGGGCATTTCATCAACTCTTAAAAATTAATCCAAGATTTGATGCATTTTAAATTGCTGTGCTGAATTGTAATGTTGCTTCTAATGATTTATTATCTGTTGTCCTTGGCTCCCTTTGTTTTCTACCCCATTCTGTTTCTTATTATGTGATGTGATAATGATGTTTTGGTTTTTTTCTGCCAAATCTCATATTTATCTGTTAAAATTAATTTACCACTTAATGCTTTGTGTAAAAGGTTTCTTGTATTATGTTGCATTCTTTTGATGGTATCTCATCAAATTTTTATATCGACAAGGTCATTCAGCCTAATCTAATTTATCCAGCAGAAATAAAATGCAGTTTCCCTGCTCTGTATCACAAGTTTCAGGGTTTGTCCCACCTCCCTAACCAGATATGCGTTGATCACTCTATATGAATATCATCCTGATGCACTTAATTCAATAATCATCTTGAACAATAGCAGCTCGTGGCTATTCATTGCTCTGCTTCCAAGAGTGAAATGCTCCCTTTCTGGGTCCAGTGATTAGAAGTGGGCAAGGTATTCTAGATGTTGCCTGGTCTGAGTGCTGTATTGTTTGACTATGTTTTTCTTTACAGTATTACGTCAGAAATTACAGTAAAGAAACAGACCATTCACTCCAGTTGCTCTATATTGGTGTTTATGTTCTACACAAGCTTCCTTCCACCTTCATTGAACTCTATCAGCATATCCTCATTTCCTTTCTCCCTCATGTTTATCTAGCTTCCCCTTGAATGTGTGTATACTATGTGGTAGAATTCTTACCATTCTATGGGTTTAAAAGTTTCTCCTGTATAGCCTATTAATGATCTTACGTTTAAGGACTCTCGCATTTGTTGAAGTGTGTGTGTGTGTGTGTGTGTTCTGTCATAATTTGGAAACCTCTATCAAATCACTTCACAGCCTTCCCTTTTATAGACAAAAGAGTCCAGTTCTTTCAATCTTTCCTGGATAGAGGTAACTTCACAGTTCAGGTATAATTTTAGTAAATTATTCTTGCACTTTCCAGTGCCTTGCTACCGTTGTTATAAGATGGAAACTAGGACAGTTTACAGCACTGTGTGGTTTCAGCAAGGTTCTATGCAAGTAACACCTAACGTCTCAACTTTTCAATTCCATCCCTCTACAAACCAAAATACTCTTGTTTGTGTTTTCTTCCAGCCATATAATTACTTGAGTGGTTTGTGTCTTTCCACTCCCCAGATTCCATTAATCCTCTACTCCATTTAGATTCTTATTTTACAAGCATTATGTTGGCTTCTTATTTTTCCTTCAGGGATGTTCTGCCTCACACTTGACTATATTGGTTGAGAAATCAGTCTGGTAATATGCCAATTTTCTTGAGCGTCACTTTGACATCAAATCCTTGGATTGCCTGTTATTTAGATTGGGCTTGGCCCAGTTTAACACAGCTTTGGTAAAGATGAAGGTGGGTGCAATTCATGCTCACAAGACTATAAGACGTAGGAGCAGAATTAAGCCACTCAGCCCATTAAGTCTATTTTGCCATTCAATCATGGTTGATATTTTTCTCATACCCATTCTCCTGCCTTAACCTCTGATCTCCTTATTGATGAAGAATATATGTATCTCTGCCTTAAAGACACTCAGCGACCTGGCCTCTACAGCCTTGTGTGGCACGGAATTCCAAAGATTCACCACTCTCTGGCTGAAGAAATTCTTCCTCATGTCTATCTTAAAGGATTGTCCCTTTTAACCTGTGGTTGTGCCTCTGGTTCTAGTTTTTCCTACTAGTGGAAACATCTTCTCCATGTCCATTTTATCCAGGCCTCGCAGATGAAGTCCAGTCTCATTACTGATGATGTCTCAGACTGGAATATTGTGCCCAAGTTTAGGGGCCATGTGTCTTCGGAATGATAGAAGACAGAGGGTGGTGGTTGATGGAAATTATTCATCATGAAGTTCGGTTACAAGTGGTGTACCTCAGGGATCTGTTTTGGGGCACCTGCTGTTTGTAATTTTTATAAATGATCTGGATGAGGGTATTGAAGGATGGATTAGTAAATTTGCAGATGACACTAAAGTCGGTGGAGTGGTAGATAATGAAGAGGGGTGTTATAGTTTGCAGAGAGACTTGGACAAGTTGCAGAGCTGGGCCGAGAGGTGGCAAATGGAGTTTAATGTGGAAAAGTGTGAGGTAATTCACTTTGGCAGGAATAACAAATGTGTAGAGTATAGGGCTAATGGTAGGACTCTTAATAGTGTTGATGAACAGAGGGATCTTGGTGTATATGTGCATAGATCCCTGAAAGTTGGCAATCAAGTCGATAAGGTTGTTAAGAAGGCATATGGAGTCTTAGCTTTTATTGGTAGGGGGATTGAATTTCGGAGCCGCAACGTCATGTTGCAACTGTACAAAACTCTAGTGCGGCCGCACTTGGAGTATTGTGTACAGTTCTGGTCCCCGCATTATAAGAAAGATGTGGAGGTATTGGAGAGGGTACAGAGGAGGTTTACCAGGATGTTGCCTGGTATGGAGGGCAGGTCTTATGAAGAGAGGCTGAGGGATTTGAGGTTGTTTTCGTTAGAAAGGAGGCGGCTAAGAGGAGACCTTATTGAAACATAAGATGATTAGAGGTTTAGATAGGGTGGACAGTGATAGCCTTTTTCCTAGGATGGAGAAAGCTAGCACGAGGGGACATAGCTTTAAATTAAGGGGTGGTAGTTATAGGACGGATGTCAGAGGTAGGTTCTTTACCCAGAGGGTGGTAAGGGTATGGAATGCCCTGCCTGCTGCAGTTGTAGGTGCGCCAAGTTTGGTGGCGTTTAAGAGGTTAGTAGATAAGTTTATGGATGAAAAGGGAATGGTTTAGGTTAGAGGGTCATTGCTTTTTGTTAATTGGTCAGCGCAACATCGAAGGCCGAAGGGCCTGTTCTGCGCTGTAATGTTCTATGATATCAAGGCCTTGGTGAGGGTACGGAAGAGATTTATTAGAATGGCAAGAAGGATGAGGGAATTTTATGTGGTGAAACTGGAGAAGATGGGTTATTCTTTCAGACAGTAAGAAGTCTCTCAACACCAGGTTAAAGTCCAACAGGTTTATTTGGCAGCACTAGCTTTTGAAGCTTCGAGCTCCTTCTTGAAGCAAGTGATGATTTGTGTTCACAGACAGGGTATATGAAGACACACCATCAATTTACAAAATAATGATTGGAACTTGAGCCTTTACTCACGTTCTTAACAGTACAGACAATGAGGGAGGACCTAGCAAAGGTTAAAGAAATAAGTATTGTTTCCAGCCAGGACAGTTAGCAAGATTTTGCAAGCCCAGGCAAGTCGTGTGGGTTACAGATAGTGTGACATGAACTTAAGATCCTGGTTGGAGCCATCCTCGTGTATGGAACTTGGCTATCAGTTTCTGCTCAGTGATTCTGTGCTGTCGTGTTGTGAAGGCTGCCTTGGAGAATGCTTATCTGAAGATCAGACGCTGGATGCCCATGACCACTGAAGTGTTCCCCAACAGGAAGAGAACACTCCTGCCTAGTGATTGTCGAGCGGTGTTCATTCATTTGTTGTCGTAGCATCTGCATAGTCTCCCCAATGTACCATGTCTCGGGACATCCTTTCCTGCAGTGTATCAGGTAGGCAGCATTGGCTGAGTCGCAAGAGTTTGTGTCTTTATATGCCCTGTTTGTGAACACAAGGCCTCACTCACCTGAAGAAAGAGCTTAAGGCTCTGAGAGCTAGTGCTGCCGAATAAATATGTTGGACTTTAACTTGGATGTTATGAGACTTCTTACTGTGCTTACTCCAGTCCAATGCCGGCATCTCCACATCTTGTTTTCTTGGGGCAGAGAAGATTGAGAGAGATTTAATAATGAGTGGCTTCTGTATAATGAGTGACTTTGCTAAAGTAAATAAGTTCCGGTGGCAGCAGAGCTTATAATTGGAGAATACAGATTGTGGATAACTGACAAAAGATTCCAGGTTGGGGATGTGCAGTGGTGGGCTCCCGAGAATTGTGCTTTACGTAGTGAATTGCTGTGATGATCTCTACTGTTGTGCCAGCAAGAACACTGGATTGGCAGCGCAGTGCAGAATGTGAACTTACTGTGTTTGAGAATGTAATGAAAATATTTGGTGATGATAATTAATTGCATGACCACTCTCAGTTCTTTGAAGCTCTTTTTGAAGGATTATGATGCCTGCACTTTGGGCGGTTAGTTGGATTGGGTTTAAAGGAATGCCACGTGATGATGGATCTAATATTTTTGTTGAGATGTTGTAAAGTGTGGGGGAGCAGAAGGCTAAGGCAGATCTTTTACTTTGAACCAATTTTGAAACCAGCTCCGGGAGGCGCTGATAACATTTATAAACTCACCAGTGCTCCTCTTACATTGGTAATGGGGCTGATTAATGAAGGAACATGGGATGGTCATAAGGTCACTCAGCTCTTTGAGAATGTTCCAGCAGTCGGTGAAATGGTGGCTGTTCTGTATCCTAACTCCATCTACCCACCTTGTTTTTAAATCCCTTAATATGTTTGGCCAGAAAAAAATCTATCACTTCAGATTTGCAATAATTAATTGAGCTGGCATTTGCTTTTTCTGGGAGAGTGTCCTATCCTTACATCACCCTTTTTGTGACGCTGTGTCAAAGTTGTAACGTGTAAACTTCTCTGGTGCCAGGATGAACCTGTATTTGAGACACAAAGCCTTGAGTGTGAAGTGCAGAGCACTCCAGATTGTTCAGAGTTTAGTGATTGTTTGGCCAGGTCGTTTGTAAATTGTGACTTGCCTGTTGACTTTGAACATCAGCTCAGAAGTCCTCACCTTTCTTCCCCCACGTGACTTTGAATTTGTGGACCTGCTGTTCTTAATTGCCTGGAAGTATAATCTATAAAAATCACAGAACATTTTTTTTTGCAGCGCAGGAGGAGGCCCTTTGGCCCAGCGTGTCTGCACTGGGTCTCCAAACAAACAACTCCCTTAGTGCCATTCTCCCACTTTCTCCTTGTAACCTTCACATCCTTCCTTTACAGATAACAGTGTTATTCCCTTTTGAATGCTTCAGTTGAACCTGCCTCCATTGCACTCTCAGGCAGTACATTCCAGACCTTAATTTTTTTACACAGCATGTTTTTTTTCTCTCCTAGTTCTTTTGCTCCTTTTGCCTCTTAGGTTAAATGAGTGCCCTCCAGTTCTCGATATTTTCCACCAATGATAACAATTTCTCTTTACCTATTTTGTCCAGACTCCTCATGATTTTGAAGACCTCCATATGATCAGCCTTCTCTTCTCCAAAGAAATCTGTCCTAACGCCTTTTCTGCACTCTCTCTCTAATGCCTTCACATCCTTCTTAAAGTGTGGCACCCAGAACCAGACATCTACTTGTGCTGAGGCTGAATTGGTGTCTTGTACAAGATCAACATCACGTCCTTGCTGTTCTATTTGGTGTCCTTATTAAGAAATGCTGTGAGCTTTATGCAGCATTCTCTCAATCATGTTATAACTGAATATTTTATTCTGAGAACCATAACTTTTTAGTCAAGTCAGTTGGGTGACACTTTATCAAATTCCTCTTGGAAGTCCATGTACACACACCATTATGATCAGCATTGCCCTTATTAATACTCTGTTACCTCTTCAAAAAGTAATACCAAGTTTTCACAATGTTCCCTTAACAAATTCATGCTGCCTTTCCGAATTAATCTGCATTCATCCATCTGAGTGTTCATTTATCACAACTTATTGTTTCTTGGAGTTTCCACAACACCAAGGTTAAACAAATTGGCCTGTAGCTGTTGGGCTTATCTTTACACACTTTAACAAGGGTATGATATTTGTGTTTAGGAAAGACAGCAGTGTTAACAGTAAGAGAAACATTTCTGTGAAAAGTGTTCTAAGTTTTAAAAAGAGGAGGAAACTAAGGCCTAATTTATTTTCTGCTACCTGTGTTGAGTTGGGAATGATCTGAGTAAGTTCCAGAAAAGAAACTTACAGACAGATATCAGGTTACAATTTGGTGTTTATTTCATGTTTATTTTTTGCTGCTTTCCGCCCACAGATTAACAGTCTGAAGTTGTCAGGAGAAATAGAAAATTTGTCGAGTCTCCAGGATGGTGTCATCTTAGCCAAAATGGTGTGCAGGATGTAAGTAACCTGCATTTGGGAATTTTATGTGATGGTAGTGTTTTTTTTCCCTAGCTGTCCGACGTTTGTAGGAGAAATGATGTTGAATTTTTATTTTTTAAATTCATTTGTGGGCTGTGAGTACCTTGCTAGTCCAGCATTTGTTGCCTATCCGTAATTGCCCTTCCACTAAGTGGCTTGTTCAGCCATTTCAGAGGGGCAGTTAAGAGTTGGCCGCGTTGCTGTGCATTTGGAGTAGGCCAGACCAGGTAAGAACGACAGGTTTACTTCCCAAAAAGACATTAGGTTTTTATAACAATTTACAACGATTTCATGCTTTTTTAATTCCAGATTCTTATTCAATTCAAATTTCTGTACTTGCTGTGGTGGGATTTGAACCGGGATCTCTGAGTTACTTGTCTGTTGACAATACCACCTCTCCACTGTCTCACCAGAATGATTAAACCCAGGTTTGTGGGGAAGATGGAATAGCAACTTGTGTTTATATAGTGCCTTTAAAGCACTGATAGGTTCTTTACAGGAGTGCTTTCAAAGGTAAATATCTTGGATAAGAGGCAGGAGGGACTGTACCAGCAATGGACTAACACTTTCAGCTGCGCTCAGCAGACAGCACGAGGGCCGGGATTCAAATACTATTTCTGAGATCCAGTGCTGTTTTCAGGCTGACTCCCAGTGTTGCACTGGTAGACTTTCACAAGAGCCATTAGCCCTCTTTAACAAAAAAATAAGGACAGTCTTCTCAATATCCCAGCTTGGACTTAACTTTGAACCAAAATCACCAAACAAAAATACAGATTTTCTGGTCACTTAACACATTTTTTGGGATTTTGGGATGCACGAATTGATTTCTGCCTTTGCTACATTGCAACAGTTTACTGGCTGTAAAATACTTTGGGACACCCTGAAATTATGAAAGGCACTATATAAAAGCAATTCAAGTGAAGAAGAGATGTCAAATAGTAAAGTAACCATATCGAGAGGTTTAAGGTTTTGCACTGCCTTTGTTAGTGTCACTAGTTGGCTTATGTTAACACTGCAATGAAGTTACTGTGAAAATCCCCAGTCGCCACATTCCGGCGCCTGTTTGGGTACACTGAGGGAGAATTTAGCATGGCTAATGCACCTAACCAGCACGTCTCTCAGACTGTGCGCCAGAGGAATCTCTCACAGACACTGGGAGAATGTGCAGAAAGCTGGGCATCGGACCTGGGTTCCCAGCTGGGTTCCTGGTGCTGTGAGGTAGCAATACTAACCACTGTGCCACCATGCTGCCAGTGGTTGTGCAGACAGAGCCATTTTAAATATAATGTTTAAAACTCTTAATTAAATGTGTTTTTATTACAGAAGTGGAAAGGAAAATGACGTACAGCTAATCGAGCAATCCGTTGAAGAGAGATTTCAATTTATCTGCAACTTTTTAGAATGTAAGCATGAAAGAAATTGCTGCAAAACTGTTTTGACACTTCAGTTTGAATTTGTTTGGTTCTTTGACCCTAACCCCCTTTCTTTTGTACTGCAAACAACTTCCCTTTAAACTTTGTTTTTTTTTAAAACCTTTTTTCCAATTAAATTTAATTACACAAGAATTAAATGATTTGGGAAATGTGATGTGTTTCCCCCCAGTGGTTTAGATGGTAAAGACAGCATTGAACTGAGACATAGGGATCTGAAGAGTACAGGGCTTGATGCTCTGGTTAGTGCTGAATTCATCAATCTCCACCTACATGCTTTGTTTACAATCAGCTGACTCAGCTAAAATTCCTGGTCAGTGGCCAGTGGAAACTTGCTCACCTGCCCTTCGCAAAGAGAAAAACGACTCATGGAAGATTAGATGTGCTGCTGCCAATTTTGTCTCTCTTTCTGCCACATACTCATGTCCTTGAATTTGCAACAGAGCAAGAGATTTGCATTGCAGGGCTGCGGGGAGCAGGACAAATTAAAACTCTCTTCCAAAGAGCTGCCACAGGCAAGATGGACAGTGTCGCTGCATGGGTAATAGGACTGGGGAGAGAGTGATGGTCATGTTCCTGATGACAGGGGGTCTCGGGGCAGGGGGGAGGAGCAATAAAGAAACCTCCTTTTGGCGATGGGGGGGGGGGGGGGGGCGGTGTAGGGGGGTGGTTGACCTTCAAAAGCTGTAACAACTGGTTATTCTTGATTCTAACTGAAAAAAGAGGCATTGCCAAAGCTTTTAATCTTGCACTCCAGAGGAGAAAGACAGAAATATCATCAATAACCTGATGAGTGCAAGACAAAAAGCTTTGGCAGCAATATTCAAATTCTGTACGTCAAGTGATTTTGTGATTTCGTTGTTTTCACCTTCTGCTAGTATTCGTGCAAAGTATTCTGATGTGTACGAGTCCAAGGGTCGACATGTCTCTGTTTTTCAGTAGACTGATCATATTGAATGGTAGAACAAAGATTTGGAGTGGAATCACCACCTGGAATATTTCTCCTTGCTCCCATTAGTGATTGTGCCTTACTGAGTTGGGTGGCATAGTGGTTAGCATTGCTCTTTCACAGCTCCAGGGACCCGGGTTCAATTCCCAGCTTGGGTCACTGTCTGTGTGGAGTTTGCGCATTCTCCTCATGTCTATGTGGGTTTCCTCCGGATGCTCCAGTTTCATCCCACAGTCCAAAGGTTAGATTGATTGGTCATGCTAAAAAAGTTGCCCTTAGTGTCCTCAGATGCATAGGTTAGAGGGATTAGTGGGTAAATGTGTGGGGAAATGGTGGTAGGGCCTGGATGGGATTGTGGACGGCGCACACTCGATGGGCCAAATGGTCCCTTTCTGTACTGTAGCGTTTCTATGAGTTACCACTTCACTAACATACCCAATTTCTGTCCTTCAGTTGTGAAGTTCTACTTGAACAACTAATAGTCATGTTCTGTATTTCTAGGTTCTGAAGTCAGGAAGAGTCAATCAGGTAAGAGTTCCTCCAAAAAGGTGGTTGAGGCAGTTCAGCATTGTTGATTTCAGAAGTTGAGACTCGTCCGCTCTAAGCGTGTGTGGCCATGTAGTGCTTATTGTTACTACAGTAATAATCCCAGAGAATGTGACTTCAATGTTAGAAGCCATGATATGGAGAAGCTGGAGTAGGCACAGTCAGAAGTTGCAACACCAGGTTACATTACAACATGTTTATTTGGAATCACGAGCTTTCAGAGTGCTGTTTCTTCATCAGGTGAATGGAGAATTGCTTTCACAAACGCAACATATATAAACAAAGGCACAATTGCAAGATAATAGTTTAGAATGCGAGACATTATGGGTAATCAAGTCTTTATAGGTACAGATAGTGAGCGTGCGGAAGGTGATAGTCACAGGTTAAAGAGGTGTGGATTGTCTCAAGCTAAGACAGTTATTAAGATTTTGCAAGTCCAGGTCAAACAGTGGGGCTTACACATAGTATGACATGAACCCAAATCTCTGGTTGAGGCCATCCTCATGGGTGCCATCAGTTTCTGTTCAGCTATTCTGCATTATCATGTGTCTTGAAGGCCATCTTGGAGAATGTTTACCCAAGGATTGGAGCTCGAACGCCCTTGACTGCTGAAGTGTTCCCCAAGAGGAAGAGAACGCTCCTGCCTGGCTATTGTTGCGCAGTGTGTGTTGTCATAGTGTTTGCATGATCTTACACCAATGTGGTTAATTCTTAACTGCCCTCTCAGACACTTGACTGCAATTCATTAAGTGTTCACGTTGTGGAGGATAGAACAAGAGGCTGAATTTGTGTAGTTAGAAGATTTTATTTACAGAGGTACATATTATAAGTGTGCATCCTCAAATCCAACAGTTACTGTTTTGCTCTGTCATATATGTAAGATCACTAGTGAATCACCAGTTATTGCCCATCACCTGAAAACTTACTATAACAAGTAATTTCTAATTCCCAAGAAGATTCACCAGTACGTCAGAGTAGTTGTGGATGGGCCATAAATAATGGCCTCACCAAAGATATTTAAGTCCTGAAAGTAAGAGTATAAACAAAGTTTCACAATCTAAACAGTGAAAAGCGGCAGCTCAAACTGATTCATGTGAAAGAGCAAGTTGCTAGGTGACTGCCTCCCAGCCTCTTAAAAGCGTGGATTTGTTTAAGGTACAATCATCCTTGTTCCCTCCCTCCATATGTTTATATCGGTCATGTAGCGTTAATTGTTTTATAGTATAGAACTTTTTTGCTATAGGCATCTGGAAATGTTGATTATTCTTTTAACTGAGATCAACTGTTTTGTTGAGTATTATCTCCCTAGATAGTAACATCCTCATCCCTCTTTAACTGCAGAATCGTGCAACCCTACTGCTGGAACTGTGGTCTCCTTGCAGAAGATCTTGCACAGAGAGGATGTGGAACTTGAGATGGCGAAGGTGAGTGGGTTTGAACCGTTTGTGTGTGCTATCCAAGCTGTGTGTTGTATGTGTTCTTGATGACAGGCATGAGCTTAGACTGTTTTTAACACTCTTCCCAAGTCAACAGGATAGTTTAGCATGCAACACTGCTAACCCTGGAAGGCAAAGCAATCGTGCAGGCCCAGATTTAATCCCTGCTTTTACATTTGCTACGTTACCCGATGGGAATCGGGCAGCGACAAGGGTGAAGTCATTGTCCCATTCACCCTAGGGTAAGGGAGAAAAACCTTAACCACTGATTTGGCTTCTGATAGCTGCCCAGCAAACCCTGCTGGGAAGTAACTCTCTCTTTGCAAGGTTGCAATGCCCACCTCAATGGCATAGTCTGCCAGTATCTGCTGTTTTTAGCATGGGATGGTGCTTTTGATCTGTGGAACCTGAAACTTAACCCCTGAATGAGTCAGTGTCTTTAAAACCAGTGGGTTGGGGGTAAGGGAGTGTTACAGTTTTCCTCAACAGCTTCCTGCACCAGTGGAGTTCCTTGTAAGGTGAAGACCAGGGTGTGTGTGGTTTGCCGTTAATATGACTAAGGGCACCATAGTCTGACCACTGAAGAGCATCGAAAACAAGACTGGGTTGACTTGGGCAGTGTTGTGACTGGCATTGCTAACGTGCAATTTAGGTTAGAAAGTGAGACTTTAACCATTGTCCTTTTGCAGGTGGTTGTTCTTCTGCTTCATCTCCAGACCATGGCTAAGCAAAGTCCCTGGGAGTTTGAGTCTCTTGACATAGATACTCAGGTAAACAACAAAATGTTCCTCCTTTTTCTCTGCCTCTCTTTTTTCCCTTCTTGGAAGATGGAAATGCTAACAAGTCCGCCTATGAAGGTGAAAGTTGGCCTTCTCATTGAACCATTTCAGTCCTCATTAGGGATTTCCCAGATATTGATCTAATAGAACGGAATGTGATTGATTTCTCATCAGATGAGGTCTGCTGGAGAGGGAGGTGCTGTCACAGTTGCTGCAATGGACCGTGTAGATAGTACACACTATAGCCACAACCAATGGTGAAAGGTGTGGCTTTTGGACTTGGTGACTGGCACCAGCCAAGCTAACATCTTGCTCTGAATGCCATGTGTGGAGATGTGATGGACAGATAAATTTGTATGTAATCAGTGATGTTTGTCCAGGAATTATTAAAGACCCAGGGCATTAGTGAGAAGATCAAAGGCTTGGCACTGCGGATGATCAAGGCAGTGTAGGGTATCTGGTGTCTGGAATTGGAGTCCAGCAAGGATGTGAAAGTACCTCTAGGAGTATTCAGCTCTTGGTAAATAATATGCTGCGAGTGTGTGCACAAACTGATTCCTTGTTTCTTGTCCTGTTGCTGAGGCACCGTCATCCTTAACGTTCATTACAAAGCATACAACATGAAAGCTGTGTTTAATTCAGACGTAAGCATTTGGAAAACCAAGTCCCTGATTTATAGCATTTTGAACATTTTGTTTATTTATAGTCCTTAAAAGTTGAACTAACTTTTTTCCATCCCTTCACAGGCTGAGCTTGTAGGAATGCTTCGCTATGTCCTCAACAATGAAGAAGGGATCTACTTGGATAATAACTTGGCCACCTTCTTGCGGAGTCGAGGTACCCTGTATTTTATTATTTAATTACTTTGTCTGGAATGGGTTTGCTGCAACATTGAATTAAATGTGTAAATTTTCAAAATTATTTGTCTATTGGGCATTGTGGGAAAGTCATCAAGGGCTCCCACCATCCTGGGGGATAGGGGGTAAAATCAAACCTTGCTTTCAATTCAGTAATCATCTGGGGCAGCATGGTGGCATAGTGGTTAGCATTGCTGCCACCCGGGTTCAATTCTGTGTGCAGTTTGCACCTTCTCCCTAGTGTCTGTGTTGGTTTCCTCTGCATGCTTTGGTTTCCTCCCACAGTCCAAAGGAGTGTGGGTTAGGTTGATTGGCCATGCTAACTTGCCCCTTGCTGTCAGAGGTATTGGCAGGGTAAATGTGTGGGGTTGTGTGAGTGGGGCCAGGGTGGGATTCTGGTCATGGGCCAAGTGGCAGCCTCTTGCACTGTCAGGATTCTATGATCTGATCATGCTGTCCTGCCCCTGGGCAAAGCAGAACCCGTTTCTCGATTTATTTCTGGAATAATTTGTTTTTTTAAGAATGTCAAAGGAGCCCATTCATCTGATCTGCATCTTAACTCCCTATGCCCATCTTTGTTCTGAGTTGCGGGGTTAGGGGATAGGGGTGGTGGGTAGAGAAATGGAGCTGCAGCCCAAATCCTGTTGAATGGTGGAACAGGCTCGACAAACCTGGTGGTCTAATCCTGCTCCAGTTTTTATGTTTCTGTGACTCTCAATACCTTTGTTCAACAAAAATCTAGTGATCTTGGTTTGAAAATTCTTTCATTGAACTTCTCCCAAGCTCTGTTGCTTTGTTTTAAAGAGGAGACTGTTCCTGTTTTCCACGACCCTTTGTGTGGAGAAATGATCCCTTGTTCTTGATCTCCTTACCATTTATCTCTATCTACACTATCAATGCCTTCCAAGGTCTTCAACACCTCCAAAAGGAAGATGGTGACCTACGGAGATAATACTGGACTAGTCATCCAGAGGACCAGGCTAACATTCTGCGGATGAGTTCAAATCCCACCATGACAGTTGGTCATAAGAACCCATTTGGTTCACTGATGTCCTTGTGGGAAGGAAATCTGCTGTCCTTACCCAGTCTGGATTACATGGTGTGGTAAGCCATTGGGTTCAAGGGCAGTTGGGGATGTTGCAGCAAATGTGGCCTTCTGCCAGTGATATCCACTTTTCATGAAAACATTTTTTTAAAAATCACGTGGCTACAATACGCAAGCTTAGAAACCCCAACTTGACTTCATTTTGCTGTTTAACATTTTCTTTATTTTTATCCCTTTCCAGCCTCGTCTCCAGTCGTCCGTTTATTCAGTGCTAGCTCAGATGAGACTAACTCACCAACATTCGGTGAGAAAACCGGAGGGCAAAAAACAAAATTCCTGGCATCCAGCGTGTACAGGTTAGTGCCCTGATGTGTTTCTGATGATGTGAAGATGCAGGTATTAGACTGGGGTAAACACAGTAAAAAGTCTCAGAACACCAGGTTAAAGTCCAACAGATTTATTTGATAGCACAAGCCACTAGCTTTTGGAGTGTTGCTCTTTCATTAGGTGAGTGGAAGTGTTGGATTTTAACCTGGTGTTGAGACTTCTTACTGTGTTTTTGTGCACACACACAAACACATGCATAACTGCTATTGTATAATACTTAAAGCAAAACCATTGCATGTTTACATTAATGTCAATTTGAAGGTTTCCAGTTACGATAGGAATAGAAATAAAGTCTTGAGCTCATTTCGACATGACTAAATTGTGAGCTAATTCTGTTGCACCTTAGTATTTAATGTCAGTTCTGATAAAAAGCCATCAGTCAGAAACTTTAACGTATTCCATCTCCACCGATACTGCTTTGTCCGCTTAGTCCTTGGACCCCTAACCAGTGGAAATATCTCTATTTACCTTGACTGTTCCCTTTATTAATGAAATGTTAATGATCTTGTTGGAGTACACAGATAAGGACATTGATTAACTAAGTACCGGGAGCATGTAGAAAGAGACACTGCTGGAAAGTGGGGCAGTATCATTATGGGAATAACCCTATTATCAAAAAAAATGTTGGTGTTTAGTTTCCTACTTTACCAACTGGTTAGGCATCAAATTCATAGCCTTTAATATCTTAAATTCTGATCGAGTCATCTCTTACTCTTCTAAATTCTGAGGAATTTTCTGTACTAAAACTATCCTTAGAATTTTGTGTCTTTAGTACTCTGCTTACTTGGCCCCAAGTATGTTGTGTTTACTTATTGACATCCTGTTAAGCTGTGCTTGCATGCCAGAATAAAGTAGACATAAAATCACAAAAGCAAAATGTTGTGGTTACTAGAAATCTGAAATAAAAACAGAAAATGCTGGAAAAACACAGGTCAGACATGTGTGTGGAGAGAGGAAACAGCATGGTGGTACAGTAGTTAGCACTGCTGCTTCACAGTGCCAAGGATCCGGGATTGATTCCCAGCTTGGGTTACTGACTGTGTGGAGTTTGCACGTTCTCCCTATGTCTGCGTGGGTTTCCTCCCACATTCTGAAAGATGTGCTGCTGGGGTGCATTGACCCAGACAGGTGCCAGCCTGTGACGACCAGGGAAATTTCACAGTAATCTCATTGCAGTGTTAATGTAAGCCTACTTGTGACTAATAAAATTTATTTTATTTTGGTAAGTAACACCTGCCAAGGTACACAATGTATTAAGAGACTGTCATAATATTTTCAAATGGGAATCTTTTATCAAAAGTGGCAGTGATCTTGGGAGATCATCGCCATTTAAAGATTGGCCAAAGGCGAGAGAGAGAGAACTCTTTACCGTACCAGTGAATTTGTGCCAACCATTGTTCTGCTGTACTAAATAGCTCAAATTTAAAAACTCTGCAGTAAAATATAGACCTCTGGTACGTGGAGCAAGTGGCCATTCAGCCCCTCAAGCCTATTCCACTATTCAGTCAGATCATGTATAGTACTTGCATTGTATGGAGAATAATAAACTTGTCATACAGAAATCTATTAATCTTGGTTTTGAAGTTTTCAGTTGACTTCCAGTATCCATAGGAAAAGTTTCTACTTCCCTTTGTGTGAGGAAGCGCTTCTTGGCATCACCCCTAATCAGTCTGGATCTAATAACAAGGTTCTGCCATCTTGATCTGGATTCCATAGAGCTTTTCTCTGCCTGTTGACCATTTGCTGTCTTAAATGTGAATTCATTCTAATTTTTGGGCCCTGTTATCCATATCCTGTTAGACCCAGGTTGGGACTATTATTTTTTATTGCACTTTCCTTTTGTTGTCATTGGTTCTTCAGCTATTGTCACAGTACAAGTTTCACTCTGCAGTTATACATGATCTGCTAACTAGAACTGAAATGATGTTTAAATTGTATGAATGTGATAACCTGGCTATTGTTTACAGTGGGCAGTTAGCATTCGCTTTCACATAGATTTGTTGCCTGAGTCCTGGGGACTATTGCTATCCTAACATCCTCTGGTCTTGAATGAACACGGCTGATTAGATATGGCCTTCTCTTGGCAACTTATAGTTCAATCTTTCCCTATTTTACAGTTCTGCAGCGTCTAACTCCCCTACATCACCAATGCGGGACTTCATGCAGACCCCATTAGTCCAGATGCGGCGCATGAAGAAACAGCTGGCAGATTCAAGAGCACTTCGCGACGAGTTGGAGATTGAGCTGACAGAAACCCGAAAGCAGATTACCGAGCAAGGTAGGAGATGAAAAACTGCATTTAAACATTGATTGGGTTCTTTGTCAGTGCAGCAAGAGTTAGGAGGTTACTGTATTATTACCTAGATGTTCTTGTCCCTGAGCATTAGCAATTATATCGCAGGGTTGGGAGGTGTTGTGATGGATCCTGTAGGTAGTGTACGCTTTAACTATTCGATGTAGGTGATGGAGGGCACAGATGTTGTGTCCACTAGCAGGGTGTATGGGTGTCGTTAGGAATGTTGGTATTTGTACCCCATCCCTAGTTATTTGGAGAAAGTGATGGCGAGCCACCTTCTTGAACCACTATAGTCAGTATTTGTAACTATTTGATATAACTGAGTCACTTGCTAGCCAGTTCACAGCAAAATTGAGAGCTAACCACAGATCAATGACTGGTTAAGAATGGCAGGTTTCTTTCCCGAGCGGACATTATTGAGCTAGTTATAGAGAATTCCGAATGTTAACGTTAAAAGAATAGGGATCCAGACTCGAAACATTGGCTGTGTTCTCTCTTCATGGACGCTGTCAGACCTGCTGAGATTTTCTAGCAATTTTTCTTTTTGTGAAGAGAGATTCAGGATGAACTTGAGAGAAAAAACTCTTGTCGTCTTAAAGTGGGAGGTCCCTTATTTTTAAACCACGTCACCTAGTTTTAATCTCTCCCACAAGGGGAAACATCCTTTCAGCATCCAGTCAAGTTTCATCAGAGCTTTTATGTTTCAAGTTCTTCTATGTGACTTGGAAGGAAATTTTCAAATGGCAATGTTCCCTTACAATTACTGCTCTATGAATTAGGAGCAGGATTAGACCATTCGGCTCTTCAAGCTGCATGGTAGCACAGCGCTAGGGACGCGGGTTCAATCGTCTGCGTGGAGTCTGCATGTTCTCCCTGTGCCTGTGTGGGTTTCTTCCAGGTGCTCAGGTTTCCTCCCACAGCCTGAAAGATGTGCTGGTTAGTTACGTTGACCTGAACAGGTGCCAGTTTGTGGCGACTAGGAGAATTTCACATAACTTCATTACACTGTGAATGCAAGCCTTACTTGTGATAATAAATAAACTTTTAACTTTTTAAACTTTATTCTTAAGCCTAATCCACCATCTCCAGTAAGATCATAGCTGATCTGCTTGTTACCTCCTTCTCCCCCAATACCCTTTCACCCCATTGTTTATCAAGAATTAGTCTACCCTAAGCCTTAAAACTATTCAAATACTTTGCTGCCATGGCCTTTTGAAGAGGGGACTTTCAAAAACACTCAGAGAAAAGATTTCTCCTCTAGATTGAGCTGAATCCACGTGCCAGTAGATTCCCATCCGCTTGTCCTGCTTCATCTTTGCCAATAGCTCGGTGTGAAATATTGATGGCAGGAATCCAGATTCTTGCTGAGTTTCAGCAAACTGATCTTAGAGGATGTCGGACACCTCTGTATTGAGCAATCTCGAATTGATAGAACGTAGAACAAACAGGCCCTTCGGCCCGTAAGTTGCACTGATCGTATCCATACCAACCAGGCCATAGAACTATCTATAACTCTCATTAAATCCCATAATGGATAAAGAAGGAATCTTATCGTTGTGTGGTCTCTTTTTTCAGCTTTTGGAATGTCCCAGACTCTTCAAGTGCACTGAGTTAGCTAGATAAACATGCAGCCAAAATGTGTGCAGAGAGCAAATGATGTAATTACCAGCCTGCTTTTGCTGTTGAATGTGGGAGGTATTTTAGCCAAGACACCAGCTCTTCAAGTGATGCTTTGGGATTATTAACTACTGGCTGAGCTAATTCTTTCTGAAGGTTGATAATCTGCCTCTTACATTAACTAATCAGACTTGGGATGGCAGTTTAGATGGTAACTATGTTTGTCATACATCCCTGGGTAAGGAGAAGAAAATGAATCAATCACTCTGATATATTTACCCTCTGAGGTGACCCCCTTACAGGGAATGGTTGCAGGTAAACCTGGTTCTGGTATTGACTGGGTGACTTTTCACTATAAAATTCTCTGCTGAGCTTAGTGAGTAGTGTGCCTGCCTTTGAAGGTCTCTGGTTAATGACCTATATCAGAGATGGGCCAGGGTTGCTACATAGTGTGAGCTGCAGTTGTTTGGATCAGATTTTTCTTCTGACCACACTGATCCCTTTAATGAGGGTGGTCAGTGCTCATAAAGATGTAGAGAGGATCACCAACATCAGCAGAGCTGAGCGGGAAGGAGGTGCAAAGAATCAACCTAACACTTTTCCTCATGATTTCCTTGTTCTCTTTCACTAGAAACACAGATCTCCATCATGCAGCACAAGATTGAGAATCTCACAAAACTGACGGAGAAACAGGCCAGCGAGGAGGAGCCAGATGAACTCAGCAAGCTGAGGGATAAATATGAAAGGTATTGCATTAGTCCCATAACCCCTACTGAAAGTAGGAACGCCTAGTACAGGGATCTTGAAACATTGAACAGAGGGAGTTGTAAGTAACACAATATTTAGAGCAATGGAAATGGGATATTTATCAGGCACACAAGCTGCCTCCAACCCTGTTTTATCTCATCCTAACAATGTACCTCGCAATTCCTTCCTTTATGTGTTTATGTAGTTTCTCTTTGAATGCATTTGTGCTATTCTCCTCAATCACTCCATGAGTAATGAGTTGCCACTCTCCTGGAATCCCTATGAATTTTATTACCCACTAAGGTCTCTTGTTTGGTCTCCAGTGTGAGTGGAAGCACTTTCACTGCTTAACTTATTGTGGTAGCACAGCAGAGCATGCTACGTTGCGGTTGAGCGCAAGTCTGAGGGGCTACGCGGCAGTTGAGTGAATCTGAGCGTTGAGCGACGGTTGATCCCTGGGGAGATGAGGAGTAAGGTGTTTTTGTCATCCTCCCCTGTATAAAGTTTGGTTCGAATAAATAATTTTGTTGCTTTCACCTGACAAGTAGTTGTTAAGCCTCTCAATGATTACACTTAACAAACCTTTTCATAATCTAAAAATCACTCTTCCCTTCTCTAACAAAAAAAAGCTCCAGCCTGTTCAACACGATTAGCATAACTGGGTGTGGTTTCATTCTAATAAATGACTTTTGCATCTTCTTCAGTGCCTCCAGGTCCTCTTGTAAAATACAGACAAGAACTGCATCCTCTACACCATGTGTCTCATCAAAATTCTGTACAGATTTAATGAAATGTCTCTGCTTTTCAATTCTGACCATCTAGAAATCATATCTGTTGCTTGTTTTTAATTTGTCACCATCGTTACTTTTAGTTTGGTGGCTGTCTGGTGTGGACAAGGCAACAAGAGGCATCTGCAGTTGCTGTCCAAGAAGGTTCCCTCCTTCAGTCGCTTGACTTTCAAAACCCACAGCTTGAGGCATCGGCTCTACATTGCCAGTCTATACGCTGGCATCAACACCAGTGGTGATCTAAGAGAGAGGAGGGTTGCCTCTGCTCTGCACTACTACCAATGGCGCAGCTGAGATTCTGTTCATCGTATCTTGGGTTTTCCAGCTCAGTCCGTTGTTTGATTTTTATATGCTTTTCTTTTGGCTTCTTCAAAAAGAATCCAAGAGTTCCACCTATAAATCTTTGCATTGTTGGGAGATGATTTTTTTCTCTGAGGCTGGTTGGACTGGAGAATTTTTCTGACTAGTATACACCGTATGTTTATCGAGTATTCTAACCTCTACACATTATCCACTCTCCCCAGTTTGTTAAACCGACTGCGTGATGTTCAGAAACAGTGCCAGGATTTAAAGACGAATAAAAACCAAACGGAGAGAAAAATTGAAAAACTTGAAGAAGAAAATGGAGATCTTTCATACAAGGTATAACATTCAGTCAAGCCTGTTGCTGTTTGTTAACACTTCTAGGAGCAAAGTCTTCATAGATAGATGACACTTCAAGGCCCATTCCTTCGCGACAAAAGGAGATAAAAATTCTAATGTCTTTACATTCATCTTTCACAACTTGGAACACGTCAAAGTCCTTTATTCCCTATTTTAAACATCTTTTGAAATGGTGTCGCGTGGAAATTATATTGACGTTTAATGTTTGAATCCTTAATTGGGTTGAGGGGTAACATCAAAAAGTGCTTTCAAATTTACCCCTCCTGTAGGACAGGAGTACACATGATGAGGTTTGGGAGAGAAATGATAATGATCTGGAGTGATGATGAGATCTGCACCCAGAAATGACTTCAGGCAGCAGGATGTTGTAATGTAGATATCCTAGGGTTGGTGTTGTCAATCAGATGGACCAAATAATCATGTTATTCAGAATTTTGATTCCAGATATGTCCATTACATTACAGTGCCTATTGTATATAGTTACTATAAATACAGGATTAAGTAAGATTGCTAACAGGACACAGGGTTGTGGACTTGCTTTCAAGGGTAAAAGTTAAGACAAATATAATGTCAACATTTAAGATGCAACTGAGGGAAAAGCAAATCGAAAGATATGAAAACAAGGTGGATAAATGTGATTGGGAAAGATGAACACTAACTGTTGAATGCAGGTCCTGGCTGTGAATTCTGGCCATAGGAGCAGAACAGGTGCAGGAATTCTGCAGCGAGTATGCCTTCTGCTGACTCCAAAAGGTTTGTCTACCATGACTTTGTTTGCTGCCAACATGGTGCGTAAGCAGTTGTGCTGTTTTATTCTGTAACGTCAATGCAAGTGATGGAATAGGCAGCAAAGAGGGAAGATCCCCACAGTTTCTGAATCTCCCAAAAGCCTGTGATTGACAAAAAGCCCAGAGCTGCAAACATAGAATATGGAGTTGGTAATCCAGAATTGTGGTATGTATTGGGTAGATCTGTCACAATTCTGATCCTTGGAAATTGCAGGGAGGCTGAACCTGATTGTCCACCTGCCACCAGGCTGAACCTGGGTGAATGGTTTCAGGATCCAGTTTAGGCCTCATGCTGTTGACATCATTGGTTACTGCACATGTGCAGACAAGTGTGCATGCACAAATAGGTATCCATGGCCACCTTGCACTAGCAGGAGATGCATCATTTACAATACACAGGAGTGTGATGGAATACACTCCATTTGCCTAGATGAGCGCAGCTCCAATAACATTTAAGAAGCTCAATCAACACCATCCCGGGCAAAGCCCAATTGATTGGCACCCTATCGACAAACATTCACCCTCTCCACCATTGATGTGCAGCGACAGCAGTTTGTACTATCTACAAGATGTATACCAGCAACCCACCAAGCCCCTTTGACAACACGTTCTAAACCTGCGACATCTACCACCTCAAAGTCAAGGATGGCAGATACAGGGGAAGACCATAACGTGGCACAGTGGTAGTGTTAGCACTGCTGCCTCTCAGCATCAGGGACCCGTTTCAATTCCTGGCTTGGTTCTCCCTGTGTCTGTATGGGTTTCCTCCAAGTGCTCCAGTTCTCTCTCTCAGCCCAAAGATACGCGGGTAAGATTGTTTGGCCATGCTAAATTAACCCTTGTTTCGGGAGGGTTAGCAGGGTAATTACGTGGGTTTACGGGAATAGGGTGGGATTGTTGTTGTGCAGGCTTGATGGGCTAAATGGCCTCCTGTACTATAGGGATTCTAAGTTCTAGCCTAAGCCACTCACTGTTCTGATTTGGAGATATAATTACTGTTCTTTCAGTGTCACTGGATCAAAATCCTGGAATCCCACTGGTAAAGAGATCAAGAACGAGAGAGCACAGATTTAAAATGATTTGCAAAAGAAACAGTTGTGCTTTGGGTGTGAAATGAATTGCCTGGACGCGTGCTGGAGGCAGGTTCAGTCGGGCATTAGTTGATTATTTGAACAGAAACACTATACGGGGTTATGGGGAAAAGCCTGGGAATGCCTTAATACTGGTTTGGTGAGCCAGTACAGATTTGATGGACGAAATGGTCTCCTGTACTGTAACAATTCTATGATTTTGAATTCGCTTCTGGACAGCACTGAGTCCTCCTAAACCACATGGACAGCAGCACTTTTAAGTTGAGTAGGAGCTCTTTCACACACACAGTCGTGAATCTGTGGAATTCCCTGCCCAGTGAAGCAGTTGAAGCTACCTCATTGAATGTTTTTAAGGCAAGGATAGATAAATTTTTGACTAGTAAAGGAATTAAGAGTTATGGTGAGCGGGCAGATAAGTGGAGCTAAGTCTATGAAACTATCAGCCGGAATCTTACTGAATGGCGGAAGCGGGCTTAAGGGCCAGATGGCTTACTCGTGTTCCTAGTTCTTATGTAACTTTTAGGAGTGGGCAGCAATGTAATGTTGACTCTCCATGAAAATCAAAACAAACAGTTTTAAGGTCTGCGCTGCATATCTGGCTACACGATCTGATTGGTCTCAGCTTGGTTTAGTTGATGGTTCTCTTGTTCTTTGGCTGAAAGGATTGTGGGTTCCACTCCACTCCACTCCAAAGAGTGCAGAGTTCAGGCAGACACTCCACTGCAGCACTGAAGGAGTGTTGTCAGAAACAGATGAGCTTGTCGTTCACACAGTTTGCTGTTTTTTTGTCCTGTGTTATTGCAGACAACTGCTAAAATCTGCCTGCTCTGTTGTGAAGATGTAATTAAGTACCAGGTTCAGCCATATAAAAGACATTCTCTTCCTGTGTCAGCAATCTTACCTTGCAGACAAAACTTGATTGAGTGATTGGTTCAACAGTTGATAAGGTTCCATTTGTGGTGATTAGGATTCATTGTGTGCTGAACAGATAATCAGTTTTGTGACCTTGGTCAGTATTCACCATTGCAATGAGTAGGGTTTACACTGCTCGTGGTGTTAGGAGGTCTTTGATTTCCATTGCTTTTAAAATATTCAGACACCACAGACTAGTGGCTACACATTTACAGTTCACTATCTTAAACCCATGCTGCGACCTTGGCAGCTGTGACCTTGTAGGTCACTTCTGAGAGCTAAGGGACAGTTGTTTGTCATTATTTGCCAATTTGTCATCAATTATTGAAACGGAACTCTAGACAATCAGTCCAGTAAGAAGTCTCTCAACACCACATTAAAGTTCAACAGGATTATTTGGTAACACAAGCCACTAGCTTTTGGAACATGGCCTTTGCATCAGATGAGTGGGATTTCAGTTCACAAACGGTGCATATAAAGACTCAAACCCAATTTACAAAATAATGGTTGGAATGCGAATCTTGATAGGTAATCAAGTCTTAAGGTGCAGACAATGTGAGTAGAGAGAGGGTTAATCAGGCCACTGGCAGGGATCAGCATTTAGTCATTTGTTAAAGGGTTGATGTTTTTTGTTGCTCCTCCCAGTTATTTGTTAAGCTAATTGCCTTCCTCCCTCCCTCCCTTTCCTGTTACTTTGTGACTGTAGTGAAATTCTTGTGTCTGTCTTCTACCATAGGTTCGTGACTTGAGCAGCCGCCTGGCCCAGTCCCAGAAGGCGCTTGATGAGCTGGCAGATGAGCATGAGGCAGCTGTGCCTCTTTGGGAAGGAAAGCAGAAAGAACTGGAGAAGAATCTCCACACCACACTGTCAGAGAAGGTAATAACTTCTCGGGAGAATATAAACAGAACAATCTGGGTTAAGAGGAGGAGATTGAGGGTGTGAACAGATTTTTGTCAGAGTACAATTAAACATAGAACATTACAGCGCAGTACAGGCCCTTCGGCCCTCGATGTTGCGCCAGCCAGTGGACCCTCTAACCTAAACTATTCCAATTTCATCCATATGCCTATCCACCGAACATTTGAATGCCCCCAAAGTAGGCAAGTCCACAACTGCTGCAAGCAGGACATTCCACGCCCTCACCACCCTCTGTGTGAAGAACCTGCCTCTGACATCCGTCCTATAACTACCACCTCTTAATTTAAAGTTATGTCCCCTCGTGTTGGTCATCACCATCCGATGAAAAAGGCTCTCACTATCCACCCTATCCAATCCCTTGATCATCTTGTACGCCTCAATTAGGTCACCGCGTAACCTTCTTCTCTCTAATGAAAATAACCTCAGGTCCCTCAGCCTTTCCTCATAAGGCCTCCCCACCATACCAGGCAACATCCTGGTAAACCTCCTCTGCACCCTTTCCAATGCTTCCACATCTTTCTTATAATGCAGCGACCAGAACTGTACGCAATACTCCAAGTGCGGCCGCACCAGAGTTTTGTACAGTTGTAACATAACCTCATGGCTCCTAAATTCAATCCCTCTACCACTAAAAGCTAACACACCGTACGCCTTCTTAACAACTTTATCAACCTGGGTGCCAACTTTCAAAGAGCTATGTACTTGTACCCCAAGATCCCTCTGCTCGACAACACTATTAAGGGTCCTTCCATTAGCCCTATATTTCATATGCCTGTTATTCCTACCAAAGTGAATCACCTCACACTTATCCGTATGGAATTCCATTTGCCACCTCACGGCCCAGCTCTGCAACCTATCTATGTCCCTCTGCAAACTGTAACATCCATCCTCGCTGTCTACAACTCCCCCCACTTTGGTATCGTCAGCAAATTTTCTAATCCAACCCTCTACACCCTCATCTAGGTCATTTATAAAAATGACAAACAGCAGTGGCCCTAAAACAGATCCTTGAGGTACACCACTTGTAACTGCACTCCAGGTTGAATATTTCCCATCACCCACCACCCTCTGTCTTCTATCAGCTAGCCAATTCCTAATCCAAACTGCTAAATCACCTTCAATCCCATGCATCTGCACTTTCTGCAGTAGTCTACCATGGGGAACCTTATCAAACGCTTTGCTAAAATCCATATACACTACATCAACTGCCTTACCCTTATCTACCTCTTTGGTCACCTCCTCAAAAAACTCAATAAGGTTTGTGAGGCACGACGTACCCTTCACAAAACCGTGCTGACTATCCCTAATCAATTTATTTCTCTCTAGATGCTTATAAATCCTATCCCTTCTAATTCTTTCCAAGACTTTGCCCACAACAGAAGTCAGGCTCACCGGTCTATAATTTCCAGGATGGTCCCTACTCCCCTTTTTGAACAAAGAGACAACATTTGCCATCCTCCAGTCTTCCGGCACTATACCTGTAGCTAACGACGACATGAAGATCAAAGCCAAAGGCTCTGCAATCTCCTCTCTAGCCTCCCAGAGAATCCTGGGTAAATCCCATCTGGTCCAGGGGACTTATCAATTTTCATACCCTCAAGATTCGCTAACACCTCCTCCTTATGAACCTGAATCCTACCCAGTCTACAACCTGGTATCGCAGTATTCTCCCCGACAACATTGTCTTTCTCCTGCGTGAATACTGACGAAAAATACTCATTCAGTGTCTCTCCTATCTCCTCAGGCTCCACGCACAACTTTCCACTGCTATCTCTGACTGGCCCTAATCTTGCCCTAACCAATCTTTTATTATTTATATACCTGTAAAAAGCTTTAGGATTCTCCTTAATCCTATCCGCCAAAGTCTTCTCGTGTCCTCTTCTAGCTCTTCTCAACTCCCTCTTTAGCTCCTTCCTGGCTGATTTCTAGCTCTCCATTGCCCTAACTGAGCCTTCACGTCTCATCATTATATAAGCCTCCTTCTTCCTCTTCACCAGAGATTCAACTTCCCTAGTACACCATGGTTCCCTCACTCGACCACTTCCTCCATGCCTGGCAGGTACATATTCATTAAGGACATGCAGAAGCTGTTCCTTAAATATGCTCCACATTTCAGATGTCCCCAGCCCCTGCAATTTCCTGCTCCACCCTATGCATCCTAAGTCTCTCCTAATAGCCTCATAATTACCTTTCCTCCAGCTATAACTACTGTTATTTGGTACGTGCCCATCCCTTTCCATCACTAAGGTAAACGTAACCGAATTGTGGTCACTATCACCAAAGTGCTCACCCACCTCCAAGTCTAACACCTGGTCAGGTTCATTACCCAATACCAAATCCAATATAGCCTCACCTCTTGTTGGCCTATCTACATACTGAGTCATGAAACCTTCCTGCACACATTGAACAAAAACTGACCCCTCTAACGTACTTGAACTATAGCTTTTCCAATCTATATTAGAAAAGTTAAAGTCCCCCATTACAACTACCCTGTTACTTTCACACCTATCCAGGATCAACTTTGCAATCCCTTCCTCTACTTCTCTGGAACTTTTTGGAGGCCTATAAAAAACTCCCAACAGTGTGACCTCTTCTTTCTTGTTTCTAATCTCAGCCCACACTACCTCAGCAGACAAGTCCACATCAAACGTCTTTTCTGCCACCGTAATGCTGTCCTTAACTCACAATGCCACTCCTCCCCCTCTTCTACCACCACCTCTGCTCTGACTGAAACATCTGAACCCCGGAACCTGCAACAACCATTCCTGCCCCTGCTCTATCCACGTCTCTGAAATGGCCACAACATCGAAGTCCCAAGCACCAATCCAGGCTGCAAATTCATCCACCTTATTGCGTATGCTCCTCGCATTAAAGTATACACACTTCAAACCACCCTCCCGTTTGCCACTATACTGCTGCGACCTAGGGAGGGTAATATTGTAAATTGGCTTCTGTAAGTAAATTCTGGACACCCCCCAAACACCCCCGGCTCCACCCTGCGTGCAGAGAGGCTGTACAGACTTGGAGTCGGTTAAGCAATGGGTGTTGAGGAATATAATGCTCTTTCTCACTACTTCTGCACTCATCAAAAAAATCCACTGTCATCCTCCAGAAGGCAAATCAGTCAATTTTCTATTATGGTCTCTGCATCACATTGCTGGTTTGGTGCTTGGGAGAAGGAAATGCATTTTAAGTTGAGGCGTTAAATTTATATCTGCCTGGCTGTAGAAGAAGCATGTGTATTATTGAAGATCATTAAGAGAATTCTCCTGACAGCCAGTACAACAGGAATTAGATTGTGGCCATTCACCTTGCTCATTGCTTTTGCAATTTCCTTGTGCTGGACATTATTTTTACATACTTCAAAAGTGCTTTGTTAAACGAGTGTTAATTAAAAGTTAGGATTCAGGTGCAGTTAAATCACAAAGTCCTCCAGTTTTGCAACGCTCAAATTCTGGCCTCTTGCGCAGTCCTGTGTTTTCAATTGCTGAGACCCTCAACTTGAAATTTCCTCCTTAAACAGCTCCACCTTTTGTTCCATCTTGAGTGAGCCTTAAAACCTGCCTTTCTGACCAAACATTGGTCATCAGTTCTAATATTTTCTTATGTGCTTCAGTCTGCTTGTGTTTTGATATTGCTCCTGTGTTGTGTGAAATATTTAAATATATTCAGGATGCGGTTCCATGTCTCAGGACTGAATGGTGTGTTTCTGTTTTGATGCAACATGCTGAGGATGATAGACACAGTGACACAGTACACAGTGGTTATCACTGCTGCCTCAACAGCACCAACGATCTGGGTTTGGTTCCTGACTTAGGTGACTGTGTGGAGTTTGCACATTCTCCCCATGTCTGTGTTGGTTTCCTTCCACAGTCCAAAGTGCGCAGATTAGGTGCATTGGCTGTGCTAAATTGTCCCTTAGTGACTCATGATGCGTAGGTTAGAGAGATTGGTGGGGATATATATGGGGTTACGTGGAGAGGGCCTATATAGATTCATCATCAGTGCAGACTCGATGGGCTAAATGGCCTCCTTCTGCACTGTAGGGATTGTGTGGTTTCTGAGACATGGTGTAAATGCAAGTTATTTGAAGAATGGTCTGATTTCAGTTCTAACTTTCTCCCCTGGTTTTTTGAGGTGCACTATTCTTTGCATTTCCTTGGGGGCTCATTTAGTTTTTGTGTGTTTTTGGTTTTTCTGTGATGTCTGACAGAAATTGATGGAAGAAAAAATACAAATCCTGGAAGGAAAGGTTTCCTTGATGAAGGATCAACTGAAGGCAGCTGGGGAAAGCTCCAGTGAGATGAAAGGCGAGGTCATGGGTGACATTCTCCAGGTATGTCATTTGATATCAAATACCTGAGAAATTGTGCTACTTGAAGAAGTCCAAACAGTTTGTCTGGTTTGCAAAGCAGTTTCAGCTTTCTGGGGAGAGTTCCAGATTTCCACTATCCTTTTATGTGTTTAAAATGCTTTGTGACAATCACTGCTCAATGGCCTTGTTAATGTTGAGGTTTCTTGCTCTGTCAGAGGGAATAATTTCTCCTTATCTGCTCTGTCTAGTTCTTCTAAATATCTTGAGCAGATTATCCCTTAGTTCTCATTACTTGAGGGAATAAGATTAATTTAAAGTTTTGGTTTGTGTGATTTACTGTCCCTCCTGGTCTCCTGTTGTTGCAGTTGGAAGCTCTCAAAATGGAAGTATCACAGCTGAAGGCCAAAGCTGCAGAACTGGAGCAGGAGAGCACACTTCACAAAGAGGAGAAGAACCAGCTGGCCGAGACTGTTAGCAGCCTCCAGCAGTCCATCAAGGAGCTGGTCGAGCAGAAGGATATGCTCGAGCAAGTTGCACGGGGTCAGGAGGAAAGGCTGACTGGGCAGCTGGATGCCTTAAACGTGGAGATCATGAAGCTGAACAATTCCTTGATGCAAAAGGACCTGGAACTGGAGGAGGAGAAGAAGCTGAGGCGCCAGCTTGCTGATGATGCACAAAGCAAAGAGAGGGCCGTCCAGCAAACCATCCTGGATCTCAGTTCAAAGGTAGAGACGCTGGGTGAGACCCTGAGGGTAAAAGAGGAGGCACTGCAGACTCTTGAGAGAGACGTGGGAGCCGAGCGAGAGAGTACATTGAAGCAAATGGCAGCGCTGAAAGAGGAATCTGAGCGGCTTTGCAATGAGAAGGCTTCAGTCATCACACAGTGCGAGACATTGAAGGCCGAGAAAGAGGCTGAGCTGGAGTCGCTCACCCAACAGATCCAGGCTTTGACAAGCAATCAGCTGGACATGGAAAACCTCAAGAACGAGAGGGACAATCTGATGCAGAAGGTAGAAGCATTGGGCACTGAAATTGTGGAGATGACATCCAAAAACCAGAGTCTCCAGTCTGCCTGTGAAGCACACAAGCAGAGCCATTCTGATGAGGTTGCAGCTCTTCAGACAAAACTACAGGAGGCTGAAAGCACCCTGGAAGAGCACAAGAACAAATTGGCAGGTCTTGACGTCAGCCTTCAGAATGTCAAGACCCTGCAGGAACAGCTCACTTCCCTGCAGGAGACTGTCAGTGAGCTGGAAAATGAGAAGAAGCATTGGGAGGAGGGTCACACCGTGGAAACTGAGCGCCTTTCCCAATTAACACAGCAAGTGAAGGGGCTAACGGAGGAGCTTAATCAAGCTAAAGCCCAGTTAGCTGAAGAACTGAAGCACCACAAGGCGGCTGTAGATCAAATGAAGCAGTCTATGAACGAACAGATAGAAAGATCTGCCAAGCTGCAGAGTGAGCTTTCTGATGCATTGAGAATGGTTGGAGAGAAGGAAAAGGAAGAAGAAAAGCTCCATGAAGACATTGCATCTTGGAAGAAAAAGTTTGAGGCTGTTCAAGAAAAGCAGGTTAATATGGAAGAGGTTATTGTGGGCTTAAAGGAAGAGCGGGAAAAGGCCCAGGCTGAACTTTTGGAAGAAAAGGCCAAAAGCAATGGGCTTGAGGTCCAGATAAATCAGTTGAATGATGAGGAACAGAGGAAAGCCACAGCGCTACAGAAGGACCTTTGTGATGCACTCTCAAAAATGAAGGAAAAAGAGGCATTGGAGAGCAAGGCCCGAGCTGAAGCAGTGAGCTGGCAAGAGAAGTTTGAAGCTGCTCAGAAAGAAGCATCTCTGCGCCTATCACAAGTGGAGGAGGAGGCTAGAAGAAACGCAGATGAGCGAGACCACATTCAGAAGGAGCTCTCTGACGCGAGGGCAAAGGCAGCTCGCCTGGAGGAACAGGTGAACCAGACCGGCAGTGAGCAACAGGAACGATTCTCTGAGCTAGAGGCTAGTCTTGCCAGTGCAAGGCAGGCAGCAAGAGAGGAGGAGGCACAGAGACTGGAGTTACGCACAGAGATTGAGACACTGCGCAGCCAGCTGGTGGAGCTGAGAACAGCTCAGGCTGAGAGCCTGGCTAAGGCAGAGGAAGAACAGTGCAAATTGTTAGAAGAGAAAGATGCAGCCAAGGTCGAACTGGAGGCTGAAAGGGCACGCAAACTTGAGATGGAGACCAGGTTGAAGCAGTCTCTGAGTGAGCAACAGGAGCGCCTTGTGGTGTTGCAACATGAGATCTCCAGTGCTCACACTGCCAGAGAGAAAATGGAGACGGAGGAGAAACTGATGAGAGGCAATGTTGAAAAGTGGCAGGAGCAGAGCAGGCACCAGCAAGCAAAGATCAATGAACTCCAAATAGAAGTATCAACCATGAAAAACATGAAGGAGAAGATAGTCAGCCAGGAACGAGAGATGCTGCGTTATGCTGAAGTCCTGAGTAAGAAGGAGAAGGAGCTGCTTGAACTTGGATCTAAACTGCAAGCAGGCGAAGTGGCTGTCCAACAGCACAAGGAGAGAGTGGATTCCGCTGAAAAGGAACTCTCCAAAGCCCGCAACCTCTGCCAAGAAAGGCAGAGCGATATCAAGGCACTTAAGTCACAGGTGGCTGAACTGGAGCAGAAATGTGAAGAACAACAGTGTGTTATTTCCCAACTGCAGACAGAGAAAACAACGCAAGGTTCGCACAGCCAAGAGCACTTGACGGTGCTACAGGGCGAGCTGTCGTCACTCCGTGGCTTGCTCAAGGAGAAAGAAGCGATAGAAAGGGCCTTGAAGGAAAAGGTGGCCCTGCATCTGGAGGAACTCTCGAAGCAGAAGGAAAAAGTTTCTGCCCTTGAGATGGAAATCCCAACTTGGCAGCAAAAATCTGTAGAGGAGCAGAAGGAAAACGCGAAGCTGAGGGAGAAAATGGCTGCAGAGATGGAGACGAGCAGGAAGTTACAGGAAACCGTGGAAGCCTTGAGGATGGAGCAAGCCTCTGAGGCACAAAAGAGAGGCTGTGCTGTAGAAGCTGCAAAGCTCCAAAACACGGCCCTTAAAGAGGCGATCGCCGCCCAGAAGCAGGTGGCCGAGAGGCTTCAGGAGGAGCTGGCTACCAGGAAACAGGCAGAGACGACACTGGAACGCCAAGTGCAAGCAGACCAACAGCGGTATGCCCACAAAGAGCAGGAGCTGCTGCAGCTGCGTGGTGAGCTGGCAGAGGCCCAGGCTGCAATGCAGGCAGCCGAGTCTCAGCACAAGGAAGAGCTCAAGCGGCAGGAAAGGCTCCTGAGTGAGCTGAAAGCACAAGCTGCACAACTGCCGGCTCTGAAGGAGCGCTGCCAGGAGCAAGAATGGGAGGTACAACGACTCCAGCAAAGCAGCAGCCAGCTGAGCTCTGAATCTGGCCTGGCTCGTGGGAGGCTGGAGGCAGAGCTGGCCAAGGCCCAGGAAGCACACACCAAAGAGCTGAACCATCTGATGTCCCGCCACGCTGAGCAGGAGGCAGCCTTCAAGGCAAGGGAAGAGGACAGCAGGAAGAGAGTGGAAGAAGCGACCAGCAAGTACGAGAAGGCAAAGCTCATGGTTCTGGACGAGAGGCGCAAACATCTGGATGAACAGCAGAAGCTGAGCTCGCAGGTAAATTAATTATTCTGTACTAAACAAAAATCTCTAACTGCTTATTTTTGTTCTCAAATCCAGCTCTGCCTCCACAGCCCCCATTAAGATGTTAGAATTTGTTATATTGCCTTTCCAAAATGCATCACTTTTGTGTTGCATAACTGCATCTGCCCATTTCACCCAGTCTACCTTTGTCCTATTTGAAGTTTCTTATTATTCTCACTGTTCACTTCATTTCCAAGGTAACTAGCAGTCAACCTGTCTCCTGTTTGGGTTCACATCAGTGCATTGCAATTAAACACACTATATTTGATGGATGAAGTAATGGAGCAAACTTTAACACAGTTACAGATATAACTATAAAAAATAGCTATCCAGTTTCTCTCACTCTTGAAAGCCAGGCTGCTTTTAAGCACTTTAATTCACCCACATCAAAGGTACTCGACTCCTCAATATGTACGAGTTCCCAAATCCAGCTTTGAAAACTGTCGTCTCGTGTAAACAATTGTAGTTTTTTATTCTAAAGCATATTTCCCTTAAATAGGACTTTCTGATCAAACTGCTCTTAACCTCTTTGAAAGGCAGGCTTTATTAACAGTTCATTATTCACTGGATCTCCTTCTGTGTTTGATACACTGGCCACTAAAGTTACATCTCAATTGCTCATTGTTGTTACTACCACTTTTCCCTCTGCCTGAGTCTTTTCACAAGTGTTCAAGATGCTAAATAAACCAGACTTTCATCTCCGTGCAATGCACGCCAGTAGGAAGAAGGGAACGTCATTTCGTGCTCAAGCCGAGTCCACCATTTCAAGGACATCATGGCTGATCTGTGACCAAGCTCCTTAGTCCTTCCTTTTGCCCCATTCTCTTAATACTTTCAGATAACAAAAAGCAATCTCAGATTTAAAATGAACAATTGATTTAGGATCAGTTGTCATTTGTGGAAGAAAGTTTTAGACTTCTACCACTTTTTGCAGGGTCATTTCCTGATTTAATTGCTGAAAGGCTCTGATTTCTAGCCTGCACACCCAGTGCTACATTCCCCAGCCAACAGAAATTGTTTCTCTCAATCTACCTGTAATATCCTAAAATCCTTGGTCAGATATCCCCTTTTCCCTTCCTATTGTGTACGCCATTAATTAACAAACACTCTGCGTAGTTGAGGCCCCAGCTCAGTTATTTCCAGACGTCACAAGGCACGTTCCGTCAATAAGATCATCTGGTCATTAGCCCTCTTTTCTGTTTCCAATTCGTCCAGTTTCTGAACTAGAAGTAATTTGTTAAAGTGCCGCACAACAGACTTGTAGACAAAGTTAGAGCTCATGGGGAAAAAAGGGCCAGCAGCAACATAGACATCAAATTGACTCGTACAAAACTGGCTGTCTCTGACCAACTGAAAATATTCAGCTGTTCGTTCACCTAGGAATTTCCCATTAACAACTGTTTGGCTTAAGTGATATATAGTTTCCTGGTTTCCCCACTAACCTTAAACGGTGGGTCATAGGAATAGTTCCTGAATTGAGAACATAGATTTAAGGCATCTGCCTTAAAGCATTTGCATCTATTTTGTTTAAAATTCTTGGGTAGAAACCAATCTGGACTGGGGTGCTTTTCACTCTTCAGTGTCATTCTTTCCATTATTATTAACTTGCTTAGGTTAGTTTTGGCGAGTGCTGATTCAATACTAAAATCTCTAACATTGCAAGATGCCCAGTTTGTATGTGACTCTCTAGGAATGTCTACTACAACTTCCTTCGTCTGCAAGGTTTGAAATTGTGTTCTGTATACAGAAGTCTAGATCATTAGAAGCAGCGGTGGCACTCTATGCACGTTATGTCCTAAATTGTAACACTCTCTATTCTTGTGGCTAACAGTTGAGCTCTGCCTGCTCTAACTCTGGAACAATTCATTCCCTCTCCTGTGCAGGTTGAAGATCTGCAGAAGAAGCTGGCCACGGAGAACCAGAAGGTAAAAATGTTGCTTTATGTTGACTGTGCGTGACTATGAATGGTGCTCATAACTTGTGCCTTGAGAAACAGCAGAGCAGAAGTCAGCCATTTGGCACTCGAGCCTGTTCTGCATTCAGTTACTTGACAGCTGATGTGTGCTTCATTCCACTTTTCCAGTGATGTCCTTTAACTATCAGAAATCCATTAATAACGTGCTAGAAAACGTAAATCAATCCCAGCGTGCACAACGTTTTGGGTGTCTTCAACAATGCTCAGCAAGCACAATGGCAGCCATTTGTGCTATCTACAAGGTGCGTGGCAACAAGTCACCAAAGTTCTTTAGAGAGCACCTTTCAAAGTCACAAACTCTATCACCTAGATGCACAAGACAGCAGACATGTGGGAACGTTAGCACCTGCAAGTGCCCCTCTGAGCCAGTCACCAACCTGACTTGGAAATATATCATCGTTCCTTCACTGTCACTGGGTTAAATCCTGGTCTAGCCAGCCACGCTCCTATCCTGTGAAAAAATTCTAAAAATATCGTTACTAGGTTTGTCAAACAGCTTTCCTGGAAAGTGAGAGAGAGGCGTGTCTCTTTTCCAGGACTAAAGTAGCATTCAGCAATGAGTGGAGAATTCACTTCTGTTTTGGTTGACAGAAGATAACAAAGGTCTGCATTCATATAGAGACTTACATGACCAGAGAATATCCAAAAGTGTTTTATAGCCAATGACACACTTATTGAAATGTAGTCACTATTGTAATATTGGTAACGTGGTAGCCAATTATTGCACAGAAAACTCACAGAAAAAGCAGTGTGTTTGGATTGTTGGTTGAGGGACAATATTGGCCACGGAATACTGTTCTTCAAAATAATGGCCATGGATTTTTTTTTACATAAGTGCAAGAAGGCAGATTGTGACCTTACCTGAGAGTAACATAATTGATTCCTTAGCAAAGGGTCAAAATATTTTTAGCCTCTCCAATGTCAGTTGCAAAAGTTGTCAGTGACAGAGGTGGCTCTGTGGGTTGTCGTCAACTGTCTTTCAGTTTGTGAATGTGTCTACTAAGAGTCTTGAGTTTTTGCCAGGGATCTCAGTGTGACTGAACAGGCCAATTCCCCACCTGCTAATCCTTGGGCATGTCCCCCAAGATAGTGGCTTCCAGAATGCAGGATTTGCTTCCTTTTCTTTCTGCCAACACTCTGTCTCATCATTAAGGCACATATATTTGGGCTGCCAAGTTCATGGCCTTGTCCCTATTGCCAGTCCTCCATCACCATTGGACTTGGCTGTGGACTCTGGTAGAAGCATGCACATGACTTTCATAGAATCGTAAAATCCCAAAGAAGCCATTCAGTCTGAGCCTGCACCAACAATAATCCCACCCAGGCCCTATTCCAGTAACTCCATGTATTTACCCTACTAGCCCCCTGACACTGAGAGGCAATTTAGCATGGTCAAACAACCTAACTTTTATGTCTTTGGACTGTGGGAGCACCCGAGGAAACCCAGACAAATATGTGGAAAAACACAATATAGACAACCCAAGGCCGGAATCAAATCCGGATCCCTAGTGCTGTGAGGCAGCAGTGCTAAACACCGTGCCACCACTTTGCTTAATGTGGACAGATGGGTTCGCAGTCAGATTTTGGAGATGTATCAAATCATGATGGCCAGCAGCATATTGCCATTGTAGCTTTTTGACGGTCTTTACAATCAGTGAGGTGTCTACTCGCCTTTTGTTTATTCTGCCACTGAGGACTTTTTGGATCACACTTTTCAGGCACCTCCCCCTGACTTTGCCACCTTAAGTGGCACTACCACGAGCAAGGAGTCTGAATGTATCGCTCAAGGATCATTGAAAGAGCACAGGCCTCTTCTCCACGTCAAATCTCTGAAGGGGACTCTGTAGGCAGCATTCTTATAGCCGAGTCAGGATCATGAATTAAGCCTCACTCCAAAAGCCAGGGTGAACAATCCAGGCTTATAGCCTTGGTGCAGAGGGAAAGCTGAGCTCTCAAGGTTCGATATTTTGGAGGAACCTGAGGCCTCAAGTGGACAAAGAAGATCCCACCATTTTGAAGAACAGCAGGGGAGTTCTTCCCATTATCCCATTGCTGACTTGTGAAGGTTTTGTAGGAAGATTGGTTACTACGTTTCCTACACTACAACCATGGAGTCACGTCAGTGACTGTAAAGGTCTTTAGAGGCTGGTCACGAAAAACACTGAAGAAATGTAGGTCTTTATTTCTCCAAAGACCTGGCATAAGCCGAATATTCTGTACAGGTCTCAGTTCCGCGTCCTCACATTGTGAAGCCCCTTGCTGACTGGCTGCTGGTTGCTCAGAGCGTCCAAGTTCTGCTAATGGGAAACTGTTTTATTCCAGGTTGCAGATCTGAATCAGAAGTTAGCCCAGCACGATACAACAGCTAAAAGTAAGCTGCAGAAACTCAAGGTAAGACACTGGAACGCCGAGTACCTCATAGCTTTGCTTGGGACTACTGGTTAGCAATCTCATCATTCTGCCTCCCTATTAAATCTGGGTGTCTATCAGGCTTGTCCAGTACCAATTACTGATTAGCTACACACTGTTTTAGCTACCTGGGCTAATTTAGTAGCAAATACACACATTAAATCAATGTATATCTAATAACAGAAGACACATTCATTTCTGTAGCACTCTTCACAACCTCAGGAACCCCAAAGTGTTCTATAATATACAAGGACGTTTACAAGCATTGTCACTGTAGGAGGGAATGTGGCAGCCAGTTTATGCACAACAGTTCCCACAAACAGATTAGATAATCTGATTTTGTTGTTTAGAGATAACCGTCAGCCAAAGCACCTGCTTGTTAAAATAGTCCATAAAATCCGTACGGTGCCGAAGGAGGCAATTTGGCTCATCGAGTCTACATCAATCACAATCTCACCCAGACTCTATCCCCATAACCCCATGCATTTTTTTTTAAAGAGCAACACAGCACGGGAAACAGGCCCTTCGGCCCAAAGAGCCCGCGCCGCCGTCATAACTATATAGTAGCAATTCCATTATCCTATTCTAAATTTAGGTTATTCCTAATATGGAAGACTCTTACTATAGGGACAATTTGTTTCCCAATCAGCCTAAGAGCGAATTTTTGGGTTGTGGGAGGAAACCGGAGCGCCCGGAGAAAACCCACGCAACCACGGGGAGAACGCGCAAACTCCCGCAGACACCGGCCCAATTCCAAGTGTCTGCACAGCTACAGCGATAGTCACTGAGCTGTCATGGTGCCCTTCAGATGGTCCAGATAAAGCACTCATTTACGACATGAAGCACCAGGCAACCCATGAATCAACATCCAAGAGCTGTCCTCGCACCACCTGCCGAATGCATGCTCCTTGTTGGTCAAGTATGGACCGAATTACCTGTGGAAAAAAAGCCATAGTTAAACAGTCCTACTATATCCCTCTATCTGCATACCGCTCATGTGGCTGTCCAAGAGACCCTTAAACAGCCCTAGCGTGCCTGCTCCCACCACCTTACTCGGCAGTGCATTCCACACCCCCACTACCCTTTGTGTGAAAAACTGCCCTCTAATATTCGTCTATACATAGCCCCCCTCACCCTAAGGCCATGACCCCTCGTCCTATCCATTTCTAAAGGTGGAAAAAGTTTACCTCCATTTACTCTATCTATACCCCTTATAATCTTATACACCTCTATGAGATCCCCTCTAAGCCGACGTCTTTCAAGGGAAAACAACCCCAGTCTATTTAATCGTTCCTCATAAGACAGTCCTTCCATACCAGGCAGCATCCTGGTAAACCTCCTCTGCACTCTCTCCAAGGACTCCACATCCTTCCGATGGAATACTGCGTCCAGTTCTGGTCGCCGTACTAAGTGAGGCCTAACCAACGTTCTATACAACTGCAACATCAAACTCCTACTCTTGTATTCTATACCCTTTTCTATGAAAGCTAACATACTATACGCCTTCTTTATCACCTTCTCCACCTGTGAGGACACCTTCAGAGACTTGTGAACCTGCACCCCCAAGTCTCTCTGCATCTCTATGCTCCGTATAGTTTTACCTTTTATCCTATAACTCTCTTCTACGTTTTTCCGGCCAAAATGCATCACCTCGCATTTATCCGGATTAAATTCCATTTGCCATCTATCTGCCCAGTCTACCAACCTGTCTATGTCCTGTTGTATTGCCTGGCACTGCTCCTCTGTACCCGCCAATCCAAGCATCTTAGTGTCATCAGCAAATTTGCTGATCTCACCACCTACCCCAACTTCCAAGTCGTTTATGTAGACCACAAATAGAAGAGGACCTAGTACTGAGCCTTGTGGCACTCCACTAGTGACAGGCTTCCAGCCGGAAAAAGAGTCTTCCACTACTACCCTCTGCCTCCTCCTCCCGAGCCCAGTTTTCGACCCATCTACATACCCGACCCTGTATCCCATGCGCCTTCACCTTCTCTATCAGTCTACCATGAGGAACCTTGTCAAACGCCTTACTGAAATCCATGTAGACGACATCAACAGCATGTCCTTCATCAATTGTTTTTGTCACTTCTTCAAAAAATTTACCCTGCTCATCCCCCTGACTTTAAGGGACAATTTAGCATGGCCAATCCACCTAACCCGCACATCTTTGGGCTGCAGGAGGAAGTTTATCACCTTGTCCATCACATGGGAATTGTAGCAGGGGGTGGGGGAATGAGCGGATCATGCAAAGGTCCAATAACCGGGCAGGATATTTTAGTTTTGGGGTGGGTGTGGCCAGAAAATCCCAACCTGAGACTCTAAGAGCACAATCTCATCATTATTTTATTACTGTTTGTGATGCCTTGTGCACAGATTGGCACCGTTGTTGTCTTGCATTGCAATAGCAGGGCTGTGGGACTAGTTTGGGGTTATAAAGGACCATGGGACATGGGGTTTGAATTCACAACGGCAAAAGTATAATGGGTCAAATGGCCTCCTACATTGTCTATGGCCTGCTGATTTCTTGTACATATCCAGATTGGATCAGTTACTGAGTAGATCACTCCATTCTAACTTTGTCTAACCACAAATTGCTGCACTTTAGGCACGTGACAACGAGGCGCAGGAGAGATTAGAGCAGCAAGTGGAGGAGCTCACTGCTCAGCTCGAGAAGAAGGAGGAAGTCGTACAGCATTTCAAGGCCCAGGTTTGTCCATCTGACCAAGTTCAGCCATAAACCCATGGGAGGATGTTCCATTTGAATGATGATGTGATTCAATGTCCATTACTACCCGCTGTGGGGGAGGGGTTAGTAATGGAGTATCTTAAAAGAGGATACAGAACTCAGTGTTTAGGCACTGGAAGGCAGAGTCACCACTTGGAAATGCTTTAGGGTAGAGTTGAGAGATTATAGATTTCTTGGAAGGCTATGGATATGGAGGAGGTTATAGTGATAGAGAAGGGTGGGTCGTGTAGAGATTTGAGATTGAGAATGTCAATATTAAAATCAAGGTGCTGCTGTTCCACATCGCAGGGGCAGTCTCAGGGTTAAGGGGAGGGGGAACATTCATTTCTTGTGTTTTATTGAGCCAGTGTTAGTGAGCAAACATGGTGGTGGGTGGGGGTGGGAATGAGTGAACAGCACATGTTGATCCAAACCTTGGTGCAATAATTTTTCTGGTTATGTTGTACTCCTTTGTATTTCCATCCCTAAATCCACTGAACCAGCTGGATAAGGCAAAGACTCACTACGATAGCAAGAAGATGCTGAACCTGGAGCTGACACAGAAGTTGGAGGCCACTGGGAAGAATATCTCCACTCTGGAGCAGCAGCTTGCCTCTGCGAAACAAGAGTGTGCAGATCTACGCATTGAGTCTGAGCAACTACGCAAGGACCTGCAGCAGTCAGTGAAGGAGTTGAAGGAGGCCACTCAGAAGAACAAGAGCCTTTCTGCACAGGTAGATAACCAGAACAATAATGTAGGAACCTCTAATAGAAAGAACAAGGGAGGTGCAAAGAGATAGAATCATAGAATCCCTAGAATGCAGAAGAAAGCCATTCAACCCATCGAGTCTGTACCAACCACAATCCCACTCAGGCCCTATCCCCACAACCCCCTACATTTACCCTAGCTAATCCCTCTGACACTAAGGGGCAATTTAGTATGACCAATCCACCTAATCCGCACATCTTTAGAGTGTGGGACGCACCTAGAGAAAACCCATGCAAACATGGCACTGTACGCAAGCTCCACACAGTCACCTGATCCAGGAATTGAACCCAGATCCCTGGCGCTATGACTCCTGGAGTCCACGCACACTGATCACTAAAGTGTTATAGTCGGGTGTTAAAATGATATGTAAAAGGCTAATGAGATGTTAGTCTTATGGTGGAAGGTGGGGTATTAAAGGAAGGATAATTTGCTGGAGACATACAAAATCCTGATCTCTCACCAGAAGTGGTCTAAAGTTCTAGACATCACTTCTAAACGAAAGATATCTCAGAATTGTATCCGGCTGTAGGAGGCCATTTGGTTCATCGTGTCTGCACCAGCTGTTCAAATGCGCACTATGACTTTGTGCCAACCCCTTGCCTTTGCACTGTACCCCAACATTTTCCTTTATTCAAGTAATCATCTAATGTCTTCTTGAATGTCTCAATTGAACTTGTCTCCACCAGACTTCCAGGCAGTGCATTTCAGAACCCAATCAATCATTATGTGAGAGAGTTTTTTTTTCTCAAAGCACAATTTCTTCTTTTGCAAATCACTTTAAATCTGTGCCCTCTCCTTTTTTCGAGCAGGAACAGTTTCTGCCTGTCTACTCCATTTAACTCCTTCACGACTTTTAACATCTCCTCTTAGCCGCCTTTTCTCCAAGGAGAATAATTCTCCAATCTATCCTTGTAACTGAAGTCATCATCCCTGAAACCATTCTTTAGACCCCTTTTGCACTCTCTCCAACATGTTCATATCCAAAACTGCATGCTATAATTACATATTGATCTTTTGAGGGAGTGTAATGCAGGTTGCGAGCTTGCATACTGTAGGGAGGCTGTCAAATGCTGGCCCAGAAACACTTTATGCAGTGTATGGCAGAGGTCATTCTCTCCCGTAAAACATAGATGCCAGCTGTGTTGTTGTTCTCAAATTTGACTGGAGCCTAGACATGTGGATGGAGTTAAGATGCAGATCAGCCATGAGCTAATTATATGTGAAACCTTTTGGTTTAGAAAAGACAGCTGTGGGCGAACGATGTGAGAAATGTGGTTGTGGCCCTCTCCCCAAGTGTGATTGAAATACTTGCTGCTTCTGCGTCTCTGTAGTTGTGAGAGCGAAATGATAGTTTTGTGTGCACGTGTAACAGGTGGAACTAGCTGACCAACAGCTGAGGGAACTAGAGAAGTCACGTTCAACCACTGGAACTGTGAGATCCCGTGCTGATAACCGCAGGACTTCATCTCGAGTTGGAGAATCAGAAGCTGATTTCAGCAAGGACAGTATTGAGCTGAGCGACTTGGAGGAGCCGATGTGGGAGAATACAGGGGGCAGGTAAAAAGCTTTACATTTATACAGCTCTTTGCATGACTTCTGAACATCCCAAGGTTTTTTAAGTACACTTATTAATCATAAGTATAGCTTACATTAATTTTGCAATTAAATTGCTATGAAATTCCCCAAGTACTTTACGAGCAATTAGATATATTTTGAAATGTAATCATTGTTGTAATGTAGGAAACATAGCGATCAATTTGCAGATAGCAAGCTCTCGCAAACCACAATGAGTGCCTGGAGCAACTAGATTTTGAGTAATGCTGGTGGAGGAATAGAGGAAAAGAAGAACACCTCGCCTTCTCTTCCAAAAATTATCATTGAATTCTTTAACACCCACCTGATAGGCCTTTGGTTTAATGTCTCATCCAAAAGAAAGCACCTCCCAACGGTGCAGCACTCCATCAGTTTTGCCTGGAGTGTCAGTCTGGAATCATGCACTTAAATGCCTGGAATGTAACATTAACCCACAACTTTCTGACTTGGAGGCAGGAGTGTCACTTTCTGGCTCAGACTTAATAAACTAGTTTTAAATATTGCTGTAACTTTTTTTTTTCTTTTTTTCTTGGGCATTAAGCTGAGGCCTACGTAATGGGTTTCTGCCTTGTAGTTCTTCAGTGCCAGGATCCAGAGCTCCAGAGGGGCAACAAGGTGGCACGGTGGTTAGCGTTGCTGCCTCAGTGCCAGTGACCCGAATCCAATTCCCAGATTGCGTCACTGTCCGTGTGGAATTTGCACTTTCTCCCACAGACCAAATATTTGCGGGTTAGGTGGATTGACCATGCTAAGTTGCCTCTTAGTGTCAGGGGCATTAGTTATGGTACATTTCTGAGGTTATGGGATAGGGCCTAAGTGAGATTGTGGTTGGTGCAGAGTCAATGGGCTGAATGATCTCTTGCTGCACTGTAGAGATGCCATGATTTTACATGGTGAGAGTTGTGCCCGTGTGCAAGTTGCATTCATTACAGTTCAAATAGGTTATTGTTGCACAGCAATCGTACAAAATAATTTAATGCAGGCTTCTTAATTTTGGGGATTTACAGTCTATACAAACAAATGGATAACCCATCGATATACTAAAAATGAATGAGGTATTATTAATTGTTGAGAATTAACGCAGCTCTGAATTTCTAACCTAGCTGTGAATAGAATTCTTGCTAGAACCCAGTCTGACACTGACATGGTTTTTCCTTCAGTCGTGCTCTGCTAACCTGTCTCTGCAGTATCTGTGCTAAGGAAGCCCAACATTTTTAACTTCACTTTATTCCCCAGGAGGGGCAAAGCGGCTTTCAAGACCCCTATCGCAACTCGAAAGGCAGCTGGATCTCAGGCTGCACAGAAACAGCGTGGCAGCCAAGAATCTCTGGACTCGTTGTACTTCACCCCACTGCCCAGCCAGGACCAGTCCAAATTGGACACCAGCCTGAGCTCCATCGGCGATCTCAGTCTGGACTCGGCCAAGAAAACTCGTTCAGGACGGAGACGCACGACTCAAGTCATCAATATCCTCATGACAAAGGTATGGATAGAAATCTCTCTATTGTGAGATGGAGGGTTATGTAAGGGGAAATTTAATTGCAGATACAATTAAGTTTTTCTTCCTTAATTCACTCCAGTAGTGGGGGCCAGCAGCTACTTGCTCTGTTTGTTAATGAAGGCTGGGCGGTGTCCAGAGGTGGTCTGCCTTTTTTTTGATAACTTAATTGTTCCCTGGCATCTGTGTTACTATCTTCAAGATGCAATGCAACAATTCACCAAGATTCTTTGGACAGCACAATCCAAACCCATGAGCGCTACCATCTAGAAGGACAAGGCCTGGGAATACCACCACCTGGAGGTTCCTCTCCAAGTCACTTACTGTCCTGACTTAGAAATATATTGACTGTTCCTTTGTTGTTGCTGGTTCAAAATCCAGGAACTCCGTCTCTCACAGCACTGTGGGTGTATCTACACCGCATGGCTTAGGAAGGTGGCCCAGCATCAGCATTAATCTTTACTCCTCTTGCCTTCCCCACAGAAGGAAACAGTTGAATACGAGGGACCTAGCACTTCAAACACGTCATTCTCAGGCATCCAAGCCTCAGCCTCCCACCCTAACCTCGCAGGCAGGCCTTCCCGGAGAGGCCGGAGGAACCGGCCCACCTCCGTCACCTCACTGCCGAACATTGATCGCTCCTTGTCCCAGGACTCGCTGGACAGCAGCAGCAACACCGAGGACTTGGGAGCTGCCACTTTGATGAACCTGCCAGGATACCGGCCATCAACCCGGAGGTCCACCAGGCTATCCACATTCGGCAGCATCGCCTCAAGTATGTTGTTGTGGGCGGGCGGGTGCGGTGGTTATTGTGCAAATGAGAAGCTGGTGTGAGCAAAGGGAGGCAGAACTGGAATAATGTGTCAGCTTGTCAGACCTGGGATATCATACCTTTAACAGAGGTGGGAGGAAATTTTACTGGAGTGGGACTTGCAGTGAGGGATTTCACCTACAAGACAACACTGGAAAAGCTAGGATTGCTCTCCTCAAGCACCAAGTCAAGAGTAAAATTAATGGAGGTTATCAAAATTGAGCAGTTTTAATAGAATAACGAAGAACAAACTGTTTCCAGTGGTGGGAGTGGGACCGAGTGAGAGCATTTTTACAGAGTTGTTTGAAAATGCACGAAAGGATGGTGGAAGCAGATTCAATAGTAGCATTCAAGAGGCAATTGGATAAATATTTGAAAGAAGTACCTTTTATAGCAATGGAAGACGACAAGGGAGTGGAGTTAATTGGATTGTTTTAGTGCAAGCACTTTGAATCCTTCTGTACTTTGAGTTTATGAATGCATGAAAATTTACCAGTAGCAGTTGCAGGGTCAGTATGTGTTTAAGTGTAGATTGTAGGGAAATTCAGACACAAAAATATTAGGGGAAGAGAGGTGCTCTCACTGATATGTTGTCTCAAAGCATTGCATATGCACACATGCTCAGGTGCATAATCGCAGACAAGCAGTTATTTTGCTGATAAGGCATTGTAGTATTTGTACAGAGTTCAGTAAATTGGATTTTTGGGTTTATTAGATGAAGAAAGTTTTTGAGGCTGGAAAGTTGATTAGAAATTTCAAAACTGTAGTTGATAAATGGCGGGTTGGAGCAACAGTAGGAGAGTGGAGCTGAGGTCCAGATAGTACCATTCCATTCCAAAAGGACTATCTAGATCGAGGGATCTCTTTTCGTGTCCTTATAAGCAGCTGTTCAAAAGAGGCATGACAGCCATGCATAATTGTTCAGTCTCAAGGATAATGATCTCCTATCTACAGCAAAAAGCTTTTATTCAGTAATTTAAGAAAAGTTGCTGGAACAATAAGCTGGGTCTGACAACATTAATGGAGAGAGAAAAACAGAGTTAATGTGTTATGATCGGGAGTGAACCGAGAAGGAGAAAGAATGCGAGCTGGACAGCCTAATTGTCTGACATAGTGTTATTGGCAGCATCCAACTAGGAATCCACATCTCAGCGAAACTTGTCTGTAATTTAAAACCTAATAGGCTGTGACGTAAAGAATTGATTCGACTTTATTCTAGATAAGTAGTATTGATTGGGCTCTATTCTGGATAAGAATTTATCTCAGTTCATCTACCCCACTACTCCACAGGTTGTACCATTAGTTTAACTCATTTGTCAAAATGCCCAATTATTTATCTTTGCTGCTGTTAGACTCAGAATAGAAGAATTTCGCCCAGCTTCTTTCAATAAACTCAGTGATCAATTCATCATAAAACAAAATTTTCTTTGTTCAACAAGTGTCTCTGTTTCATATCTCTGTCACATCTCTGTCACACAAAAACAAGATCTTTTGCGGATGTGGATGCTGAAGAAAGTACTTGATAACAAATGATAAAATTAACAGGGTTTTGATACTGTCGATCTAGTGTTCCCTCATATGATGACAAATTGCTAGTCCCAGTAGCTGTCTGGAGATTCTCAGCACTATAACTTTAGTACGGAGGAGAATAGAGCTAAATCAATTCTTGTCCAGAATCAGAATAGAGCTCAATCAATACAACTTGTCTAGAATAGAGTCGAACCAATTCTTTACGTCACAGCCTATTGGGTTTCACATTACAGACAAGTTTCGCGGAGATGTGATTCCTAGCTGGATGCTGCCAATAACACTGTATGATGTACAGATGCTGGCGTTGGATTGGGTTGGTAAGAACTCAGTAAGAATTTAGCAACACCAATTTATAATCCAACCGATTTTATTTGATAGTAAAAAAGCGAGCTTTCGACTCTTGTGTCTTCAGGCATTTGAACACTGCATTTGCCTGAAGAAGACACGAGTCGAAAGCTCGCTTTTTTACTATCAAATAAATGGTTGGATTATAAATTGGTGTTGCTAAATTCTTACTGAGTTAATAACACTATGTCAGGCAATGAGAATACGAGCTGGACAGCCTTTCTCCTTCTCGGTTCGTTCCCAACTGAGTTCAGAACAACAAGCATTTAACTTGAAGCTCATCTCTGTTAGATGAGTCTTGACTTTCCAATAAGTCACTAGATCTTTTTGCCTTTAAGATAGATTTTCTATCAATTAAAGTAGTTGTTGTTCAAATATACAAACATCAGAAGAGCAATGTTGGTCAGTTGGCAGAAATTGTGTGATTTCGTAGTAAAGGCAGGCTTATTGACAGTCCTAGTTCTAAACAAAAATCTAGATCACTTCCCAAGTGTCCAGATAATTCAACGTCCTTCCACGTTTTAAAAAAAAATATAGTTCTTGGAGCGATGGTTCCATTTGGGTTGGAGACATTAGCTCTTTCTTGCTCCACAGAAATTGCCAGTTCTGTTGAATTTAACCAGTGTTTTGTTTTAAGTTCAGGTCTGCATCATCTGCAGTATTTTGCACTATTTAATCTATATTCAGTGTGTGTCTGCAGTTACGACTGCCTAATCAGCTAATTTATCCTGTTGAGTTTTCTCTCAATCCTATCAATCAGGTACAAACACATACCCAGGAAGCTGCCAGGATGAGCCTGATCAAATGGAGGACTGGAATCGCATTGCCGAGCTACAGCGACGGAACGGTGTGTGTCCCCCACACCTGAAGACCTCCTACCCCTTGGAATCTAATGTAAGAAAACCAGTTTACTTTAGCTCTTTCCCCAGAAGAAATTCTCTCTACTGCCTTTCGTACTCACTCTTACTCGCTCGTTTTTGTTCTCTTTCTCTCTCTCTCTCTTTCTCTCTCGCTGTTTATTTGTGTAATGTAGAGAGTGAAGGTGGCCTTTCAGTCCAGTAGGTCTGTGCTGCCTCATTGATGGAAGAAACATAGAAACTAGAAGCAGGAATAAGCCATTCGGCCCTTCAAGCCTGCTCCGCCATTCATTTTGATCATGGCTGATCATCAAATTCGATGTCCTTGATTTTCTACCCTTTTCCCTATATTTATTGATCCCTGTCTGGTTTTGAGTAGCTTGTTTTCCTTTGAATAATCAACTCATCTGAAGCTGTAGGCTACAGATTGAAGGGGGCCTGTCCCACATCAAGATGGCTGACCAGGGAACATTCAGTCTGTCTTACCACCTGCCATAGGCACTTTGGAAGGATTTACAAGATGGTAATCGATCTATTTGACTGTGGTATGACCATCAAGCCTGGAAGTTGAACCCACACCTTGTTGCTCAAGGGCAGGGAGACTATCATTATGCCACAACAATCGTCTCTTCACACCCCCCCATTCGTTTTTTTAAGATTGTTTATCATCTGTCTAATGTAGTTTTGTACGTTAGGTTGTGTGGCTTGTGTACTGTCTATCCAGTGGTCTGTTTGACCTTGGGAGGCACCATATCTGAAGTAGAGCCTGTCCATGCCTGGTACTCCCTTTGAGTTTGTTCCCAACAGGATTCAGGAGGCAGTAATCAGAAGCAAATCCACTTTGTGTCTCCCTCAGTCAGAGATCAGGAGTCTTGTCTAGCCACTAGGAAAAGTTAGAGTGGTGTGATCACAGGCAGGATCAGTAGAGTTAAAATGCAATCAGCTGTGATCTTTTGAATAGTGGAACAGGCTTGAAGGAACTGAATGATCTCCTCTGAGTGAGCTCTTTCCAGTGGTACCCATATCCAAATTTCTTTTAATCCTGCAAATGTCCTTCCCAACTCAGCTTCCTCGATTACTTCATCATTGTTCCAACTCTAACTTCCCTGTGCTACATCAGGAAATGTCAGGAGGTTGTGGAGTGGGGAGGATGGTGGGGGGTAATATCAGTGGGAAGTTACTGATTCATCAGTTCTCAACTCGGGGACATTGTTCTTTGATAATTAATCTTTGATATCACAGGCAGAGCCAGCGGAGAGTTAGTAGTGAACCTTGAATATAAGTGAATAACTTGCTCAGCCATTTCGGAAGGCAGTTATGATGCAACTGCGTGCTGCTACAGTTCAGGAATCATGTGCTAGCCAGACTGGGTAAGAAAGGCAGATTTCCTCCTGCCATCCTTACCCAGTTTGATCCACATGAGACTCCAGATCCACAGCATCTGACTTGCCCTCTGTAATGGCCTAGCAAGCCACTCAGTTCAAGGGCAGTTACGGATGGGCACAAATGTTGGTCTGCCAGTGAGCTCCACATCCCATCAAAGAATAGCAAAAAAAAAGTTGCTCTGGTCAATCAACTAGTAATTCCTGAATTACTAGTTCCTGAACTAGTTACTGCCCCCCCCCCCCCCCCCCCAAAAAAAGCATCTCCTTAATCTTTGGGAGATGCCAGCAAATGTTCCCCCCCACACCACAGACACCACACCTCTGGAGAGGTACACGAGTTCCTCAAAGGCAGCTTAATAAAACTTGCTGACTTTACTCCAGTGCAAATAAATCAATAGTCTTTTTTTCTCTCCACTGTTCCTCTCCAGACCGCTACCAATGAATCGATGATTACTGAGGACGAGCTGAGACTGGGAGACCCCGAGGTGACCCTTCGACGGGCTACCCTGCTGCCTCAGCAGATAAAGGAGATGAACCCCAGCCGCCTGAAGAGACTGTCCTCTGACTCACGCGATCCCAACTGGAAAGGAGTCACCACTCGCCAGCGCAAGCGACTCTCTGAGGAGTCGCACCAGGGATCAGGCACCCCTGAGGTAAGGACAGATCGAGCATTACAGCCTGTTCCGTTTTGTGGGCCAAGGCTCATGTGGACATTGGGACTTATCTGTTGGGCTGAATGGCCTGTTTTCTGTTCTGTAGATTTCTAAAAAGAAAGAAAAATATTAAATTTATAAAGTACCTTTTAATGTCAGAATATCCCAAATACTTCACTGCACATTAAATCCCCCATCCCTCCCACCTCAGCAAGTGTGGTAATAATGGTGTTGAAACAAGATCCTGTCTGCCCCCTCAGCTGGCTGCCATAGGAACTATGGCACTATTCCAAAAATCCGGGAGTTCTGCCCCTCTCTGCCTTCACTGAAACAGATCCCGCAGTCATTTGAATCATTTCAGTTTGTGGGATCTTGCTATGTGTTAAGTAGCCACTGTCTTTTCTGCATTATTACGGTGATCACACTTCAGAAGCACAGTGTCAGCTGTACAGTGCTTTGAGATATCCTGCAGTTGTGAAAGGTGCTACATAAAAGCAAGTCTTTGATTCTAATGCCCTGGTTTGGAGAGTGATCCTGCCAACTGCCAGCCACACAGACTGTGGTAGAACTGAGAAGTTAAACCTGTCTTTATCCAGACAGTGATGAGGGTATGGAACTGACTGCCTCAGGGAATGGTTGAGGTGAATAATACAGATATGTTTCAGGGGAATCTGGGTAAAACATGAGAGAGAAAAGAATAAGGGAAATACTTATGGGGCGAGCTGAAGAGAGGGTTAGAAGGAAGATTGTGCAGAGTGTTAACACTGGCATAGTCAAGCTAGACCAGATGCTGTGCTGTACATTGCGTGTATGTTCTGTAAAGAGAATAGAATCTAATGTTGATCCGGACTGGGTTTTGAAATTGAGATTGCTTTGAATGAATTGTGTTGTGTACAGTGCAACTCTGTCTTTGTTCAGTGGCTGTGATGCTTTGTAAATTTTTCTGCTCTTAAATGTGTTTTTTCTAAATGTGCAGGCCAAGAAGCAGCTGAGCTGTTTTCCACGACCCTTGACCCCAAAGGAGAAACGTGCTCACTCGCTGTTCGAGAACCAATCCAAACGCCTGACTCAGAATAAGGCCAAGAACCAGGTGCACTTCTCCGTTACTACAACACCATTTTAGATCAGAAAAAAGTTCAGACTGGTATTTATAAATATTCTGGCCAATATTTATCGTCACTATTTCATCATTGTTTATAGGATCTTAATGCACACGTTACAGCTCAATAGTGGCTATTGTTACAATCTTGTATACAGAGCATCACTTTTTAAAAGAAATGCATACACTGAGAATTATGGCAAAATATTTCACATTTTAAAGTAACTTTTACCATTATTACTAATTTAGTAGCAGCAGCACATTTCATAATCACTTGCAGTTTTAATTTGGGCATTCTCCATTCCAGTTTTATTTCCACCCAATTGTTCCCCTATAGTTTATAGGATCTAGAGAGCCCTTTTGCTTTTCCTGGGCCCAAACCATGGTGTGCCACAGCTCCCAGGAATTCATTTTATTTCCCTCAGTGCTCCAGCTATACTCTACTGTACAGGATGTTTTGGAGTCCTTCCACTATCATCGGGCTAGGCAAACCTTCCAACCTTCCTTCAACACTTGACAATTGTGGAATTCCCAGATCAAGAAGAGGCGTCACTGAATTCTTGCTTAGTGACTCCAGATCAGAAACATACCCCACCCCGGTTTCTGCTTGCCTTTTGCTTCCGGCTTCCCAGCTGCTTTACAGCCTCCTGACAGATTCTCTTTGCGTAACTTATTGGTGCTGTCGGCCTGGCTGCCTGTTAATATGACAAAACAAACAGATTAAAAACTCCAAGAAGAACACAAAAGACTGGAAACTTATCCCCATGGCACACCTGAGATGTCCAGATAGAAGCTTAAAGCAATTATCTCCAATTCCGTAATCTTACCTTTGTTTTGGAAAACAATATGAATAACACAAATCCTTTATTGAGACAGTAATAGATGTCAGCACTCAGAGGCTCACGGTTATCCATCTTTTATTGCTTTCCCACTTTCATTTCAGGCTTTATTAAATAAAAATAGGCCACGCTTTGATTTGCAATTACAATAGATTTGTTTACCGACTTCTCAAACCAGGATGTTTTCATTGACCTTAGCGTTTTTAAAAATGCCAATTCCTACACTAAAAGTTATACATGTGGAGCATCTGAATCATAAATTAGATATTCCCAACCCTGCACTTTCAGTAATCACTTTGGGATGTTCTGAGATGGTTGAAGTTGCTGTAGATATACAGGTATCTTTGCGTAATCTTCAAACTTGGAAAGGATGTGCTAGATAAGGGCAGCACAGTGGTTAGCTTTGCTGCCTCACAGTACTAGGGACCTGGCTTCGATTCCAGCCTCGGGTCACTGTTTTGTGGAGACTGCACATTCTCCTTGTGTCTGCGTGAGTTTTCCTGGATGCTCCAGTTTCCTCCCACAGTCCAAAGATCTGAGTGTTTAGATGGTTGGGCCATACTAAATTGCTCCTTAATATAAGGGGGACTAGATAGAGTAAAAACGTGGGATTATGGGGATAGGTGGACAGTGCAGACTCGATGGGCTAAATAGCCGTCTCCTGCACTGTAGGATTTTATGTGATATCGAGACAAGAAGTATTTTTAATCTGTGTCTCCCCTATTATCCCGTGTGGTGCATTTAACTTGCTGTGTCATTGTAGGCAATTTTATATTGGGACCTGACGCTTTGATCATCTGCCCCACAATACAGACTCTGTAATTTGGTGTCAGTTTGTCTGGATTTTAGTGTGAAGCTTGTGAACCAGTGCATCAGATCAGGATGAGTTCAGTGGTTTGAATTTGTAATTATGTCAGTTTGTTTTGATTGCTGTCAGATCTGACACAGTATGTTCGTAGAACATTACAGCACAGGACAGGCCCTTCGGCCCTCGATGTTGCGCCGACCCATTGAGAAAAAGCAATGACCCTCTGACTTAAACCATTCCCTTTTCATCCATAAACTTATCTACTAACCTCTTAAATGCCCCCAAACGTGGCACATCTATAACTGCTGCAGGCAGGGCATTCCATACCCTTACCACCCTCTGGGTAAAGAACCTACCTCTGACATCCGTCCTATAACTACCACCCCTTAATTTAAAGCTACGTCCCCTCGTGCTAGCTTTCTCCATCCGAGGAAAAAGGCTATCACTGTCCACCCTATCTAAACCTCTAATCATCTTATATGCTTCAATAAGGTCCCCTCTTAGCCGCCTCCTCTCTAATGAAAACAACCTCAAATCCCTCAGCCTCTCCTCATAAGACCTGCCCTCCATACCAGGCAACATCCTGGTAAACCTCCTCTGTACCCTCTCCAATGCCTCCACATCTTTCTTATAATGTGGCGACCAGAACTGCACACAATACTCCAAGTGCGGCCGCACCAGAGTTTTGTACAGTTGCAACATGACGTTGCGGCTCCAAAATTCAATTCCCCTACCAATAAAAGCCAAGACTCCGTATGCCTTCTTAACAACCTTATCGACTTGATTGCCAACTTTCAGGGATCTATGCACATATACACCAAGATCCCTCTGTTCGTCAACACTATTAAGAGTCCTACCATTAGCCCTATACTCTACACATTTGTTATTCCTGCCAAAGTGAATTACCTCACACTTTTCCGCATTAAACTCCATTTGCCACCTCTTGGCCCAGCTCTGCAACTTGTCCAAGTGTCTCTGCAAACTATAACACCTCTCTTCACTATCTACCACTCCTCCAACTTTGGTGTCATCAGCAAATTTAGTAATCCATCCTTCTATACCCTCATCCAGATCATTTATAAAAATTACAAACAGCAGAGGCCCCAAAACAGATCTCTGAGGTACACCACTTGTAACCGAACTCCATGATGAATAATTTGCATCAACCACCACCCTCTGTCTTCTATCTGCTAGCCAATTCCTGATCCAATTAGCTAAATCACCCTTAATCCCATACATCTGCATTTTCTGCAGAAGCCTTCCATGGGGAACCTTATCGAACGACTTACTAAAGTCCATATATACAATGTCAACTACCTTACCCTTTTCCACCTCTTTGGTCACCTTTTCAAAAAACTCAATAATTCATAGAAGGTCAGAGTTCCTTCCCAATGCTGTAAACAACTGAGGAGCTTTCAGGGCTGCTCAGAAAGAGCCAGACCTAATAAAGATTTTCTTTTACCAAACGATATTAGTGAAAACAGGTAGTATACATTATTTTCCAGTTTCCTGTTCAAGAGTCCTTTGATGTGATTTATTAATGCTCTGGTGGTGGTGTTTAGAGTAATGGTTAGGGATTATCTTTTGTCTTGCTCTGAAGCTCATGGGTGCTTTTCAGTTACATAGGTTGGAAAGATTGGAACTGTTCTCCGTGGAGACGAGCGGGGATAACACGAGATTTGTTTGAGATGTTCAAAATTGAGAGGGGCATGGACAGAGTAGGTTGGAAAGAACTGTTCCCGTTGTTCCCGATTGAGAACTAGCGGGCCCAGAATTGACAATGACAAGAAACAATGGAGACGACAAATGATTAAGATCTGAATGCACTGCCTGTGAATGTGATGGAGGCTTTCAAGAGGGAATTGGATTATAGTGTGAAAGGGAGAGTGAATATGGCGATGGGCGGTGCAATAAATTGCTTATTCAGAGGGCCAATGCAAATACCACAGGCCAAATGGTCACCCTGTGTGCAGTAACCATTTTGTGAAATCCAGTCGCTCTCTTCCACAATACCTCATGCTGTAGCATCACCACCTCCACCTGTTGACTGATTTGAAACCTTAGTTGCACCACACTGTCAGAATTGAGCTTCAGTCCTCAGCTGCAGGTTTACAGACTCCCCTGTCATCTCCCATTGGAGAGAAGTTTCAGCTCCCACTTCCAAAGAATAGTACAATACAGGAGCTTCGGTCCACCAAACCTGTGCCGACACATGCCGCCTTTCTAAATGAAGGATCTTTTGCCTATACGTGGTCCGTATCCCTCTATTCCCTGCCTGTGGATGCCTCTTAAGCACCCCTTTATTTATCTTTTTGTTTTCCTTGCTTTTTCCTCCCAGGATGATAGACGCAAGTCGATATCTTACACTGTCTTGAATACACCTCGAAGACTGGGTAACACCCTGATGAGGGGCATCAATAAAAGGGGAACTCCCAAGAAAACCCCAAAGAAATCACCCAAGAAATCTCCCAAAACAAATTCTAAAAAGGTAATTATCTGATTTAAAATACAGGGGTGCAAGTATCGGGAGATAAGCTTGCTCTTTTTGAATACTGGTTGGGTTCTGAGTGCTTCTTGCCTACCTCTGGTTTGCTGGAAATATTGAAAATTAGCCTTTGGTGTGGGACTGGAGTCAGATATGGGCCCAGAATGGGTAAGGACTACAGATTTCCCCTCTTAATGGACACAAGTGATTCAGCTGGGTGTTTGACACCAATCCAGTAACCTTGTGGTCACTTTAATTATTAGCAGCCCAAAATCACCAGATTTATTCAAGTGAGTGAATGAGCAAATGTACAAACATTTGGATGAACATGAAGTTATCCACTGCAGACAGAGAAACAAAATGGCAGAGTATTTAACTGGTGAGAGATTGGGAAATGTTGATGTACCGAGGAGCTGAGTTTCTTTGTATACCAAATCACTGAAAGCAAACAGGAAGGCAAATGGTGCATCGGTCTTCATTGCGAAAGGATTTGAGTACAGACCAAGGATGTTTTTCTACAGTTGAATGGAGCCTTAGTGTATTGTGTGCAGTTTTTCTTTCCCTTTTGTAAGAAAGGAAATAATTCCATGGAGGGAGCACAGCGATGGTTCACCAGGCAGATTTTTGGTATGGCTAGATTACCAAACAAGGTGAATTTGGATTAACTGGGCCTATATTCGCTGGAATTTAGATGAATGAAATGGGATCTATTTGAAATGTATACAATTCTGACATTGCTGGACAGACTGGATGCAAGGATGGTCTCCATTCTTATATCACCACAATGCCCTCAACCTGAATCTTTGCCCTATCTAGGCCTTGCTGCAGGCAGCCTAGTGAGTGTCTGTCAGCCCTTTCACCATGCACTCCTTCGCCCATGGGTTGGGGTTAGTGAGACCAGTGAGCTTATGTACTGCCTCCCTTGCCACTATGTGTCACCCAGCCTGCTGGACAACACTGTTGCCTGTAACACCATTCCCCAGGAGCTGGTAATATTGGCCATTGCAGATCGAAACATGAAGCAGGGTGTTCTCTGTGGTGTTTGGTGTCAGTTCGATGGGCTGAATGGCCTCCTTCTGTACTGTAAAGATTCTATGACTCTTGGACCAATGTTTACTCCTTGTCTAGAACTATACCCAGGTGATCTGGATGTTTCATGATGCCATTTGTTCTGCCTTCTGGCTCGTGTTTACTTGTGATCATTTTTCTTCACCTCTATTTCAGGAAATTGGCACCCGCAAAATGTCCAGGAACGTGAAGATGTGAGTGTTGATTGAAAGGCGATTTGGCAAGACCCTTGAGCAGGAGATTGACCTGTCCAGGGTTGGATGATTGTGAAGACCTGTTCTGTCCGAAGGAACTCGGGCAAACCGTTGGCTTACTCTTTTATTTTTTTAACGAAACAATTTGCCTTAAGAGTGATTAACGAGGTCAGACTGAATACCAGTCAGCGTAGAGTACGTTAGTTTCCAGGAGGGTGACTTATACCAGTCAGCGTAGAATACATTAGTATTCAGGAGGAGAGTTAATTAACTCCCTATTACACTCCTGCCTCCTAGTTTTAAATGCTCATACTGATTTACTCCAGTATTAGGATCGCGGCTGAAACTTTCTATCAAACTATATTTCTTACGTCCTTTTGCAAGCCTTGCCTGTTGTAAATTTTCCTGTTGGTGCTTTTGAAGCAGTTTTCTTCTTTGATAAGGCTGTACAGTGGCAACATTTGGCACCTGTCACCTGCAGGGACAGGTCAGTGCACATAACTTTATAAAGAATACATATTGGGGCCCAACTCTGTGAGCTTGGAGCAGGGACTGAGTTTATCCAACCTTGGGTAGACCTTATTTCCTGCTGAGTTTATCCAGCCTCGGGTAGACCTTATTCCCCCAGGGAGTTCATCCAGCCTCGGGTAGACCTTATCCTCCCACCCCACCCCCTCCCAACCACCTCAAGCACTTCTTGATCCCATGTTCAAATTGGGAGAAGCCAAGATTCCTTGTACCCACGTCCTGCTCTACCCTCAGAACTGAAAGTTGGCAATGCCACTGTACAGCTTGATGGAGTATTCCTGCAGCTAGTTAGAGTGTAGCTGTCGAGCATTGTTGCGTTGTGATTATACAGGAGAGAAGGCATAAGAATGGAGACCTCGTCTGCTAACCTGACCCAAAGAAGTATTGCTGAACGGTTGGGTGGAGGTGGCATCAAAACCCCAGTCCTTTCGATCAGGTTTGATTTTGACAGTTGTATCATTTTATTGCTCTCTCTAGGACCTCTCACTACTTTCAGGTTCATTTTGAAATTGCAGCATGTTAGCGAAGAAACGTTTTGGATAATTTTGTGCTGCAGTTAGGCAAGTGTTGACCACAGTCAATTTGCACAGCCCTCTCCTGGCCCCATTCCCCCCCTGCCTAGACCTGGCTGATACATTTGCTGCTGGCATTGTGCAGTGTGACTCCAAACCCGCCTTGTTCCCCTGTGTGAGAGTGTAACCAGCACCAGGCTGTGTCTCCACTCTTAAGAGCGCACCTAATCATAACTACACTCACCTTTCATTACCAGATTCCCCCCCCCCTCCGCTCCAGGTAGAGAGTGGTGGGAGAGATTAGGCTTAGAATAGCCTCACCTGTGAGACGTATCTCCGTGTGTGTCTATTGTTAACCAGCGGGACTTTGAATAGACCTCAATGCAAAACAGTGAAAAATTTTTTCTGAACAGTGAAAAATTCTGATTGGTGGTAAAATTGGAGAGGGGCAGAGGCAAAATTATCAGATTCAGATTGCATCCCCCCCTCCCCTATCCCCAGCCTGAATATTGGAGTGAAAAACAGCATAAGATGCTGCCTTCTGCCTGCTGAGCTGACTGTAAATCTTTTGGCTCTGTTACCCATAAGACTCTCTCACCCAGTTGTCCACTTTATTCTTAAGCAACTTTGAACAAATGAAAGTATTCATTGTTGATGTTCAGGCAGCTTCTGTGTCCAGGATTCTGATGCTGTGAGTCTTAGTTCAGGTCATTCTCTTAGCATTGTCCACCTACCTGCCACTGCTGGAAGACCCAACTCTTCCATTGCCACTGTCTGCAGAACACTAAGTGAATTTTGGCAGTGTTATCAGACATGTCATTTTAGGTCTCAGCCCTTTGCAAGCTGCCTCCTGTATGCCGCAGTGCTAGGTTATGTATATGTAGACATTATTAATCAGTAATTGTGTGTTTATTATGATAAGCCTGTTTTAAGCTCTTGTAGGTAATAATGAAGTTGAATATTGGACTTTTAAGGACACATGGCTAACTTCAGTCACCACAGCCACAGGGCATCACAAGCTGGTAACGAAGTCCCAGCTGGCTAAAGGCACAAATTTATTTAATTTTTAAAATGCCTGATGCCAGTCTGGGAAACACACTCTTTCTTTTCCACTTAAACTGTTGAGGATCTCACTAGGCTCTTCTGCACTGGTAAACATCAAGGTCTGTGTGGCGGAGGGGTTGTTTGTGTGTGGTGGGGTGTATGGATGTGTGCCCACCTGGCTGTGTGGTGTTCCATATTTGATTGCTTTGCAGAGAAGTTGGAATGAAACTCAAAGCCGCAGTTAGCGGCAGGTGATGATGGCTGTGTGTGTTACCCGAGTGCATGCATGTATTTAGTGTCTCCACTCCGTGCCTCAAGAGATTTTCCAACTGGATCTGCCTTTGTATCAGGTTGAGTGCGAGTGAGTGCCAGTGACTCCCAGAAACCCAATGCCCATCCCCCTACCCATGTGAGCCCATGGTCACTATGGAGACGCACTTTTTATAAACAAGTTTCTGAAGCGTGTCTTACTGTTGGCTGACTGCCATTCAGGCAAATCTGCCACAAACTCTGTCCAGGTCCTGTGTGAAAGCAAGGTGACCCTGCAGGCACTCTGGGTGAAGGAGGCAGTACAAACTGAGATGTGGAAGATTTTGGCACAAAGCACGCACCTGCCTTTCCCCCTCCTCCCAGTCAGCCTGACCCAGAGACACCTCCTCCTCCCCGCTCTATATTCCGTTTCCAGTGCCCTCTTCATATCGACAACAACCAGCATAAGCAGGATCTATCGAGCACTTGTACTGATAGAGAATCTGTCAAGTTCCAGTGACCCCACTGTGTGTTTAGGTTGTGTGAGGTGCGCTCGGTGGTCACTGGAGCAGTTTCCTGGTGGTCCCATCATCTGTCTGCAGACAGTGGGACATTGACTGGGTTTGCAGTGATTTTTATCACTATCTGAAATGATGTACTATTCGCTCTCTCTAAAGCAGGCTTTTAAAAATATTAATTTTTTTATACAAGGTGTTTAGACTCTCTTTTTCTCTCTACAGTGCAGTCCTACCGAATGCACAGTGTAATCCTAAATGTTGTCTTCACTTAATAAAATAAATGTATCTGTTGCATACTTATTGCTTGTAGTTTTTGAAGGGACTGTGATACTGTAGTACAGCAGATTTACTCTGAGGCAGACTGGGTGGAGTTAACTCCTTTAAAAAGGCTAAATGAGTTGGAATCTCTCCATTACTCTGTTGTCTCTGGGCTCTGGGAGCAGACTAGCTGAGAAAGAGAGAGAAAAAAGTCCCACACAGCAGCTTCCCAAATAAAATCAAAATGCTGGAAATACTCAGATCTGGTAGCGTCTATGGAGAGGGAAACCGAGTTTATGGTTCATTACAGCTGGGAAATTTAGCAATGTAATAGGTTTTGAGCAAGGAATGGGCAGGGCAGAGACAAAAGTCAGGTTTGTGGTAGAGTGGGAGATGAGAGATTGAATGGCAGTCCCAGGGTCAAAGGGAATGGTGATGGGGCAAGAAAAGAAACAAAAGATGGCTTATAGATAGAACAGAGATGTTCAAAAAGTGACCTCCCAATTTGCAACTGGACTCCTCAGTGGAGAGGGGACAACATTGAGAGCAGCAAATATAGTTATGGGCATCTCAGCTCCAGGACATGACTGTCCCTCAGGGTTATGACTTAGGCCTAACCATCTGCTGCTTTGTCAGTGACCTTCCGTCCATCATAAGGTCAGACATGAGGATGTTCACAATGTTCAGCACCATTCACAACTCCTCAGATACTGAAGCAGTCTGTGTCCAAATGCAGCACAATCTGGACAATATCCAGGCTTGGGCTAGGCTGACAAGTGGTAAGTAACATTTGGGTCACACAAGTGACAGGCAATGCCCATGTGCAGCAATAGAGAATCTAATCATCTCATCTTGACATTCAATGACATTACCATCACTGAATCTCCCATTATCAGCATCCTGAGGGGCTTACTATTGGCCAAAAACTGAACTGGATTAGCCATCTAAATACTGTGGCTACCAAAGCAGGTCAAAAGGCTAGGAATCTTGCAGCGAGTAACTCACCTCCAGACTTCCCAGAGCCTGTCCACCACCTGCAAGGCATAGATTGGAAGTGTGATGGGATACTCTCTGCTTCTGTGAATGAGTGCAGCTCCAACAATGCTCAACATAATCCAGGACAAAGCAGCTTACTTGGTTGGCACCCTATCTTCAAACATTTGCTCCCTCTGCTCCCAATGAATAATGGCAGCAGTGTGTACCACCTGCAAGATGCACTGCAGCAACACACCAAGGCTTCTTAGACAACGTCTTCCAAGACCATGACCACTACCATCAGGGACAAGAGCAGTAAATAGCTGGGAATGCCATCACCTGGAGGTTTCCCTCCACCTCACAACACCCAAATTTGGAAATATATCGCTGTTCACTGTCATTGGTTCAAAAGCTGGGAATTCCCTCCCTAACAGCAATGTAGGTGTATTCATACCACATGAACTGCAGCTTACCCATCTCAAGGGGAACTCATGGTTAGCACTGCTGCCTCACAGCATCAGGGATGTGCCTGAGAGTTTTGTTCGTGTGCTCTGGTTTCCTCCCACAGTCTGGAAGACATGCTAGTTGGGTGCATTGACTCAAATATACGCTGGAATGTGGTGACTGGGGAAATTTCACAGTAACTTCATTGCTATGTTAATGTAAGCCTTATATGTGACTAATAATAAATAACAATTAGTGATGAACAATAAATGCTGGTCTAGCTGTTGACAGCCACATCCTGTAAATTGTGTGTTTTTTAAAAGTGTGCTATGCAGAAAGGAGAATGAGTGGATCACTGCTTCATCTGGAAGCAATGTTTTAGGACCCAGATGGTGAGGAGGGAGGAATTAAAAAGGCAGGTATTGCTCTCAGCTTTGTGTGGAAAAGCAACTGCGCAGTTGGGTTGATTAAACCAGGGTATCATGAGGAGGGGGGAGGAATGGTCCCTTTGGGAATGCTGTCAGGCAAGATGCTTCTGGTGGTAACAAATTAGGGGTGGCAGAAAATAATCAGAAAAGGGCTTCTGTGGAAGACCACATCATCAAAACCCATACGATGGAGGAAGAAAGAATCAATAGTGTGTGGAAATGTAAATGAAGTAATTGTGGGAGTTGGTGGCTTCAGAAATGAAGAGCAGAGAGATGGGGAAGTGAGGAGTTTGTAATGGACGATATGAAACTTCAGAGGAAAATGGAACATGATGAAATTTTCCAATTCAGGATAATTGGAGGATCAGGCATCAAGATGCTTATCACTGCCCCAGAAAAGAACCAGGGAGAAGGAATCTGTTTTTGGAATAGTGTCAAATCCACCTGAGGCGGTAGGTAAAAATTTCTATTTAATGCTTTGTCTGACAGTGCGGCGCTCCCTCGGCGCTGACCCTCTGACAGTGCGGCGCTCCCTCGGCGCTGACCCTCTGACAGTGCGGCGCTCCCTCGGCGCTGACCCTCTGACAGTGCGGCGCTCCCTCGGCGCTGACCCTCTGACAGTGCGGCGCTCCCTCGGCGCCGACCCTCTGACAGTGCACTGAGACACAGCTGATGTAGAGATGTTGGCGTTGGACTGGGGTAAACACAGTAAGAAGTCTGACAACACCAGGTTTAAATCCAACCAATTTATTTGATAGTAAACGCACAAGCTTTCGACTCTCTGTCTTCGTCAAGTGAATGAAGTGTTCTGGTCTCCAACAGCACACAAAACAGCACAGACTACAGATTACTGATTAGAATGTGAATCTTTAAAACTAACCTGTTGTTCAAGTCTTAAAGTGGCTAACAATGTGAGTGGAAGGCGCACCTCACTATGCCAAGTGCACTGTCATGCACAGGTTCAAACAAGACTTCTTTGCTGCACAGGATCTTCTCTGGAGTCTTCAACATATCATTGATGAAGATGAACATCTTGCCAGGGCCATCCCCACACCCCCACTTCTTGCCTTCAGCCAACCGCGCAACCTCAAACAGATCATTGTTCACAGCAAACTACCCGACCTTCAGAAGAAGTGACCCACAATACCACACAACCCTGCCATAGTAATGTCTGCAAGGCATGCCGGATCATTGATATGGATGACATCATCACATGTGAGAATACTATTCACCAGGTACACGGTACATACTCTTGCAACTCAGCCAACGTTGTCTACCTAATACATTGTAAGAAAGGATGTCCCGAAGCATGGTAGCCAGTAGATGAATGAACATCGCTCAACAATCACCAGGCAACACTGTTCCCTTCATGTTGGCAAACACTTCAGCAGTCATGGGCATTCGACCTCCAACCTTCTGGTAAACATTCTTCAAGGGGGCCTTCACGACACACAACAGCGTAGAGCTGCTGAGCAGAGACTGATAGCCAAGTTCCCCACACATGAGGATGGTCTTAACAGGGATCTTGGCTTCATGTCACACTATAACCGCCATGTCTTGCCTGCGTTAGCAAAAAAAAACCTCACTTACTGTGCTGTCTGGAGACAATACACATCTCTCTAACCTGTGCTCAGTACTCCTTCCACTCACATTGTTAGCCTCTTGAAGACTTGAATAGCAAGTCAGGTGTAAAGATTCACATTCTAATCAGTAATCTGGAAACAGTCTGTGCTATTGTGTGCTGTTTGAGACCAGAACACCTCATCCACCTGACGAAGACAGAGTGTCGAAAGCTTGTGGGTTTACTATCAAATAAATCGGTTGGAATTAAACCTGGTGTTGTCAGACTTCTTACATGGCTGACAAACAGCGGCAGCTCATGTCTGTTAGCTGAGTTTTGTTGCTGCAGTGCTGAGGATTGTGCTGTAGTATCAGAAACTGAAACATTAAACTGTTTTCACTCTTATTGCACTCACACCCTCTGCCCTCGCACCCTTCCTGCACTCGTCACATAGGCATCAAATATTCCAAAACTCTGATACATCCTTCCATGTTGTGTTATCCTGAGATCCCTGAAGAGACCTCAGAATGCCAGATTAAAGTCCAACAAGTTTATTTTATAGCACAAGCTTTTAGAGTGTTGCTCATTCAGGTGTGAAATAGACACAAACTCAATTTACAAAATAATCTTGTAAATTGAGTCTGTGCCCATATTTGTGAACACAACTCATCACCCATCTGAAGAAGCGGCGACACTCAAAGCTTGTGCTATCAAATAAAACTGTTGGACTTTAACCTGGTGTTGTGAGACTTCTTGCTGTGCTTACCCCAGTCCACCACCAGCATCTCCATGTCGTTCCTGAAGGGGCCACTTGGCCCATCATATCTATACTGGCCCTCAGAGGGATGAAATTAACCTCACCTTTCCATCAATCTGTTATTCTCAAAAATTAAATTTTGTGCTACATTTTTGTAGCATAATTAAATAGCTGTAAAAATCTCAGTACAGTAAATGAAACTTTAATAGTATCATCAAGGTGCATTCTTATGAAACAGCACATTCATAGTATGATTCACTGATTTTTAAAAACTTCAAAATTGGTTGGTGCAACTTTGAGTACAGAAGGGCGTGTAGTGCGCTGTAATGTTCTGTTCTAAAATTAGATGGTGTTTTTAATCCCAAAGTTATTTTGTTGGAAGTTTTTTTGAGCATATAAATGTAATAATTCCAAACTTAATAGACTATCTTAATGTTGGAATGTTAAAACTTGATTTTATTTATTAGTATAACAAGTAGGTTTACATTAACTTAGCAATAAGTTACTATAAAAATACACGAGTCTGGTTTCCTTGTGCAAAGACTTTAATTTCTATAGCGCCTTTCACAATTATGTGAGGTCCTGAAGCATTTAACAGCTATTGAAATACATCTGAAATGTATCCACAATTGTTTGGGAAACACAGCTATATGCTGTGCTGATAGCGAGGATCCACAAACTAATATCATGGGCATTTATGGCATTAGTTAAGGGATAATATCAGCCAGGATATCTGATGGAGAGCTTCTTTGCTTTTCCAATAGCGGTTGAGGGAGATCAGAGCTGAAAGCTGGTACCTATGACAGTGCTGTATGCCCTCAGTACTGCAATGGGGGCTTGGAGCTATATTATGGTGCACAAGTCTCCAAAGTGGGACTCGAATCCACAATCTCCTAGGTCAGAGGTAGGAATGTGTCACTGAACAGCCTCAAAATGAGAAGAAAAGCAAAATGGAACAAAAGGTATCCAAATAGACTGCAAACTAGTTCTGTTTAATTTTCATGGATGGTACAGCGATGTAGCAGACACTACAGAGCTGTCAGTTCCTCAGACATCTTTCTGTCATAGTTCATTGCTTTGGTGCAGAACACAGCCTTTAGAAGGTTAGCATGTTTGCTGGATTATCTCCTGTAACTTCGCAGCAACTGAATTTTGTTTGCAGATAGATCTCCCACTTCTATTTGCATTGCTGCTGCAAAATATAACACAAAACTCATTGAAAACACGTGGATGATAGTCAACCCTTCTTGCTTTTTAGAGGGAATTATCCAATTAATTCCAATTTTGGCCTTTTGAGTCTGCACTGACAGCATCCTACCCAGGCCCTAACCCCACAACTTCACATAATTACTCTGCTAATCCTTCTAACCTGTTCATCTCTGGATACTAAGGGGCAATTTAGCGTGGCCAATCCACCTAACCTGCATATCTTTGGATTGTGGGAGGAAACCAGAGCACCCGGAGGAAACGCACACAGATTCGGGGAGAACATGCAGACTCCGCACAGACAGTGACCTGAGCTGGGAATCAAACCCAGGTCCCTGGAGTTGTGAGGCAACACTGTGCTACTGCCCTGCACCCCATTGCCACTTTTACTCTGGAGCCTGACACACCGCTCTCTGTTTCCCGTTTCCAATTCACAATTAAGTCAGTTTGCACTGTCCTTGACGAGAGATGGCTCACTGTTGTCTCAGATGTTAAGTCTGACTTTGATCTGAAGTGCTTGGACTCTTGACAGTGTGGAAAATCAGAAGGATCTTAGGGTTCGAGTTCATAGGATGCTCACAGCAGCTGTGCAGGTTGAAGCTGTGGTTAAGATGATGTGTGGTGTACTGGCCTTCAGCAGTTGAGGAATTGAGTTTAGGAGTCGGGAAATCATGTTGTAGACCCTGGTCAGACCTCACTTGGAGTACTGTGCTCAGTTCTGGTTGCCTCATTATAGGAAAGATATGGAAGCCATACAAAGGGTGCAGAGGAGATTTACAAGAATGTTGCCTGGATTGGGAAGTGTGCCTTACGAAGGTAAGTTGAGGGAGCTCGGCCTTTCCTCCCTGGAGAGACAAAGGATGAAGGGTGACCTGATAGAGGTGTATAAGATGTTGAGAGTATTGATCGAATGGATAGTTAGAGGTTTTTTCCCAGGACTGAAATGGTTGCCACAAGAGGACACAGGTTTAAGGTGCTGGGGAGTAGGTAGAGAGGAGATTTCAGGGATAAGTTTTTCACTGAGAGTGGTGGGTGCGTGGAATGGGGCTGCCGGCAGTGATGGTGGAGGTGGATTCGATAGAGTTTTTTAAGAGACTTTTAGATAAGTACGTGAAACTTAGTAATATAGAGGGTTATAAGTAAGCCTAGTAACCTCTAAGGTAGGGACGTGTTCGGTACAACTTTATGGGCTGAAGGGACTGAACTGTGGTTGTAGTTTTTCTTCACTGCTGTGACAGGCTGAATCCTGGTTGGAGGAACACCAATGTGGAGCAGCGGGAAAGATGGGCGCTGATTTGAGATTCAGCAGCACAGTGCAAAAGTAAATGTTTAGTCACAGTGTGGGGAGATTTAGCTCATCTCAAGACAAGTACAGTACAAGGCAGTGGTACAGAGTAGTAATGTCACTAGGCTAGTAATTCAGAGGTCTAAGTGAATGGTTGGGGTGTAGGTTCAAATCCCACCACATCATTCAATTCAATTTTAAAAATCTGAAATGGATATCTAATCCCAGAAATTGTGACCATGAAAATGTGGATACTGGAATCCTGAAATAAAACCAGAAAATGTCAGAAATACTCAGCATAACTGACTGTCCATCATGCAAACCAGCCTCCCATTCATTGACTCTGTCTACACTTCCTCGCTGCCTCTGCAAAGCACCCAGCATGATCAAGAATCCCATCCACCTGGACATGCTATCTTCCACTTTCTTCTTTCGGGAAAAAGATACAGAAGTCTGAGGTCACGTATCAACCAACTCAAGAACAGCTTCTTCCCTGCTGCTGTCAGACTTTTGAATGGACCTGCCTTGCATTAAGTTGATCTTTCTCTACATCCTAGCTATAACTGTAACATTACATTCTGCACTCTCTCCTTTCCTTCTCTCCTCTGTACTCTATGAATGATATGCTTTGTATAGTATACAAAAAAAATACTTTTCACTGTGTCAATACGTTTGACAATCGACATGAGTTAGAGAGTTCAATGAAAACTAGAATTCTTACCAGTTTCATCTGCGTGGCCCATTCTGCAAGACTGAGAGCTTCTTTCTCACTGTAATTTAATAACAAGGAGGGAGAGAAGTTTAAGACATGAGGTTTTTATTCAGTTGTTACCAGTTGCAGTACAACACTGTCATCTCTCCCTCCCTCAGATTGATCCATCAGTCAAGGCAGCAGGAACTGAAGTGGGGAAAATAAAACTTAAACAACTTGGAATGTGGACATCAGCTCTGGCACATTCAAACCAGATGTTCATTGTTGCATTTGGCTTTGATACTTCAGTTGAACATGTCCATCCTATTCAGAGCTGCACTGGCAAGAGGGTCGGTGCTGAGGGAGCGCCGCACCGTCGGAGGGTCGGTGCTGAGGGAGCGCCGCACCGTCGGAGGGTCGGTGCTGAGGGAGCGCCGCACCGTCGGAGGGTCGGTGCTGAGGGAGCGCCGCACCGTCGGAGGGTCGGTGCTGAGGGAGCGCCGCACCGTCGGAGGGTCGGTGCTGAGGGAGCGCCGCCCCGTCGGAGGGTCGGTGCTGAGGGAGCGCCGCACCGTCGGAGGGTCGGTGCTGAGGGAGCGCCGCACCGTCGAGGGTCGGTGCTGAGGGAGCGCCGCACCGTCGGAGGGTCGGTGCTGAGGGAGCGCCGCACCGTCGGAGGGTCGGTGCTGAGGGAGCGCCGCACCGTCGGAGGGTCGGTGCTGAGGGAGCGCCGCACCGTCGGAGGGTCGGTGCTGAGGGAGCGCCGCACCGTCGGAGGGTCGGTGCTGAGGGAGCGCCGCACCGTCGGAGGGTCGGTGCTGAGGGAGCGCCGCACCGTCGGAGGGTCGGTGCTGAGGGAGCGCCGCACCGTCGGAGGGTCGGTGCTGAGGGAGCGCCGCACCGTCGGAGGGTCGGTGCTGAGGGAGCGCCGCACCGTCGGAGGGTCGGTGCTGAGGGAGCGCCGCACCGTCGGAGGGTCGGTGCTGAGGGAGCGCCGCACCGTCGGAGGGTCGGTGCTGAGGGAGCGCCGCACCGTCGGAGGGTCGGTGCTGAGGGAGCGCCGCACCGTCGGAGGGTCGGTGCTGAGGGAGCGCCGCACCGTCGGAGGGTCGGTGCTGAGGGAGCGCCGCACCGTCGGAGGGTCGGTGCTGAGGGAGCGCCGCACCGTCGGAGGGTCGGTGCTGAGGGAGCGCCGCACCGTCGATGTTAAATTTTCCCCCAGTGTACCCTAACAGGTGCTGGAGTGTGACAACGAGGGGATTGTCACTGTAACTTCATTGCAGTGTTAATATAAGGCTACTTGTGACACTAATAAATAAAATTTCACGTTAATGCTCTGACATTTCCTAAATTAGATCAGTAAGTATTGTTCATAGGTTTAAACGCAGTTCGGGACACACTCCTGGAAGATGCTGAGGTTTTTTTGGTTGATGACTCAGCTGTGAAGCTGCAGCAATGCTGCCACCTGCTGTTTACTTACCTAAAGTAACATTCATCACTGAGTACCCAGTGGGATTCATCACAGCACACGTGAAGTTAGTCGTAAAATCTTCTGGTACAACCTTGGTGAACTTCAGATGCTTCTGAATTATAGTTCTTCCATTATCAGTCAGGAATCTATTGGGGATGGATAAAATGGGACATGGTGATTTCCATTGGAAATACTGGCTGACCAAGTGGTTCCTGTCCTTCAAGATCAATGTTGTGGAGTTGTCAGCGTTGGATTGGGGTAAACACAGTCAGAAGTCACCTGGTGTTGTGAGACTTCTTACTGTCTTCAAGATCAATTGCAGAGAATGCCTTACTGATCCCTGAGGGGGAAGTTTACCTCAATTCTCACTTGTCTCATAACTGAAATATATAATCATTGTCACGAGCCTCAAGTATGACTCTCTCTCAAGGTCTCACCTCTTTCCCTCTAACATCTTCCATATCCACAATCCTCAATTCTCTCAGCTCCTCCAATACTGGCCCCTCAATTTTATCATGTGGAGATGCCAACATTGGACTGGGGTAAACACAGCAAGAAGTCTGATAACACCAGGTTTAAGTCCAACTGATTTATTTGATAGAGTATCAAATAAGTATCAAATAAATCGGTTGGACTTAAAACCTGGTGTTATCAGACTTCTTACTGTGTTTGCCCTCAATTTTAACCATTTCAATTCTGCGGGCTGTATCTTCAGCTGCCAGGGCCTTAAAGTGATGTGGCTGATTCTGAGACCCAGGGTCCTGAATCTCAACCGGGGGAACTATGATGGTCCAAAGGCATGAATTGGCCATGATGGATTGGGAAACACTATTGGAAAAAAAGATAGTGGAAAATTCCAGAAGTTGTTTGTTCTGTTTGGCTCAAGAGCGGTAAGGGAATTGTCAAACCATGACTTACAAGGGAACTTAGAGATAGTATCAGAGTCAAGGAAGAAAGATACAAATTGGCGAGAAAAAGCAATAAGCCCGAAGATCTATTTAAAATTCAGCAAAGGAGGACCCAGGGATTGATTAAGAAGGGAAAAATAAAATATGAAAGTCAGCTAGCTGGGAACAAAACCTGATTGTAAAAGTTTCCATAGGTATATAAAGAGAAAAAGATTAACCAAAACTAATGTAGACCCCTTCAGTCAGAGACGGGAGATTTCATAATGGGGAACAAAGAAATGGCCAAGGAATTAAATTAATACTTTATTCATGTCATCCTTTGTGAAGACTGAAGCAATGTACCAGAAGTGCTGAGAGATACAAGTTTTAGTGAGGAGCTGAAGAAAATCAGTATTAGTAGAGAAATGGTTTTGGAGAAATTGATGGGATTGAAGGTGATAAACCTCCGGGTCCTGATAATCTTCATCCCAGAGCACTTAAGGAAATGGCCCTGGAAATAGTAGATCCATTGGTTGTTATCCAAAATTCTTTGGACTCTGAAATAGTTCCTACAGAGAATAGCTAACGAAGCCTACCATTCAAAAAAGAGAGGTGGCGAGAAAGCAGGAAACGATAGGTCAGTGAACATAATGTCGGTACTGGGGAAGTTGCTGGAGTCAATTATCAAGGATTTCATAACTCAGCATTTGGAAGACAGTGGGATAATCAGATAAAGCCAGCATGGACTTACAGCAAGGGAAATCATGCTTCACAAATCTATTGGAATTCTTTGAGGACGTACCTAGTAGAGTTGACCAGAGAACCAGTAGATGTGGTTTATTTAGACTTTCAAAAGGCTTTTGGCAAGATCTCACGTACAGTAAAGTTAAAGCATATGGGATTGCAGATAATGTCTTGAGATGGATAGAAAACTGGTTAGCAGACAGGAAGCAAAGAGTTGGCATAAATGAATCTTTTTCTGATTGGCAGTCAGTGATTAGTAGGGTTCAGTTAGGACCCTAACTGTTCACATTATATATAAATGATTTGGAAGAAGGAACTGACTGTATCACCTGCAAATTTTTCTACAGAAAATGCAGATGTGTGGAATAGAGGGTGATTTAGCTAATTGGATTAGGAATTGGCTGGCAGATAGAAGACAGAGGGTGGTGGTTGATGGGAGATATTCATCGTGGAGTTCGGTGACGAGTGGTGTGCCTCAGGGGTCTGTTTTGGGGCCCCTGCTGTTTGTAATTTTTATAAATGATCTGGATGAGGGTATTGAGGGATGGATCAGTAAATTTGCAGATGATACTAAAGTTGGTGGTGTGGTAGATAGTGAAGAGGGGTGTTTTAGTTTACAGAGTGACTTGGACAAGTTGCAGAGCTGGGCCGAGAGGTGGCAAATGGAGTTTAATGTGGAAAAGTGTGAGGTAATGCACTTTGGCAGGAACAATAAATGTGTAGAGTATAGGGCTAATGGTAGGGCTCTTAATAGTGTTGAGGAACAGAAGGATCTTGGTGTATGTGTCAATAGATCCCTGAAAGTAGGCAGTCAAGTGGATAAAGTTGTTAAGAAGGCATATGGAGTCTTAGCTTTTATTGGTAGGGGGATTGAATTTAGGAGCCGCAGCATCATGTTGCAGCTGTACAAAACTCTAGTGCGGCCGCACTTGGAGTATTGTGTGCAGTTCTGGTCGCCACATTATAAGAAAGATGTGGAGGCATTGGAGAGGGTACAGAGGAGGTTTACCAGGATGTTGCCTGGTATGGAGGGCAGGTCCTATGAAGAGAGGTTGAAGGATTTGAGGTTGTTTTCGTTAGAAAGGAGGCGGCTAAGAGGGGATCTTATTGAAGCATATAAGATGATTAGAGGTTTAGATAGGGTGGACAGTGATAGCCTTTTTCCTAGGATGGAGAAAGCTAGCACGAGGGGACACAGCTTTAAATTAAGGGGTATGAGTTATAGGACGGATATCAGAGGTAGGTTCTTTACTCAAAGAGTGATTAGGGAGTGGAATGCCCTGCCTGCAGCTGTTGTAGATGCGCCAAGTTTGGTGGCGTTTAAGAGGTTAGTTGATAAGTATATGGAAGAGAAGGGAATGGTTTAGTTTGGAGGGGCATTGCTTTTTATTTTGGTCGGCACAACATCGAAGGCCGAAGGGCCTGTTCTGTGCTGTATTGTTCTATGTTCTATAATACAAAGTTGAATGGGAATTGGATAGGCTGAGCGTGCAGGTATCTGATTGGTAGGCACAGTATAATGTGGATAAATGCAAGGTTTATACTTTGGTAGCAATAATAGGAAGACAGATTATTATTTGAATGGGCTTAAATTGAGAGAGGTGGATACTCAGCGAGACCTTGGAGCCCTCATGCCTCCATCGCTGAGAGTAAGCGTGCAGGTACAGCAGGCAGTAAAGAAGGCAAATGGTATGTTGGCCTTCATAGCGAGAAGATTTGAGTATAAGGACAGGGATGTTTTGTTGCAATTGTATAGGGCTTTGTTGATGTCACATCTGGAGTAGTGTGTGCATTTTGGTGTCCTTATCTGAAGAAGAATGTCCTTGCTATAGAGGGACTACAGCGAAGGTTTACCAGACTGATTCCTGGGATGGCAGGTCTGTCATATGAGAAGAGACTAAATCAGTTAGGATTATATTCACTGGAGTTTAGAAGAGTGAGAGAGGATCTCACAGAAACATAAAATTCTAACAGGATTAGACAGGGTAGATTCAGGAAGAATGTTCCCAATGGTGGGGGAGTGGGGGGGGGGAGAGAGTCCAGAACTAGGGTCATGGTGTGAGGATAAGGGGTAAATCTTTTTTCACTCAGAGGGTGGTGAGTTTTTCACTCAGAGGGTGGTGAGTGAATGGAACCGGCTGCCGTCGGAGGTTGTTGAGGCAAACTCACTGGGGTCTTTTAAAAGACTTCTGGATGAGTATATGGAAAAGAATAGGATAGGGGGTTATAGATAGGTCTGTGGATTGGTAGATGTGATCGGCGCAACTCGTGGGCCGAAGGGCCTGTTTGTGCTGTATTGTTCTATGTTGTTTTAGAACGGAGGTGAGGAGAAATTTCTTACACAGGGGATGGTGAATATATGGAATTCACGACCACAGAAAGTAATTGAGGCCAAAATGTTGTGTGATTGCAAGACGAAATTAGATATACTCTTGGAGCTAAAGGGATCAAAGAATATGGGAGGGAGAGGGGGATCAGGATATTGAATTCAGTGATTGGCCTGATCAAAATGAATGGCAGGGCAGGCTTGAAGGGCCAAATGGCCTCCTCCTGTTCTAGTTTCTATGTTTGAATGTTGGGTTTGGAACTCCCCCCGGAACCTCTGTCTCTCTCTGTCTCCCCCCTCGCTTTAAGATGCTCCTTTTGGTCACCTGACCTGTTATTGCCTAATGTACCTCTCTTGTTGCCATGGCCCAATCCTGGTACAGACCGTCTCCCCAACCTGCTCCCATCTCCATTTTGTCCTGAAGGTTTACAGCTCATACTTCAGTATGTGATCCGCATCACTGAGTGAGCTGTGGTATTGTAGGGGGGAATTCGACAGATAGATAGATAGATAAAGGAGGGGGTGACCTGGGGATTTTAACCCTGGATTGTTTTCAGAAGTGTGAACTTACTCTTCCTTTCCTTCTTTCACCCTGCCGTCCTGGAACAGGTCCTCAATGAATTGCTGATTGGCCAGCCAGTAAATGATTGTGGAGTATTTGTCTGAGCCGGTGGGAGCTGTACAGGTTAGTTCCAGCGACTTTCCTGTGTGAAGATAAAGATAGAGTTTGTAAATGCCGCAACAGTTCAGGGGTAACGTTGATCATAATGCAGGTTCATAGTGCAGTGTTTCACTGTGCCTCAGTGGGTCCAACTCTCTCTCTAGAGACAGGAAGTTTCAGATTCAAATTCCACATTCTTCAGTCTTATAAACAAGGCTGACAATCCAAGTACAGTGCTGAGGGAGCGCCGCACTGTCAGAGGGTCGGTGCTGAGGGAGCGCCGCACTGTCAGAGGGTCGGTGCTGAGGGAGCGCCGCACTGTCAGAGGGTCGGTGCTGAGGGAGCGCCGCACTGTCAGAGGGTCGGTGCTGAGGGACACTGCAATGACCCTCTGATAGTTCAGCACTGAGGCAGTTCTGAACTGTGTGTGTCAGTCTGGGGTCACATGTCCAGAAGGAATTTGAAAGTACAAGTGTAGCTCAGCACAATTTGGTAACACAGCCAGTGTCTCTCACTCTGTCCAACAGTGACATTATCAATTGCACCAATAGTTTACACACCATTAGCTTGTGGATGAATGAAGGATGTACATACCCAGCTCAGCTCTGACCTTTCTGCCATTTGGTATGATGATTGTTGGGGGATCACTTCCTGCAAACCCTGTTAGGACAGAACCAAATCATTTCAACAGGGGACTGAACACCACACAATCTACCTATTGCAAAGCAGTGTAACAAGAGGAGGCCATTCAGCCCATTAAACCTGTACTATCATTCAATTAGATCATTGCTGATCTGCATTTCAGCTCTGTCCAATCACCTTGCTTTCTATCTTTGCCTAACTAAAGGATCTGATTTTGAAATCTTCACTGGAATCTCAGCCTCAGGGTGGAGTGTGGGGGTCAGCTGGGGGGGGAGTGGAGGGGGGGGGGTCAGGTTCCCACTCTCTTTTGTGTGAGGAAATAGTTCCTGACTCCCCCCTTCCCAGTTACAGTCCTAGCTCTGAATTTTAAAGTTCTGTTCCCTTGTAACATCCGAATATATGAATTAGGGGCAGGAGGAGGCCATTCAGCCCCATGAGCCCAGTACACAATTCAATAAGATCATGACTGATCAGATTATATTTCAAATTCCACATTCCCCAATCTACCTGATAACCTTTGGATTCTCTTACACAATAGGGATTCTTTGTAATTTAACCCTTTTACTCCAGTGCCCCTCTCACCCTGAGCTGAGGGTGATAGCTGCTATTCAAACTGTGGGGTATTTCCCCAATCTGTCCCATGAGGGGCAAAGATAAATAGCTCGGAGCAGGTTAGAAGAGAGTTGTGTTTCCAGTACCAGACTGGTCACCCAGAGAACATGAGTTCAAATCCCACTGGGGAAGTTTGACAATTTGCATTGGAATAAAAATCTGGGATCAGCTGGGCAGCACGGTGGCACAGTGGGTTAGCACTGCTGCCTTACTATGCCAGGGACCCGGGTTTGATTCCAGGCTTGGGTCACTGTCTGTGCAGAGTCTCCCCACATCCGCATGGTTTTTCCTCAGGGTGGTCCGGTTTCCTCCCACAGTCCGAAAGACGCACTGGTTATGTTTACTAGCCATGCTAAACTCTCCCTCAGTGTACCCGAACAGGCACAAAAGTGTGGCAGCTAGGAGATTTTCACAATAATTTCATTGCAATGTTAATGTAAGCCTACTTGTGACTAATAAATGAAAACTTTAAACTGTTCTAATGTAGGAAATGCTACAATCATTTTGTGCACAGCAAGATCCCATAAAGAGCTGTATGTTAATGAGCCATTAACATGGATAAACTGGGATTTTATCCCTGAAGTGAGGCTGAGGTCTTATAGAGGTCTACAAGATAATGAGGGGCAAAGATCAACTGGATAGTCAACATCTTTTCCCAAAGGTAGAGGAATCTAAAGCCAGGGGGCATAGGTTTAAGGTGAGAGGGGAGAGATACAGAAGTGTCCGAAGGAGCAATTTTTTTTTTTTATACACAGGATGGTGAGTGTCTGGAACAAGCTGCCAGGGGTAGTAATAGAGGCAGGTACAGTTTTGAGAAGTGTTTAGATAGTTATATGGGTAAGATGGGTATCGAGGGATATGGGTCAAATGCGGGCAATTGGGACTAGCTTAGTGTTAAAAATTGGGTAACCTGGACAAGTTGGGCTGAAGGGCCTGTTTTCATGCTGTAAACCTCTACGATTCTAATCTGTTTTTGGGATGTCGACTGAAGGATAAATATAAACTGGCACTGGGCAAAACTCACTTTTCAAACTAATTCCTCCAGATCCGCCTGCACAGGAAGATGGGAGTGCAGCTCACTGTCTGATTGGAATCATGATGTAGAGATGCCGGCGTTGGACTGGGGTAGTAGGAACTCAGTAAGAATTTAGCAACACCAATTTTAAACCAACCGATTTATTTGACAGTAAATTTGCGAGCTTTCGACACACTGTGTCTTTGTCAGGCAAATGCGGTGTTCTGGTCTGCAATAGCACACATATCAACACAGACAGTCACAGATTGCTGATTAGAATGTGAATCCTTACATCTAACCTGCTATTCAAGTGTTAAAGTGGCTAACAATGTGTGTGAAGGGAATCCTGAGCATTGGTTAGAGAATTGTGTATTTTCTGCAGACAGCACAGTAAGTGAGGTTTTTTGCACTAAATTGGAATCACAGCAGCAGCCTCTCTCTGCTCTGTACTGAAGAGTCAGCCTTGATGTTTGTGTTCAGGTCCTGGAGTGGAATTTGAATGCAGAACTTGTGATTCAGAGGCCTGGGTGCTGCCAGCAGATCCACTGTGACTTTGCTGGACTGGTTTTGACTGTTGGGAGTGGGGCTGGAAGCTGACAGGCAATTTCAGGGATTCCCTTTTCCCTCATTTCCAGCGGATGTTTTTGGTTTCCTAGGAGATGAGATGGTTGTGGAGCAGTGGTGGAGGGGGGGGGGGGGGGGGGGGGGGGGGGGGAGAAAGTGAGTGGGAATCAGGATCCTCCATCCATTACGAATGCGGTGCTAGCTCAATGCAGTAATGCTATTTTCCTCCTATATTTGAATATAAACCTGTTCTCCAGCCTGACTGCCCCCTGCTACAGCTCACCTCATCACAGCAGAATTGAGCCGCGATTTTCAAACTAACCATCAGCCAAGCAGAGGGTTTCATACGAGGGAGTTTCCAGCTCAATAAACTCACTTGGATTTTTGTTTCCATCTCCTGAAAATTGAGCAGTCACAGTTCCGTTGCACAACATCAACAAGGGCATTGCGACAGACCACACTGTGTCCTGCCCTGAAATAAAAGAACAAACAGAATTTAGGAAAATAGCCTAGAATATATAAAAAAAAACACTTGTTGTTCAGTTTTAACTCATTGATTCAGTTAATCATACTCTTATTTCCAAGACACAAGGGTTCAAGTCCCAATCCAGAATGTTGGCATAGAAGAAATAAAAGATGACACTCCAATGCAGTGCTGAAGGGAGCGCCGCGCCGTCAGAGAGTCAGTGTGGAGGGAGCGCCGCGCCGTCAGAGGGTCAGTGCGGAGGGAGCGCCGCGCCGTCAGAGGGTCAGTGCGGAGGGAGCGCAAGGAACTACAAACAGTCGTGAATGTAGCCCAATCCATCACTCAAACCAGCCTGCCATGCATTGACTTGTCTACACTTCCCGCTGCCTCAGCAAAGCAGACAGCATAATTAAGGACCCCATGCACCCTGGACGTTCTCTCTTTCCCCCTTCTTCCTTCAGGGAAAAAATACAGAAGTCTGAGGACACATACCAACTGATTCAAGAACAGCTTCTTCCCTGCTGCTGTCAAATTTTTGAATGGACCTACCTTGCATTAAGTTGATCTTTCCCTGTATTCTAGCTCTGACTGTAACACTACATTCTGCACTCTCTTGTTTCCTTCTCTATGCACAGTCTGTTTTGTCAGTATAGCGCGCAAGAAACAATACTTTTCGCTGTATACTAATACATGTAACAATAATTAATCAAATCAAAAACTAATCCCACTCTCCCTGCTCTCCTGCCTGTGACCCCACAGAATATCCTTTTCTGAATGTTTCTCCAATTGCCTTTGGAAAGTTCCTATTGATTCTGCTTTCACTGCCCTTTCAAACAATGTCTTCTGGATCATGACAATTCGCTGCATAAAACAAAACATTCTCCCTTCTCGTTCTTTAGTCAAATTACCTCAAAATCTTGATGGCAGATTCCTAACCCTCCTGTCCTGGGTAATGATTATCATCGTAACAAAAGTGATTTCAGTAGATGATAATTAGCGGCAGGAGAGTATTTACCAGAACCTGTCCAATATTTATTTGTCAAGTTTAATATTTTTTATGCTTTCTACCATTCTTATCATAAAGAGAGAAAAGTGCGAATCCTCACCAATCCAGTGCTTCCTGAAGTTCTTGGCTGTCATTGGCAATTGCCTAAATTATGGAGCTTCGCACAGTTGATGTTAAATCTCTGATCATGTCTGTCAGGCTGAGTGTTTATATCTTCACAAAAGCACTTCCTTCTTTTGTCATGAACCACATGACATCCTTCAATGTTTTGTTTTCAGTTTGTGTTTTCCTGGTGTGGTTGGAAAGCTGTGCTGTGATGACTCAATTGTTCTCTGGGACAAAGTGACTGGAAGTGCTGATAGCTGAGTGAAAAAAAAAATCACAATGTGCTTTTTTTCCCCCTTTCTTTTTAAGTGCTTTTTGCTGCTGTAGTTAGGCCTGGGGCTAGCTGGGAAGGGCACCGGGGAGTATAAAAAGAAAGTGGTAGTAGACAGTGGGCACCGTCGGGAGCGGGCAGTGGAGTGAATAGGGAAGCAGCGTGAGAGATATAAGGGCTTTGGCTCGTTGGGCTTGGGCGAGAGTAGGCTTAGGCAAAGTGTGCTACTGGGTTTCCACTGGAATTCACACCTCCAAAAGGTGTCCATGACAATGGCAAGGATTAAGGGAAGACGCCTCACCTGTGTACGGTGTCACATGTGGGAGTTCCTGGAAGCGAGACCTTTGCCGAAAGTCCACATACGCGTCAAGTGTTTGGAGCTGCAGCGTCTGAGGGCTCGGGTCAAGCAACTAGAGCGCCAGTTGGAAGATGCATTTTTAGTCAGGGAGAATGAGGCAATCATGGAAGGAAGGGAGAGTAAGGAGGCAAACCCGGAGCCTAAACGGGGGGGACCTGACCCTTCCAGGTGGATTACTGTCAGGAAGGGGAAAAAGGAGAGGGGAGACAGTCCAAAGACTTCCCCAGTGGCAGCCCCCCAAAATATTGAGGGTGAAGGGTTAAAAAAGGCAAGGCACGAGGACCAGAATACCTCAAAGGGGAGGAAAGGGGCTAAAAGGGAGATAGTGGTGGGGGATGGGAGGGTTAAAAGAATAGATAAGCACTTCTGTGGTCCAAGGCAGGACTCCAGGATGGTAGTTTGCCTCCCTGGAGCAGGGGTGCAAGATGTGTCAGACAGAGTAGAGGGCATTTTGAAGGGTGAGGGGGCCCAGGCAGATGTGATTATTCACGTAGGAGAGAAGGATGTAGGAAGGAAGAGCAGGGAGGATATAAGAAGGCAGTTCAGGGAGTTGGGGGGTAGGCTGAAGAGCAGGGCCTCGAAGGTGGCGATCTCAGGCCTGCTTCCAGGCGCGGGTAATAGCAGAGCCAGGAGAAATGAGATCCTACAGCTGAATGCGTGGCTGAAGGACTGGTGTAGGGCAGACGGTTTCATATTTGTGGATAACTGGGAAGTCTTGTGAAAGAAGGGCACCTGTATAGAAGGGACAGGGAGCACTTAAATGGGAAGGGCATGAATATCTTAGCTGGGAGGTTAGCTGGAGTGTTTCGGCAGGATTTAAACTAATATGGAGGAGGGGAGGGGATGAGACCGATAGCTCGGTAGAGAGCGAGATGGGAGATAGAGTAAGCTTGGACGAGAAGAGATGCACCGGGGAGAAGGAGGTTCCGAGTGGTCTTGGGGTCTGGAGTGTGTCTGTTTCAATGCAAGGAGCGTAACGGGAAAAACGGATGAACTTAGGGCCTTAATGTTTGCGAGGAACTTGGATGTGGTTGCAGTGACAGAGACGTGGTTAAAGGAAGGGGAGCAGTGGCAACTGAACATTCCTGGGTATAAGTGTTTCAGGCGTGACAGAGGAGGGTCCAGAAGAGGTGGGGGAGTGGCGTTGTTAGTTAAGGAGAGCATCACGGCAGGGCAGAGGGAGGACAATACAGAGGAGTTAGGAGTGGAGTCGCTGTGGGTGGAGTTGAGGAATAGAAAGGGGGCGATTACTATGCTAGGAGTGTACTATAGGCCACCCAGCAGCCCACGGGCAGTTGAAGAAGGCATATGTAAAGACATTTTGGAGAGGTGCAGAAAGAACAGAGTCGTTATAGTGGGAGATTTTAATCTCTCTAGGGTGGATTGGAAAGTACCTAGAGCTGGGGGTTTGGATGAGCAGGAATTTGTAAAATGTGTACTGGAAGGATCGTTGGAACAGTATGTGGCTAGCCCGACTAGAGAAGGGGCTATATTGGATTTAGTTCTGAGTAATGAGCCAGGGCAGGTGGATGATGTTGTAGTAGGGGATCATGTGGCTAACAGTGACCACAATTCTGTCTACTTTAGGATTCAGATGGAAAAGGATGCTTGTTGCCCTAGGGGCAGGGTGCTGAATTGGGGGAAGGCTAACTACGGTCGGATTAGGCAGGAGCTTAGGGAAACTGATTGGGAACGGTTGTTTGAGAGTAAGTCCACGCTAGGCATGTGGGACTCTTTCAAGGGATTACTGAAAATGTTGCAAGATAAGCATGTGCCAGCCAAGAGGAAAGATGGGAAAGTTAGGATTAGAGAGCCATGGATTACTAGGGATATTGAGGACTTGGTTAGAAGAAAAGAGAAGTGTATGATAGGTTGAAGCAGCTGGGAACCGAGACAGCATTGAAGGAATATAGAGAGAGTAGGAGGGAACTCAAACAGGGAGTTAGAAGGGCAAAAAGGGGGCATGAAATGATTTTGGTGGATAGGATTAAGGAAAACCCAAAGGCTTTTTACTCCTATGTTAGGATTAAAAGGGTGGTTAGAGGAAAAATTGGACCTCTTAGGGACAGAGGAGGGGAACTGTGCTTAGAGCCTGAGGGAATGGCAGAGATCCTGAATGAATGCTTTGCATCAGTATTCACGAAGGAGAGGGGCTTGTTGACAGCTCCTGTGTCTGAGGGAGCTGTGGACCAGTTGACGGAAATATCCATACCGAGGGAGGAAGTGTTAGAGCTTCTAGGTAGCATTAAAACTGATAAATCTCCTGGGCCTGATGGCATTTATCCCAGGCTGCTTAGAGAGCTGCGAGGTGAAATTGCTGGGCCTCTAACGTAAATCTTTGTCTCTTCTTTGGACACAGGTGAGATCCCAGAAGACTGGAGAATAGCTAATGTTGTACCGTTGTTTAAAAAGGGTAGTAGGGATAACCCTGGAAATTATAGGCCGGTGAGTTTGATGTCAGTGGTAGGAAAGCTGTTGGAGGGGATTCTTAGAGATAGGATGTATAGGCACTTAGAGCATTGCGATCTGATTAGGGATACACAGCATGGATTTGTTAAGGGGAGGTCGTGCCTTACAAATCTGGTAGAATTTTTTGAGGAGGTGACGAAATCAGTGGACGAAGGGCGAGCTGTTGATGTTGTCTATTTGGATTTTAGTAAGGCGTTTGACAAAGTCCCTCATGGGAGGTTAGTCGAGAAGGTCAAGGCAAATGGGATACAAGGACAGGTAGCTAGATGGATAAGTAACTGGCTTAGTAATAGGAGACAGAGAGTAATAGTGGAAGGGTGTTTCTCTAGCTGGAGGTCGGTCACTAGTGGTGTGCCGCAGGGCTCGGTACTGGGACCTCTTCTATTTGTAATATATATAAATGACTTGGAAGAGGGAGTAAGTGGAGTGATCAGCAAGTTTGCAAACAATACAAAGATGGCTGGACTTGCGGATAGTGAGGAGCATTGTCAGGCGATGCAGCAGGACATAGATAGGCTGGTAGCTTGGGCAGACAGATGGCAGATGGAATTCAATCCTGATAAATGCGAGGTGATGCATTTTGGGAGAAAGAATGTAGGGGGAAGGTATATGATAAAGGGTAGACCTATTAAGAGTATAGAAACACAGAGGGACCTGGGGGTGCAGGTCAACAGTCTCTGAAGGTGGCAGAGCAAGTGGAGAAGGTTGTGAAGAAAGCATATGGTATGTTAGCCTTTATAGGAAGGGGTATAGAGTACAAGAGCTGGCCTTTAATGTTGCAGTTGTATAAAACATTGGTTAGACCTCATTTGGAATACTGCGTCCAGTTCTGGTCGCCTTACTACCGGAAGGATGTGGAGAATCTGGAGAGAGTGCAGAGGAGGTTTACCAGGATGCTGCCTGGTATGGAAGGTCTGAGTTACGAGGAGAGATTAGGCAAATTGAGACCGTTTTCCTTAGAAAGACGTAGACTTAGAGGAGATCTGATAGAGGTGTACAAGATTTTGAAGGGGATAGATAAACAGGGTTAAGCTTTTTCCTAGGATGGACTGAAATAGCACGAGGGGTCACGGGCTTAGGGTGAGGGGGGTAAGGTATAATTTGGATGCTAGAGGGAGTTTTTTCACACAGAGGGTGGCAGGGGTATGGAAATGCACTGCCAAGTAAAGTGGTGGAGGCAGGCACTGGAGTTATTTAAGAAATACTCAAATGGGCACATGAACAGAATGGGAATGGAGGGGTATAGAAAACTGATTTAAAATAGGGATCATGAGCCTTGGGAGTCCCTGGAAGTGTGTAAATAGATGATGATATTGATGTACTTGTTTTTATCCTACAGGTGCTTTGGTCCACCTTGTTGTCTAACAAGGGGCATACACGCGATGGGTCGTGAGAGGGCTGCTCTTGGACCTTTTTCGAGAGTATCCTAGTGCTTCACGTCGTTAGTGTACGCTTGACCTGGACCATCTGATGGGCAACACGACAGCTCAGTGACTATAGCTGTGCTGTGCAGATACATGGATTTGGGCCTGTGTCTGTGGGAGTTTGCGCATTCTCCCCGTGCTTGCGTGGGTTTTCTCCGGGTGCTCCGTTTCCTCCCACATCCCAAAGATGTGCTCTTAGGCTAATTGGCAAAACAAATTCTCCCTAAATTGTCTCAAATTTGGTTTTTAATCCATAGATCTATAAACATAGACAGGGATCACGGGTAGAGGTGGGAACAGCGGGATGGCGGCGCGGGCTCGTTAGGCCGAAGGACCTGTTTCCCATGCTGTTTTGTTTTTTTTTTGTTCTTTGTTGACTTACTGCTCCTGTCAGCAATGTCAGGGAAATTGTATGGTGCCCATTCCAGGGCAACAACTGCTGGCCAGCGAGTGAATGAAAAATGATTAATATTCCAGCTACACTTCCCCCTTCCCCTCCCAGTATCTGGCCACTGAACTCCACTGTAACTGCCCTTCCCCTGCCAACTTATCATCAGCTAGTGGCAGGGCCTAAGGTCTTACAAACAAAGGTCTTCCTGACATACTGGGTGAAGTAACCACAAACTTGGTCAACGAGATGAGTTTTAAAGAGCAACACACGTATGTCCAAACATACAATTTGGGAGCAGGAGTAGGCCACACACTGATTCTGCCATTCAATAAGATCTTGGTTCATCTGACTGTAACCTCCTGACTACCCCGCTAACCCTGGATTCCCTTATCAATCACATTTCAATCTACACCAGGTCTAAAGGATATTCTATCAGCCTGTCCTTAGGATTCCACAGCCTCATTACTCTCTCTGTGAGAAAAACAGTCTCCTCATTTTCATCTTTAAACAGTGTCTTCCAGTTCTGGTTCTTCCAGGAGGGGAAATTTAAATAACTAAAAGGATAAGAGAGGGGTAGAGGAGTTTGGGGGCAAGGGAATGAGAGAGAGCGAGCGTAAGGGGAGGAGAAGCAGAGAGGGAGGAGTTAACAAGTTGTCCCTAAATTAGACCTCCCTCAATCTGGCACACACAAAATTCTCTAAATTTGCACACCTTTATTGTGGACTCCAAGAGACGTGGACAAAAATCATAGGTAGAAAGAGGATTGGAATGAGACACTGTTAAAATGGCAGCGCAGGCTTGTTGGGCCAAAGGGCCTGTTTCCTGTGCTGTTCTTTGTTTTTTGAGGGAGGAAATGGTGAGGGGATGAGGTGAAGGGGAAGAAAGGAATCCTTTCTTTAAAGCGATCCTTAAAATCTGTACCTTAAACTTAGCTTTTGGTCAATAGTCTGAAAAGCTCCTGCTGTGGCTGGGAGTCAAATTCTGTTTCACACTCATTCCATGAAAAGACCCTGAGATGTTATATAAATGCAAGATTTTCTCATTGAGGGCGTTGTCTGTTTTTTGACTCACACATAATATTAAATGGCAGTTGGGAAGTGTTGAGAGTTGAGTTTCAGTGACTGATTCAGCAGGATTACGTTTTTCTTCCTCTTTTTCTGTCAGATGTTCAGGGATAAACATGATAGTGTTAAACATTTTATCAGTTAATTACCAAGGAAGTATATCTTAGGGCACTAGAGGGAGCTTTACTCTGTATCTAACCCTGTGCTGTACCTGTCCTGGGAGTGTTTGATGGGGACAGTGTAGAGGGAGCTTTACTCTGTATCTAACCCCGTACTGTACCTGTCCTGGGAGTGTTTGATGGGGACAGTGTAGAGGGAGCTTTACTCTGTATCTAACCCCGTGCTGTACCTGTCCTGGGAGTGTTTGATGGGGGACAGTGTAGAGGGAGCTTTAATCTGTATCTAACCCCGTGCTGTACCTGTCCTGGGAGTGTTTGATGGGGGGACAGTGTAGAGGGAGCTTTACTCTGTATCTAACTCCGTGCTGTACCTGTCCTGGGAGTGTTTGATGGGGGGACAGTGTAGAGGGAGCTTTACTCTGTATCTAACCCCGTGCTGTACCTGTCCTGGGAGTGTTTGATGGGGGACAGTGTAGAGGGAGCTTTACTCTGTATCGAACCCCGTGCTGTACCTGTCCTGCGAGTATTTGATGGGGGACAGTGTAGAGGGAGCTTTACTCTGTATCTAACCCCGTGCTGTGATAGTTAGTCATGAAGAATTTTACAAAATGCCCTAAATTCAGGGAAGATCACATCAGATTGGAAGCTAGCAAATGTAACTCCTTTATTCAAAAAGATTAATCACATTGCAACGTCAATTCCATTTTCCAAATTGTGATTAGTGAGGATATTAAGGAATGACTGATCTGAGCAGAAGTAGAAGAATCACTCAAGGACAAAATGTGACTCAGCAGCATCTTCATAGTTTTATGTCATTGTGGTTACTCAGTGTTAGATAACACAATGATTTCAGATGCAATCCAATCCCACCCCAACACAATAGAGTCACTTGTCTCATTATGAAACTTGATGTTACCTCTCTGAAATGCGCTCACCCTGAGCTACAAGGACATGTGTTCAAGTTCCATTCAGCACAAAAAATCCAGTTTCACACTCCCCGTACAGTATTGAGAGAAATCCGCACTGTTAGAGGATCAGTATTGAGAGAGCACTGCACTATACAGACAACATACCATTCATAGAGGGGGAGTGTGCAGAATATAGGACTACAGTCACAATTTAGACTGTAAAGAAAGATCGACTTAGTGAGAGACAAGTCCATTCAAAAGTGTATCAGCTGTTCTTGGGTCAGTTGGTGCACGACTCAAACTTTTCTATCTTTTTCCCCAATGGAAGAAGGTGGAGGAATGTCCAAGATGCATAGAACAGTACAGCACGTAAAGGCCCTTCATCCCTTGATGTTGTGCTGAGCTACGTCCGAACCCAAGATCAAGCTATCCCACTCCCTATCATTCTGGTGTGCTGTATTCTTATCCAATAACCGCTTGAAAGTTCCTAAAGTGTCTGACTCCACTATCACAGCAGGCAGTGTATTCCACACCCCAACCACTCTGAATAAAGAACTTACCTCACACAGCCCTCCTATATTTCCCACCACGAACCTTATAGTTATGCCCCCTAGTAACAGCTACATCCACCCAGGAAATAGTTTCTGAATGTTCACTATCTATTCCCCTCATCATCTGATAAACTTCTATTAAGCCATCTCTCATCCTTCTCCACGCTAAAGAGAAAAGCCCCAACTCTTTCAACCTTTCCTCATAATACCACCCTACAAACAAGGCAGCATCCTGATAAATCTCCTCTGCACTCCTTCCACATCCTTCTTATAGTGAGGTGACCTGAACTACACATAATATTCCAAACGTGGTCTCACCAACATCTGGTATAGTTGCAGCATAACCCCACGACTCAAATTCAAACCTCCTGTTAATAAATGCTAACACACTATAAGCCTTCTTCACAGCTCTATCCATGAGTGACAACCTTCAGAGATCTGTGGATATGAACCCCAAGATCTCTGTTCCTCCACATTCCTCAAAACCCTGCCATTGACCCTGTAACCTGCATTCAAGTTTGTCCTACCAATATGAATCATCTCGCACTTATCCAGGGTAAACTCCATTTGATATTGTCAACCCGGCTCTGCATTTTATCAATGTCTCTTTGCAGCCTGCAAGAGTCCTCTGCCTCATCTACTATTCCACCAATCTTAGTGTCATCAGCAAATTTACTAACCTACCTTTCAGCCCCTTTTTCCAAGTCATTGATAAAAAAAATCACAAACAACAGAACGCAGCACTGATCCCTGTGGTACACTGCTGGTAAACCAATCTGAAAATTTTCCCTCCACCACCACCCTCTGTCTTTTATGAGACATGATGTAAAGATGTCAGCGTTGGACTGGGGTGGTAAGAACTCAGTAAGAATTTAGCAACACCAATTTTAAATCCAACCGATTTATTTGATTGAAAGCTCGCAGATTTACTATCAAATAAATCGGTTGGATTTAAAATTGGTGTTGCTAAATTCTTACTGAGTTTTTATGAGACAGCCAGTTACTTATCCAATCGGCCAAATTTCCTTCTATCCCACACCTCCTTACTTTCTTCATGAGCCTACCATGGGGAACCTTATCAAACACCTTCCTAAAATCCATGTATATGACATCAATTACTCTACCTTCATCCACATACTTAGTTACCTCCTCAAAGAATTCATGCAAATTTGAGAGGCAGGACTTACTCCTCACAAAACCATGCTGACTATCCCAGATTAAGCTGCATCTTTCCAAATGGGTCATAAATCCTATTCCTCAGGATCCTTTCCATTAACTTACCAATCACCTAAGAAAGACTAACTAGCCTATAATTACCAGGGTCATTCCTATTTTCTTTCTTGAAAAGAGGAATAACATTTGTCACTCTCCAGTCTTGTGACACAATCCCTGTGGACAGTGAGGACTCAAAGATCAAAGCCAAAACTCTGCAATCTCATTCCTTGCCTCCCAAGTATCCTAGGATGTATCCCATGTGGCCTAGGGAAAACCTGAGGTTTTTCAAAATTGTTAATACATCTTTCCTCAGAACATCTACCTCCTCCATCCTATCAGCATCCTCAAAAATATAGCCCTTCTCCTTAGTGAACGCTGAAGGAAAGTATTCATTCAATATCTCACCTATCTCTTCTGACTCCATGCACAAGTTCCCATTACTATCCTTGACTGGCCCTAACCTCACCCTGGTCATTTTTTTATTTCTCACATAAGAGTAAGCAGCTTTGGGGGTTTTCCTTTATCTGACCCACCAAGTCTCAGTCCCCTCCTAAGCTCTCCTAACTCTTAAAACTCATTCCTAGCTACCTTGTAACCCTCAAGCAACCCAACCAAATTTTGTTTTCTCATCCTTACATGCGCTTCCTCTTGACAGACATTCAACCTCCTTTGTGAGCCATAGTTCCCTCACTCGGCCAATTCCTTCCTGTCTGACAGGAACATATCTATCAAGGACATGCAGTTTTTGTTCCTTGAACAAGCTCCAATTTTCATTTGTGCCCATACCTGACAGTTTCTATTCCCATCTTATGCTCCCTAATTCTTGCCTAATTGCATCATAATTACCCCTGCCCCAACTATAAACCTTGCCCTGCTGTGTGACCCTATCCCTCTCCATTGTAATAAAGAAAGACACGGAATTGTGGTCATTATCTCCAAAGCGTTCTCCCAAAAACAAATCTAACACTTGGCCCGATTCATTACCCAGTACCAGGTCCAGTGTGGCCCCAACTCTTGTTGGCTTATCCACATATTGTCAGGAAACCCTCCTGCACACACTGTACAAAAACTGCCCAATGTGAACTATTTCATCTCGATGTGCCTGAACAAGTGCCAGAAAATGTGATGACTAGGGGATTTTCACAGTAACTTCATTGCAGTGTTGTCAGCCTACTTGTGGTTAATAAACAAACATTGAACATGCCATTGTCACAACAACATCGTTGTTAGATACTGGACAAGCTATTTGATGATTCACTGATAGCAGTGGGAAGTTGTGCGTGGAGCCTGAAGAGATTGGTGAGGCACTGAATAAATATTTCTCTTCGGTATTCACGCAGAGTGCTGGAAATGTAGCTGTGGAGAGCACTGAGGTACAGGGTTGCAAATTGGGGAGTATTGTAGTAGATAGGGAGGATGTGTTAGAAATTCTCGAGGGTTTGAAGTTGGATAAGTCCCCTGGGCCGGACGGGATTTACCCTAGGATTCTCTGGGAGGCAAGAGAGGAGATTGCAGAGCCTCTGGCTCTGATCTTCAGGTCCTCGTTGGTTACGGGTGTGGTTCCGGAGGACTGGAGGATAGCGAATGTGGTCCCATTGTTTAAGAAGGGGAAGAGAGACCTTCCTGGGAATTATAGGCCAGTGAGTCTTACTTCTGTTGTGGGCAAGGTATTGGAGAGAATTATTAGGGATAGGATTTATAGTTATTTAGAGAGAAATGAATTGATTGGGGATAGTCAGCATGGTTTCGTGAAGGGTAGGTCATGCCTTACTAACCTCATTGAGTTTTTTGAGAAAGTGACCAGAGAGGTGGATGGGGGTAAGGCGGTTGATGTAGTATATATGGACTTTAGTAAGGCGTTTGATAAGGTGGCCCATGGAAGACTTCTACAGAAAATGCAGATGTGTGGAATAGAGGGTGATTTAGCTAATTGGATTAGGAATTGGCTGGCAGATAGAAGACAGAGGGTGGTGGTTGATGGGAGATATTCATCGTGGAGTTCGGTGACAAGTGGTGTACCTCAGGGGTCTGTTTTGGGGCCCCTGCTGTTTGTAATTTTTATAAATGATCTGGATGAGGGTATTGAGGGATGGATCAGTAAATTTGCAGATGATACTAAAGTTGGTGGTGTGGTAGATAGTGAAGAGGGGTGTTTTAGTTTACAGAGTGACTTGGACAAGTTGCAGAGCTGGGCCGAGAGGTGGCAAATGGAGTTTAATGTGGAAAAGTGTGAGGTAATGCACTTTGGCAGGAACAATAAATGTGTAGAGTATAGGGCTAATGGTAGGGCTCTTAATAGTGTTGAGGAACAGAAGGATCTTGGTGTATGTGTCAATAGATCCCTGAAAGTAGGCAGTCAAGTGGATAAAGTTGTTAAGAAGGCATATGGAGTCTTAGCTTTTATTGGTAGGGGGATTGAATTTAGGAGCCGCAGCATCATGTTGCAGCTGTACAAAACTCTAGTGCGGCCGCACTTGGAGTATTGTGTGCAGTTCTGGTCCCCACATTATAAGAAAGATGTGGAGGCATTGGAGAGGGTACAGAGGAGGTTTACCAGGATGTTGCCTGGTATGGAGGGCAGGTCCTATGAAGAGAGGTTGAAGGATTTGAGGTTGTTTTCGTTAGAAAGGAGGCGGCTAAGAGGGGATCTTATTGAAGCATATAAGATGATTAGAGGTTTAGATAGGGTGGACAGTGATAGCCTTTTTCCTAGGATGGAGAAAGCTAGCACGAGGGGACACAGCTTTAAATTAGGGGTATGAGTTATAGGACGGATATCAGAGGTAGGTTCTTTACTCAAAGAGTGATTAGGGAGTGGAATGCCCTGCCTGCAGCTGTTGTAGATGCGCCAAGTTTGGTGGCGTTTAAGAGGTTAATTGATAAGTATATGGAAGAGAAGGGAATGGTTTAGTTTGGAGGGGCATTGCTTTTTATTTTGGTTGGCACAACATCGAAGGCCGAAGGGCCTGTTCTGTGCTGTATTGTTCTATGTTCTATGTTCTATGATAGCCCTCACAGAAGTGAAGTGAATCAATTCTTTTACAACAATCTCATGATTTCGTAGTCACCATCAAGATTAACTTTTCAATTCCTTATTTATTTAAATAGCAACTTAAATTCCCTCATCTGCAGTGGTAGGTTTTGAACTAGTTTTCTGATCATTAGCCCAGGTCTCTGGTTTATTCATCAATCTCGCCCCCCCATCACCAAATGCCAACTTGAGGGCAATGGGAAGAGAAGATTGAAGCAGTTGCCATATCTTTTGCCTGCCAGCTCCTGTATTTTGAGTGAAAGTTCAACTTTCACTTGATTTGACTCTTTTGTCTCCACTGTCTATTAACTCTTCCCACTTCCTCAAAAGTGATTTCTGAATTCTAACCTTTAATCACTTTCTCCTCCTGGCATTCATCTCCATTTCTACACTGTCTTAATTGTCTGGGTACAGTTACTGTGTTAAAGTGCTAGACAAGTAGAAGTCATCATTACCGTTGATTGCTGTCCTCTCTTCAGTTCAACAAAACAGGATTATATTAGCACTTGGGGAGGGCAAACAAAGCAAGGAAAATACTCATTAAACAGGAGAGTATTGTGAGGAGCAGAGATCCTTGAAGGTGGCACAACAGGTAAATAGGGTGGTAAGAAAGTCAATTGGAATGCTTTTCTTTATTGAACAAGCTATTGAATACACAAACAGGGATGCAATGTTGGAACTGTATAAACACTGGATAGGCCACAGCTGGAATTCTATGAGTAATTCTGGTCACCACATTATAGAAAGGATATAATTGCTGTGAAGAAAATGTGGGGGAGATTTACAAGGATGATGCCTGAACTTGAAAATTGTAGCTATGACAAGAGATTGGACAGGTTTGGGTCTCCCCCCCCCTCCCCCATTAGAACAGACTGAGGGGTGACTTGATGCAAGTGTATGAAATTACAAGGAGTTCAATTAGACAGGGAAGACTTGTTGCCCTTAGCCTGGCAAGGGGGAGGGGGGGGTGTGGTGAGGTGAGGTGAGGTATCTGGGGCATAGATTTAAGGTGATTAGTAGAAGGATTAGAGGAGATTTAATAGGAAGAAAATTTTCACCCAGAGGGTGTTGTGTGCCTGAGATTTGCTGCCACATCGGTGGTTGAAGCAAAAACCTTCAACTCATTTCAAAGGTGCCTGGATCTACACCCAAAATGGTGTAACCTGCAAGGTTCTGGTCTAGGAACTGGAATTAAAAGAGACAGTTTTTTTTAAAAAAACCAGGGTAGACACAAGGGGCTGATTGGCCTCTTTTTTTTGTCCCATAGCCTTTCGATGATTCTACATGGGATATGACACAGGCACACCATTCAGCCCAACCAGTACATACCATAATCAAGCTAGTTCCCATTCTTCAGAATCTAAATCTACCATTGTAACCATGACTTGTCTAGTTTCCCCTTAAATAAATATATACTGTTCATAGAACAATACAGCACAAACAGGCCCTTTGGCCCACAAGTTGCACCGATCACATCTACCAATCCACAGACCTATCTATAACCCCCTAACCTATTTGTTTCCATATACTCATCCAGAAGTCTCTTAAAAGACCCCAGTGAGTTTGCCTCAACAACCTCCGACAGCAGTCGGTTCCATTCACTCACCACCCTGAGTGAAAAACCTACCCCTGACATCTCCTTTGTATTTGCTTCCCTGCACCTTAAATCTGTGTCCTCTCGTAGTGACCATTTCAGCTCGGGGAAATAGTCTCTGAGAGTCCACCCTATCTATTCCTCTCAACATTTTATAAACCTCTATCAGGTCGCCTCTCAACCTACGTCTCTCCAGTGAGAAGAGTCCCAGCTCCCTCAACCTATCTTCATAATGCCTGCCTCCCAATCCAGGCAGCATCCTTGTAAATCTCCTCTGAACTCTCTCAATAGCCTCTACATCCTTCCTATAATGAGGCAACCAGAACTGCGCACAATACTCCAACTGGGGTCTGACAAGAGTCTTATAGAGCTGCATCATTACCTCCTGACTCCTAAACGCTATTCCTCAATTAATGAAGGCCAGTACACCGTACGCCTTCTTGACTACTTCCTCCACCTGCGAGGCCGATTTAAGAGTCCTATGGACCCGGACCCCGAGATCCTTCTGCTCTACAACACAGCTAAGACTCCTACCCCTTATATTGTACTCCTTTACATTATGGCTTACATTAATACTGCATTGTCACTGACAATTCCTTCTCTGCACTCTTTCCAGGCTGTGATGTCTTTTGTATAATATGACAACCAGAAACTGTATTTGCTCTAAATACAGTGTATCCAAGGTTCAATACAGGTTGAGTATTTCAATTCAATCCCTCTGGAAATAAAGCCATGTTTGCTTTTGGCCTTACTAACCTGTAGCACAATGTTTGTGATTGTTGCTCCCTGACCTCACCCAGATATGTACCTTTCAAGTAACGTGTGACCTCTCTGTTCTTTCCAGCAAAGAGCACCACCTCAAACGTGACTGTGTTGACTTTCATTTGTCAATGTTTTGCTCATCTGTTAAAATACTTAAGGGCATAAATAAATTTAAGTATTGACTGTACCCTCTCCTCAATTTGGCATCATCTGTAGATTTTCAAAGTGCTTTTGATTCCAAAATCCAAACCATTAGGGAAATCATGGATAGTAGTGATTCCAATACTCATCCTGAGCATCACTTCCCACTGTCGGCCAGTCTGAATAACTACCCTTGGCTGTCCTGAAGCAGTTCAAGATGCCAATTGTCCCCCAAGGGGAGGCAGTGGCATAGTGGTATTGTCAGTAGGCCAGTAGTTCAAAGACCTAGGGTAAGACTCTGGAGATCTTAGTTCCAATTCCATCATAGCAGATGGTGAAATTTAAATTCACTAAAACAAACTGAAAAGTCTACTGATGACCACAAAACGATTGTCAATTGTCATAAAAATCCATCTGGTTTACTAATACCTTTTAGAGAAAGAAATCTGCTTTCCTTACCTGGTCTGGCCTACATGTGACCCCAAACCCACACAATATGGCTGACTCTTAACTACCCTCAGGAATAGGCAATAATTGCTGGCCCAGCCAGTGACTCCCACATCCCATGAGTGAATAAAAAAAATTCAACATTCTCCAACCTTATTCATTAATCCAAAGGTCTTTTGAAAATACAGATACATGACATCTAATGCATTACCACTATCAAGCTTTGTTATTGTTTACCTTTTGTTCACTGACCAATCTGATAAAATATCCCTACCTGAAACATGAACTCCTCTTCTCGCTCCAGAAGATGACAAACATGTGCCAAACTCTTCATTTTATGAAACTTTACTATCTCTTTATTGAAGTGTATTGATTCGATAGCCCAGGCACCACGTAATGTCTACACCATTTATTGATATGAATTGCACCAGTTTCTTTTTACAGATCCAGAACACCAGAGAAATGGCTGCATGTTTCACCAGTGACAATACTGACCAGATCAGTTTCTTGATGCTGCAGGGTTGTGGGAGAGGTGCAGACATTGCAATGTTGACTGAAAGATCATTTTTCCACCAGCCAATCCTTGTTGGAGATGCCAACACTGGCCAATAATGACCAGATGACATACAAGAAATAGTTCTAATTACCAATCAGTGGATAGGGTCAGTGACTGCTGCCAATGAATGAACACAGCCATTGTGTGCCAGGCCAAGAGATTTCGCTAGGAATTACTTTTCCCCCTCCAGTTCCATCCCTCCCCCATCCTCTCGATATCCAGATACACACACATTCCAGTGAGGAGGATCAGGCTATGGGTCACTGATCAGAAGGCAGCAACTTGGCTTCTTTCACCCACTAACAGCCAAATGAATCGACGTTCACTGCTGCCAAGGTCTCTGAGTTCAGGGGAGACTGGTGCTTCCTTTACCCAATGGGTTGACACCAACTGCAGAGCACATTCCATTGAGGATACCTGCCTCACTCCTTGCAAGAAAACACAGACTGCATTAACTTTACATTTGCAAAACCTTGGGTTCACCCAACAACTTTGGAAAGGCCAGGAGGGTACACTACCCGATATATACTTGAATGTTTCTCAACTCTCCACCCACAGGACCACAAAATATGGTCAAGTGCGTTAACAGGCCATTTCTACATTGGTGCAGTGATCCTGGGCTAGGGGAGGGACTGAGCTCGCAATGAGTCCAGTGCATTGCTAACTTATTTCCCTCCCCCCCAATACAATCCAATATAAAAGATCAGAGTGTAAAAATAGGGCTTTTTAAATATATATCTAATATAAAAAGGATAGGTTTTAACCAATTCCTCTTTGAACCTCTGACCTGCTGGTCTCAATCCCTCCCCCACTGCAGTTTCTATTTCTATCCTTAACAGATTCTCTTCCTTGCTTCCCCTTTGAAGGTAACGTTTTAACCCAACATAAACCAATATTCACTGAATGGTGCACAGGATTCAGTGAAATTCATGACCCCCAGGACTAAATGTATCCATTCCCCAACAAATCTGGTCAATGAAACCAATAATTTTATTCACTGATTCCAAATCCAAACCCTATTACAGCTCCAGTTCCTGTAATGGCTACCCCCATGTTGCAGTCAAAGTCATTGTAATGGCTACCCCCATATTACAGCCCCAGTTCCTGTAATAGTTACCCCAATATTACAGTCGAAGTGCTTGTAATGGCTACCCTCAAATTACAGCTCCAGTTCCTTTAATGACTACCCCCATTTTCCAACTTACTTATCTGCAGTATTAAGCCTCGTCTCTCCCCATTCCCTGGTAAAGTCACTATTTAGTGTTAATTTACAAATATTACATTGTACTCAGGGAAATAGTCCTGGTTCCCTCCCTCTCATTTGTTGAAAACTATGGTTTTACAACCACAGAATCAATTATATCAGGGAAATGCTGATTTTCATGACAATTAGCCAGGTTGGGTCTTCGGAGATAAGGAACGAAACAACCCCCGGAACTGTGCATCAAGACTTGCAGAGTAATTACATTTGGAACAAGAGCAGGCCACTTTTCTCCCTGAGCTACTTAGATGGGAACAGAAGGTGGCCATTCAGCCCCTTGAATCTGTTTTATAGGAACAGGATTCATCAATTCCAGTCAACATAGGGGGACAAGTGTGAGTATGTGTCTAATCTGAACATTCACACTCTTCGAGAGGGTGAAAATGGAAAATTAAACTGAAGAAAATCATTAATCCATATGCCAACAAGCTCGATTTTGCACTGGTCCAATCGAAGGCTTCTTTCTCTCTCCTCCTCCTGTGGCAGATGTGGGAATCCAACTGAGAGTTTTAACATCCCGGTTGCTGCATTCCACAGAATTGGAGTTCAGGGAAAGGAGGATCATCCCCAGAGGAGTGGGGGGGATGGGCGAGGAGATGGAGGTGGTGGGGGAAGGGGAGGAGGAAAAAGGGGCAATGTTATTCGAGTCCCAGACTATAGTTGATGCCTTGAACCAGTCCGATGATCACAGGTTGCCAAGCAACCAAATAACGTAGCCAATCCAACAGCTGGCCATACATTACATGAGGTCGCTCCCAGCTGGAAAAAGGAACGTTAAAGAAAGCACATTTCTGAAACAAGCAAACCAAGAGAAAGGGGAACACACCAACCAACTTCCTGAATCTGAATGTACACTGACACCATTATAGTGCTGAGTCAATGCTTCGTGACACAAGTCCCAAGCTCCAACAACCAGAAAATACTGTTTCCACAGCAAAATAAAAATATTGTGTGACTGATAAACATTAGGTAAAGAATTTTCTAATTACATCAAAGTAGAGATAGCAGTGTTAAATTACTCAGTTATGCAAGTCTCGGTCCAGAGCAGGTTAATCGGTGACAACTGAAAATAAATGGATATCGATAATTTCCTCCAATAAAACCAAAATACTACTAAACACTGGAAAAGCTGAAATAAAAACAGAACATAGAATGTTATCCAGCATAGAAAATGCTGGATAAACTCTGCAGGTCTAGCAGCATCTGTGGAGAGAGAGAAATAGAGTTAATGTCTCGATCTAAACGGTCCCTCGACTGACCTGAAGTAGAAATATAGAGAACGATATAGTGAGAAAGGGAGAACAGGAATGGGGCAGAACAGAGGAACAGGGACAGGTCATAGCAAAAGAGCTATGGAATCAGAATTTTACAGCACAGCAGGAGGCCATTCAGCCCAATGGGTCTTGCACCATTTTCCGAAAGAACTACCCAGCGAGTCCCACTCTCCAGCCCTATCTTCATAGTCCACTAAATTCATCACTTCCAAATATTGTATCCAGGTCACTTTGAAACTCCTGTGGAATCCACCTCCACCACTCTCCCAGCTAGCTCACTCCTAATCCCAACAACTGAGTAAAGACATTTCTCCTTGTCTCACTCACTCTTACTGACCATCTTGACATCTCAATCCTACTCGCAGAATAGGAAACAGAATATAGACGTAGAAAACATAGAACACTACAGCACAAACAGGCCCTTCGGCCCACAAGTTGTGCCGAACACATCAAAACCTACCCAGCCATAGACCTATCCATAACCCCCAATCCCACTGGATCCCATATACTCATCCAGAAGTCTTTTAAAAGACCCCAGCGAGTTCGCCTCGACCACCACCGACGGCAGCCGATTCCATTCACTCACCACCCTCTGAGTGAAAAACTTTCCCCTAGCATCCCCTCTGTACTTGCTTCCCTGCACCTTAAATCTGTGCCCTCTCGTCGCGACCATTTCAGCCCTGGGAAATAGTCTCTGAGAGTCCACCCTATCTATTCCTCTCAACATCTTGTAAACCTCTATCAGGTCGCCTCTCAACCTTCGTCTCTCCAGGGAGAACAGTCCCAGCTCCCTCAACCTGTCTTCATAAGGCATGCCTCCCAATCCAGGCAACATCCTTGTAAATCTCCTCTGCACCCTTTCAATAGCTTCCACGTCCTTCCTATAGTGAGGCGACCAGAACTGCGCACAGTACTCCAAGTGTGGTCTGACAAGGGTCCTATAAAGCTGCAGCATTACCTCCTGACTCCTGAACTCAATCCCTCGAACATTGTTTTACCCTGTAAAAATTGCTCAATTTTGTGCCAGACACAAGACAAATGGGAGTGTTAATGGTGCCAGTTAGGGATGGAGTGCAAATGGTGACAAGACAGAGAACAGAATTGGTGACCTCCTCACCTGACATAAACTAAACCAATTTTGCTCTTTACCTGCTAGTGATAATATCTGGGTATAACCTTGATTCTCTTCTCTACTGGGCCCCTAATGGTTAACTGTATCTTATTCACTTTCCTTTCAATTAATACACATGTCCACATAGGAGCGAGGAACAGGAAGAGATTGTCAAGGCATGGATAGAGGATTAGCTGACTGGCAGAAGGTAGAGTGTGGCAACTAGTGACTAGTAGTGTGCCTCCGAGGTCAGTGCTGCGACCATAACTTTTCACAATATACATTAACAATTTGGAAGGATGAACTGACAGCACTGTTACTAAGTTTGCAGATATGTAGAGGAACAGGTAGTATTGAGGAAATGGGGATCTTCAGAAGGACTTGGACCACTTAGAACAGTAGGCAAAAAGTGGTAGATGGAATACAATTGGAAAGTATGAGGTTGTGCACTTTGGAAAGAGGAATGGAGGCAATCAGAAATAGAAAGACTTGGTAGTCCTTGTTCAAGATTCTCTTAAGGTTAATGTGCAGGTTCAGTCAGCAGTTAGGAAAGCAAATGCTATGTTAGCATTCAGGTTGAGAGGATTAGAATACAAGAGCAGGGAAAGACTTCTGAGGCTGTAATAGGCTCTGATCAGACCCCATTTGGAGTGTCGTGAGCAGTTTTGCACCCATATCTAAGGAAGGATGTGCCGGCCTTGGAAAGGGTCCAAAAGAGGTTCACAAGAATGATCTCTGGAATGAAGAGCTTGTCATATGGGATAAGGTGGAGGACTCTGGGTCTGTACTTAAAGGATGAGGTGAGGATTTTATTGAAACTTACAGGATACTGCGAGACCTGGATAGAGGGGACGTGGAGAGGATGTTTCCACTAGTAGGAAAAACTAAAATCAGAGGGCACAACCTCAGGCTAAAGGGACAATCCTTTAAAACAGAGATCAGGGAAACTTCTTCAACCAGTGACTGGTGAATCTATGGAACTTTTTGCTGCAGAAGGCTATGGAGGCCAGATCATTAAGTGTCTTTAAGACAGAGATAGATAGGTTCTTGATTAATAATGGGATCAGGGGTTATGGGGAAAAGGCAGGAGAATGGCGATGAGAAAAATATCAGCCATGATTGAATGGTGGAGCGGACTCACATGGGCCAAGTGGCCTAATTCTGCTCCTCTGTTTTATGGTCTAACAGTTAATGGGGATAGGGTGCAATGGAAGTTTACTAAAGGAGCATCAACAATGAGGAGCTTTATGGAGAAAATAGAGCCAATGGGATTGCTCTCATTGCAGCATGTAAGGCTGGAGAGAGATGTGTTAGAACTGTTCAAAATCAGGAGACAGTACTTCTTTGCAGAGGATATAGATTTAATTGGCAAAATCAGAAGGAATAGGAAGAGAATTGGGCAGCATGATGGCACAGTGGTTAGCACCACTGCCTCAATGTCTGGGACCTGGGTTCGATTCCTGGTTTGAGTCACTGTCTGTGTGGAGTTTGCACATTCTCCCCATGTCTGCGTGGATCTCGTCTGAGTGATCCAGGTTCCTCTCACACTCCAAAAGATACGCGAGTCAGGTGGATTGACCGTGCTAAATTGTCCCTTAGTGTTTAGATGACCGAATCACCTCCGTCTGCACTGTAGATTCTTTTATCATAGATCGCTGCTACAATCTGGAGTGCACTGGCTGAAAATGGTAGATTATTCAGCCATCAAGCCCGACTTGCACTCAATTCAGTATCCAGGACAATATCTAGACTTGAGCTGATAAGTGACAAGTTTCGTTTGTGCCACACAACTGCCAGTCATTTACCATCTCTAACAAGAGGATTAACCCTCGTCATTCAAGGATTACCATCACTGAGTCCTCCACAATCAACATCCTGAGGGTTATCATTGACCAGAAACTGAACTGGAGCCAGCCATATAAATACTGTGGCTACCACAGCAGGTCAGATGCTGGGAGTAAACTCACCTCCTGACTCCCTAAAGTTTACTCCTGATATTTCTGGATGAGTTCCATTCCAACAGTACTCAAGCAGCTTGACACCATTCAGGACAAAGCAGCCCCCGCTTGGTTGGTATCACATCTACAAACATTTAATCTCTCCACCACCGATGCACAGTAATAGTGTGTTCCATCTACAAGATGCACTGCAGCAACTCACCAAGGCTCCTTGAACAGCACTTTCCAAACCTACTCAAACACCTAGAAGGAAAAAGGCCGCAGACACACAGGAAAACAACTACCTGCAAGTTCCCCTCCAAATCAAATATCCTGATTTGGAAATGTATATACAGTTCCTTTACTGTGCAGGGTCAAATTCCTGGAACTCCCTTCCTAACAGCACTCAGTGTACCTACACCATATGGACTGCAGTGGCTCAAGGCAGCAAGTCACTTCCACCTTCTCAAGGCCTAGCCAGTGATGCTCATATCCCATGAATGTGGAGAAGGAAGAAGAAACTTGCAGGTCTATGGAGAAAGAAGGAAAACAAATGCGATGCTGTTAAAAGAGCTGACACGGGCACAAACAGTTAAAAGGCCTCTTGTTTGATAACTCAGTGGCTTATGATTGTAATTTTGGTGAGTAGTTGTCACTATGGAATGTTTCTCCCCCAGTCTTTACACAGCAGCTACGCAATGTCATGAAAATAAATGATTACAGCTTTCTTCCATTTGAAACTATCATCATGGTTAAACACAAAACCTACTCTCAGATCTTACTTAATTTGGCTGCTGTATTGACCAATCTTCCTTCCTTAGGAAGTCCTATTTCTCTGACACTTTCACTGTAATCAGGAATTGTGTGCGTGCGAGCGCTGAACTCCTCAGAACTCAGGCCATACATTAGTCAGACTGCACTCATCGCACACACACCATTGTGGTACCTTCGTGACGTCCAGAAACCAGACTGAAGGGAAATGTGTGTTACTACTGTTCAGCCCTAGTCCTGGATTCTTCCAACTTATCCACAACTCCTGAATTAAACTGCTTTATGAAAATGATTCTCAAAGCAAGTATTTGAGGATTCTCTGTGACTAGCTAACATTGAAGTGACCAGTAGTTTACAAGAAAGGCTTCACTGTAATTGAAACACAACTGACTTCATTCGATCACTGACTAGCAGAAGTGTCAGCGCTCATTCCAGTACAGCAGCTGGATAAAAAGCATGGGGGCTCTTAACACCAACATTGCCCTCTGCAACCTCCAACTGCCCCGGAAAGCCCCAAGGGCTAGACTGGGAACCCCATCACAGCAAAACTGATATCTTAATGGATATGGGACCCAGAATTTGTCTTGAAGCATGTTTGTGATGTGGGACACCATGCTGAAATGGCTATTCCCACATCCAATAGCAGCTTTGAAAATTGGAAAAAACACATTGATACAGGAAGAGGGAGTGGTACTAAATGGACAGTTAGTCAAGGAAACACACTGCATGGCCTTTTCCTACTCTCTGTACTATTACATGATTGGATGAACAGAATGATCAGAGGAAGTATCCATCTTTAGTGTGTGGGGGAGAAGAGTCAATGTCAATATGGAGTGGGCCACAAAAGAGAATAAACTGGGCAATCACACAAAAGGCAGGGAGGATTTTGTAATGCTGTGTAATCATTGTGTAAATTTCATGGACTCTTGGGCGGGGGGGGCAGAAGGAAATATTTCTCTCACGTCCACCACAGGGGGTGGAGGCGTGTGACCATGCAAAGATCCATTGACTTCTGGTGGAATTTTCTAGTTTTGGGGCAAACATGGTTGGATAATCCCACTCAGTCTGACATGCTGATTTTTACCTACTCCTGGTGAAGTATTGCACATGGCAACTTGCTGGATACAATGGAAAACAGCGAGATGAGACAAGTGACAGTGAAATAAACTGATAGTGGTCACATTTCTCTGCTCTATTGCTGGAAACTCTCACCTAATCACGAAGAATAGCATAATGGTTATAAAACAGATAGTCATCCTGTCTGGGCACTGGGCAAGTTCAAATCTCACCATGGCGTTTGGGAGGATTCATTAAATTTTAATTAAATCAATCTGGAATAAAAAGGTGATCTGTGATGATAGTAATTAGCTATTCGATTGTCACAAAACCCATCTGGTTCACTGATGTCTTTTACAGACATGTCCTTACACAGTCTGGTCTACGTGTGACCCCAGAACCACACCAAAGTTCCCAAGATGGCTCACTGCCTTCTCAAAGGCAATTTAGAGATGGGCAATAAATGCTGACCTTGTCAGCAACATTGATAGACCATAGCTGAATACAAAATAACTACGGAACATCTCTGCCGACTGGCATTTCGCCTGTCTCTCTCCAAGCTTGATGATTTGATTTGTCACATATATTAATATATAGTGAAAAACATTTTCTTGCACACTATTCAGTGTGTACCACACATGGAGAAGGAAAGGAGAGAGAGTGCAGAATGTAGTGTTACAGTCATAGCTTGGATGTAGAGAAAGATCAACTCAATGCAAGTTAGGTCTGACGGCAGCAGGGAAACAGCTTGGGTATAACCTGGGATTCATGGGCAGAAAATTTCCAGATTGTCTGGAGACAATACACATCTCTTTAACCTGCGCTCAGTGCTCCTTCTACTCACATTGTTAGGCACTTTAAGACTTGAATAGCAGGTTCACATTCTAATCCGTAATCTGTAAACAGTCTGTGCTGTTGTGTGTGCTGTTCGAGACCAGAACATCTCATTCACCTGACGAAGACCAGAGAGTCGAAAGCTCATGAGTTCACTATCAAATAAATTGGTTGGATTTAAGTCTGATGTTGTCAGACTTCTTACTGTGTTTACCCCAGTCCAACGCCAGCATCTCTACATCATACTGGCACCAATCCACCTCCCAGCTTGGTCCCCACAGTGTAATAACCCTAATTCTGCATCTGGGGCTTTCCTAACAATGTTTTCAAGTTGCAAAGGAATTTTTCACCAAAGTTCCCAGAACTGGTTCGAGGTTTGTTTTTGTTGGCCTGTTTTTGGATTACTAATTCAGTGACATTACCACTACACCATGGTCTCTTTAAATATATATCCCATGCCTCTGATTTTTATTCCACTGCTTTTCCAGGGAAGCACATTCCAGATAACTGACTATGTTAAAGGCAATGAGAAGGAACATGCACTCCTTAGCATAGCCCTGCATACTGGTGAAGATGGGATGTAAACATTATCAAGTGGGACAAATCTGATGAACTGGTACAATGATAATCTCTTCCTCAGTGAAAACAAAACGAAGGAGATAGTCATCAACTTTAGGAAGCATAGAGGACGACATTCCTCCATCTACAACAACGGGAGACAAAGTGGAAATGCTCGAGAGCTTTAAGTTTGTGTCCAGATCACTAACAACCTGTCCTGATCCCCCTCATGCTGATACTAAAGTTAAGAAAGCTCATCAACACCTCTACTTTCTCAGAAGACTAGGGAAATTCAGCAGGTCTGCTACAACTCTCACCAACTTCTACAGATGTGATATAGAAAGCATTTTTTCTGATTATATCGCAGCTTGGTATGGCTCCTGCTCTGCTCAAGACTGCAAAAACCTACAAAGGGTCATGAACAAAGCCCGGTCCATCGCACAAACCAGTCTCCCATCTACTGACTGTCTATACTTCCTGCTGCTTCGGAAAAGCAACCAGCATAATTAAGGATCCCACATACATCAGACACACTCTTCCACCTTCTTCCGTTGAGGAAAATATATAGAAGTCTGAGATCACATATCAATCAACTCAAGATCAGTTTCTTCCCTGCTGTTAGACTTTTGAATGACTTACTTTGCATTAACTTGATCTTTCTCTCCATCTTAATTATCATTGTAACAGTACATTCTGTCCCTACTCCTCTCCTCTATGTCTGATATCCTTTGTCTATATAGTACACTAGAAGCAATAATTTTCACTGTATACTCATACACGTGACAATAAATCAAATCTGCCTTCATATCATGTACAAAGGTTCTTTCTTGCGTCATAACCACTGACCTGAGGGGAGACACTCCATCTGCGAGCATCCACTGTGCTCTGGGATAGAGAATTCCAAAGATTTTGACATCCTTTTGAGTGAAGAAATTTCTCCTGATCATTGTAAGGCTTAGCCAGTAAAAATTTAATAACCAGAATAAAATAACACCATAAGTCATAGGAGCAGAATTAGGCTGCTCAGTCCATCAAATCTGCTCCGTCATTTGATCATGGCTGATGTTTCTTCCATCCCCATTCTCCTGCCTTTTCCCCTTATTGATCAAGAACCTTTCTCTATCTTAAAGACACTCAATGACCCAGCCTGCTGCAGCAGAGAGTTCCAAAGATTCACCACTCTTTAGCTGAAGAAATTCCTCACCTGTTTTAAAGACTGTCCCTTTAGCCTGTTGTTCCCTCTGGTTCTAGTTTTTCCTACTAGTGGAAACATCCTCTCCACATTCACTCTATCCAGGGCCTCACAGTATTCTGCAAGTTTCAATAAGATCCCACCCTCATCCTTCTAAATTCCAACAAGTGTAGATCCACAGTCCTCAACTTTACCTCATACAACAAGCTCTTCATTCCAGGGATCATTCTTGTGAACTTCCTCTAGACCCTATACAAGGTCAGCACATCCTTCCTTAAATATGGAGCCCAAAACTGCTCACAATTCTCCAAATATGTCCCATCAGAGCCTCATACAGCCTCAGAATTCCATCCCTGCTCTTGTATTTAGTTCTCTCAACATGAATGCTAACATTGCATTTGCCTTCCTAACTACCGACTGAACCTGCATGTTAATCTTGACCAATGGATCCCTAAGTACCTAAGCATTTCTCCGTTTAGAAACTAGTCTATGCCTCCATTCCTCTTTCCAAAAGGCCTAACCTCTCATTTTTCCACATTATATTCCATCTGCCACTTCTTTACTTACTCTCTTAACCTGTCCTTCTCAGTTCCCCTATTTCCTCAATATTATTTATCCCTCTACATGTCTTTGTATTATCTGTAAGCTTAAACAGTGCTTTCAGTTCCTTCCTCCAAATTGTTAATGTATATTGTGAAAAGTTGTGGTCCCATCACTGACCCCTGAAGCACAACACTAGTCACTGGCTGCCATCCAGAAAAAGACCTCTATCTGCACTCTCTGCCTTCTGCCAATCAGCCAATTCTCTATCCATACCAGGATTGTACCCTTAACATCTGGACTCTTAACTTATTTAATAGTATCCTATGCAGCACCTTGTCAAAGGGCTTCTGGAAATCTAAAGTCACCATCCACTGCTGCCTCCTCAAAGAACTCTAACAGATTCGTCAGACATGACATCCCCTTGTCAAAGCGTGCTGATTCAATCCTACTTTATCATTCCAAATACTCTGCAATCTCATCTTTAATAACCAACGTCAGGATAACCGCCTATAATTTCCTGTCTGCTGCCCCCTCCCTTCTTAAACAGCAGTGTTATATTAGCTACTTTCCAGTAATTCTTGTAAAGCAGAAGCTGTGACAGCCAGTTTGTAGACACATTCTCACAAATAGCAGTGTGACAAATGAAGAGATCATCTCTTTTTGGTGAAGTTAGTTTTAGATCGAGGTCATTGGGGAAAAACGTACAGTGTTACGGGGAGAAGCTGCTGGAATGCCACTAAGTAAATTGCTCATTTGGAAAGCTAGTGCAGACAAAGTGCTGAATAGTCTCTCTCTGTTGGGTAACAGCTCTGATTCTGCTAACCTGCTTTAAGAAAAAAGGTTAACTCCTCCGATACTCTCTGACAGGCAATGGCTGGGGAAGTGTATTGGCAGATTCCACAATTTTACCTGAGATGCATCCTGTGTGTAAGGGTGGAATTCAACAAGTGTATTTCTCTAAACAGGAACGTGGCAGAGTTGTCCATCACAGCTTCATCAAATCGATGCCTTTATTAACGTGTCTGAAGCAACTGAAACATCTGTTCCAGCCATTACTGAACACAGTGCCTCTGAGTAGAGCTTTGTCTCAATCAGCTATGGATTTACTCATGAATAAATAATCTAGGTGGATACATTCCAGTGCAGTACCGAGGGAGTATTGCACTGGTGGAAGAGCTAGTTTTCAGATGAAAACCAAAACAGATGCTCGTTCAAGAAACTGGTCCTGGCCAGAAAAATGTCAATTACTGGGCTATTTTGAGCAGGGAAGTTCTTCCCAGTATCAATCTATACTAAAATTAACTAGACATGATCACAATTGTTTCTTTATTTTTCATGGGATGTACGCACCACACAAGATCAGTGCTTGTTGCCTCATTGAACTAAAATGTCTTGCTTGCCCATTTCAGAGGGCAATTAAGAGTCAACCACATTACTATGGATCTGGAGTCACACGTAGGCCAGACTGGGTAAGAATGCAGATTTCCCTCCCTAAAGGACATTAGCAAAACAGATGGATTTTTATGATAATCACCATTACTGAGACTAGCATTCAATTCCAGATTTTTTTTAAATTCCACCACCTGCCATGGTGGGATTTGAACCTATGTGCTCCAGAGCATTAGCCTGGGGCCTCTGGATTACTAGCCCAGTAACATCACCAATCCTCCTCAACACTGCTGCTTGAGAGCACTTCCAACGAGTAAAGGTGCTCCTGCATTTTCGATTTTACAAGAGCCAAGACTCTTTAAAAAGGAATTAATTGGAAAACACTTGGGACACAGAGGAATTTAAGATGCTCTATAAATTCAAATTCTTTACTAATGCATGAGGCTCAATGCACTTTCCTACATTTACCGTTTTTATTTTGTTCCAAGTTTCTCGATTCTCCGCACTTAACACAAATATCAATCCTTTCGCCAGTTTTGCCAAGATGACAGAAAGCACTGATTTCCTGTCAGCTTTGGAACAAAAATAACCCTGACCACACTGACAGTTTTGCATTCTCCCCTACACCAGACTGGAAACTCTTTTTAAACACCCTAGACTAATTTCATAGAGGAAGGGCTGCCTGTTCTAACACTAATGGTAACATTACATTGGAGAACATTGCACTGAACTATTCCAAGAAACCCTGGGACTGACCAGACTAATTCAGCTAAACTGTTGCCTGACATAACAATTAAAAATGAACAAACCATGATGATGAGGCTGATTCTTTCCCCACTCAAATCTCAGAGTGAATAGTCCGAGTTATATGGAAGGTCATTGAAAAAACTACCCTAATGTTAAAAGAGACGAGGGACATAGAGAAGTACAGACAGGTGGGATAACATCAATTAAAGCCTTCTCTTGTCCATCGATCCTTTTCACTCAAATTATCAGCAGCATTCATACCCAACAACCTAACAAAAGGCAGAGAAATAATTCACACATCTAATCCCGTGCTGCTCATGCAGTATAGAGGGAGCTTTACTCTGTCTAAAGAAGTGCTGTACCTACGCTGGGCGTGTTTGATGGGGGACAGTGAAGAGGGAGATTTATATTGCATTCAAACCTCAAGATTTATTTAGAACACAGAACATAGAATAGTACAGCACAAACAGGCCCTTCGGCCCACAAGTTGTGCCAATCATATCTATACTTACCAGGCCATAGACCTATCTGTAATTCCCAATCCCATTAAATCCCATATACTCATTGAGAAGTCTCTTAAGACCCCAGTGAGTTCGCCTCTACCAACACTGACAGCAGCTGATTCCATCCACTCACCACCCTCAGTGAAAACCTTACCTCTAATTTCCTGGGGAATTGCAGGAAAACCAAAAAAAGTAACGTCTGAGAAACAAGAGCAAACAGTGAACATTCTATCCTTGCAACAAGTGAAAGGATACGGGTTGCTGAACATCCTTTTTAGATCCACCTTCTCTTTACAATATGGACAGGTCTGTTTCTTTCCAACGATGCACCAACCTCGGATGCAGAATTCATGGAACCTGAAGAGCAGTTAAGGAAAATGCAGTACAGACAGATGAATGAACGTGTAACAATGTGGAGGATTAAATCAGAATCTCACTCAGCTCCACCCTCTATTAAACAACCCACTTCAACATTTTCATTCTTGTTTCAAATCTCTGATAGCTGTATCTCCCATGGCAGTGCCCAGCCTTATTTCGATCATCATCCCTAGCAATATCCTCCAAGAGTTCTGTATGCAGCAGGCTCAGCTTCTTCAGCATCCCTGATTTTAAGTGCCCTGGCTGTGCTTTCAGCTATGTCCTAAACCTCTCCACTTCTCTCCCCTCCTTTAATATTGCCCTGAAACCTATCATTCTGGTAAAGCCTTTGGTCACACGTCCCACTATCTCCTTTATGGTTTACTCTTCAATTTTGTTTGATAACAGTCCTGCGAAACAACCCAGGATGTTTTTGCTATTTGACAGGAAGCGTTTGATGGGGACAGTGCAGAGGTGGCTTTACTCTGCATCTAACCCCATGCTGTATCTGTCCTGGGAGTGTTTGATGGGGGACAGTGTAGAGGGAGCTTTACTCTGTATCTAACCCCATGCTGTATCTGTCCTGGGAGTGTTTGATGGGGGACAGTGCAGAGTGAGCTTTACTGTAATGAACACACATGAACTCAGGATTATGATGGATTCTGGTTTTATATTTGTTCTTGGGATATGAGTGTCATTGGCAGTTACCCACAGCCAATTGCTCAAGAATTAGTTTGCTAAGGTGCCTTCCTGACAAGTGTTTTGCTAAACCATTTCAGTGCACTGTATGCGCACATGGAGGTGCGTGCGTGCATATATATATGTGTGCGTGCATATATATATGTGTGCGTGCATATATATATGTGTGCGTGCATATATATATATGTGTGCGTGCATATATATATGTGTGCGTGCATGTGCACGAGAGAGAGAAAGAGACAGAGAGAGAGAATGGCAAGGGGATGTGGCAGTGAGACAGATAAGGAAATCTCGCTGTCACATTTCAAACTTAGGCCCCAGATATGGATAAACACATGCAATGTGGCTGGATACACACAATTACCAGCAAAGTGACTTCAGGGACTCAATGGGGGTTTCTGTCACATCTTCCCAAACACGCTCATGTAGAAAAATAAACTACAGCATGACATTATGTAAAACAAATATTTTTTTTTAGGGACTAAAAGCAGAAGCACAGATAGAGGTGAGATGGAATGTTTATGGAAGTTTCCTTGTAATGTAATCAAATTCAGCTGCATGATGTTCCTTCCAATGAGGAAATTATGCATTGATGTTAAATCTTGGCCTCGATACAAAATTAGCCCATGGTTTTAAATCAGACCCGATTACCCACCACATCCTGCCAAGGAGGAATTGCAATGTGTCTCAATCCCTGGAAAGTGGGAAGCAGGAGAAATGGAACATAGAACACTACAGCACAAACAGGCCCTTTGGCACCTGACAGGAATCCAGTTGAGACTTGTCAGAACAAGGGCGTGTTGTGGACATGGGAGTGGGTGGGAAGCCATTTAGCCATTTGAACTTGTTCTATCACCCAGTTTAAGTTTATTAGTGTGTCACAAGTCAGCTTACATTAACATTGCAACAAAGTTATTAAAATCCCCTAGTCTATAAGTTAGATCATGCCTTTACTCCATTTATCCTCCTGGGTTCTGTAAGACTGAATACTATTCCTAATATGTTCATTCCTTCCCAACTGTGGCTGTACCTATATCATAGAGACTACAGCATTTCAAGGTGGTAGCTCACCACCACCTTCTCAAGACCAAGTCAAAGGTTAGGAATACTGCGATAATTCAGCTCCTGACTCCCCTGTCCACCATCGACAAAACACAAGTCAGGAATGTGATGGAATGCTCCCCGCTTATTTGGATGGGTGCAGCTCCAACACTCAAGAAACTTACTAAATGCAGACAATTAGGTTAAAAAAGTGGTTAAAAAAGGAGTGGCATGGATATCTTGGGCCACAGGCCTTTTTCCATGTCGTAAACCTCAATGACTCTCCCCAAGACAAAGCAGCAGCTCTGCTTGACTGGCACCATATATAAACATTCACTCCCACCACCTCCAATATGTTCAGTAGCAGCAGTATACACCATCTGCAAGATGCACTGCAGCAATTCACCAAAAATCCTGAGACAGCACCTTCCAAACCCACGACCACTCCCATCTAGAAGGATGAGCGCAGTAGATACATGGGAATACCACCACCTGCAAGTTTCACTCCAAACCACTCACTGTCCTGACTCGGAAATATATCACCATTCCTTCACTGTCATTGGGACTACAGCGATTCAAGGCAGCAGCTCACCATCACTTTCTCAAGGGCAATTAGGGACGGGCAATAAATGCTGGCCAGCCAGTGACACCCATATCCCACAAATGAATAAAAAAAGTCACAGCATGTGACATGGGCACAAAGGAAGGATAGCGAGCAGGGCAAGGGGAACAAATTACTTTTTTTGTCCCAGGAGGCGGCATCAGGAAGATGCCTGTGCTGGGAATCAGTAGCCCAGAGGCCAAATGCAGTAACTTGGTCTCACCTGTTGGTGCACCAACCTCAGCCCGTTTTGTATTTCTGAATCATGAAGCACCCTTCAGAAAAGATGCTACATCCACAGAAAAGAAAATGTATCATCTGAACATGTTGCAGTTTTTGCTCTGAGATATTTCTCACTCTGTGAAGGATACACATGGTTACAGGTCAGCATGTACGTATTTTCTATAATGCCTTCCTCATTGACGTCCACAAAGATTTTTTGTCCACAGACTGCACAGATCTCATTGGAGAGGTGTTTTGTTGGCATCCCAGATGCACTGTAGAACTGAAACAACAAAAATTCTTCAAAAATCGACCAACAAGCAAACTGGCTGAATACTTTTTAAAAACAGTCCTACATTTTAGCAATAATTACATTTTAAAAGAATTTCACTGAGTGTTAGGCACTTGAAGCCAACCTGAGGTCATGGAAAGTGCTGTGTAAATGCAACTCTTATTTTTTACTTTTTTCATTTACTTTTTCCAATTTCCAAAATTACCTGCAATTAGTAATGGAGCAAATGACTAATTAGCCAGTTTTTGGCGATATTGGCATAGTGGTTAGCACTGCTCCTCACAGCACCAGGGACACAAGTTCGATTCCTGGCTTGAGTCACTATCTGTATGGAGTCTGCACGGTCTTGTGTCTGCGTGGATTTCCTCCGGTTTCCTCCCATAGTCCAAACATATGTGGATTAGATGGATTTGCCATTCTAAATTGTCCCTTAGTGTCAAAGGGATTAACAGGATAAGTATGTGGGATTATGGGTGTAACGTCTGGGTGGGATTGTCGTCAGTGCAGGTTCAATGGGCTGAATGGCCTCCTTCTGCACTGAATTGTAGAATATGATTCTACACAGAGTTCCTTACTCTCAAGATCTCTTGGGCTAAATTATAGGGGAGAGGTGGTCGTGTACTGCTCACAAACTGACTAATCCTCAGTGGAAGGAAGTGCTGCCCTTGCGAGCAGTGCAGAGTTCAGTAGTGTAGATGCTGGGACCACAGAGAGACCAAGGGTGCGGACTGTAGCAACTCGAGGCCACGCGATGTGGTTAGTAACAAACTAAAGGACTTGTTGACTAAGAATGACGTACAACAAAGTGTTTAACAGCATAACTTTACAGTTCTACTCCCTATAATGCAGATCCTTCATTTTAATTGCATTTTGGTGCAATTCCTCTGCAATTTTCACCTCAAAATGTAGCAAAACAATCTGTTAGGATAGTGGGGGGGAGGAACACAAATTAAAAACAGGTTCTAATATATCTTACAACTTCTGAAATTCCAAACAGTCATCTGTGCAAATTTACTTTGGGTTTGCCTTCAAGTTGGGCCACGAATCAGGATAGCAATTCACTCCCAAAGCCAGGATGATCTGGCTAAATAGGCAAAACCAAAAAGGTTTTTGGAGAACTATGCAATTTGTGCAAATTAGAGAAGCAGGAAGTTTAAATATCATGTGGTGGGGGTTGATTGAGGGGGGCGCGGAATGCACACAGCACAGGGACACCAGAATAACAACAGGATTTAAAGATTTGGAATACGAGGAGAGGGTGCTTTAATTTGGTTTGTATTGCCTTGACTTTAGGAGGTGAAGGTGGTGATCCAATCAAATTGTTTGAAATCATTAATAAATTCAATACAGCAGGGAGAGAAGTTTTTTCCTCCCCAGAACTGAGGTATGTGGAACGTCAAGAAGCACTTCCTCACACAGAGTGGAGTGGGAATATGGAACTCCTCCCCAAAACACTATTGTAGCAGGGGTCAATTAGAGTTTGAAAGGCCAAGGGGCAGCATATCGGCAGAGTGGTTAGCACTGCTGCCTCTCAGCACCAAGAACCCAGGTTCAATTCCCAGCTTGGGTCACTAAATTCTCCCCACATCTGCATGGGTTTCCTCCGGGTGCTCTGGTTTCCTCCCACAATCTGAAAGACGTGGTTAGGTGCACTGACCCAAACAGGTGCTAAAATATGGGGACTAGAAGAGTTTCACAGTAATTTCAATGCAGCGTTAATGTAAGCCTTACTTGTGACTAATAAATAAAACTTTAAACTTCAATATTGAAAGAGTTTTGTTGGATAAGGGTGTCAAGGGACACAGAAAAGGCTACAGATATAAGAACTACAAATTAGCTTAAACTATGAACTGATTTGAAGGGCTGAATGGGCTTTTCCTGCTCCCCATGAGGAATACAAAGTGTACCTGACATCATTTAATCATACAGTGGGAGGCCATTGCAAAGCTATTGATACAGTTATACACGTGGGAATTAGCTGATAAAAGGCTGCTGGTGCTGGGCTCACTTTACCCCTATTGTCGATGCCATGTAGTCAGCGCACATTTCTGCAAAGTCACGACTCAACACTCCGTAATACAACCCATAAAACAACAGTGATACTCCAAAGTCCATTCCATCTTCTGGCTTTATTCTGAGGGAAAAAGAAATAGAAATTCTGTCAAGTGCAATTCCTGTAAACCGGATAACTCATCCAAAAAGAGCTGGCATATTCATAGCATAACTGAACAGCAAAGCACTTTTCAGACAATTAAATGTTTGTATTTCAGTAATGTAAGTTAGCATGTACACGTTAGTTTTATCGTGTGTGAACTTTGTCCCTACAGCAAGAGGATGTGGATTCCATATCTGTCAAATAGAAACTTTACGTATGTGGGCTCCTTTATAGTTTGTGGGGAGATTCTTAAAAATGTTAATAGATGTTTCCAGGAACCTCTCTCACAAACAGTATACTTTGTCATATTTATGCGTTATGGTAAGCAATCATCATGACCAGGATGGTCAAACATCCAGAGCAACATTGGAATTCCTAAACACAGGTCGCAGCCTACGTAATTTCCCTTCTACCTTCTTGAGAGTCACACGATGGAATTATTGATCACAATGATTGTTCGGACTAGTCAGTGACTCAGGCGTGTGTTGAAATCCCCATGTGGAAAGCTTTGGGAGCCTCAGGTCCAAAGTCACCAGTTCTTCCCACACGTATGACATACAGAATCTGAGAATGGTACAGGTCATTCATTGAACATAGAACACTACAGCACAAACAGGCTCTTCGGCCCACAAGTTGTGCTGATCATATCGATACCTACCAGGCCATAGAACTATCTGTAACTCCCAATCCCATTAAATCCTATGTACTCATCCAGAAGTCTCTTAAAAGACCCCAGCGAGTTTGCCTCTACCACCATTGATGGCAGCCGATTCCATTCACTCACCACCCTCAGTGAAAAACTTACCTCTAACATCTCCTCTGTACTTGTCCCCCAGCACATTAAACCTGTGTCCTCTCGTAGCAATCATTTCAGCCCTGGGAAATAGCCTCCGAGAATCCACTCTATCTATTCTTCTCAACATTTTATAAACCTCTATCAAGTTGCCTCTCAACCTACATCTCTACAGGGAGAGGAGACCTAGCTCCCTCAACCTAAGGCATGCCCTCCAATCCAGGCAACATCCTTGTAAATCTCCTCCGCACCCTCTCAATAGCTTCCACATCCTTCCTATAGTGAGGCGACCAGAGCTGCACACAATACTCCAAGTGGGGTCTGACAAGGGTCTTATAAAGTTGCAGCATTACCTCCTGACTCCTAAACTCAATCCCTCTATTAACGAAGGGCAGGACACCATACGCCTTCTTGACCACATCCTCCACTTGCAGGGCAGATTTAAGAGTCCTATGGACCCGGACCCCAAGATTCTTCTGCTCCTCAACACAGCCAAGAACTCTTACCCTTGATATTATACTGCTTCATCCCATTGGTCTGCCAAAATGGACCACCACACATTTATCTGTGTTGAAGTCCATCTGTCACTTCACTGCCCAGTCTTGCATCCTATGTCTCACCGCATCACCATCCCAGGTCCAGCTCCTCGAAACACTATACAATTAGTCTCATTATTGTCTTCACCCTTTCCTAAACAGCCTGAACAATTTTCCTTAGTGTTTATCCAATTCATCGAACTGTAGAATCCTAACAGTGCAGAAGGAGGCCATTCAGCCCATCGAGTCTGCATCAATTCTCCGAAAGAGCAAAATTGAGAATTCATGCCTCAAATCACTCACATACCATAAATGCAATATTTTTATTTTCACTTAAAAATCCCATGTAATTTGTATTTGAACGAATCAACACTAACTACTTCCTCAAGAACCTATTTCATGGATTAGGCCTTCGCTCACTTAGATAATCGGATCTGTGGATTAGAATTGGATTTACATCTTTCCATTCAAATTGTGCAAACTGTGATTTCTGCACTTCCCAGGTTGGACCTGGGTGGACTTGAAAGGTACATTTCTACAGAGCTTTTGAGACGTACTGGAAGACATTACAGCCAATTTGTATGCTGCACATTTCCACAAAGCGATATGAAATGACAGCAAAACAGATGATTGTGTAACATTGGTTGAGAGTTAAATATTGGACCAAGACACTAAGAGAGAACTCTCCTGTTCTTTACAGAATCTCTTGTATCCACCTGACAGAACAGGGCAGTCAAACAGCGTTCCCTCAGCACCACACTTATCTGCTAATTCTGTGCTCAATTAACTGGAGTAAGATTTGAAACTACAACCTCCTGACTCAGTGGCAAGAATATTACCTACCACCTGAGCCCCAGCAAATGCAGCTAGGTTTGGCTAGTGAGAGGATGGAACAATATTCCAAGCATTGGTCACTCTGAAAATCAGAGCTTATTCTGCATTATTTTGTATCTGTCCTTTTGATTTTTCAGTCCAACTTTGAGAAATCCCCAAAGGACAGCTGGGTGAGTGCATTGCAATTTCTCCATTTCCTTGTATTTCACTTGTCCATTTATCACTCAGGGCTTTCACCTCCTCAGAGCATCTTTCACAACTTTGAACTGCTCTGGTGGAACCAATTAATGGGAGAATGGGGATGGGTGGAATGATTTAGAAATAGCAGGACAAAGATTTCTCTTAACCCTCCCACTAACTAGCCAGGTCTCAGATGTCTCTCCTTTGTGGGTGTTTCGATTCTTCTGTAGCAATCTGCCCTGTATCAATGTCAGTTACACCAGGTAAGCTGGGCCTGATCCGGGAGAAACAGCTCCATCCACTAGGTATGTGGCTTCATTACAGTTGGAAAAGGATCTGCTCCATAATGCACAATATTTACTAAACAGAAACAGGCCATTTGGCACAACAGCTCCATACTAGTGTTTATGCTCCATACTTCCAAACCCATTGCCTCTAACACCTAGAAGGGAAAGGGAAGCAGATGTCTGGGAACACCATCACCAGCAAGTTCCCCTCTAAGCCAGTCATCATCCTAACTTAGAACATAGAACATTACAGCACAGAACAGGCCCTTCGGCCTTCAATGTTGCGCCGATCAATATAAAAAGCAATGCCCCTCCAAACTAAACCATTCCCTTCTCTTCCATGTACTTATCAACTAACCTCTTAAACGCCACCAAACTTGGCGCATCTACAACTGCTGCAGGCAGGGCATTCCACTCCCAAACCACCCTTTGGGTAAAGAACCTGCCTCTGATATCCGTCCTATAACTATCACCCCTTAATTTAAAGCTGTGTCCCCTCGTGCTAGCTTTCTCCATCCTAGGAAAAAGGCTATCACTGTCCACCCTATCTAAACCTCTAATCATCTTATATGTTTCGATTAGGTCCCCTCTTAGCCGCCTCCTTTCTAACGAAAACAACCTCAAATCCCTCAGCCTCTCCTCATAAGACCTGCCCTCCATACCAGGCAACATCCTGGTAAACCTCCTCTGTACCCTCTCCAATGCCTCCACATCTTTCTTATAATGTGGGGACCAGAACTGCACACAATACTCCAAGTGCGGCCGCACTAGAGTTTTGTACAGTTGCAACATGACGTTGCGGCTCCGAAATTCAATCCCTCTACCAATAAAAGCCAAGACTCCATATGCCTTCCTAACAACCTTCTCGACCTGACTGCCTACTTTCAGGGATCTATGCACATACACACCAAGATCCCTCTGTTCATCTAGACTACTAAGAATCCTACCATTTGCCCTATACTCTACACATTTATTATTTCTGCCATAGTGGATATATATTGCCATTCCTTCACTGTTACTGGGTCAAAATCCTAGAACTCTCTTTGGGACATTGACTGCAGTGGTTCAAGACGGCAGCTCACCACCACCTTCAAGGGCAATTACAGTTGGGCAATAACAGTTGGGCAATAATGCTGACCTAACCAGTGACACACACATCTCATGAAGAATACACAAGTTCCCCCATCATTGCACTCCATCAGTGCGTCCCTTCCTTCTCGCATGCGTATCTTGATTTCCTGTAAGTACATCTATGCTACTCCTTTCAACACTCCATGGTAGCAGGTTCCTCATACCCTGGAATCCCTTCTTGGATTCATTAATGTCTTGTGCTTACATCTGCTATAGGTGGTGCTCAAATTCAGGACTGGCTTGAGGAAAAGATAAAAAATGGCACCCAGTGGCAACAGGTTCTGAAATCAGAGCTCTGAGATTTAAGGTAAACAGAAAAACCTGAGAGGGATACTGGAAGATACTGCCTGAAAGAGTGGTGGAAACAGATTCAATAATAACTTTAGTTGTAAATTGGATAAATGCTTGAAGGTGTACATTCCAATGTTGAAACGTATGGACAAAAGGCGGATAAAATTTAGTATGAAGAGACGTGAAGTGATTCATTTTGTTAGGAAGAAAATGGGGAAACAATATAAAATAAAAGGATCATACCTAGATGGCACGCGGGAACAGAGCAATCTTGGAGTACAAGTGTAGAAATCATGAAGGACACAAGACAGGTTGAGAAAGCTGATAAAGTTTAAGGTAAATGGGATCCTAAACTTTATAGAGCACAAAAGTAACAAAGTTGTGGTGAACCTTTCAAAACGCTAGCTCACACTATATCGAAGTATTGTACTCAATACTGGGCACCACACTTTAGGAAGGATATGAAAGCTTTAGAGAGGGTGTAGAAAAGATTCACAAGAATAGTTCCAGGGATGAAGGGCTTCAGTTACATGACATGATTGGAGAAACTGGGAGGAGATTTGATAAAGTGTTCAAAAATCAATAGGAGGCTTAATAGAGCACATAGGGAGAAACTATTCCCACTTGTAGAAGGGTTGCAAACCAGAGGACATCAATTTAAGGTGAAAAGTGAAAGAACCAAGAGGGACATGAGGAAAATCTTTTTTTTTTTTTAAAAAGGCAGCAAGTGGTTAAGATTTGGAACGCACTGCCCGCAAGTCTAGTCGCAGCAATTTATAATTGTTACACCTACACAGTTAGGATGGATATGAAAGGCCAAACAGCCTCCTGCGCTACAATCAATGCACGTATTCAAAATTCCCTTCAGAAATGGCCGAGACCTTATACAAGTTTTTTGTGTTGGTCTTCACAGCAGAGGACACAAATAGCATACCAATAATTGACGGTCATGGGACTGTAGGAGGTGAGGACCTTAAAACGATTACTATTGCTAAAGAGGTAGTGCTGGGTAGTCTAAGGGGACTAAAGGTAGACAAGTCCCCAGGTCCTGATGGAATGCATCCTAGGGTAGTAAAAGAAACAACAGAAGTAATAGCAGATGCATTAGTTTAATTTATCAAAATTCGCTGGACCCTGGCGAGGTGCCAGCTGATTGGAAAACAGCTAATGTAACGCCACTATTTAAAAAGGAGGTAGACAAAACATGGGAAACTACAGGCCAGTTAGCTTAACATCCGTAGTTGAGAAAATGCTGGAATCCATCATTAAAGAAGGAATAATAGGACGCCTGGAAAAGAACGGTTCAATCAAGCAGATGCAGAATGGATTCATGAAGGGAAAGTCATGTTTGACGAATTTACTGAATTTCTATGAAGATGTAACAAGTGCGGTTGACAGAGTGGATATGGCGTTTTTAGATTTCCAGAAGGCGTTCGATAAGGTTCCTGACAGGAACATTCTCAAAATTTCTCCTTTGAAGGCCTCCCACTTACCAATCACATCCTTGCCAGAGAACAGCCTGAACCAATCCTTTTTAGATCCTCTCATTTTAAATTCTCATCTCATCTTTAAATTTCTCACCTTATTTTAAAACTTATACTGTAAGAAACCAAGTAAAATAAAAATGAACAAGAGAAGGATTTTGGTTCATTCATTTGTAGAACATGGGCAACGTTGGCTGGCCAACATTTATTGCCCCCTGGAGGGGGAGCAAAGGACTGCAGTTGGGATTCAGTCACATTGCTATGGCTCTGAAGTCATATGTAGGCCAGACCAGGTAAGGATGACAAATATCCTTTCCCATAAAGGACATTAGTGAACCAGATGAGGTTTTCCAATAATCAACAATGGTTTTGCGGTCATCAGTAGGTTCTTAATTCCAGATTTTTAAAACTGAATTCAAATTCTACCATCTGCCATGGTGGGATCTGGGCTCTCAGAACAGTACCTGAATTGCTGGATTAGCAGTCTAACAATATTAGCACTAGGCCATCACCTCAAGGTATTATGGTGGCATTGGAGGCAGTCCAGAGAAGGTTCACCAGGTTGTCCAGGGAAGAAGAGATTTTCTTATGGAGGGTTGAGCAGGATAGAGCTGTGCTCATTGGAGTTTAGAAAAACGAGAGGCTGCTTTATTGAGATAGCAGATTCTCAGGGGATTTGACAGGGTAAATGCTGAGAGATCATTTCCCCATGTGGGAAAGTGCAGGATCAGATGGCATAACCCAAGTTAAGGGGTCACTCATTTAACAGATGAGGAAGAATTTCTTCTCTTAGAGAGCTGTGAATTCTTTATGCAGAGAAAGATTGGGTCATTAATTATGTTCAAGGCTGAAATAGATTTTTCAATGAGTAAGGGAATCGAGGGTTATGGGGATAAGGTGGGAAAGTGGAGTTGTGGATATCAGATCAGTTGGATTTAATTGAATGGTGGGACAAAATCAATGGGCCAAATGGCCGACTTCTGCTCCAACATCTTACAGTCATTACTGTACAGAGTTGCAAACCTTTCTGCTGCACTCACTCTGAATCACCACAAAGTTCTATTCCCTCAAAATTATTATTGCTTTTGATAAAAGCACAAACAACAAACATGAGGTAGAATTAATTTCAGTCCCTTCATTCAACCTTTTTCAAAGTTTTTTTTTTAAGTTAAATATCAATACTCTTACCTAAATAATAAGTTTATACCAAAGAGGGTGAACATTACTCCAGCATAGCCCACGATCCCACTGGCATAACTTAATTTATACAGTAGGAGAAACCATTTATAAACCAGCCTGCAAAAACAGAAAAAAGAAAGTGTGTAAGGACATGCAAAAAAAAAAATCAGCGATGGAAATTTGCAAAGAATGCTAAAACTCATGTGAATGAAATGAGCTGTCTCAGTTTTCTAGTGGGCACAAGACAAAGCTGTTCTTATTAATTATGTTAATAGCATTTGTGCAAAGTTTATTTATTGTCACAAGTAGGCTTACATTAACACTACAATGAAGTTACTATGAAAATTCCCTAGTCACAACACTCCAGTGCCTGTTCGAGTACACAGAGGGAGAATTTAGCATGACCAGTGCACCTAACCAGCATGTCTTTCAGATTGCGAGAGGAAACCAGAGTGCAGGAGCACCTGGTGGAAACCCACGCAGACATGGGGAGAACATGCAGACTCGACAGACAGTGAACCCAAGCCAGAAATCAAACCTGGGTTCGACTGTGAGGAAGCAGTGTTAACCACTGTGCCATTCACCAGATAAAGTGCATTCAGCCTAACTGATCCATGCTGGTGTCTCTGCTCCACAAGCTTCCTCCCATTCTTCTGTTTCTATGCTGTAAATTCAATATAAATCTATACAACCAGCACTTGGTCAGGAGGGAGAACTGAAAAACCCCACACTAATCCAATAAAGGTTCTTCCAATGTGGGGAATAAAGTGGAGTTTTAAACAAAAAGAAAAAGATGCATTAGTTTGAAACTACAACAGATTCATTGTAGGAGCTGATGTCTGTACAGAGTAGAAAATTAAATGAAGGTAGGATGCTGTAAAGCACCTGAATGACATCACCAAATTATGAGAGTGGCTCTTAATGCAACCATTTAAGTATATAACAGGAACAGCTTACTAGGTCTTTCCCTGCCGCTTGGACAGCAGGTTCTCACAGGAAGAATTCTGCAGAAATGTTTATTTTAATTGACAGAAAAGAAATCTCAAGATGGCATCGGAGCTAGGTGGCTTCTTGCAAGCTGTGCCCAGCATACCTTCTAGTTCTCTCTTTTATTCTCGTTCTATGCTTCTCTTGACCAATAAAGGCCAGCATGCGTGCACCTTCCTAACCACTTTGTCCACCTGAGCTGACATCTTCAGGGAACTGTGGATCTGCACATTTAGATTGCTTTGTATGTTAATATTTCTAACAGCACTACGATTTATTATATCTACAAATTCCTTCTGCAGTAAGCCTTCCAAATCACATTGCCTCAGACTTTTCCGAGTTAAATTCCATCAGCCATCTTTCAGCCCAGGTCTCCAGCCAATTCATATCTTGTTGTATCCTCTGATAATCCTCCTCACTAAGCTCTACTCCCTCAATTTTTGCATCATCTGCAATTTTACTAACCAGACCTCCTACATTTTCCTCCAAATCATTAATAAATATTACAAACAACAGATCCCAGCACTGATCCTTGTGGAACACCGATTGTCACAGACCTCCAGTTACAAAAGTACCCTTCCACTGTAACTCTGAGCTTTATGTCCAAACCAGTTTTGTATCAATCCAAATAGCAACTATAGAATGGATGTCAGAAACTATTCTCTCCACATTGTACTGAATTGTTAACCTAGATTAGACACCCAACCAGAAAGAATTTACATCGAGAAAATGTTTCAGGGTCTCAGCACACTAAAATAACCATCACACAAGAGTGACCCATGAAGACAACACGACCACTACTTAAAACCTTTTCTGGACAGCACCCCACAGCACAATCCCTCAATAGTGTAGTGCTGAGGGGACAGCCACCCTAAGAGTTTTAGCCAGGACGCAGCTCTGACAAAGGACCATCCGCACTCGAAACATCAGCTCTTTTCTCTCCTTAATGCTGCTGCCAGACCTGCTGAGACTTTCCAGCACTTTCTCTTTTTGGTTATGGAGCACATTACCTGGGCGTTGTTCCTTCTAGTGGTTTCCGTGTTGCTCGGAAAGTAATAAAGGCTGTGATTACAGAGAACAGCACCCAGATTACTAGGAACCTCCACCAGTGCAGTTTAGCTGTGAAATACAGAGGCACAACCCACATCTGGAATAGTGTCACGAGCTGCATGAAATCACAAAACACAAGTTTAACATCACATTCCACATTCTCACACTTGACGCACATGTACACACAGGAGCCAGAAGAAATCTTTGTTTCTGGAGATACACTGTATTGAATCTTTCATCTCATTGCAATCTGATTAGGGATACGCAGCATGGATTTGTTAAGGGGAGGTCGTGCCTTACAAATCTTGTAGAATTTTTTGAGGAGGTGAAGAAAACGGTGGACGAAGGGTGAGCCGTTGATGTTGTCTATATGGATTTTAGAAAGGCGTTTGACAAAGTCCGTCATGGGAGGTTAGTCGAGAAGGTCAAGGCAAATGGGACAAGGACAGGTAGCTAGACGGATAAGCAACTGGCTTGGTAATAGGAGACAGAGTAATAGTGGAAGGTTGTTTCTCTAGCTGGAGGTCGGTCACTAGTGGTGTGCCGCAGGGCTCGGTACTGGGATCTCTTCTATTTGTAATATATATAAATGACTTGGAAGAGGGAGTAAGTGGAGTGATCAGCAAGTTTGCAGACGATACAAAGATGGCTGGACTTGTGGATAGTGAGGAGCATTGTCAGGCGATGCAGCAGGACATAGATAGGCTGGTAGCTTGGGCAGACAGATGGCAGATGGAATTCAATCCTGATAAATGTGAGGTGATGCATTTCGGGAGAAAGAATGTAGGGGGGAGGTATATGATAAAGGGTAGACCTATTAAGAGTATAGAAACGCAGAGGGACTTGGGGGTGCAGGTGCACAAGTCTCTGAAGGTGGCAGAGCAGGTGGAGAAGGTTGTGAAGAAAGCATATAGTATGCTAGCCTTTATAGGAAGGGGTATAAGAGTACAAGAGCTGGCCTTTAATGTTGCAGTTGTATAAAACGTTGGTTAGACCTCATTTGGAATACTGTGTCCAGTTCTGGTCGCCTTACTACCAGAAGGACGTGGAGACTCTGGAAAGAGTGCAGAGGAGGTTTACCAGGATGCTGCCTGGTATGGAAGGTCTGAGTTACGAGGAGAGATTAGGCAAATTGGGACTGTTTCCTTAGAAAGATGTAGACTTAGAGGAGATCTGATAGAGGTGTACAAGATTATGAAGGGGATAGCTAGAGTAAACAGGGTTAAGCTTTTTCCTAGGATGGACTCAAATAGCACGAGGGGTCACGGGCTTAGGGTGAGGGGGGTAAGGTATAATTTGGATGCTAGAGGGAGTTTTTTTCACACAGAGGGTGGTGGGGGTATGGAATGCGCTGCCAAGTAAAGTGGTGGAGGCAGGCACTCTGGAGTTATTTAAGAAATACTTGATGGGCACATGAACAGAATGGGAATGGAGGGGTATAGAAAACTGATTTAAAATAGGGATCATGAGCCTTGGGAGTCCCTGGGAAGTGTGTATATAGATAATGATATTGATGTGCTTGTTTTTATCCTACAGGTGCTTTGGTCCATCTTGTTGTCTAACGAGGGGCATACACGCAATGGGTCGTGAGAGGGCTGCTCTTGGACCTTTCGAGAGTATCCTACTGCTTCACATCGTTAGTGTATGCTTGACCTGGACCATCTGATGGGCAACACGACAGCGCAGTGACTATAGCTGTGCTGTGCAGATACATGGATTTGGGACTTGCGTCTGTGGGAGTTTGCGCATTCTCCCTGTGCTTGCGTGGGTTTTCTCCGGAAGCTCCAGTTTCCTCCCACATCCCAAAGATGTGCTCTTAGGCTAATTGGCAAAACAAATTCTCCCTAAATTGTCTCAAATTTGGTTTTTAATCCATAGATCTACACATGATCCCTGTCCATGTTTATAGAAGTGGGAACATCGAGGTGGCGGCGCGGGCTTGTTGGGCCGAAGGGCCTGTTTCCCATGCTGTTTTGTTCTTTGTTCATCGATCTAGGTCGGATCCCTCTGGCAGCGTTCCAACAATGAACAATTGGAAAAGCACTGAAGCTTCTCTCAGCCCAGCACTCAGCTCGTTCCATATCTCTGCAGTATCTAATAGATTACTCCATGCCATTGATTAACACCCCCCCTTACTTTGAAAGGCTTTTATTTTCTATCTAATCTAAATTTATTATTTATTGGTTTATATTCACAAGATAATTAGACAGACAGACATTCTGGGACCTTGAGGTTTTCATAATTACGCCCACTTGAACTGTAATTAAGAATTACAGGTAGCAAGTCTGTTTCGAATCTCGTTAACATTAGGCTAACATGGCAGGTCCAGGTAAACCTCAGAACAATATAAAGGGATATTGCACAAGAGGATCACGCAGCTTTAAAGGTATATTTCACTTGGAATCTTACAGCATATAAAGAATCCCATTGTGCCTGTGCCAGCTTCCTGAAAGAGCTATCCCATTAGTTTTTCGCTCCTGCTCTTTCCCCATAGCCCTGGAATTTTTCTCCTTCAAATGTCAATCTGGTTCCCTTTTGAAAGTTACTACTGAATGTACTTGTATTATCCTTTCAGGCAGTGTATTCCTGATCATATAACTCACTGTAGAAAGATGAATTCACCTCGTGCATTTGCTAGTTCTTTTGGCGACTATCTTAAATCTGCACCCTGGTCAAGAAGCTAATAGAGACACTACACAATATAGAAAAGATGAATAGATGTTTCCATAAAAGTGCAACAATCATTCAAGTACAGAACTTGAGTATCGCTGGAAAAGAGGGGTACACTGTCAAAGCTTTTCATCATGTACTCATCAGGAAAGATTAACAAGTATACCAATTGTAAAAAGAAAAATTTATACTTCGTAAAGTGTGCGCTGATTGGCTGGCAAATAGACTTTGATTGGTAGAGTGTTGCCATGGAGAATGCATCAAAACAGTATAAATTTTTATTCCCATTACAACAGGTATTGATGCAAATCTGTCCTGAGTGCAAGACAAAAAGTTTGACAGTATGTCTCTTTATTCAACAATACAGAAGTGCAATTGTTCCACCTCAGATTGGAGATTAATGTATTAATTGCATGACAAAACTAAGAAAAATGCTCAAGCAAAAAGATGCAAGGCATTGTCATCTTTATTTTCCAATCCCATCACAGACTTGCCCTTCTATATCTCTATAACCCCACAGGGGAGATGATAGCTGAGCAGTATTATCATTAGATTTGCACATTCTTCCCATGCTTGCATGGGTTTTCTCCTGGTACTCCAGTTTCCTCCCACACCCCAAAGATGTGTTCTTAGGCTGATTGGTGAAACAAATTGTCCCTAAAATGTCTCCCCAATTTGGTTTTCAATGTGGATTTCCATAAACATAGACAAGGGTCATGGGTGGAAGTGGGAACTCATGCTGTTAAAATGGCAGCGCAGGCTCACTGGGCCGAAGGACCTGTTTCCCGTGCTGTGTTGTTCTTTGACTATTAACCCAGAAACTCAACTAACATTCCGGGGAACCGGTTCAAATCTCGTCACAGCAGGTGGTAGAATTTGAATTAAATTTTTTAAAAAATCTAGAATTAACATTCTACTGATGTCTATAAGACCATTGTTAATTGTCGGAAAAATTCATCTGGTTCACTAATGTCCTTTCGGGAAGGAAATCTGCCATCCTTACTTGGTCTGGCCTATGTTTGATTCCAGAGCCACAGCAATATGGTTGACTCTCAATTGCCCTTGGGCAACTAGTGATGGGCAATAAATGCTGACCAGCCAGCGACAGTCATGTCCCATGAATGAATTAAAACCCTTTAAGATATGTGTTCTAATTCTAGCCACTTGTACTTTTTCATTAGTGCCTATGCCTTTAGCTGCTTCGGCTCCAAACTCTGGAATTCCCTCATTGCACTTATCTCCCTACCTCAGTTTCCTCCTTTAAGGGACTCCTTAAAATCTCTCTTTAACCAGGCTTTTGGTCATCTGTCCTAATACGTCTTACATGAAGTATGCTGTCTGGTCCTTTGAATCTGCATTGCCATTAAGTAAGATCAATGCCCATCCTTCATTCCGGCTACCCTTGATGACTCTGGCCTCCCTTGTTAGTCAAGAATCTATCTTCCTCTACCTTAAAAATAATGATTGCCCCTGGCTCCACAGTGTGGAGGCTTGGTGTCGTTCTTTGTTTTATAACACTGCTCTAACCACCAAATTTCATGATATTAAAGGTGCTATTAAAATATAAGTTGCTGTTGTGGCAAAAAAAGGGATTAAATTCCAAGCAAAAAAATCTAGAGGAACAGCACAGGACTGGAGAATTGTATCACTAGACTCAAGGGTGAAGACTGAACATCTGGGTTCCTCTTTGCTCCTCCCTGCTATTTTCCCCCAGGTGCTGGCAGCCCATTTTATATCTTGAGGGAATCAGCCCTATTGGGGCCTCCTATTAATACTGCAGCATACGTGTTATTCATTCTAGATGAGGAACCAATTCAGCCACGTTGAACAATTTGTAAAGATCCTGGATTGATTGTACATTTGTCATGCAGATCTTTCCAGTCACATTGTACAATGCATAGCTTAAATAACCCATCCACCACTACACTAGACTTCCAAAATTTAGTATTGGGCTGTGAGTATCACCGGTCAAGGCTGTCATTTATTGCCCATCATTTAGAAGTTTGCTAGAGCACTTCAGACAGTAAATAAGTCAACAACATTGGTCCAGGGCTGCAAATACATAGTCCAGCCCTAGTGGGAACAGTATGTTCCTTCCTGAAAGGGTTAATCTTCAACCAACTGGGTTCGTGCAGTCAGTTGCAGGGGCAATTTTACTGGAGGACATTCAGCCCCTCAAGTTTCTTCCACTATTCACCTAGATCACAGATGAAATGTGTCACTTATCAATCACATTGTGTTTTTATATTTTATTACATTGTTAAGGGAAACAGGTGATGGACATTTGAACAAATAGGGGATAGTTGGCACACTGGGGGAGATGAGGAGCTTTGACACTGAACAAAAATCAATAAACAAACAAACATTTTTGGTAGAAAAGGTCCTTAGTTTTGATAATCTGTACTTTAACTCGCTTTACCCAACTTACTTCCACATCCATTAATACATTTACCCAGAGGGTGTAGTTTATCTCTATCTAACCTATCTTTAATCAACTTAAAGATCTCAATGAGATCATCTCAATCTTTTAAACTCAAGGAAATGCAAGCCTAGATTGGGCAATCTGTCCTTATAATTTAACTGTTATTGTGGTATTGTTCTGGTAAATTTGTATTCCATCTCCTCTACGGGCAATACATCCTTCTGAGGTGCAGTGCTCAGAACTGAATACAGTTCATAGAATCCCTACAGTGCAAGTCATTCCGCCCATTAAATCTGCACTGACCACAATCCCACTTAGGCCTTATTCCCATAATCCTCATATTCATTCTGCTAATCCCCTTGACACTAGGGACAATTTATCATGGCCAAATAATTTAAACCACACATCTTTGGACTATTGGAAGAAACTGGAACACCCAGAGGAAACGCACACAGACACAGGGAGAAGGTGCAAACTTCATAGAGAGTGATCCAAGCTGGGAATCGAACCTAGGTCCCTGGTGCTGTGAGGCAGCAGTGCTAACCACAGTGCTGCCCCAGTTACTCTAGATGGAAATCTAACCAGAGTTTTATACAAGTAAAGTTTGGCCTCCATCCCTTTGCATACTGGAACATCTCAGGATAAAAGAACTTGAACACTTGAAACATCTGATGTGCTAAGTGTAACTTTACCACGTGAAAAAAAGTTTCAAATTCTCAAATTATCTATCGTGCAAATTAAACACTCAATCTCTGAATTACTCTTTCAGTAACAACACTTGCCAGGCACAAAATAAATACACCCTTACATTGTAGGACTTGGCATGTCGCTGCTTCCACTGCACTAGAAGAATCTGTGCAACCACCAACGTAACAATAAGAATGAGGACCATCTCTGCATGCATTGCCTCGTGCCCACGATGTTTGGCATGCATCCGTGCATGCTCCACCCTGAAATAAAGCACAGTGTTGTAAATAGGACAAGACTATTGGGGTGTGCCAATACCTGAAAGGTGCTATATAAGTTTAAGAGTCAGGAGATAATGCTACAGCTGTATAAGACCCCGGTCAGGCCCCACTTGGAGTACTGTGCTCAGTTCTGGTCGCCTCACTACAGAAAGGACGTGGAAGCCATTAAAAGGGTGCACAGGAGATTTACAAGGATGTTACCTGGATTGGGTGGCATGCCTTACGAGGGTAGGTTGAGAGAGCTCGATCTTTTCTCCTTAGAGAGACGAAGGATGAGAGGAGATCTGATAGAGATGTACAAAATGATGAGGTATTGATCAGGTGGACTCTGAGGCTTTTCCCCAGGGCTGAAATGGCTGGCACAAGAGGATACAGGTTTAAGGTGCTGGGGAGTAGGTACAGAGGAGATGTCAGGGGTAAGTTTTTCACTGAGGGTGGTGAGTGAGTGGAATCGGCTGCCATCAGCAATGACGGAGGCAAAGTTCTTAGGGTCTTTTAAGAGACTTCTGGATGAGTACATGGCATGCAATAGGATTGAGGGTTATAGGTAAGCCTAGGAGGTAGGAATTAGATCGGCGCAACTTGTGGGCCAAAGGGCCTGTTTGTGCTGTAGTTTTTCTATGATTCTAAATGCAAGCTTTTCTTTTCATGACCTCAGGTCATCTCAAAGCACTCCACAGTCAAGAAGGTACTTTTCTAAAGCATCACTATTGTAATTACATAAAATCCAAATAACAGGCCATTTAGCCCAAACCAAGCGTTTAAGAGGTTAGTAGATAAGTTTATGGATGAAAAGGGAATGGTCTAGGTTAGAGGGTCACTGCTTGTTCCTAATTGGTCGGCGCAACATCGAAGGCCGAAGGGCCTGTTCTGCGCTGTAATGTTCTATGTTCTATCCATGCTGAATTTATACTCCACTAAAGTCAATCTCCAAACCCCTCATCCAACTATAGCGGTACTTTGCTGAAAAAAAAGACACTTGGCAAAGCATTCCACCTTTCTTTGGGATAACTGATGTGGAGATGCTGGGGTGGGACAGTAAAAAGTCTCACAACACCAGATTAAAGTCCAATAAGTTTATTTGGTAGCAAGAGTTTTCTCAAGGAGCACTTTCCCTTCATCAGGTGTGTTATCAACTTAGCAGGATAATTTGTAAGAAGGAAATAAATTTATACCGCACAAAAAAAAGCACAGATTGGTTGCCTTAGTAAAGGCATTTCCATGAATAATACAGTTGATGGTGACTCTCTGTTAACTGCCAAGCACTTTGAAATTTAAAACATGCAGCTTGACTCTGATCAGTCAAGGAATTGCCATGAGGAATAAACCAACATATAGCTTTCACTTTTGTTCAACCTTGAAACAGACACAATGTGTGTATATGTTCTTCTTGTCTGTAAAGAACAGAGCCCAGTTTATTAATTATATAAGTTCCAACACACAAATATGCCACACTGCAAGCCTGTTTCAATCAAAATGGTGGTCAGCATAATTCTCAGCACAATGAGAATTATGTAGCAAATGTTGTCCAATCACAGAATTACATCTAATGTTGGACACTGTATTGTAAGCACAGATTGTGAATATACAAATTAGGAGTAGACCTCTTGGCTTCTCAAGTCTGTTCCATCATTCAATAAGATCACAGCTGATCTAATTTTAAATAACTTCACATTCCTACCGACCACAATAATCTTTCACCCCCTTGCTGACCATGAGTTTAACTACTTTCAACATAACTTAAAGACATTCAGCCTCAGCCACCTTTTGAGGAAGAGAATTCTAAAATCTCAATCCTCTGATAGAGAAATTATTTCCTCATCTTTGCCTTAAATAAGTGAGATTTGTTTTTAAATAGTGACTTCTTAGCTCTAGATTCTCCTACAAGAGAAAGTATCCTCTCCACATCCATCCTGTCAATACTTCTCAGAATCCAGTGTGTCATAGAGTCATAGGAGGGTTACAACATGGAAACAGACCCTTCTGCCCAACTTGTCCATGCCACCCTGTTATCATTAAGCTAGTCCCAATTGCCCACATTTGACCTATATCCCTCTATACCCATCTTACCTATGTAACTGTCTAAATACTTTTTAAAAACAAAATTGTATCCACCTCTACTACTACTTCTAGCAGCTTGTTCCACCCCCTCACTACCCTCTGTAAAATAATTGCTCCTCTGGACCTGTTTGTGTTTCTCCCCTCTCACCTTAAACCTATATCCTTTAGTTTTTGATTCCCTTAACTTCAGGGAAAAATGTCTACCTTATCTATGCCCCTCACTATTCTAAAGATCTCTATATAAAATCACTTGCTAAACATCAGGGGAAAAGAAATCCCAGTCTATCCAGCCTCTCCTTATAACTCAAACCATCAAGTCCTGGTAGCATCCCAGTAAAACTTTTTTGCACTCTTTCTAGTTTAATAATAGCCTAATAATAGGGTGACCAGAACTGTATACAATATTTCAAGTGTGACCTTATCAATGTCCTGAACAACTTTAACAAGGCATCCCAATTCCTTTATTAAATGTTCTGACCGATGAAACAAAGCATGCCAAATGCCTTCTTCACCACTATCTATCTGTGACTCCACTTTCAAGGAGCTATGAACCTAGATCTCTTCGTTTTTTTTTTAACTCTCCCCAACATCCTCCCATTGAACCAGGGCAGGACTTGGTTAATCTACCAAAATCATCACTTCACATTTATCTAAATTAAATTCTATTTGTCATTCATCTGCCTACTGGCCTAATTGGTCAAGATCCTATTGCAATCCTAGATAACCTTCTTCACTGTCCACTATATCACCAATCTTCATATCATCTGCAAACTTACTACCTGTGCCTTCTATATGCTTATCCAGATCATTAATATAAATGACAAGTAACACTGGACCCAACTCCAATCCCTGCAGCACACTGTTGGTCACAGGTCTCCAGTTTGAAAAACAACCCTCTACAACCTTTGTCTTCTGTCATCAAGGCAATTTTGTATCTCGTTGACTACCTCATCCTGGATCCTGAGAGATTTAACCTTATGCAACAACCTACCATGGAGAACCTTGTCAAAAGCTTCGTTAAAGTCAATATGAACAACTTTGATGCACTGCTCTCATCTACCTTCTTGGTTACTCCTACAGAAATTAAGCTCAATGACTTGTAGTTCCCAGGCTTTTCCCTGCAGCCCTTCTTAAACAAAGGCACACTTGCCATCCTCCAATCTTCAGGCATCTCACCTGTTGCTGTTGTTGATATCTCTGCTAGGGACCTGCAATTTCTTCCTTGGCCTCCCACATCATCCTGGGATACTCTCAGGTTCCACGGATTTATCTACCTTGATGCACTCTAACACTTACAGCAGCTCCTTCTCTAATATGGATACTCTTCAAGACATCACTATTTATTTCCCAAGTTTCCTAACATCCATGCCTTTCTCAACAGTAAATACTGAGGAGAGATATTCATTTAGGATCTCGCCCATTTTGGATCCACAAACAGATGACCTTGTTGATCCTTCAGAGGCCCTATTCTCTCCTATTCTCTGGATGTCCCATGCTTCAATCAAACAGCTTCTTACTTTTCTGTATTTGCTGGAATATAAGCCTAAGCTGTCCGGCCAATCTGCCCAGTTCAGGTATTAGTTTAGTGAACCTTCTCTTAACTGTTTCCAATGCATCTATATTCTTGCTTAAATGAGATTTATACTGTACATAGTCCACCAGATGTGGTTGCACCAATACTCTTTATAAGTGAAGCAGTATCTCCCTACTCTTGTGTTCGCTTCCATCAATAAACAGTAACATTCAATTAGCTTTGCTAATTGCTGCACTGATATACTCACCTTTCGTGATTTGTGAATTAAAACACTCATTCTTCTGTGTCTCAGAGCTGACCATTTAGCTTAATACACTTCATTTTTATTCTTCCTGACTAAAGGGGCAAGCTCACATATTCTTACATTATACTCCATTTGCCAGATCTTTGTGCACTCACTTAACTTATCTATATCTCTTTGTAGCTCCTTATATCCTCTTCACAATTTAGACGCACATACCTCTCCATCAAACCAAATGTAGAACTCAATCATACTGGGATCTTTGATCAAATTTCTGAGAAGCTTTGCCTCTCCAAGGTAATTGGAGGTGCATTGGGCACTTTTCATTTGATTGAAAGGTGAAGCTAGCTGCTTTATGCTGCTACAGTGCTGAATCTACCACCAGCAGGATTATAGCTGTCAAGCCCGTTACACAAATCAGTAATGTGCAATGTGAATTTCAATGCCAGTGTGATGCTGCGTAGGTTGAATGTCCTCCCAAAGATTGGCAGATCTTACCAAACAGCATGTCCCTTCTATCATTCACAATGGCAAGTTACAAGACCTAACCCAACCACACTGTGCTTGCAAAACTCAAAACCATGTCCAACATTAGATGGGATTTTGCAATTGCACATTTATTAAGTAATCCTCAGTATGCTAAAAATTGAGCTGACAACCAATTTAAGATGGTCAGTCTCTCAGTGTAACATTTGTGTACTAGAAGCTTAATATAATATGCAAGTTCCTGTTCTTTCCTGACAGAAAAAATAGGAACACACATTGCAACTGTTTCAGTTAAACAAAATAACTGACAGCTGATTCATTCATTAGGGCAATGCCATGACCAGGGTCAAGCTGCCTGGCCTAAATTTCAAAATGCCTGGCAATTAACTGTTGGTCACCGTCAATTGTGGAACTCTTTGCCACAGAAGGCTGTGGAGACCAGGTCATTGAAGAGATAGTTGGATTCTTGATTAATAAGGGGGTCAGGTGTTATGGAGAAGAGGCAGGAGAATGGGATAAGAAAAATATCAGCTACGATTGAATGGCAGAACAGGCTCGATGGGACGAGTGGCCTAATTCTGCTCATACGTCTTATGTCTTAGAATTGGTATATTCTTTATGACAATGCCCCTGTTGATCAGAGACCCCTTGTCAACCTTGCATGCTCTTCTCATACAGTGTATGTCACTTTCCCTTGTACTGAGATTCTTGTGAATTGCCCCAAGTCCAAGCAGCAATACTCAAGTTCTGTACAATCAAACATTATTAATACCAGCATATTGCACTGTTCCTTTCCCATTATGTCTAGTTTAAATATAGACATATATTGTTTGCTTCAACTACTTCCTATGGTAGCAAGCTTCACAATCATAACACTGAGTAAATTAGTTTCTTCCAGGAGCTATAAAAAAGTTACGTTGCAGAAAAAGTCCATTCAGCCCATCACACGTGCACTAATCTTGGAGAAAAGTAAACCATCGGTTCATTTTAATCCCATCCGGCCTGCAGCCTTGCAGTTTCCAGCATTTCAGATCCAGGCACGTTTTAAATTTGTTTCAGCCTCAATCACCAACTCAGTGAATTCCAGACACCCACCATCCTCTGGATGAAAAAGATTTTCCTCATGTCCCCTCTAATCCTTCTACCAATCACCTTCAGTCTCTGCCCCTGGTCCATAGCTAGGGGAAACTAATCCTCCCTGTCCCTACCCCTTATTGTTCTGTACACCTCAATTACATCACTCCCTTAACCCCCTCAGTTCTCAGGAAAACAACCCCACTCTATCCAATCTCTCCTCATAAGCTGCAATGTGCAAGTCCTGGTAACATTTTTGTAAATCTCCTTGCGCTCTCTCCAGATTGTCCTTCCTGTACTGTTGTGACCAGAACTGTACACAAACTCCAGTTGTGATATTTTATATAGTTCCATCATTACATCCCTGATTTAGCAATGAATACTTCCTCATAAAGGAAAATCAATGTTCACTAAATAAAAAATTTAAAATTGCAAAAAGATTATTTAAAATATCAATTTAATTTGCTTCAAGAAATCTTGTCTTCTAGTCTAAGTACAATTTCTAAAACCTATGTATGGTTGCCATGGCAATTCTCACTTTTTACAGGAATTATGTTTACTATGGTAAGAGTATTTCATTGGCAAGCAATTGTCATAACTAAAGGTTCAGATGAGTCCTCTTTAAGCAATAAGGTAGACTTCACAACACATTTAATAATAAGTGTTAAGGTTGAGTGGGTTAAACAACCCAGGATCACAGCACCACAGAGCCCTATGGGCCATAGGATCCCCTGTTGGTTGCACTGAGTTTTTCTGATGTTAACTGAAAGAATACATTGAGGCAGTGCGCTTGGACTCAGCATCCCTGGGCGAGTGTGGGGTCCTGCTCCTGCCCATGCCCAGTGTTTATCATCCATTTTCTGAGAATGTTGAACAAAACATAGCATTGTGCTAGGACACAATGCCCCCCTATGGTCATACACTTTCAAAGGCCATGAATGAAGGAGGTCCCCTCTAGGTGCCTGACAATTTGTTTTTAAAAGCTATTCTCAAAGATGTATCAATTTCAGATTTACTATAGATAATAAAACTCTTAAGTGTCTTAGCCTTACAGAAACATTTTATCTCTCTATACCTAATCAAAACCTTTCATAATCCCAAATACTTCTATCAGATCAACCCTTGGTCTTCCCTTTTCTGGACTATGTAGAGTTTCTCATGACAGTCAATCTCTCAATTCTGGTATCATTCTTGTGGATCTTCTTTGAACTTTGTTTTACTATGTATAACTCACCTCCATCTTTCCTCTGGTGATAGGTCTGTCAGGTCAATCTGAAAGAGATGGGGGAAGGGTATTAGTGACAAAGGCTTGGTTGGTTATATTGGATTTACACCTAGAACTGGTTTCAGTTTTGGATGACACTGGTTGCAATAAGCACAGTGATACCAGATGCTGTGAGAATGAACCCACAGGCTGTAATGCTGGGCAGCATTTGCAATTCACTGTTCCTAATTACCCCCACCACTAATAATTAAATACCCTCAAGGTATCAGTCTCTATTCTTCTAGTGATCATTGAAGCACATCATCTGGAAGCAGGAATAGGTCATTTGGCCCTTCAAGCCTATTCTGCTATTCATTACCATGGCCCATCATCAAATTCAATATCCTGAATTCCACCCCCTCCCCTTCCTTCATATCCCTCGATTCTTTTAGCTCTGAGAGCTTTATCTAATTTCATCTTGAAATCAGATATTTTAACCTCAACTACATTCTGTGGGAGTGAATTCCCTCTGAGTAGAGACATTTCTCCTCACCTCAGTTTGAAAAGATTTACCCCTTACCCTTAAACTATGAACCCCAGTTCTGGGCTCCCCCACTATTGGCAACATTCTTTCTGAATCTATCCTGTCTAACCCTGTTAGAAATTTATAAAGTTCTGAGATCCCTATTTTAAACTTCAGTGAATATAATCCTAACCAGCTTAATCTCTCCTCATGCAACAGACTGACCATCCTAGGAATCAATCCGACTTAAGGAACCTACGTTCATTTTCGTCAAATCTTTTTTCTTTATATACCTATAGAAACTTCTATAGTCAATGTTCAGCTTCCCCACTAGTTTACTATTTTCTCATTCTTAATCAGTTCCTGGAGAAAAAAAGGACACACAACTTTGTCTCAGTTAGAATCAGGAGCTTGTGGGCTCAACCCTTTGCTCTAAAGCCCTAAGCATCTCAAGGGCCTACTGACGGATTGCAGCAGTCAATGATGCTGTTCAACGAGTGACAGATTAGACGAAGGCCATCTCTAATCAAAATAAGGAGATTTTATGTAACCATTGGTTAAGTGGCCCAGTCAATGTTCAGCCTCTCAAGCAATGCTCCAAACCATTATTTATTCAAATGTAACATCTTTCTATATACAAAATGACTGCCAAATTAGAGTTCTTTGTTCACTCTGGGGACATAGTCATCACTAACAAGGTCTGCAATTATTGTCTTCTCTCGAGATGGAGGGTTACCATCTTTTTTTAAAGGATGCTTTTATCAAAGGTTTTTCATTTTACCATAGGACCCAAATTCCCAAAATCTAGCAAATACAAAGTAATCATTATTCCACAAACATACAGAAACGACCAACAAACATTCAGACAAATGATTCAAATTATCAATCATTACAATCATAGTCAGCATCTCCTCTTATACGGATAAAGGAAGGATACCATTAAAAAAAGTGGGAGATCCCAGGATAAAACCACAAACTCATGGCCCCATGGTGCACACCCTCCTCTACAGGAATAAGAGACAGAGCTACACAGCATCACTTGTTGGGGTCATGTACAAATAACTGAGGCCTAACTCAACATCCTAGGACTTCTAAATAACAAAAGAGCAACGCAGAAAAAGGGATAATATTGGGATACTGTCATTGATACAGGATGTAGTACGGCAATGTACACTCATGTTCAGGAACCAGTAAGCCAAGGTTTCATACAGTTCTCCTAGACTCTCAACACAACAGGCCTCCCTCAACTCTCCAGTTATAACAGAGGCACCAATCAGGCTTCCCATCACTGAAAAATTTAAACCATTTTCCACCAAGGAAACCCTTGTAGCAAGGCATCATCCACAGGGTATCTCCCAACAAATTGAGGGAAACCCTCTTCAATCAACAATAACAATCAGTTCAGAGCCTATACAAACACCTCACCTAACCAAATAAAGAAAGGAAGCCCCAAAGAGAGGGGTGCGCCCCACAAGCACCCCAGAGGAGCCTAAACCTAGAAAGTTTCCATACAGGACCATTTGGAGGAGGCAACTTTCTCCTCCAACCAGCCTCATCGCTAACTGAAGAGACACTTCAAACAATACTCCATCGAAGCACGCAGACTCGCACTCAGGCTCTACAGTTAACACAACACTACATCCTAGGGGAACCAAGTCACAAGGAGAGCAGTCCAAAAACCCCCAGAAAGGACATCTTGGGAGAACTTACTCCCCTGAACAACCCCTCCACCTGACCCAGACAAACACAGCCACTACTGCCCTAAGTTGCTCAATGACACACTAGAATAAGGGCCAAAAACACAAGAAATAGAAGTAGGCCACCAGACCCTTCAATCCTGACCCACTATTCAATGCAATCATGGTGGATCTATGCTGGCCTCAACTCCCTTTCTGTGCCATTTTCCCACAGCACTCTAATCCTTGATCAGTCAAGAAATTTCTTCATATCAGTTTTAAGTAACTGGCCCTTTATCTTATAGTTACGTTCCCTTGTTTGAGACTCTTCCACCAGTGATAACATTTCACCATCTGACTACCTTCGTGAATCACTGAAGTCCACGTGGTGAAGGCATAGCCACAAAATTTCTTATATTAAAACAGTGGCTGCACTTCACTGACTGAGATGGTGAAAAACACTATATTCTTTTATACTGGTGTTAATTGAGTTCATGGATTTTGTCCAAGCGACAATAAAGTGATTAAATTAGACATCCTGACTGACGTGACACTACAACAGTTCTTTGAATCTGGTATTCGCATCTTAAAATACTTTCAATCCATCACTGCAGCATTTGAAGGGGACATGGTTATATCATTTATATAGACTTGAAATTCAATAGCATCTTTCATAATTTCAACAGGTCCCAAAGCTCTCTACAGCCAAATATTTTTGAAGTGTAGTCATTGTTAAAATGTAGGAAAAGCAGCAAGCAATTGCCACCCCAGGTCCAAATAGTAACATGATAATGTTTTTAAGTCTGTTGCTTAAGGGAATAAATATTGAACCCAGGGCACTGGGGAGAACTCCCCTCCTCTTCAAACAATTTCATAAAATCTTTAGTATTCACCTGACATGACAGCCAGATCCTTGACTGAATACCTCATTCACAAGATAGCACCTCAGTGCAGCACTGCCTCATACTGCAGAGTGGAAACCAAGATTTTTGTGCTTATGCGTCTGGAGAAGAACTTGAACTCTGACTTCAGAGTTGAGAACACTATCAGCAAAATCAAGGCTGACGTGGAAATCTCACATTGGCATCTCCTGTACTTTAGTACAGCCATAACACCTTCAATTAAAACTTGAAACCGAGGCCAACAATAGAAGGGATATCAGATTCAGTGCTGACTAATCAGGAAAAACAAACACACTACCCTGGCTGTGTGCAAGTCAGTGTTATTTGCAAACTTAAGCTGCCTGGAAAGAGTTGCAAATCATCTATTTTTTGCCTCAATTGCATTGGTCTCAGTTTGTCTCTGTAGCCCCACTGTATAGTCTAGCCGTACTCTGAGCAGATCACCTCAGCTGGCATTACACTACACTATGGAAGACTCAATGCGCTATCAGAGGGAAAACTTTTGCAATGACAGGGGTTCAGGCAGATGCCACAATATTATAGAACACTACAACACAAACAGGCCCTTCCGCTTACAAGTTGTGCCGATCATATCCACACTTACTAACCCACAGAGCTATCTGTAACTCCCAATCCCAATAAATTCCATGTTGTCATCCAGAAGTCTTTTAAAAAACCCCAACACATTCGCCTCTACCATCACCGACAGCAGCTGATTCCACTCAATCACCACCCTCTGAATGAAAAACTTATCCTAACATCTCCTCTGTACTTGCTCCCCAGCACCTTAAACCTGTGTCCTTTTATAGCGACCATTTCAGTGCTGGGAAATAGGCTGGATTCTTTGAGGCTATCTATTCCTCTCAATATTTTATAAACCTCTATCAGGCCACCTCTCAACCTTCATCTCTCCAGGGAGAAGAGACCTAGTTCCCTCAACCTATCTTCATAAGGCATACCTCCCAATCCAGGCAACATTCTTGTAAATCTCCTCTGCACCCTCAATAGCTTCCACATCCTTCCTGTAGTGAGGAGACCAGAACTGCGCACAGTACTCCAAGTGGGGTCTGACAAAGGTCTTATAAAGTTGCAGCATTACCTCCCGATTCCTAAACTCGGGTCCTCGATTAATGAAGGCCAGTACGCCATATGCCTTCTTGACCACATCCTCCACCTGCGAGGCCAATATAAGAATCCTATGGACCCAGATCCCAAGGTCCTTCTGCTCTTCAACACTGCCAAGACTCCTATCTTTGATATTGTACTCCTTCATCCCATTAGTCCTGCCAAAATGGACCAAACATTTGTCCGCATTGTAGTCCATCTGGCACTTCTCCACCCAGTCTTGCATCCTATTTATGTCACACTGCAACTTCTACATCCCTTCAGACTATCCACAATACCATCAACCTTCGCATCATCAGCAAACATACTAACCCATCCTTCCACTTCCTCATCTAGATCATTTATGAAAATGACAAACAGCAAGGTTCCTGCATCAGCTCCCTGAGGCACTCCACTGGTGACTGACCTCCATGCAGAAAAAGACGCATCCACAACCACTCTCTGCGTTCTGCAGGCAAGCCAGTTCCGGATCACAAGCCAAAGCCCCTCGGATCCCATGCCCTCTCAGCTTCTCAAGAAGTCTTGCATGGGGGACCTTATCAAACACCTTGCTGAAGCTCATGTAAACCACATCCACCACTTTTCCTTTATCAAAATAATTTGAATAGCACTACAAATGGGCGAAACAGTCATTATCTTTTTTCCTTTGTGGGATCTCACTGAGATCAACACAGTTGCCATTTCTGCTTCCATGGCAACAGGATTATACTGTTACGATCCTAGATTAGAATACTAATTTCTGGCACTATCTGGTTAGGTTAGTTTTTTTTCAAGTAGACAAGTTTGATCCCAGATACTTACTAAGAGAAAAAAGACAAAAGATTTTTAAACAATCACCACTATAAGTCAGAAAAGTAAAGCAATTTATATCTATCTTATACTCTAACATTCAGAATTAATAAGAGGTATACATGACCACAAAGGCAAACTGTAGTCAAACAAGACATTGCACAAGAAATGGCAGATATAGCTAAGACAGATCCCATGGATTTCTCAACAATCCAACTAGCCATCAATATCCATAGAATCCCTACAGTACAGGAGGCAACCTTTGGCTCATCAAGTCTGTACCAACTCTCTAAAACAGCATCTTATCCAACACCTCCACTCATGCATTTAACATGGCTAATCCACCCCAATGTTCCCACCTCTACCCACGATCCCTGTCCATTTTTATAGATCTATGGATTAAAAACCAAATTTGAGACAATTTAGGGAGAATTTGTTTTGCCAATTAGCCTAAGAGCACATCTTTTGGATGTGGGAGGAAACCGGAGCACCCGGAGAAAACCCACGCAAGCACGGGGAGAATGCGCAAACTCCCACAGACACAGGCCCAAATCCATGTATCTGCACAGCACAGCGATAGTCACCGAGCTGTCGTGATGCCCATCAAATGGTCCAGGTCAAGCGTACACTAACCACATGAAGCACTAGGATACTCTCGAAAAAGATCCAAGAGCAGCCCTCTCATGACCCATCGCGTGTATGCTCCTTGTTAGACAAGGAGGTGGACCAAAGCACCTGTAGGATAAAAACAAATACATCAATATCATCATCTATTTACACACTTCCCAGGGACTCCCAAGGTTCATGATCCCTATTTTAAATCAGTTTTCTATACCCCTCCATTTCCATTCTGATCATGTGTCCATCTAAGTATTTCTTAAATAACTCCAGAGTACTGCCTCCACCACTTTACTTGGCAGCGCATTCCATACCCCCACCACCCTCTGTGAAAAAACTTCCTCTGGCATCCAAATTATATCTTACCTCCCTCACCCTAAGCCCGTGACCCCTCGTGCTATTCGAGTCCATCCTAGGAAAAAGCTTAACCCTGTTTACTCTATCTATACCCTCATAATCTTGTACACCTCTATTAGATCTCCTCTAAGTCTACGTCTTTCTAAGGAAAACAGTCCCAATTTGCCTAATCTCTCCTCGTAACTTAGACCTTCCATACCAGGCAGCATCCTGGTAAACCTCCTCTGCACTCTTTCCAGAGTCTCCACGTCCTTCCGGTAGTAAGGCGACCAGAACTGGACGCAGTATTCCAACTGAGGTCTAACCAACGTTTTATACAACTGCAACATTAAAGGCCAGCTCTTGTACTCTATACCCCTTCCTATAAAGGCTAACATACTATATGCTTTCTTCACAACCTTCTCCACTTGCTCTGCCACCTTCAGAGAAAAGAAGCTTGAGAGGAGATTTAACAGAGGTATTCAAAATCATGAATGGTCTGGTCATTGCTGGTAGAGAAAAACTGTTCCCAGCCAAGAACGAGAATGCACAGATTTAATGCAATTAGTACAAGTTGCAAAGGTGGTACGCGGAGAAACTTTTTTTAATGGAATCTGCTTACTGGATGTGGTGTATGCAGGTTCAACTGAACTATTCAAAAGAGAATTAGACTGCTGTCTATTAAAAACAATGGGTGGGCTGAAAGGTTATAAAGGTACTGTGGCAGGAAACCAGAGTACCTGGAGGAAACCGAGGCAAACAAGGAAAACATGCAACTCCACACAGCCATCTGAGGCCAGAATTGAACCTATGTGCTTGACACTGAGGCAGCAGTGCTAACCACTGTGCCACCCCCAAGTGACTTGCCCGAGGTGGGCAATTAGCATTAAGCTAGCAAGCAACATTCACATTCCATGAAAGAAAAAGAATTTACAAAACACAATAAAGGGTCCTATTTTTGTTGCTAGACAGAAATCAAATGCCTTAGATATTGGAACATCCTCACACAGATCTCACAGAGCACTCAGGGATGGCGGAAATTTGATTCCATGACACTACAAATTCATTAGTTATACAGGAAAGTCCTTTGGGATTATTGGAAAGAGCTGACAATGTGTTATGCACTTCCACACACACACAGACAGATGCATGCATGTACACATACCCAGCCCACTCCACCTCCCATCCCCAGCTTGCATTGCCGGTTGGTGTCAACATGATTCACCAACTGTGACAGTAAAACCATCATAAGCTGTACAAATTAAATATTCACCCCAAACACCTGACAGAGGATTCAGAATGGAAGCAGTTGGCTTTTGTACTCAGTGGAATTATTTAAACATTGAACCAGTAAAACAGTCCAGCAAGTTTCAGCTGAGGCTCAGTAACAGCATAGATTTCTGAATCACAAGGCCACAGATTCAAATCAGAGGTTTAGAGGGTGTCTTTCAGACGAAATCTCTCTCCTCTTTGTTTGGGATGATGGAGATCAAAGTTGCTATAGAAATGCACGTTTGCTTATTTTTCCTTTAACTTGCATGTGGCCTTTGTAATACTGGCACAGGTTGATTTCTTCAGAATTAACTGAGCTAACCAGTGGCATGCTACGAAGCTCAGGTTTCTGCCTGTTAGATACCTCACTCCATTAACCAAAAGCAGTTTGTCTTCTTGATACTGGTGATTTGTGAACAAATAGCATCCATTTATCAATATAATTTTAAAAACGTAAAAGACAGTCTTTGCTGCATTACATTAATAAATTTCCTATTTATAATCATTAAATATTGAATTAACAGTCATGCCCAATAGCTTATATTACTATTGTAATCAATTGCTATGGCAATAGCATATTCTCCTGACATTGAAGCAGACTGTGCAAGAAACAGTAACTGTAGCTGGAACTTATTTCATTCCACAGCATTCCCCCCATCCCCCAGAAGGTGGACAGGTCTACTCTACCTTAGTGCTCACTAAAGTGGAGATCTGTTGTGCTTTATCCTGTTGGGCTATGAGAGAGAGCGAGCTCAGTGGGTGCTGGGCTGCCAGTAGCAAAATAATCTCCCCACCTCCCCCTCAATAACTACAAACTGCCTAGTGAGATCCAACTCTCCAGGAACCATACTGGAATGGCCATTCCAGAATCCTACTCACACTAGATTAGGCAGTTAAAAATTACTCCTAAGTGACAAATGTTAATTCATGTTGCTAACCACTCCACTTAACAGAAGGGGAGATTCTGTACTTGCATAATGCTGGTCACATCCTCAGGGCATGTTGTCAAGTCAATGAATTGGTTAATGTTACATAGAAACATAGGAATTAGGAGCAGAAGTAGGCAAATTCAGTCCTATGAGTCTGCTCTGCCAATCAGATCATGGCTGATTAGATAGATAACTCATGAACACACAGTAAGATCCCACAAACTGCAATGAGATAAATTACCAGTTTTGATTCAGTGGTGTTGGATGAGGATAATTGGAAGGACAGCACCTGTGAGAATGCAGTGTTCCCTCAGCCTGACACTGAGCTTAAGCCTGGATAGCAGCTGGAACCCAAAACCTTCTGATTCGCAGTGGCTTGGAAAACTGTGCTTGATAATTAAGTACTTGGCAAACATTTAATTAGATTAGCAACTTGCCTGAAGCTGGGGTGGTGTCACATGTCGTCAGTGTTGCAACCAAGTATAATCAGCACAACAGAATCCATATGGTTAAAAAACTTCCAGCAGTGTGACAATATGCTTCATCACTTCAAACATCTCCCAATATCAATGATAAATGACCAGCCACAAACTTGACCTTGCCACATACATCACCAAATGGCGATGATGAGCATTCCCTCAACTCAGTAGTCACAATATCACATGCACTTTGCTATTTTTTGTTATTCATTCATGAGATGTGGACATTATTGACAAAACCATCATTTATTATCCATCCTTATATGCCCTTGAACAAGTTGGTGAGTCATCATCTTGTCAGCTGAGTAACTTGTTCAGCCACTTCAGAAGATAGTTAAGCAACATAGAACCTGTGCAGAAGAGGCCTTTCAGCCCTGTGAATCTGCACTGACACATTAGAAACACCTGAACTCCCACCCAATCCCATCTACCAGCATTTGGCTCATAGTCCTGAAGGTTAAGGCATACCAAGTGCTCATCTAGCTACTTCTCAAAGTACAAAAGGTAACCTGCCTCTACCACCTTCCCAGGCATTGCATTCTGGACTGTCATCATCCTCTAACACCCCATTTGAGTTCCTGACCTCATTATAACCTTGGTTCAAACATGGACAAAAGAGCTGAATTCCAGAGGCCAGGTGACAGCCTTCGATTTTAAGACCACATTTACTGAGTAACAACAAGGAGCCCAGTAACACTGGAGTCAATTGATATCCACTGGTTGACACAAAAGATGGTTGTGGTTTGAGATTCATAATCTGAGTCATCTGAACTCCAAGGCATCACTGCAGGAGTTCCACAGGATAGTATCCAAGACCCAACCAGCTGCTTCATCAATTACCTTCCCTCTGTCATGAGTCAGATGTGGGATGTTCGCTGATGATGGCACAATGTTTAACACTATTTGCAACTCTTCAGATACTGAAGCTGTATATGTTCAAATACAACAAGATCTGGACAAAACCAGGCTTGAGCTGACAAGTGGCAAGTAACACACACTACACAAATACCAGGCAACAACCATTACCAATAAGAGAATCTAACCATCGCTCCTAGACATTCAATAGTGTTACCATCACTACATCCCCACTGTCAACACCCTTGTATTTTTTTTTTTAAAAACTGCCAACACTCTTGGGGCTACTATTTTATTGAAACTCAAAAGGGCTTGCCACCTAAACATAGTGGTTACAAGAGAGATCAGAGGCTAGGAATACTGTGGCAATCCCCAGTCACCATACTTGGGCACCTGTTCAGCTACACAGGGAGAATTTAGCATGACCAATACACCTAACCAACACATCTTTCAGACTGCGGGAGGAAACCCGATCTTCCGGAGGAAACCTGGGCAGACACAGGAAGGAGAATGTGCAAACTCTACACAGTGATCCAAGCCAGGAATCGAGCTCAGATCTCTGGCAGTGAGGTGGCACTGCTAACCACTGTGCCACCCCTCTCCATCAGCAAAGGAGGAAAAGTTTTAGAACTTTGAACACTTAGAGTGCAACAAAATTTGTGTGGTTATCAAAGCAACACACCCAGTCTCACTCTGTCTTTTACCCACAGCCTTGCAAAAACTGCAAGTAATAATGTCCCAGTTTTTTTTCCCTCTTTATTCATTCATGTGGTATGCATCACTGACAATGCAAAAATCCCAAAAATACCACTGAAATGAACATCTCAGAAAATAGTTAAGAGTAATTCAGTGTCACATGTCGAGTAGACCAGGTAAGATTTTCTTCCCTGAAGGTCAATAGAGAATCAAGTTGCTCTCACAGCAATTCAATAGCTCCACAGTCACAATTACGAACATATGAAATGGGTGAAATGAGCCATTCTATCCCTCAAGCCTTCTCCATCTTTCAGTAATATCATAGCTGATCTATTTGTGATGAGTTCCACGATCTCTGCTATCCCCAATAACTCTTCATTCCCTTGCACAAGAATCAATCTACTGTCCCCTTACAAATATTCAACACCCCCCCCCCCCCTTTTAAGCAGAGTCACACAACTCAAAGAACTTCTCATTTTAATAAAAAACGATTTTCGCAACGTTGGAGAGCCAAGCATACAGTGGACAGGGAGGAACGCTCGTTCTAATTTCCTGCTTGCCCCAAAAACTAATTCAAAAATCAGGCTAAATCCAATGCATGGTCCCCACAAGAGAGACATACTAGACCCAAGCGGAGGGTTTACTTAAGGCAGTTAGGCGATTTCTGAGTTTCTCCTCATCTGAGTCCCAAAAAAGTGGAACTCCTAAGTTTTAAACAGCGTCCCCCTCCCCTCTCCACCTAATCCTGGATTCACCCAGGAGGGGAAATATACCTTCCCAGGTCCACCCGAGACTGGCTTTCAACTCCAGGTTTCGTTGATTGAATTTGAATTGTAAGAATTGCTGTGGTGGGATGTGAAGAAGCGACGGCGCCAAGGGCCTGAGGCTCCGTGTGCCTGCTTCAGTGACATTCCCCGGGCCGGTGACTGTGAATTCCTGTCAATGGAAGGGGACAGTCAGTGAGGGGGGGGGATGGGGGGGGCAGTGAAACGTCACTGACGCGGAGCTGGGGGATTTGCGGTTCAGGGGAAACCGGGCTGCTCTCAGCCTTTCCTTACCGGCTCATCCTCGTCCTCCAGCCGGTGCCGGTCTCCGTGCGGCCCGGGCCTGTGCAGCTCCAGCACCGCCGCCATCTTGAGCCTGGTAACCAAGAACGCCGCCTCCCATTGGTTCCGCGGACCTACCAAATCAGCGCTCGTAATACTCGCGAGTCGGCGGACAGGGTGGGTATGAGTACGTGTTCACTTCACCCAGAGCCCCGCCCACTCGGCGATAGCCCCGCCCACTCAATATCGGCCTCTCAATAAACTCACTAAGAGGTCTGGCAACGTCAATTTTAAATCCAACCGATTTATTTGATAGTAAACCTGCTAGCTTTCGGCGTTTGTGCCTTCGTCAGACGAATGAGGTGTTCTGGTCTACAACAGCACACATATCAGCACAGACAGTTTACAGATTGCTGATTAGAATGCGAATCCTTACACCTAACCTGCTATTCAAGTCTCAAAGTGGCTAACAATGTGGATGGAAGGAACACCGAGCACTGAGGTTAGAGAGATGTGTATTGTCTCCAGACAGCACAGTAAGTGAGTTTTTTTGCTAACCCAGGCAAGTCATGGGGGTTACAGATAGTGTGACATGAAGCCAACCTCACAATGCTCCACTTCTCCAGCTTCCACCCTAAACATGTTAAAGAGGCCATCCCCTACAGACGAGCCCTCCGTATACACAGAATTTGCTCAGATGAGGAGGATCGTGACAGACACCTCCATAGAACATAGAACATTACAGCGCAGAACAGGCCGTTCGGCCTTCGATGTTGCGCCGACCAATTAGGAAAAAGCAATGACCGTCTAACCTAAACTATTCCCTTTTCGTCCATAAACTTATCTACTAACCTCTTAAACGCCACCAAACTTGGCGCATCTACAACTGACGCAGGCAGGGCATTCCATACCCTTACCACCCTCTGGGTAAAGAACCTACCTCTGACATCCGTCCTATAACCACCACCCCTTAATTTAAAGCTATGTCCCCTCGTGCTAGCTTTCTCCATCCTAGGAAAAAGGCTTTCACTGTCCACCCTATCTAAACCTCTAATCATCTTATATGTTTCAATAAGGTCTCCTCTTAGCCGCCTTCTTTCTAACGAAAACAACCTCAAATCCCTCAGCCTCTCTTCATAAGACCTGCCCTCCATACCAGGCAACATCCTGGTAAACCTCCTCTGTACCCTCTCCAATGCCTCCACATCTTTCTTATAATGCGGGGACCAGAACTGCACACAATACTCCAAGTGCGGCCGCACTAGAGTTTTGTACAGTTGCAACATGACGTTGCGGCTCCGAAATTCAATCCCCCTACCAATAAAAGCTAAGACTCCGTATGCCTTCTTAACAACCTTATCGACTTGATTGCCAACTTTCAGGGATCTATGCACATATACACCAAGATCCCTCTGTTCGTCAACATTATTAAGAGTCCTACCATTAGCCCTATACTCTACACATTTGTTATTCCTGCCAAAGTGAATTACCTCACACTTTTCCGCATTAAACTCCATTTGCCACCTCTCGGCCCAGCTCTGCAACTTGTCCAAGTCTCTCTGCAAACTATAACACCCCTCTTCACTATCTACCACTCCTCCGACTTTGGTGTCATCCGCAAATTTACTAATCCATCCTTCAATACCCTCATCCAGATCATTTATAAAAATTACAAACAGCAGGGGCCCCAAAACAGACCCCTGAGGTACACCACTTGTAACCGAACTCCACGATGAATATCTCCCATCAACCACCACCCTCTGTCTTCTATCTGCTAGCCAATTCCTAATCCAATTAGCTAAATCACCCTCAATCCCAAACATCTGCATTTTCTGCAGAAGCCTTCCATGGGCCACCTTATCGAACGCCTTACTAAAGTCCATATATATCACATCATCTGCTTTACCCCCATCCACCTCTTTGGTCACTTTTTCAAAAAACTCAATAACGTTAGTAAGGCACGACCTACCCTTCACAAAACCATGCTGACTATCCCCAATCAATTCATTTCTCTCTAAATAACTATAAATTCTATCCCTAATAGTTCTCTCCAATACTTTGCCCACAATCCCTAATAATTCTCTCCAATACTTTGCCCACATATCCCTAATAATTCTCTCCAATACTTTGCCCACAGATGCTGAAAGATGCCCTCGTGAGAACAGGATATGGCGCTTGACTCATCGATCGACAGTTCTGACGTGCCACAGCGATAAACCACACTGACCTCCTCAAAAGACGAACACGGGACACGGTGGACAGAGTACCCTTTGTTGTCCAATACTTCCCCGGAGCGGAGAAGCTACGACATCTTCTCCGGAGTCTTCAACATATCATTGATGACGATGAACATCTCGCTAGGGCCATCCCCACCCCCCCACTTCTTGCTTTCAGACAACCGCACAACCTCAAACAGATCATTGTTCTCAGCAAACTACCCAACCTTCAGGAGAACAGTGACCACAATACCACACAACCCTGCCACAGCAACCTCTGCAAGACATGCTGGATCATAGACATGGACGACATCATCAAACGTGAGGATACCATTCACCAGGTACACGGTACATACACTTGCAACTCGGCCAATGTTGTCTACCTAATACGTTGCAGGAAAGGATGTCCCGAAGCATGGTACATTGGGGAGACCATGCAGACACTACGACAGCGGATGAATGAACATCGCTCAACAATCACCAGGCAAAACAGTTCCCATCCTGTGGGCGAACACTTCAGCGATCACGGGCATTCGGCCTCCGACCTTCAGGTAAATGTTCTTCAAGGGGGCCTTCACGACACACGACAGCGCAGAGCCGCTGAGCAGAGACTGATAGCCAAGTTCCGCACACATGAGGACAGTTTTAACAGGGATCTTGGCTTCATGTCACACTATCTGTAATCCCCATGATTTGCCTGGGTTAGCAAAAAACCTCACTTACTGTGCTGTCTGGAGACAATACACATTCCTCTAATCTGTGCTTAGGGTTCCTTCCACCCACATTGTTAGCCATTTTAACACTTGAATAGCGGATAAGGTGTAAGGATTCACATTCTAATCAGCAATCTGTAAACTGTCTGTGCTGATATGTGTGCTTTTGGAGACCAGAACACCCCATTCGTCTGACCAAGGCACAAACGCCGAAAGCTAGCAAGTTTACTATCAAATAAATAGGTTGGATTTAAAATTGGTGTTGCCAGACACCCACTCAGTGACAGTCCTGGGTTACCAACCCTGCCAGAGTGCTCCCGGAACTGAAGCTTCTATCTTTTTGGATATCGTCATGCTGGCAGCAAAACTCAGAGGGAAACTAAATTAGCGGGGGAATAAAACATTTTTTCAATTTCATGCACTTAACTGCTGTATCCAACTGATGAACACATTAATTTATTCGTCACAAAAATATTGAATAAAGGGGACAACAGTTTTGTTGAGGCATGGAAACAAGTAGGTCATGGATGGAAACTTATCCGAGTACTTTAAAGTACAATTGGCAAACCTACTTCACATAAATGCTGCAGCCCAGAAGGAGGCCATTCAATCCATGATGTCTATGCCGGCTCTCTGAATGAGCAAGTAGTTCCACTCTCCCACTTTCTCCCTGTAACCTTGAACACTTAGAAGAAAAAAAAGTTTGCACAGTGCTCTTACTTCACCATTCTTACTATTTTTCTTCTCTCAGAGAATAGTAAAGCTGTGGAATTATTTACCACAATGAGCAGTAGAAGCTGGGTCATTAAGTATGTTTAAGGCTGAAATATGACGTATAGAGATGCCGGCGTTGGACTCTAACCTGCTGTTGTGAGACTTCTTATAAGGCTAAGATAGATAGATTTTTAATCAGGAATGGAATCGAGGGTTATGGAGATAAGGCAGTTAATCCTGTTGAGAGTCAATCAGGGGTCAGAACCAGGAACGAACAACAGATCTATTGACAATGGTTTCAAGGTCACCATTACTAAGACCGGCTTTTCAATTTTAGATTATTGGTTATAATTAGCTGCCGTGATGGAATCCCAAAGGCTTAGCCCAGGCTTCTCATATTGATTTGATTTCATTTATTATTATCACATGTATTGGCATATAGTGAAAAGTATTGTTTCTTGCACACTATACAGACAAACATAGCATTCAGAGAGAAGGAAAGGAAGACTGCAGAAAGTAGTGCTGCAGTCATAGCTAGGGTGTAGAGAAAGATCAACTTAATGTGTTGTAAATCCATTTTAAAGTCATTGGCAGCTAGGAAGAAGCTGTTTTGAATCAGATGATGTGTCCTCAGACTTTGTTTTTTTTTCCGACAGAAGAATATAGAAGAGAATATGTCTGATGCATAGAATCCTTAATTATGCTGGTTTCTTTTCCGAAGTAGCACGGACAGTATCAAAGGGTTGAAGGCTGGTTTGAGTGATGGAATGGTCTTCATTCAAGTTCCTTTGTAGCTTCTTGCGATCTTGGGCAGAGCAGGAACCATATCAAGCATAGAAAACATTCTTTCTGGTTGTACCCCATACACCCCAGACATTCTCTCTTCCACCTTCTTGCGTCGGAATAAACAAACAGAAGTCTGAAGTCACATACCATCTGACTCAAGAACAGCTTCTTCCCTGCTGCAATCAGACTTTTGAATGGACCTACCTTACTAAGTCAATCTTTCTCTACACCCTAGCTATGACTGAATATTTTCTATTGTGTATTTGTAAAAGTTGGTGAGAGTCATAGCGACATACTAAATTTCCTTAGTCTCCTGAGAAAGTAGAAATATTGGTGGGCTTTGTTAACTATAGCATCAGCATGGAGGGACCAGAGCAAGTTGTTAGTGATCTGGACACCTAAAAACTTGAAGCTCTCAACCATTTCTACTTCATCCCCATTGATGTGGACAGGGGCATGTTTTCCACTACACTTCCTGAAATCAATGTCAATCCCCTTCAATTCTTGGAGAGATTATTGTTGCTGCACCTGTTTACCAGATTCTCTATCTCATTCCTATACTCTGTCTCGTCATTATTTGAGATCTGACTCACTACAGTAGTGTCATCAGCAAACTTGAAAATCGAGTTGGAGGGAAATTTGGCCACGCTGTCATAGATGTATGAGGAATATAGTAAAAGGCACTGGTGTTGAGAATGATCGTGGTGGTGGTGTTGTTGTCTATCCTTACTGATTGTGGTCTGTGGGTTAAGAAGCTCAGGATCCAGTCACAGAAGGAGAGCCAAGTCCTGAGCCATTAAGTTTGGAGATGAGTTCTGTAGGAATGATGGCATTGAAGGCTGAACTGTAATCTATAATATAGATAGGGTTATAGATAGTTCTATGGTCTGGTAGGTAGGGATATGATTGGCGCAACTTGTGGGCCGAAGGGTCTGTTTGTGCTGTAGTATTCTATGCTCATAGGTGTCTTTGTTATATAGGTGTTCCAGGATTGAATGCAGAGCCAGGGAGATGGCATCTGCTGTAGATAAGTTGCAGCAATAGGCAAACTGTAGTGGATCCAGGCAATCTGGAAGGCTGGAATTGATTTGTCCCATTACTGACCTTTTGAAGAACTTCAGAATGATGCACGTCAGAGCCACTGGATGATAGTCATTAAGGCATAATGACTATTTTCTCTGATACCAGGATGATGAAAATACAAATCCAGTGACATTAGTGCGACACCACCATCTCCCTTGTTGAAGGGATGAGCTCCATTGGGATGATAAGGGGAGCACTAAAGTCTGGGACAGCCAGAACTCTCATTGGATTGTAAGTCTGTATCAGCCTCAGCATTGTAGTTTGGTTTGCAACCAAGCCAGATCTCTATATAGAATGGCTGCCCTCTACTGGAAAATGAGTTAACAATTGATCACCTCAAAGAACTATTTGGAAACAAGGCCAGTTAATTGTAATAATATCATCTTGGGTTTCCTCTGGGTGCTCTGGTTTCCTCCCCCAGTCCAAATATGTGCAGGTTAGGTTGATTGATCATGCTAAGTTGCCCCTTAGTGTCCTGAGATGTGTAGGTTAGAGAGATGAGTGAGTAAAACATGTAAGGATAAGGGGGTAGGGCTTCGGGGGATCGTGATCGGTACAGACTCAAACGGCTGAATGGCTTCTTTCTGCACTATAGGGTTTCTATAATTTCTGTGATGATCTTTCACAGAATCTCTACAGTGCAGATAGAGGCCATTTGGCCCAACAAGCCTGCATCAACTGTTATCTCTCTCATAATAAAATGGCCCAATGCGCTTCACATGAAGTCTGACATCAAATCAAATAAGGATATATTTGGAGAGATGAAAGAGGTTGTCTTTTATGTTAAAAGAGGAAAGAGGGGATGACATGGAGAGGTCAAGGAAGAAAATTTTAGAATTTAGGGCTCAGTCAACTAAAAACATGATAGTGGTGGAGCAATTCAAACCAGGGATATGGCACAGTGATTGGCACTGCTGCCTGACAGCACAAGAGGCCTGGGTTCAATTCTGGCCTTTGATGACGGTGTGTGAAGTTTGCACGTTCTCCATGTCTATGTGATTTCCTCTGGGTGTACAGTTTCCTCCCATTCCAAAGATGCATAGTTAGGAGGATTGGCCATGGTAAATTTGGGGATGGGGTGAGCCTGGGCAACATACTGCCAGACAGTTGGTAGAGACTTAATGGGTAAAATGGCTCTTTCTGCATTGTATAGCATGAATACAGCAGAATTACAGCTATTTTTGAGGGGTATGGGTCAAGAAGACATGGCAGAAATACAGACGGTTGAGGCCACAGAGAGGTTTAAAACCAAGGCAAGGATTTCCCCCTCAAAGAAGGGGGCTCACCATTGGCCACTGGTGGGATCTTCTAGTCACTGTCTACAGGCTTTTGCATGGCTCATCTCTCTCCAGTACCAGAGAACCCATCACAGTTTGTCCACTTAGGTGCAACTGGAAAATTGCAGGGGCAAGATGGGGAGAGGTTTGGAGGAAAGGGCAGGATGGAGATTTGGAGGGGTTAAGTAGAATGAGGGTTTGGAGGGGAGAGTTAAAACGGGTGTTGACGTGGTGGGATAGGCAGAGGGTTTGGAGGGGTGGGAGGAACGTTGAGAGCTTTTGGAAGGGTGGGAGTGGGGGTTTTATTTAACTGAACCCCTTAGTCTTTTGTCACCTGGCCTCTTAAATGTTGTGTCCCATACAGATGCACGAGGACTCCAATTCTTCTCACTGTCAGTGAAGACCTATGTTGTTCAATCATTTCACTTTGTAGTTCAGAAGTAATCTGATCTTTCTATCCTGAGATTAAGTTTATTTTATTTTTATTAATGTCACAAGTAGGCTTCCATTAACACTGCAATGAAGTTAGTGATAATCCCTTAGTTGCCACTCTGGCATTTGTTTGCATATACTGAGGGAGAATTTAGCATGGCCAATACACTTAACCAGCATCTCTTCCAGACTGTGGGAGAAAACCAGAGCAGATGGGGGGAACTCATGCAGAAGTGGGGAGAACATGCAAACTCCACACCGTGACCCAAGGCGGGAATCAAAGCCAGGTCCCTGATGCTAAAAGGCAGCATTAGTAACCACTGTGCCTCCCTTACTGGTAAAACACTTATACCTCTTTTATGAAATAATTATATTGAATAAAATAATGTGCACAGGCAGGAGTGAATCTTCTAATTCTACAACAGAATAGAAAAAATCCTGATGCAATTAACCTGGGCAGGAGGTATTGAATCTTCTCCCAAATAGGAATTCACTGTCACTGTGTTCATATTGTAGTGTATAAAAAAGATTAAAGAAACAATCAGCAAAAAATAAAAATTGTCTACACTGTGTTATACATAATTAATAGGATGATGTCCTGGCAGCTTAACAATATTGCATGATGCTGATAAAGTAAAACTTTTACACACTGGTTTGTTATAATGGTATTACCAATAGGACACACACAAAACATTGCTACTCTTAATGACCAATGCTGCAGATAAAATGAACAATATTTGTAAGCAGATGCAAACAAAGGGTGCTATCATGTTGCTAATTTCTTTGTGATTGATGAATTCCTTGGTCAACCCTGAAAGCAGGAAAGTATCAGGTGGAAGGCTAATTGAGGAGAGCAGCACAGTGACAAGCACTGCTATCTCACAGTGCCAGGGACCCAGGTTCCATTCCTGGCTTGGGTCACTATCTGTGTGGAGTTTGCAGGTTCTCCCACATCTGTGCAACTTTCCTCCGGGTGCTCTGGTTTCCTCCTACTGTCCAAAGATATGCGGGTTAGTTGGATTGAATATGCTCAATTATCCCTTGGTGTCAGGGGATTAGCTAAGATAGGTGCATGGGGTTATGGGGATGGAGGCGGAGGCTGGATGGGATTATGGTAGAATTGATATGCCAAATGGTCTCCTTCTACACTGTATGAATTGGAGGGTGTGGGGTAAATGTTTGGGAAATGCAGCGTGCAAAAACAAGCACCAGGGCCCATGATTTCTCGCACTAACCCTATCCTCAATGATCAAGAGGCCCATTGCATCAGTGCAAAAGATAAGGCTGAGGCATTTGCAACATCTTTAGCCACAAACGTCCAGTAGATGATCATCACAGTCTCCTTAAAGCCCAGCATCACAGATGCCGGTCTTCAACAAATTCAAATTCATTCCAAGTGATATCAAGAAATGGCTGAAGGAACCAGATACTGCAAACACTATGGGCCCTGACCATATTCTGGCAATTTATTTTCAAGTCAGGATGTCATGTGGCTTGGACGAGATAAGTGTTTCCATGACCTGCTGTTCTTGTTCTTCAAACTTAGGTGGTAGAAGTTGTGCATCTATAACATATGGTCAAGCAGCCTTGGTCAATTGTTGCAGCTCAGCTTACAAATGTGACATAGTTGCCACTATGTATTGGTGGTGGAGTGAATGAATATTGAAAGTAATGGACTGGCTATCAATCATGTGGGCTCCTTTCTTCTGAAAAATGAAGAATTTCATGAGTGCCATTGCCCAGTACTTGTGTGGCGCAAATGTTACTTGTTATATATTCATGACAGCTTCACACCATTTTTTTTTTTAAATCCATGGTAACTTCAGTAAACAAGGCTCACTGTGGACTGTGATCAGGATGTCATACTCATTCAGCTATCAATAAGATCAGTCCTCTTGAGTCTGTCGGCAATGGTGTGTCCATGAGGGTGCAGACATATCATTGGCCAGTGGTGACTATTACTTACTTCTTTGAGAACAAACAGCAACCATGTTGAAGCAAACCCAACCATCTGCAATCTTTTGACAAAGGAAGTGAAGCAGAAAATGTCTTCTTTATATTAGAGATGTAACCAATGTGGCTGTAAAGAATCATCCCACTAGATTGGAAGTTGCCAAATGTTAGATCACTTTGAGAAAGGAGAGAGAGAAAACAGGGAACTACATGCTGTTGAGCACAGCATCGGTTTTTGGAAAAACGTTGGAATCTATTAATAAGATATTGCTGAAATGCTTTTCATCTTGCATTTGGTATTGTAATTTGCAAATTTAGAGACCAATTTAGAACATAGAACATTACAGCGCAGAACAGGCCCTTCGGCCCTCGATGTTGCGCTGACCAAATAAGAAAAAGCAATGACCCTCTAACCTAAACCATTCCCTCTTCATCCACAAACCTATCCACGGACCTCTTAAACGCCCCCAAACTTGGCACATCTACAACTGCAGCAGGCAGGGCATTCCATACCCTTACCACTCTCTGGGTAAAGAACCTACCTCTGACATCTGTCCTATAACTACCACCCCTTAATTTAAAGCTATGTCCCCTCGTGCTAGCTTTCTCCATCCTCGGAAAAAGGCTATCACTATCCACCATATCTAAACCTCTAATCATCTTGTATGTTTCAATAAGGTAATTTATGCTAATATAAGAGGATGCTGCTTGTTGGCAAGCAGACTCTGATTGTTAGAGGCATTTCTGTGGGGAATACAACAGTTAACTGACAGTTAACTGCCAAGATTTGTTTAAATTCAAACCAGACAGGCTGATTCTTATTGGTCAAAGCATTCCTAGGGAATGAGCACAATGTGTGTGCAGGCTCTGTCTGCAAAGAATAGAGCCTTCTAAATTAATACACATAGCTTCTGGAAGTGCATCAGACTGTAATCCCGAAGGATAAATCTTAAATTACATAGCAACACAAACTAGAAGCAGGATAGGCAATCAGCCGTACGAGCCTATTCCATTCCTTTTGGTCATGGCTGATCATCACATTCAATATCTTGATCCCTCTGTCTCCTGCCTCAAATATCCCTTTAGTCCCAACAGCTATATCTAATTTCTTGAAATCACACATTGTTTTGGCAATTAGTTTGTGGTAGTGAATTCCACACATTCAGCACCTGCTGGGTGAAGAAATCTTTCCTCAACTCAGTTCTAAGTCAGTTAGTATAATTTATCAGAACACTCAGGATTGGTCAGCAAATGAATTATTAGGCAGTGTTAAGTTTTGCAAGAACGGTTTGGTTGAATGTGGTCCTTCCCTCCTTGCTCCATTGGCCTTCCATAGTCTTGTAAATAGGCCTTGAGCCATTTGTTCATCCTACAAGCTTAGTGCTAAAATGAAAATCAAAGCTATCCTGCAGAATGTTGATTACTCTGGTCAGATCATTCTCACTGTGTAGTGTACGTTCTCACAAAAACCATTACTTTCAAGTGTAAAATGTATCCCATTTACCTTGTTACTCTGGAAGGCTAAAATATCTATTTAAAAATTGAGCAATAGCAACATTAGTGTATTTTCCGCTAATAAGACACTGCCACCAAACCAAAAAGGTATTCTGAATAATGTGTTATATGAATTCAGTGCTGCTACAGTGCCCGGTACATAGGTTACATATACCAACAAATGGCAATGCATATCAAACATATGCCTTTAGCTGTTACCAAAAGACTATACCCAACCAAACCCTACTTGCAAAATTCAGATCATAAATACTCAACATAACATGTGATTCTACAATTGGACAACATAATGTCTCAACCAGCACCCTTTTCACATACAATATCAACTATTGCACCTTTAAGATTTGGCATTCTAGCAGTTGTCCTGACAAATGCAAGCTGAAGTTTTGACAGCATCTTTTTCAGCAACAATAAGATACTTGTAGTTTTCACATCACTAAGTGGAAAATTTAAATTTGTGCTTTAACAGAAAATACTCACCATATTTAAAATTTTGAGACAAAGCTTCTTCACAAAGTTAAATTTGAAAACACTAATTACCATAACATTTGCAAGGTTTTTTGTACACACTTAATCTTAGAAGGGCAATGGGGAGGAACAGCAAGTGGATTCAAATCCCATTCCAGACTTCACCACATGACTCTACTTTTGCCACACTGTTTTACTGAGGTAGTGCTGCACTTTTCAGATAGAATCTCCAATTAATGTCCTGTCTGCCTTCAGATGAATGTAAAGGAGCCTTAAAAGAATATGAGGGCATAGATTTAAAGTAATTAAGGATTGGCAGAATGATGATTAATTGTAGGAATCTGAAACCCACTACCTGAAAAGTTAAAGGTAGAAACCCTCCATATATTTAAAAAGTGTGAGGAGTCGCACCTCATTCTGCAGGGCAACAGTCCAAATACTAGGAAATTTTATCAGGCTGGCTGACTTGTTTCTTGGCTGGCACAGACACAATGGGCTGAGAGACCTCTTCCTGTGCCACAAGCTTTCTATGTTCCCATGACATGGAGTGGAGAATTCTCCTTGATGCTGAGCCAATATTTATCCCTTAAACAATGGTATAAAATATTTGGCCTTGCTGTGTTCAAACTGGTTGCCATATTTCCCTTCAAAGAAAATACGTATCTAGCTGTAAGGCACTTTGAGATGGCTTGTCATGGGAGGTATTGCATACATATTTTCTGTCACATTTATTCAAATACATGAAGAGACATCACTGCTCTTTAAACACTCAGTTCCACTCACTATCTTTCATCAATTGAAGGCCAAGTTTTTTGCTCCATTACAGACATGTACACATTTGAAGAATTTTCCTACACAACTGCAGCTTAAACCACGGAGTTCAACTATCCTTGTCTGCAGTAGAACATTTCCAAGTTCACAAAATATCCTGATGATTCTCCAACATATGAAGGCAGTCACCTGTTCACCCACTGCCTTGTTCTAAATTCATCTGATTGATACTTGTGTGCACAGGGCAGTGGATATCAAGAAAGCATGTTCTTGGTCTCCCATTTGGCTGAGTGGAACCAAGGATGAATAGATTAAGCATTCTGGATGAAGGAGGAACTTATAGTTGCAAAAATACAACTCTACAGTTTCTATCTCTCCCCCCACCAAAAGTAGTAACTAGCTTAATTTAGGATTTGCATGTAGGGTTGATTGAGTAGATAGGAAGTTACTTTTTTTTAGGATCAATTTTCTTTTGTGAAAACACTGACTGTTTCTGGGGTTTTGCTGGGCACAATCTTTGGGTGCAAACCTGCACTTGTTGCAGCTGCCCCATCTGAAGGACATAATTAATGGAACTCTTCTGGCAGATGAAATCTTAAAAATGGGATGTTAAACCAAGGCCATATTTGTCCTCAGTAAATGTAAAAAGATTCCAGGACCACAGTTAGAAAAGCATTATTTTAAACAGCAAAGGAATTTCTGCCAGGATTGATGTTTGTCCCTCACCTACCAATAGTTTTGGGTGGTCTGTTTGATTGTGACACAGTGAAGCCCAATTTCATCTTCACCCAACAGTCATATATCTCAGGAGCCACTATACACTTCACCCACTCTATAGCTCACCAAATTAGTCCAAATGCATGGGCCAGTTTCAATGAAGGAGCTGTCCCGAAGAGACACTGCTGAGACCAATCCCCAGCTCATTACAATCTGGGGCTAATGCAGATTGATGGGATGATTAGGCTCACACCTTACCTGGGAAGCAAACCTGGATCCACTCCAGTCTGACTGAGAATGCCCAAGTATTACAGTGAAAGATATCCCTTCAATTATGTTCTCTCTCTCCCCACTGAAAGTGGGTACAACTCCAAAGAGTTGACTATTTCATGGTATCTGACACAAGTAGACATTGTCAGCCTGTAGCCAGGATATCACCGGTGTGGTTGACTCTACTCCTCAGCTAATATCCATTCTGCGGTGCAATCACTGAGTAGCGATCAGAAAGGCCAAGCTTGCTTAATTTTCTCCTGCTGTAGCACCCCCCCAATTGATATACATAACCCAATCCCACCCCTGCAAAGAATAAGTGGTTGTTTACAAAGCTTCAGGCATGTGACATAAACAGTATGTGTCAGTGATAGGATGCCTACACTGTACTTCTACATGAATAGCATGTGGTGAATAACTCTATTCCCCAGCGACACATCCTTATTCCCTCCCAATTAAAATACTGCCCTTTGCTGATATCTGAAAACATATCAGATTCCACTGAACACTGCTGTCAAGCTAGTTCACCACCACCATCTCCTCAAAATTGATTTTTCTTTCAATACTCAGGTCGGAATAAAAAGTAATTTTCTCCAACTAAACCAGAAAGGCCAAAATCAACGTCCTCAATCCTCACTACTTTGCCTCTCCTGGGTTGCAATCTCAGAGGCCTATCTGACTCTTCTGCAAAGCTAAAGACACTATATAGATGCAGGTTTCTGCTGTTGAATTAATTTGGGAAATGCAAAGCAACCGTCCTGGAGAACCCAGTACTGAAGGGGGTGCAATCAAAACAAGAATATTACCAAAAAGTGTTTTTTTTTCCTTTTTCTTTGCAAGCATGATCCCAGCAGTACAACATAATGCAAAGAAGCAAGCACAAACTCTTATTTAATCTTTTTCTTCTTCCCCAAGGAATCGTGCAACTTGGACACTTCTGGCTCGAACAGATCCATAACCAGGACACCGGACTCATCGAAGAAATACTCAAGGGACTTAGTGAACTCTCTCTCCCGCTCCTGATTGGTTCGTCCATCAATGAAAGTCATTTTCAAGGTGTACTGGTCATCGAACCTGAAGCACAGAATCATTAGGGCAGTCAGTGCTTTGAGGGTTACTAGGACAGAAACACACAATTAATCTTTCAGTGGCTGTCCAGGTAAACAAGTTTATAACTCCCCAGTCTGCACAAATAAGCTAGTGGCTAGTTAAAACATTGGCAGCCTGACCAATCACAGCAGGCTAGCCACCTGAAAGGTTCAGATTTATTTTCTTACCTCATTAAACTCCATATGCTCAAAGAAATGAGCTGAGACAAATATTAGGGCTGGTAAATTAAATCAGCCCCATCCAGTCCTGTTCAAATAGTGCAAAGGTTTCAATTTTGATGGTATTGGGGGCATAGCTTCATGAAATGCAAAAAAGCATTTACTTCAGCAGTACACAATCTGGGTCACCGCTAACAGCCTGGAGTTGTGGTTCTCAAGTTACTAGTTGAACTAATTAAACAGTATATAATTCTCAAAAAAGGTTACAATTAAACAAAATCATTCAGTACCTCCGTAGAGATGATGAAAGTTGCCAGATGTCTCCGGGATCCAATCCAGCTGGGTCTTTCTGAATCGCAATTAAAAATATGCTTCTCTCTTTGTAAGAAGTATAAAATGTGAGAATCCCCATCATAACAAAATAGGTGCAGATGTGTTAAAGAAAACCGCAGAGTGCACACATGCTTCTCCTCTTTCTTTAACTTCCTCTACCCCCTGCTGAGAAATCACACTGAGGAAATAATAAGTTCAGGAAGATCTATCAACTACCCCACTCCCCAAAAACACAGACAGCCAAGTTGTCTGTGTAAAGTTGGGCTGCTTGGTTAACAGTGAATTGCCAATTGGTAGGTTTAATGGCAGAAGTCCCTCACTTTTCAGTCTCCTGAATTGTTCCACAGTCACTTAGTAATACCCAACATGAATATTGCTGAAAATAGTGATGCATTGTTGAAGCTTTTTGACTTGCACTCATCAGAACAAACAAGAATGCCAGATTTCAACATTCACAACTATTTATAGCAGAGAAAAGGAGAATGCCATGGAGAACGCAATGAGAAATTAGATTCCCCAAGCTTCTGGTAATTCAAAAAGACTCGAGGCTTGAACATATTTTTGTCTTCAGAGAACAAGCCTCTTCTAAAACTCCAGCCCCCTCTATCCCTCCATATTTAGAACTATACCATTCTCTAAGTTGCCTGTCCACATCCCCTCCACCAAAATGAATGATCTCACACTTCTCTGTATTTAAGTTCTTCAAAGAGTAGTTGAAGGATCTTTAACATCTATCCAAAGGGGCAGGTTAACAACATACTACTTCATAATGAGGCAATGGATTACTGCTTCACAAAAGGATATGAAAGGACACAGCCTGCAAGAACACTCTTCGACTCAGGAAAAGGGTGCATATAGTCCCAGATTAGGGCAACTATTGCAAAGATGCAGGAGATGGTGCAGATGAGGAGCCGTCCATCAATCAGTCCGTAATTCTCTTCATACCCATATTTCTCCAGAAGAACCTAATGAGAAAGAAAAATACACAGTAAGGTGAGCAAAGATGATACATAAACTATATTAAAGAAATATAAACAGAAAAAAGAGGCGACTTAATTGAGACATATAAGATGATCAGAGGGTTAGATAGGGTGGATAGTGAGAGTCTTTTTCCTCGAATGGAGATGGATAACACGAGGAGACATAGCTTTAAATTAAGGGGTGGTAGTTATAGGACAGATGTTAGAGGTGGGTTCTTTACTCAGAGGGTAGTAAGGGCATAGAATGCCCTGCCTGCAGCAGTTGTGGACTTGTCAAGTTTAAAGGCATTCAAATGGTCAGTGGATAGGCATATGGATAGCATTGGAATAGTTCAGGTTAGAGGGTCATAAAATTGGTTCCATTGGTCGGTGAAATATCGAGGGCCGAAGGGCCTGTACTGCACTATAATGTTCTATGTTCTAACATTGGAAAAACATTCTGCAAATCTGGCAACATCTGCAGAGAGAAGAAGGGAGTTACAGTTAAAATTTCAAGACAATGAATTTCCATCAGAAAGATATCAAAGTGGCTCATCAAAGAAGCCCATCAATAGGTCTGTTGAGCAGCACATGCAAAACAGATCGCCTTACTGGTTTCAAGCCAGCCACACTGATTACCAGACTGTCATGAGGACCAGTTGCAACAGAGGCCGCATGGCCAGTCTCTTGGGGTGACACGACAACACAATGGTTAGCACTGCTGTCTCACAGCACCAGTAACCTTTTTACAATTCCCGGCCTGGTTACTGTTTGTGTAGACATTCTCCCCGTGTCTGCATGGGTTTCCACTCAGTCCAAAAGACATGTTGATTAGGTGCATTAATCATGCTGAATTCTCCCGAACAGTGCACTTGAACAGCTGCCGGAGTGTGGCAACTAAGGGATTTTCACAGTAACCTCATTGCAGTATTAATGTAAGCCAACTTACAATACTATCAACTTAAACTTACCTTTTTGGCGGCATCGTCCAAGGCGTTTTTTACAGCCGCACCATCCCACTTGTCAATCTTAACTGGCTTGTCATCAATCTTCCACTAGGAAAAATGTAGAAAACCATTTAGCCTATCAGATTAGTGCAGGTTCTGTAAAAAAGCTCTCCATTTAGTCCCATTCACCTGACCTCCTTTCTCACGTACTCTTTCCTTCTAAAGATTATACATTCAGTCCTGTCCCACCATTCCTGATGGAATTCAAATCTTTACTCCACAAACAAAAATCTTCTTAACTACTACTTTTTTATCTTAAAAGGTCCACCACGCCGCCAGTTACCAACTCAATGGGAAATGTTTTTGCTTTTTCACAGTTTAAAAATCTATTATCCAATGTCCTTTTAACCATCTCTGAAACCCAATTTTTCTAAATGCCTCATCCATATTGACGAAGGGAGAGCAGTGGATGTGGTTTACATGGATTTCAGCAAGGCATTTGATAAGGTCCCCCATGCAAGATTTCTTGAGAAGGTGAGAGGGCATGGGATCCAAGAGCTTTGGCCTTGTGGATCCAGGACTGGCTTGCCTGCTGAAGGCAGAGAGTAGTTGTGGATGGGTCTTCTTCTGCATGGAGGTCAGTCAGCAGTGGAGTGCCCCAGGAATCTGTTCTAGGACCCTTGCTGTTTGTCATTTTCATAAATTACCTGGATGAGGAAGTGGAGGGATGGGTTAGTAAGTTTGCCGACGATACGAAGGTTGGTGGTGTTGCGGATAGTCTGGAGGGATGTCTGAAGTTGCAGCGAGACGGATAGGATGCAAGACTGGGCGGAGAAGTGGCAGATGGACTTCAATGCAGATAAATGTGTGGTGGTCCATTTTGGCAGGAACAATGGGATGAAGCAGTATAATATCAAGGGTAGGAGTCTTGGCAGTGTTGAGGAGCAGAAGGATCTTGGGGTCCAGGTCCATAGGTCTCTTAAATCTGCCCCGCAAGTGGAGGATGTGGTCAAGAAGACATATGGTGTACTGGCCTTCATTAATAGAGGAATGGAGTTTAGGAGTCGGGAGGTATTGGTGCAACTTTATAAGACCCTTGTCAGACCCCACTTGGACTATTGTGTGCAGTTCTGGTCACCTCACTATAGGAAGGATGTGGAAGCTATTGAGAGGGTGCAGAGGAGATTTACAAGGATGTTGCCTGGATTGGGGGGGCATGCCTTATGAAGATAGGTTGAGAGAACTAGGTCTCTTCTCCCTGGAGAGACGAAGGTTGAGAGGCGACCTGATAGAGGTTTATAAGATGTTGAGAAGAATAGATAGAGTGGATTCTCAGAGGCTATTTCCCAGGGCTGAAATGGTTGCTACGAGAGGACACAGGTTTAAGGTGCTGGGGAGCAAGTACAGAGGAGATGTTAGAGGTAAGTTTTTCATTCAGAGGATGGTGAGTGAATGGAATCGGTTGCCGTTAGTGGTGGTAGAGGCGAACTCGCTGGGGTATTTTAAGAGACTTCTGGATGAGTACATGGGATATAATGGGATTGGGAGTTACAGATAGGTCTATGGCCTGGTAAATATAGATATGATCAGCACAACTTGTGGGCCAAAGGGTCTGTTTGTGCTGTAGTGTTCTATGTTCATCCAATGCCTTGACCTTCTCTTCTGAATCCTCTCCATGGAATCTTTCATGCCTTGAGCTATCATGGCCCTAAGCTCTGCAACTTCCTCCCCAAACCTCCACCTCATATTCTGACTTTTAAGATCCTCGTTAAAAACTTAGTTTGTCATGGTGGGGAGGTGTAGGAGTAATGTCACTGGATTAATAATCCTGACATCCAGGCTAACAATCCAGGGACACTTTCAAATCCATTCACAGCAGCTGGTAGAATCAAGTTCAACTAATAAATATGTCATTAAAAGCTAGCCTAATGACAAGTCTGAAAAAATCCATCAAGTTCACAATATTCTATAAGGAAGGAAATCTGCCATCTTTACCTGGTCTGGCCTACATGACTCCAGACACAGTGGCTGACTCCTAAGTGCCCTATGAAAGGGGCTATAAACTCATTGTGTGAACTGCTATGAAGTCCTGAGAAATGAAACTGGATAGAGTAAGCACTGGAAATGATAACAATTAACCAGACCTGCAAACTCTTGAGTTTGGGAGATGCCCTGTCCTACTGGCAGGACAGACTGACGAGTGGTGGCAGCAAAGTGGTATACAGTCCGGAGGGAGTTGCCTTGGGAATCATCAACATAACTTTGGAATCATATGAAGTTTCATGGCATTAGGTCAAATATAGGCATGGAAATCTCTTGCCGATTAACATGTACCACCCTTCTCAGCTGATCAGAACATGTTAAACACCACTTGGAGGAAACACCATGGTTGACAAGGGCACAGAATGTACTCTGAATGGGGGAAATTCAATGTCCAACACAAATAGTTCGATAGCACCACAAATGATGAGCTCTAAACAACAGGGTCTTTGGCAGGTGATGAGGAAAAAACGTTCTAGACTTTGTCCTCAATAATGTATCTGTCACAGATGTATCTGACCATGATAGCATTAGTAGGTTTGACTACTACTAGTTCTTTTGGAGACAAAGCTCTGTCTTCACATTGAAGATACCCTCCATTGTGTTGTGTGGAATCACCACCGAACTAAAAGATAGATTTCAAAGATATCTAGCAACTCAAGAATTGCCAACTACAAGGCGCTGTGGGCTGTATGCAACTGCAGAATTATAAATAGGCAATAAATGCTGGCCTAGTCAGCAATACCCACATCCTATTAACTAAAAGAAAATGTTCCCACTTCATAGAAACCATTGAACACTACAGCACAGAAACGGGCCTTTTGGCTCTTCTTGGCTGTGCCGAACAACTTTTCTGCCTAGTCCCAATGACCTGCACCTGGACCATATCCCTCCACACCCCTCTCGTGCATGTACCTGTCCAAGTTTTTCTTAAATTGTCCCTAATTAGACCTCCCCAAATCTGGCATAGAAAGTCATAGGTAGAAGGTGGTAGACGAGGCACTCACTGAATGTTAAAATGGCTGCGTGGGCTTGTTGGGCCAAAAGGCCTGTCTCCTGTGCTGTGATGTTGTTCTTTATTCTTAAATGTTAAAAGTGGACCCACTTTCACCACTTCATCTGGCAGCTCATTCCACACTCCCTCCGCTGTGTGAAGAAGCTTTCCCCTAATATTCCCTTTAAACTTTTCCCCTTTCACCCTAACCCATGTCCTCTAGTTTTTTTTCCCCTAACCTCAATGGAAAAAGCTTACTTGCATTCAGTCTATCTATACCCATAATAATTTTATATATCTCTATCAAATCTCCCCTCATTCTTCTATGCTCCAGAGAATAAAGTCCTAACCTATTCAACCTTTCTCTGTAACTCGGTTTCTCAAGTCTAGGCAACATGCTCATAAACTTTCTCTGCACTCTTTCAACCTTATTAATATCCTTCCTGTAATAGGTGACCAAAACTACACACAATACTCTAAATTCAGCCTTACCAATGTCTTATACAACCTCACCATAACATTTCAATTCTTAGGCTCAATAATTTGATTTATAAAGACCAACGTTCCAAAAGCACTCTTTGCGACCATATCTGTGATGCCACTTTTAGGGAATTATGTTTTTGTATTCCCAGATCCCTCTGTTCCACTACACTCCTCAGTGTCCTACCATATACCTTGTATGTTCTATCTTGGTTTATCCTTCCAAAGTGCAATACCTCACACTTGCATTAAACTCCATCTGCCATTTTTCAGTCCATTTTTCTAGCTGATCCAAATTTCTCCGAAAGCTTTGAAAACCTTTCTCACAGTCCACTACACCTCCAATCTTTGTATCATGAGCAAATTTGCTGATCCAATTTACCACATTATCATCCAGATCATTGATATAGATAACAAACAACAATGGATCCAGCACTGATCCCTGTGGCTAGTAGTCACAGGCCTCCACTCAGAGAAGCAATCCTCCACTACTACTCGCTGGCTTCTTCCACTGAGCCAATGTCTAATCCAATTTACTACCTCTCCACATATACCTAGTGACTGAACCATCCTAATTAACCTCCCACACAGGACCTTTTTTGAAGTCCATGTAGGCAACATCCACTGCCTTCCCTATCTCTTCAAGAGGACCAACTTTATCCCTTACTATCCTTTTGCTCTTAACATACCTATAGTATAGTATTATCTATAGATACTATTAGATTATAATACTATTAGATACTATTATCTATATAGTTAATATAGATGCAAAAACTCATTTAATATCTCCCCCATTTCTTTTGGTTCCATACGAAGCTGACCACTCTTATGCCAGATAGAAGGCATAGAGGGTTAACTAATTAGATTTATACATACGAGCAGCATGGTAGCACAATGGTCAGCATGCTGCTTCACAGCTCCAGGGACCTGGGTTCAATTCCCAGCTTGGGTCATTGTGGGGAGTTTGTGCAAATTCCTTGTGTCTGCGTGGTTTCCTCCGGGTGCTCCAGTTTCCTCTCTGTCCAAATATAGAACATAGAACAATACAGCACAGAACAGGCCCTTCGGCCTTCGATGTTGTGCCGACCAAAATAAAAAGCAATGCCCCTCCTAACTAAATCATTCCCTTCTCATCCATATACTTATCAACTAACCTCTTAAACGCCACCAAACTTGGCGCATCTACAACAGCTGCAGGCAGGGCATTCCACTCCCTAATCACTCTTTGAGTAAAGAACCTACCTCTGATATCCGTCCTATAACTCATACCCCTTAATTTAAAGCTGTGTCCCCTCGTGCTAGCATATGTGTGGGTTAGATTGATTGGCCATGCTAAACTTGCCCTCAGTGTCCAGAGATTCATAGGTTAGGGAGATTTGTAGAGATGTGGGGGTTGGGCTTGAGTGGGATTGTGGTCGGTGCAGACACAATGGACTAAATGGCCTTTTTCTGTACTGTAGGGATTCTAAATCATATATATAAATTAAAAATATGTTTGTGATGAAATATCCAAAGTGCTTCACAAGAACATTATAAAACAAAACACACCACTAATTACATAAGAAGATTTAGCAGAGGATCAAAATGTTGGTCAAAGGGGTCAAAGGTTTTAGAAAGAGAGAGAGAGGGAAGTGCAGAGAGAGAATGCCAGAGCTTGGGATCTAGGCAACTGAAGACACTGCTACCAATGGTGGGGTGACTAAAACTGGGGATGCTCAAAATGCCAGAATTAGATGAACACAATGAACTTGCAAGATGCTAAGGCTAGTGTTACATAGGAAGAAGTCATTGAGGTGTTTAAAAATAACAATGTAAATTTTAACATGAAAAATCTGTTTGACTGAAACCAGGATAGGGCAGCAAGCACAGGGTGAATGATAGATGAATAGGTATAAATTAAGGCACAAGCAATTTGGATGACTTCAACATTTATGGAGGTTAGAGAATGGGAGACTAGCTTGCAGTATATGCAATAAAAAGCTTCCATTTCAACAATGCTTTTGCAAACTATGGGTCATCTTACCACACAAATTGTCAGGTTTTTGTCCACCCTCAAAAAAATTTTTTAAATAAATCTCGAACCAGCAGAGCCGCTAAGATTTAGTGCGCAGTTTCAGAAGCCCTAACAAAACATCCAGATTACCCGAAAGCAGTTTTCCTGCTCCCAAGCTTGCAATTGTTCAGCACTGTTTGTATCACAGAAGATCCATAATGATAGGTAATATCGTGCATTGGTGACATTTTTTAAGTTTTTCACCCTCTGTCTGTGATTTTCCAAAGGGCTACTTGTGACATTTCAACAGTGAATTCACCTACTTCCATCCTTTATTTCCATTCTTTGCTAAGAAGAACTACTCTGCCTTTTTTCAAACAGCGGGATCAGTTACATCGGAGAACAAACAGGGTACAGGTATAACATCTCATCCACAACACAGCCTCTCTAATAATGCAGCACTCCCTTACTTCTGGTGCCATTCAGTCTGGATTAATGTGCTCAAGTCTCTGGCATTGGATCAGAACCTCCTTGCTGAGAAACAAGAAGCTGAAATAAACCTAAGTGGAAAGAAAGATACTATTGCTTAAAATGCATCGATAAGTCTCTTATCTCTATGAAGTTGGAATCAAGAGTCCTGAAGGCATCAAGTGTGATGTCAAACCTCAGTATTCATTAACTTCTGTAAGTGGCAAATCTTATCCCAATGAAGTGTTGTGTCTAAATCTGGAAACACTTTAGGTAATAAGGATTTTCAGAAGAGTAATGAGAATGGTTCTCCCAATAAGCATGAGGGACTTCAATATGCAAGTGGACTGGGAAAATCAGGTAGGTAGTAGATCCCAAGAAAGGAAATTTGTGAAATGTCTTAGAGATGGTTTTTTTTGGAGCAGCTTGTAACAGAACCTACTAGGGAACATGCCATTCTGGATTTGGTGATGTGTAATGAGGCAGATTTGATTAGGAAACTTAAGGTGAAAGGATTCTTAGGGAATAGTGACCACAATATGATAGAATTTACCCTGCAGTTTGAGCAGAAGCTGAAATTAGATGTAACAGTATTGTAATTAAATAAAGGTAACTACAAAGATGCGAGGGAGGAGCTGGCCAGAGCTGCTGGAAAGGGAGCCTCGTAGGGAAGACAGTGGAACAGCAATGGCAGGTGCTTTTGAGAGTTATTCGAGAGGCATAACAAAAATTCATCCCAAGGAGGAGGAAACATGCTCAGAGGAGGACTGGCATCCATGACTGACAAGGGAAGTCAAGGATAGCATAAAAGCAAAAGAGAAAACACACAAAGTGGCGAGGATTAGTGGAAAGCGAGGGGATTGGAAGCCTTTAAAAGTGAGCAGAGGACAACTAAAAATGCAATAACAGCGAAGATTAAACATGAGTATAAGCAAGCTAGTAACATAAAAGCTTTTTCAATATATATATAAGGTAAGAGAGACAAAAATAGCCACATTGAGGCTGGAGAAGTGATAATAGGAAACAAAGATCTGGCAGATGAACTGAATAGTTACTTTGCATCCATCCTCACGGTGGAAAACATCATTGGAATGCCAGAGCTCCAGGGGAATCAGAGGACACAGATGGATATAGTGGCCATCACTAATTAAAAGTTCTGGGGGAACTGAAAGATCTGAAGGTGGTCAAATCACCTGGACTGGATGGACTACATTGCAGGGCTCTAAGAGATAGCTGAGGAAATTGTGGAGGCATGTTGAGCCCATGTTGTTAAGGGCAAGATCCTGGAATGGATAGAGGATTGTCTGACTGGCAGAAGTAGAGAGTGGGGATAAAGGAGTCTTTTTCAGGATGACAGCCAGTGACTAGTTATGTGCCACAACTTTTCACAATATACATTAACGATTTGGAGGAAGGAACTGAAGACAGTATTGCCAAGTTTGCAGATGATACAAAGATATGCAGAGAGATAGGTAGTATCGAGGAAGCAGAGAAGCTTCAGAAGGACTTGCACAGGTTAGGAGAGTGGGCAAAGAAATGGCAGATGAAATGCAATGTGGAAAAATGTGAGGTTATGCACTTTGGAAGGAGGAATGAGGCATAGAATATTCTCTAAATGAGGAAATGTTTAGAAAATCAGAAACATCAAATGACTTGAGATTCATTGTTCAAGATTTTCTTAAGGTTAACATGCAGGTTCAGTCAGTAGTTAGGAAGGCAAGTGCAATGTTAGCATTCGTGCCGAGGGGGCTAGAATACACGAACGTGGATGTACTTCTGAGGCAGTATAAGGCTCTGATCAGACCCCATTTGGAGAATTGACGGCAGTTTTGGGTCCCAAATCTAAAGAATATGTTGGCCTTGAAAAGGTTCCAGAGAAGGTTCACAAGAATGATCCCTGGAATGAAGAACTTGTCGCATGAGGAATGATTAAGTACTCGGGGAGGGGGGAGGGGGCAATATCTTATTGAAACTTATAGGATACTGCAAGGCCTGGCTAGAATGGACGTGGAAGGGTGTTTCCACTAGTAGGAAAAACTAGAACCACAGCGCACAACTTTAGGTAAAGGGACAATTCTTTAGATCACAGATGAGGAGGAATTTCTTCAGCCAAAGAATAGTGAATCTGTGGAACTCTTTACCACAGAAAGCTATGGAAGCAAGGTCATTGAGTGTCTTTAAGACAGAGATAGATGGGTTCTTGATTATTAAGGGGATCAGGGATTAGGGGGGAAAAAGCAGGAGAACGAAGATGAGGATGAGAAAAATATCAGCCATGATTGAATGGTGGAACAGATTCAATAGGCCATGTGGTCTAATTCTGCTTCTATGTCTTATGGTTCCAAGGTTAAGAAACTTCAGTTACACAGATAGATTGGAGAAGTCTGAGATTTGATAGAGGCATAGAAAATCACGTGGACTCTAAGCAGAAGAGAGAGAAACATTTCCCACTGGAAGATTCAGGACTTCAAAATATGGTGAAGATATATCTACACAAGGAAAATCTTTTTACACTGAGAGCCGATATATAAAGAACAGAACAGCACGAGAAACAGGCCCTTCGACCCAACGAGCCCACACTGCCACCCCGATGTTCCCACCTCTACCCGCGATCCCTGTCCATGTTTATAGATCTATGGATTAAAAACCAAATTTGAGACAATTTAGGGAGAATTTGTTTTGCCAATTAGCCTAAGAGCACATCTTTGGGATGTGGGAGGAAACCGGAGCACCCGGAAAAAACCCACGCAAGCACGGGGAGAATGCGCAAACTCCCACAGACACAGGCCCAAATCCATGTATCTGCACAGCACAGCGATAGTCACAGAGCTGTTGTGTTGCCCATCAGATGGTCCAGGTCAAGCATACACTAACAGCGTGAAGCAGTAGGATACTCTCGAAAAAGATCCAAGAGCAGTCCTCTCACGACCCATCGTGTGTGTGCCCCTCGTTAGACAATAAGGTGGACCAAAACACCTGTAGGATAAAAACAAGTACATCAATATCATCATCTATTTACACACTTCCCAGGGACTCCCAAGACTCATGATCCCTATTTTAAATCAGTTTTCTATACCCCTCCATTCCCATTCTGTTCACGTGCCCATCTAAGTATTTCTTAAATAACTCCAGAGTACCTGCCTCCACCACTTTACTTGGCAGCGCATTCCATACCCCCACCCCCCTCTGTGTGAAAAAAACTCCCTCTAGCATCCAAATTATACCTTACCCCCCTCACCCTAAGCCCATGACCCCTCGTGCTATTTGAGTCCATCCGAGGAAAAAGCTTAACCCTGTTTACTCTATCTATCCCCTTCAAAATCTTGTACACCTCTATCAGATCTCCTCTAAGTCTACGTCTTTCTAAGGAAAACAGTCCCAATTTGCCTAATCTCTCCTCGTAACTCAGACCTTCCATACCAGGCAGCATCCTGGTAAAACTCCTCTGCACTCTCTCCAGAGTCTCCACGTCCTTCCGGTAGTAAGGCGACCAGAACTGGACGCAGTATTCCAAATGAGGTCTAACCAGCTTTTTATACAACTGCAACATTAAAGGCCAGCTCTTGTACTCTATACCCCTTCCTATAAAGGCTAACATACTATATGCTTTCTTCACAACCTTCGCCACTTGCTCTGCCACCTTCAGAGACTTGTTCACCTGCACCCCCAGGTCCCTCTGCATTTCTATACTCTTAATAGGTCTACCCTTTATCATATACCTCCCCCCTACATTCTTTCTCCCGAAATGCATCATCTCACATTTATCAGGATTGAATTCCATCTGCCATCTATCTGCCCAAGCTACCAGCCTATCTATGTCCTGCTGCATTGCCTGACAATGCTCCTCACTATCAGCAAGTCCAGCCATCTTTGTATCATCTGCAAACTTGCTGATCACTCCACTTACTCCCTCTTTCAAGTCATTTATATATATTACAAATAGAAGAGGTCCCAGTACTGAGCCCTGCGGCACACCACTAGTGACCAACCTCCAGCTAGAGAAACACCCTTCCACTATTACTCTCTGTCTCCTATTACCAAGCCAGTTACTTATCCATCTAGCTACCTGTCCTTGTATCCCATTTGCCTTGACCTTCTCAACTAACCTCCCATGAGGAACTTTGTCAAACGTCTTACTAAAATCCAAATAGACAACATCAACGGCTCGCCCTTCGTCCACTGATTTCGTCACCTCTTCAAAAAATTCTACTAGATTTGTAAGGCACGACCTCCCCTTAACAAATCCGTGCTGCGTATCCCTAATCAGATTGCAACGCTCCAAGTGCCTGTACATCCTATCTCTAAGAATCCCCTCCAACAGCTTCCCTACCACTGACGTCAAACTCACCGGCCTATAATTTCCAGGGTTATCCTACTACCCTTTTTAAACAACGGTACAACATTAGCTATTCTCCAGTCCTCTGGGACCTCACCTGTTTCCAAGGAAGAGACAAAGATTTGCGTCAGAGGCCCAGCAATTTCACCTCGCACCTCCCTAAGCAGTCTGGGATAAATGCCATCAGGCCCAGGAGATTTATCAGTTTTAATGCAACCAGAAGCTCTAACACTCCCTCTCTTGGTATGGATATTTCCCTCAACTGGTCCACAGCTCCCTCAGAGACAGGAGCTGTCAACAAGCCCCTCTCCTTCGTGAATACTGACGCAAAGTATTCATTCAGGATCTGTCATTCCCTTGGGCTCTAAGCACAGTTCCCTCCTCTGTCCCTAAGAGGTCCGATTTTTCCTCTAACCACCCTTTTATTCCTAACATAGGAGTAAAAAGCCTTTGGGTTTTCCTTAATCCTGTCTGCCAAAATCATTTCATGCCCCCTTTTTGCCATTCTAACTCCCTGTTTGAGCTCCCTCCTACTCTCTCTATATTCCTTCAATGCTGTCTCGGTTCCCAGCTGCTTCAACCTATCATACGCTTCTCTTTTCTTCCTAACCAAGTCCTCAATATCCCTAGTAATCCACGGCTCTCTAATCCTACCTTTCCCATCTTTCCTCTTGGCTGGCACATACTTATTTTGCAACATTTTCAGTATTCCCTTGAAAGAGTCCCACATGCCTAGCGTGGACTTACCCTCAAACAACCGTTCCCAATCAGTTTCCCTAAGTTCCTGCCTAATCCGACCGTAGTTAGCCTTCCCCCAATTCAGCACCCTGCCCCTAGGGCAACAAGCATCCTTTTCCATCTGAATCCTAAAGTAGACAGAATTGTGGTCACTGTTAGCCACATGTTCCCCTACTACAACATCAACCACCTTCCCTGGCTCATTACTAAGAACTAAATCCAATATAGCCCCTTCTCTAGTCGGGCTAGCCACATACTGTTCCAACGATCCTTCCAGTACACATTTTACAAATTCCTGCCCATCCAAACTCTCAGCTCTAGGTACTTTCCAGTCCATCCTAGGGAGATTAAAATCTCCCACTATAATGACTCTGTTCTTTCTGCACCTCTCCAAAATGTCTTTACATATGCCTTCTTCAATTGCCCGTGGGCTGCTGGGTGGCATATAATACACCCCTAGGATAGTAATCACTCCCTTTCTATTCCTCAACTCCACCCACAGCGACTCCACTCCTAACTCCTCTGTATTGTCCTCCCTCTGCACTGCCGTGATGCTCTCCTTAACTAACAACGCCACTCCCCCACCTCTTCTGGACCCTCCTCTGTCACGCCTGAAACACTTACACCAAGGAATGTTCAGTTGCCACTGCTCCCCTTCCTTTAACCACGTCTCTGTCACTGCAACCACATCCAAGTTCCTCGCAAATATTAAGGCCCTAAGTTCATCCATTTTTCCCGTTACACTCCTCGCATTGAAACAGACACACTCCAGACCTCCAAGACCACTTGGAACCTCCTTCTCCCTGGTGCATCTCTTCTCGTCCAAGCTTACTCTATCTGCCATTTCAGCTCGGTACCGAGTTTTCAGTCTCATCCCCTCCCCCTCTCCATATTAGTCTAAATCCTGCCGATATGATTCGGAAGGCACTGCCTGAGCCTGTAGGTCATTTCCATTGAGATTTTCTACAAGAATTAGAAGTTGTGGGGCTATTTCCCTTTTTATGGTAACACAGTGGTTGGCACTGCTGCCTCACCGCACCAGGGATCCAGGTTGAATTCCTGCCTTGGGTGACTGTGTGTGGAGCTTGCACATTCTCCCCATGACTGCATGGGTTTCCTCCAGGTGCTCTGGTTTCCTCCTACAGTCCCAAGATGTGCACTTTAGGTTGATATACCATTATAACAGGGGGATTAATAGGGTAAGTACATAGGGTCCAAAGATGTGCCGGTTAGGTTGATTGGCTATGCTAAAAAATTGCCTTAATTGTCTGAGATGCGTAAGTTAGAGGGATTAGTGGGTAAAATATGTAGGGATATGGGGGTAGGGCCTGGGTGGGATCGTATTCGGTGCAGACTCGATTGTCCGAAGGGCCTCTCTGCACTGCAGGGTTCCACGAGTCTATGATTCTACAGGGATAGGGTTTGATGGGACTGTTGATGCAGGTTCGATGGGCCGAAAGCCTTCTACTGCATTGTAGGATGTTATGATTAGAAGACAGGAGGACACCGACAAGATGGGCCGACTAGTCCCTTTCTGTGCTGTAAACATTCTATGGTTCCAGTCAATGATCAGCCGCCAAGCTGCGTCACTGACAATGAAAGGACACGTCGGCCATTAACTATCCTGGAAAAGCGTCAGCCTGCAACACCGGACCTGAGGAGGGAGGAAGGGAGGAAGGGGGGGGGGGTGGAGGAGGGGGGGGGGGGGGTGGGCGACGGCATTTGAAGTTTCCCCCCTCATGCTGCCTCGTAGAGCACTGATAAGTCGGGTAGAGGCAAAGTCGGTTACCGAAACTGCACAGTTACCCTCAGGGCGGAAAGACACAAATTCCCCCGCCAACCGTCACCAAACTCGACTTTTATAACAGAACATCCCACAAGAAAAGAATCAAATAGCAATCTTTCATTAAGATGCTACATACAGTAAAGAAAGAGACTCATCAACTGGACTCACTTTGGCGAGAAAACCATTCTTTCCACTCTTCGTCGCCATCTTGTCTCCTACAGGCACCCTGCTCGAGCGCGCTACGAAACTAGCCAATCACAGACCGAGCTGCCCCGCCAACGTCACAGGCAGGGAGAGGAGCATGCGTACTGACATAACGCAGCGTGCAGGCGGTTGGCGCCTGCGCCTGGCGAATCGGCTGCCTAGCCGGCGGGGCAAGGCCGGGAAAACTACAATCCCAGGAGCCTTTGCGCGCCGCGGCCATGCAGCGTGGCCTGGCCGCCACCCGAGGCATTGTGGGAGCTGTAGTCATGTGCCGGGAGCCGGTGTGTGAAGGATGTCATTTTGAGGATGACTCCCGCCCTGGCAGGCTGCTGGCATTCCGGTTGCCATGGTTACCCAGTACCGACAGCGAGAAAGAATGGCGTTAAAAACATATCATTCGGGTTAAGGTTCAATCGATCATACAAAGCGAGGAGGGTTAATCCGTACTGGAGAGAACAAAAGCTATCAGCAAGTGCTGGACTGTAACTTTAATTATTAGGTATCCTTTCGGTCGCTACAGGTAAAGGGAGGTGGGGGGTAGGGGCAGGTGTACCTGGGCTGGGGAAGTAGTGGGCTCTCATCATGTAGCATAGACCACTACCTCCACCTGCAAGTTGCTGCTGCAGTTTTCCAGCACTTTCTGTTTTTGTTTCAGATTCCAGCATTCCAATAATTTGCTTTTATCAAGTTTCTGCTGTTGTGTGAGAGTGAAGGAAGAGATAGACTCTCTTGGGGTAATGTGAAACCCAAGTCGTGCAAGCCTCCATGCCATTGCAGTCTGAAATACTTGATCTTGGGAGCCAGCTAGACTCGGGCTCGATTAATGCATGAATGGGGCCACTGCCTGGGAACAGCAGTTGCAGCAGTAGGCTTTTGCTGCCGATAGAGAGTGCTCACGTCAACCATCTTCCACATTCAAATAAAAGCAAAATACTGTGAATGCTGGAAATCTGAAATAAAAACAGAAGCTGATAGATAAACTCAGTAGGTCTAGTGGCATCTATGATAAGAGAAACAGTGTTAATGGCTGGAATTTTACCAACCTGCCTGCCATGGGAATCAGAGAGGCAGATTGTGGAAAGGTCCATTGATCTCAGGCTTAATTTTACGGATTCATGTCCATATGACCATTTCACAGAACTGAAGAGGAATAGCAATGCAATTAATTATATAGTTAGAGAGGGGGCTGGGGTAAAACATAATGTCAGGGATATGTTGGCACTAAGGGATTGACAAGTATCGTGAACATAAGACAAAGGGAGTGTTAATGGCATCATTAGGGACTAAAGAAAGCTAATTGTGGAGTAGATAATATAGCAGAATGTGTTAATAGGGGAACAACGATCAGTGCTCATTGGAGCAAAACTGGTGGTCCTGTAGGGGAGGAATAGGATTGTATTGGGGGGCAAGCCAAGGAAACCAGTAAAAAACAAAAATGGGCTCAAGATGGAGGGAAAGTTCACAACCTAAAGTTGTTATACTCAACATGGAGTCCAGAAGGCTGTAACATGCCTAATTGGAGGATGAGGTTCATATCCACTCTGCCACACAATCAATGGGCAAGGTTTTTCCTGCTCTCTGCAACATTGGCTTTCCCAGCTTATTTGCTTACAGGGTAAAGACGAGTAGGTCAGGTCATTCAGCTGCTGCAGCAGCCTGCTTGTCCAACTGAATAAATCATAGTAACACCATTGATTCACATGGCTTTAATATTTTCAACAGCCAGCTCCTTGTAAATTGAAAGTGCTTTATGAAGTTTCTTTCTGCCCCTGGTTGAAGCCATCTGCCAATTCCCTTACAACTGGCAAATGGAGTTTAATGTGGAAAAGTGTGAGGTAATGCACTATGGCAGAAATAATAAATGTGTAGAGTATAGGGCAAATGGTAGGATTCTTAGTAGTCTAGATGAACAGAGGGATCTTGGTGTGTATGTGCATAGATACCTGAAAGTAGGCAGTCAGGTCGAGAAGGTTGTTAGGAAGGCATATGGAGTCTTGGCTTTTATTGGTAGAGGGATTGAATTTCGGAGCCGCAACGTCATGTTGCAACTGTACAAAACTCTAGTGCGGCCGCACTTGGAGTATTGTGTACAGTTCTAGTCCCCGCATTATAAGAAAGATGTGGAGGCATTGGAGAGGGTACAGAGGAGGTTTACCAGGATGTTGCCTGGTATGGAGGGCAGGTCTTATGAGGAGAGGATGAGGGATTTGAGGTTGTTTTCGTTAGAAAGGAGGAGGCTAAGAGGGGACCTGATCGAAACATATAAGATGATTAGAGGTTTAGATAGGGTGGACAGTGATAGCCTTTTTCCTAGGATGGAAAAAGCTAGCACGAGGGGACACAGCTTTAAATTAAGGGGTGATAGTTATAGGACGGATATCAGAGGCAGGTTCTTTACCCAAAGGGTGGTTCGGGAGTGGAATGCCCTGCCTGCAGCGGTTGTAGATGCGCAAAGTTTGGTGGCGTTTAAGAGGTTAGTTGATAAGTATATGGAAGAGAAGGGAATGGTTTAGTTTGGAGGGGCATTGCTTTTTATATTGGTCGGCGCAACATCGAAGGCCGAAGGGCCTGTTCTGTGCTGTAATGTTCTATGTTCTATGTTCTAACTGCACTTTTATAAGTTCATAAGAAATAGGAGCAGGGGTATGCCATTCAGTCCCCTGAGTCTGCTCCACCATTCAAGAAGACCCTTGCTTATCTGACTGGATTTAACTTCACATTTCTATTTGTCCCCATAACCCTTAACCCCCGATCAATCAAATTCTGTTTAAAACAGGCTTAATTATATTCAATGACACAGCATCCACTGCTTTCTGGAGAAAAAAATTCCAAAGATTAACAACCCTTTGAGAAACAGGGGAGAAAATGGGAGTGGGCTAGTAGAATTCTGTGTATTCCTTTGGTGGGGAGAATTGTATATGTATAGAGAATCAGATAAGGTGAATCACACAGTACAATAGGAAATCATTCACACTATATGCCTGTTTCACCTCTATGAACTTGGTGCATAAAAGAAAGCCCCCTCTTAGAGACAGATAAATATTTGATCAAAAGCGGGATAAAAGGTTAAGGGGAAAAGGCGAGGAAGTGGAGGTCAGCCATGAGATCATATAGAATGGTGGAGCAGGCTCGAAGGCTGAATTGCCCATTCTCATTTCTAATTCCTATGTTCTTCTGTTCATCTCCCCTATGGCAATTTGCCAATTACTTAAAATCTATCTCTTCTGTGATTGACCCATTTTACCACGAGAAACAGTTTCCCCAATGTTTACTCAATTAAACTATTCATGTCGAGATAAGGACATAAGAAATAGGAGCAGGAGTAGGCCATCCAGCCCCTTGAGCCTGCCCCACCATTCAATAAGGTCATGGCTGATCTGTAGTGGTTCAGTACCACTTTACTGCTTTCTCCCCGTAACCCTTAATTCCCTTGTCAGTTAAAAACTTATCCACTCTTAACTTGAACATATTCAGTGAGGAAGCCTCCAGCACCTCATTAGGCAGAGAATTCCAAAGGTGGAGCTTATAAATTGCAAAATGAGGGACTGGTAATTCTCAAATACTTTTTGCTCCTCAAAAATCAATCCAAATATATTAACATCCTTTGGAAGTTGAATCACTGTTGTAATTATAGGCAATAACAGCAGGATGTGTGCATTAATCCCACATAATTCAATGGTAACATTGAAGGGTGAAGAATGGTAACCCGGAACATGCTCAACTATAAGACTGCAGTACTATACCGGAGAGTACTGTATTGTAAAGTACTGTATTGGAGAGTCACCTTAGATTATATGTTCAAAAAGCCTGGTAATGAACAGTCTGAGAGTGATAGCAAGAGAATTAAACATGAGAAAAGTAATTTAGTGACATTAAACAATGAAGGTTGGCTACAACAATAACATGTTGCATTAATCTAGCACTTTTAACACAGTAACTCCAAAGACATTTCACAGGAGTATCATGAAATAAAATTTAACTCTGCGTTGTGTCAGGAGCTGGTAGGTAAGATAGGACAGAGAATATTTCAGATCAGAAGCTCATCTCAGAGACAAAGAAGAAATGAAAATATAATGGAGAAGGAAAAAGAGTAGAGGGTTGGGAATTAGAGAGTGTGGGAGAGAATGGGGTAAATGGGAAGAAATAAAAGACAGGATGATTGAGAAGGTGAGAGTGTGAAGAGAGGAAAAGGAAGACTTGGAAAGGAGAGGAAGAGAAAGAAAGAAGGGGAAATGCATGGAGGAAATTTTTTTTGATCACTAAAATGTTTATTGAAATTTCAAAGTGTGATAATTCAAGTATCATAAGCACATGATACATGGTGTACCTCAAACCAAAGATAATCATTCTGATTAGGAATGATTATGCTGATTTTTAATTATCTAATTGCAAGATGAGAAGTGTGGCAATCTGGCTGGTCCAATTATTTACATCCAAATATTAATAAACATTAGATGATCTGATAAAGATACTTGAAATAACAAAGTTGTGAAGATTAAAGAGGATGGATGTCATGGTAAAAGTACATCAAAATGTGATCATATCTTTGCAACATCTCAATAACTTCACATACAATGAATTAGTTTGAAATGCAATGCTTGTTGCTGTGAAAACATATGCAGCAAGAAACCCTTGTGTGGCTATGTGATTGATGACTGTTGTTTTAAGTGATGAAAGGATCTGTGAATCCATTTTGGATGAACAAGGGGAAGATTACCTTAGGAACTTCTTGTTCTGATTTGAATAAATGCATTTTACCTTTTGGAGAAGAAGATTTAACTTTTTGCTTAGTGCATTCAATACCAGTTGAATGGGATCCTTCTTCCTATAGACTGGGTTTAGTTTCTCAGCTTTCTTGCAGTGACTCTGGGCACGCAAATGTCTTGTGATATCTTTCTCCCCATGCCTGGCACAGCTCAAATAGACTTCACACACCTTGCAGTAAAAGTCCTGGCTACACTCTGGAACGGCCTGAACAAATTGGTATTTGATTGCCCATTCAGACTTGAACTGATGGCAGAACTTCTTGTTGTTTTGATATTTCATCTTCTTTTACTGTTTCTCTGCTGAATTTGACATGGGATTGAGGAGAGAAGGGAGTCCAAGAGGCAGACATGGAAGTGGAGTCTTGAGGGACTCTCACACTCCCTGGAGCTCCAGACTTCTCGATTCTTGTATTTTTGAAATTGTAGTGCCAGCTGTGTTTCTTGAGCAAAAATATATCATGATGCTTCAAGTGAGCTTAGTAAGCTGGACAGATATACCTCAGTAACATAGACATCACAATAACATGCTATGACAGAGCAAGTGTAAAGGGTCCCTTATGGTGGTTACATTTTAAATTAGGATAAGTTAGTTGATTTCTTTGTCGCCTTTTAAAAAGTTTTAAAAATGAAGAAGGAAGTATTGGAAAAGCCATCTGCACTTAGAGTTAATTAGGTACCAGGACTGGGTTAGATGCATCCAAGGATACTGAAGGAATCATGACTGGAAATTGCAGAGGCACTGGCCATAATTCAGTCTTCCTTGGACTCAAGGACAGTGCCAGAAGACTGGAGAATTATAAGTGTTACACCCTTGTTTAAAAAGGGGCCTAAAGATAAGCCTAGCATCTACAAGCCAGATTGATTTTTAAGGGCAAATTATGTTTAGTTAGCTAGATAGAGTTTTTGATGAGGTTACAGTGAGGGTTGATGAATGTGATACTATTGATGTAGTGTACAAGGACTTCATAAAAGCATTTGATAAAATACCGCATCACAAACTTGTGAGTAAAATTAGAGTTCGTGAAGCAAAAGGAATAATAGCAATATGAATTGGCCAATTGACAAAAACAGAGTAGCAGTTAATGGATGCTTTTGGAACTGGAAGAAGGTTTGTTGTGGAATATCCCAAGGACTGGTGTTAGGACCTCGACCTTGATATGCATGGCACAATTTTGAACTTTGCAGATTATATTAAATTTGGAAGTGTTGTGAACTGTGAGGAGGATAGTGTAGAACTTCAAAAGGACATATTCAAGTTGAAAGAATGGGCAGACAAGCTGCAGATAAAATTTAATGCAGGAAATTGTGAAATGATTCATTTTTGTAGAAATGATGTAGAAAAGCAATATAGTATTCTAAAGTGGGTGTACAAACAGAGGGACCTGGGTGTATACGTACATATATCATTGAAGGCGAGAAGACAGTTTGAGAGAATGGATAACAAAGCATAAGGCGTTCTGGGTTTTATCAATAGAGGTATAGAGTATATAAGTATAAGGAAAATATGTTAAATTTGTGTAAAACTATAGTTTGGCCTCAATTGGAGTATTGCATTCAGTTCTGAGCTCTGCACTTAAGGAAGAATATGAAGGCATTAGAGAAAATGTAGAAAAAAATCATGAGAATGGTCTCAGAAATGAGGAATTTCAGTTACACAGATAGGCTGACAAAGCTGGGATTGTTTCCATTGGAGAGAAAAAGGCAGAAAGATAAATTAATAAAGGTGTGCCAAATGATGGCGGGTCTGGACAGAGTACATGGAGAGACACTTCCCATTGGTGGAAGAATTGATACCAGAAGACACAGATTTAAAATGAATAGTAAAAGAAATGATTTTACACAGAGAATGGTCTGGATCTGGAATACTGTCCGACATTGTGGTGGAATCAGGGTCATTCAAGGCATTCAGAGAGAATTGGATCTAACCTTTATTATCTAAAAAAGAAAACTATACAGGTCTGGGGATGGCAGTAGCTGAATTGTTCCTTCGGAAAGCCAACATAGACATGGTTAGCTGAATGGCTTTCTGTGTTGTAAACATTCTGTTTACACATGCAGCAACATTCTGATTGTCCATACTTATTTATTTACTGGAGAAAACTCACGCAGACATGGGAAGAATGTGCAAACTCCATAAAAACAATCACCCAAGGCTGGAATTGAATCCGGGTTCCTGATGCTGTGAGACAGCAGTGCTGACCACTGTGCCACTGTGTTGATGTGGAGATGCCAGCGTTGGACTAGGGTAAACACAGTAAGAAGTCTCACAATAGCAGGTTAAAGTCCAACAGGTTTATTTGGTAACAAACACCACTAGCTTTCCGAGCGCTGCTCCTTCGTCAGGTGAGTAGGAAGTTCTGATCACAAACAGTGCATATAAAGGCACACACTGAATGTTTATGTATACTGTTTGTGATCAGAACCCACTCATCTGACAAAGGAGCAGCATTCCAAAACCTCATGGTGTTTGATACCAAATAAACCTGTTGGATTTTAACCTGATGTTGTGAGACTTCTTACTGTGTTTACCACAATGCCGAATTAAGGATCCTGCTCAAAAAACTGAGTAAATACCATTCTCCATCTACAAGGTTTCAAGGAAATATCCATCTGACCTCTGGGGTTTTTATAGGTATTAATTTAGGTCCATAATATCCTTACCATTTCTCAGTATCATTTTTACACCATGCCACAATGAAGTAGGTATCTATGCTTTTCAGGGAATGGTAAAAGTGAGTGTATTTCAGCTATCTCTTAACCTTTTCTTCCTTGTTCCCTCCTCCTCCAAGCCCAACTCCTGCTGAACCTTTGTGTTAATTCTGCTTTTTTTGAACTGCTGTATTGCCGGCAGCGAGTGTTTCCTGATGCAAGTTCTCCTGAGTTGAAGTGTTTGAGATTACAGATGACAGGCAAACCTTACTGCACAAAAGGTGCCTGCACTTTGTGACAGATATTAATATATCTTCTCATAGCCACCCAAGGGAAGTTGGAACAGTAGACCTGATGATGCAATTGAGATGCATGCACACCTTCTTACTGTATATTGGATGCTTCATTAGAAGAATTACTGAGTGACCTCTTGTGATCAAGCCACTAATATGTGAGCACAAATAGGAGCAGGTGTAGACTATACAGTGCATCATTCAATAGAATCATTGGTGATCCTGGGTTTTGACTCCTCTTTTCTGCCCACTCCTCACATCCCTTAATTTCCAGTGGCCCAAAAATCTGTCTATCATTGTCTATCCCAACCTTAATTATATTCAACATTGGAGCATCTACAAGTTTAAAGTTTATTTATGTATTAGTCACAAGTAAGTCTTACATTAACACTGCAGTGAAGTTACAGTGAAATTGTCCTAGTTGCCATAATCCAGCACCTGTTTGGGTCAATGCACCAAACCAGCATGTTTTTCAGAATATGAAAAGAAACTGGAGCACCTGGAGGAGCCCACACAGATACAGGGAGAATGTGCAAACTCCACACAGACAACTCTTAAGCCAGGAATAGAACCCAGGTGCCTGGCACTGTGAAACAGCAGTGCTAAACACTGTGCCACTGTTGCCACCATTATTTGTGTCTCAAGTAGGCATACATGAACATTGATTTTTTTGATTTAATTTATTATTGTCAAACGTATTAGTACACAGTGAAAAGTATTGTTTCCTGCACACTATACAGACAAAGCATTCCATTCATAGAGAAGGAAACGAGAAAGTGCAGAATATAGTGTTACAGTCACAGAGTGGGTGACCAGCATTGCACACAGTATTCCAAGTGTGGCCTTACCAATGTCTTGTATGAGTTTAACAAGAGGCCCCAACTCCTGTATTCAATGTTCTGACCAATGAAACCAAGCATCCTGAAAGCCTTCTTCACCACTCTGTCCACTTTCAAGGAGTTATGAACATGTACCCCTAGATCTCTTTATTCTTTAACTCTTCCCAATGCCCTACCATTATCCGAGTGAGTCCTGCCCTGATTCAATCTACCAAAATGCATTACCTCATATTTGTCTAAATTAAACTCCATCCTCCATTCGTCAGCCTGTAGCCCAATTGATCAAGATCCCACTGCAATTGGAGATAACCTTCCTCACTGTCCGCCATGCCACCAACCTTGGTGTCATCTGCAAACTTAGTAACAATGCCCTCTATATCCTCATCCAAATCATTAATATAAATGACAAATAACAATGGACCCAGTACTGATCCCTGAGGAGGTCACAGACCTCCAGTTTGAAAAACAACTCTCTACAACCACCCTCTGGCATCTGTCAAGAACCAGTCCAATGCCAGCATCTCTACATCTGTCAAGAAGCCAATTTTGTATCCTTTTAGATACTCATCCTGGATTCCATGAGATTTAACTTCATGCAACAACCTATAACGTGGTACTTGTCAAAGGTCTTGCTAAAGTCTGTGTAGACAACATCAACTGCATTGCTCTCATCTACCTTCTCATCTATTTGTGAGATATGATTTTCCATTCACAAAGCCATGCTGATTGTCCCTAATCAGTCCTTGCATCTCTAAATGCCTGTAGATCCTGTCTCTCAAAATACCTTCCAACAATTTACCCACCAAGATGTGAGGCTCACTGGCTTGTAGTTCCCAGGCTTTTCCCTGCAGGCCTTTTTAAACAAAGGTCATAGCTAGGGTGTAGAGAAAGATCAACTTAATGCAAGGTAAGTCCATTCAAAAGTCTGATGGCAGTAAAGAAGGAGCTGCTCTTGAGTTGATTGGTACACGATCTCAGACTTTTGAATCTTTTTCCTGACGGAAGAAAGTAAAAGAGAGAACATCCGGGTTGTATGGAATCCGTAATTATGCTGGCTGCTTTGCCAAGGCAGTGGGAAGTGTAGACAGAGTCAATGGATGGGAGGCTGGTGTGCATGATGGATTGGGCTACATTCATGACCTTTTGTAGTTCCTTGTGGTCTTTGGCAGAGGAGGAGCCATACCAAGCTGTGATAAAACCAGAAAGAATGCTTTCTATGGTGCATCTGTAAAAGTTGGTGAGAGTCTAGCTGACATGCCAAATATCCTTAGTCTTCTGAGGAAGTAGACGTATAGGTGAGACTTTCTTAACTATAGTCTCAGCATGGGGGGTGTCCAGGAAAGGTTGTTGGTGATCTGGAGACCTAAAAATATGAAACATTAAATCATTTCTACTTTGAATATTCTACATTGCAATGAAGTTACTATGGAAATCTCCTAGTTGCTACACTCTGCTGCCTGTTTGACTATACTGAGGGAGAATTAACATGGCTAATGCATCTAACCAGCATATCTTTCAGACTGTAGGAGGAAAGCCAAACACCTGGAGGAAACCCATGCAGTCACAAGGGAGAACGTGCACACTCCACGCAAACAATGACCCGTGCCAGGAATTGAACCCAGGTCCCTGGTGCTGTTATCAGTGTGCTAACCACTGTGACACCATAGCATCCTATAACTGTCTGGTGCAGAGAATCCTCCTGATCTCAGTCTTAAATGATTGATTCTTATCCTGAGATTGTACCTCTGTGTCTTAGATTCCATGACTGGAGTAAACAACTCTCAACATCCACCCTATCAAATCCTTTCAGAATACTATATATTTCTGTATTGTATAAGTTTTTTTAGGGTTCACTTGTGGGATCTGGGTATCACTGGCTAGACCAGCATTTATTGCCCATCCCTAATTGCCCATGAGAAGGTGGTGCTGAGTTGTGTTCTTGAGCCACTGCAGTGATGTGAACCCAGGGTCTTCTGTTTCAGGCAGCATAACTAGTTTGGTAAAGGCAATGCCCAATTATATACAGAGCAGGAGATGCCCACTTTAATTCTTGATACCTGTTAACTGAACTCAGTATTTCATGTGGCCTCAATATCTCTGTTTTTGAGACAAATCAGCCAGCGTTATTGTTCCTGACCAATATCGAGATGTTCTTGCTTCCTAATGGAAATTGCATATACTTCATCATTGGATGTAGATAGATTTAGTTCAACAATGAAGCCTCCTTAGATGAAGCTACAGTTAGTAATCTGTCAGTGCTCACTGTCTAGGCTTATACATGAATAAAGGCTGTCTGCATCTGAGGGCTATCAGTTCATGGTTCTCATAACCCAGTAAGAATTACCCTTTTCAGCTGATGGTAAAAAATTGGAAAAATAAAGTTATACATTACATATCCTGGGCCACATAACTCAGACTGGAGCAGAATGATATCTGTCCAATGAACACCAGCTACATGCTTGGGTGGCACAATGGGACAGTGGTTAGCACTGCTGCCTCACAGCTCCAGGGACCTGGGTTCAATTTCCGGCTTGGGTCACTGTGTGGAGTCTGTACATTTTTCTGGGTACTCCAGTTTCCTGCCACAGACCAAAGACATGTATGTTAGGTGGATTGGCTATGCTAAAATGGCCTTTAGGGTTCAGGGATGCATAGGTTAGCAGGATTAGCAAAGATAAATATGTGGGGTTATGGTGATAGGGCCTGGATGGGATTGTTGTTGGTGCAGACTCGATGGGTTGAATGGCCTCCTTCTGCACTGTAGGGATTCTATTCTATGCTTTTAAATGTCTAATGCTCTTTTAATTTGTGTTTTTCAGGAATGATGTTGCAAAACCAATATAAGATAGGTGATCGTGAGAATGCCTCAATGGACTGTTTTCCAATGAGGAAGATTTTCAAGGGAGGATACCAAAGTAAGCATTTCCTTTTTATGGCTGGAATATATTAATCGTGGTGATCCCAGGGAAGAGTAATTCATAAAATCCATCCAGGGCATTGTGACATTTGCAGGTGTTTCCCTGATATTTTAACCCCACTCGTGTGCCATCTCACACTCTGCCACTACTCACATGCCTCCCCATTCCCAATCACACACCAAATGTGGCAGAACTCTACTTAAAAATCTAACCTAACAATAATAATAATAAACTACAATAGAAAACTGAATTTGTACAGTGCTTTTAGTTGATTCTCACAGCACAGAAGCCCAATATGGATGTGTCAGATCTTTGACAGAGATCTCCAATTTGTCTCATTTCCCATTGCACTTTGAATCTTTCCTTTTCAAGTATTTATCCAATTATCTTTCTAAAGTTGCTATTGAATTTATTTCTACCACCCTTTCTGGTCAGAACAACTGCTCTTTTCCTCTGATTCTTTGCCAATTATCTTAAAACAGTGCCCTCTGGTTACAGACTCTCCTGCCAATGGAAATAGTTAACCTTATTCATTTAATCAAATCATGTCATGATTTTCAACACCTCTCTTAAAATAATCGCTACTTCCCCAATCTCCAAATTACTGTAGTCCCTCATCCTTGGTACCACTCTGGTAAATCTCCTCTGCATCCTGTCCAAGGTCTTGACATCCTTATAAGAGCCTGCTGATTTGTTGACAAGTGGATTCTGATTAGTAGAAGTGTTGCATGATGAATTCGCCAGGGAACAATTAACTGTCAAACTCTTGTTTAAATTCACACCAAGTGAGTTGACTCTGATTGGTCAAGGCACTGCCATGGAGAATGAACCAGGGAACGGCTGTCTCCTAAGATTTTATTTAATTGAAAAATACACAACACATGGACATGCTCCTTCTGTCTGCCAAGGACAAGCCCTAAGTGTGAACATATGTAGCTTCCAGCACACATAAGTGAGCCATACTTGAGCCCGACTAATAATCTTAAATTGGATGTCAGTGTAAAAGTAATTTTCACTATCGACGTCCTGGGGCCAATATTGACCAGAAACTGAACTGGACCAGCCAAATAATTACTGCGGCTACAAGAGCAGATTGAACATAGAACAATACAGCACAGTACAGGCCCTTCGGCCTTCGATGTTGTGCCGACCAAAATAAAAAGCAATGCCCCTCCAAACTAAACCATTCCCTTCTCTTCCATATACTTGTCAACTAACCTCTTAAACGCCACCAAACTTGGCGCATCTACAACAGCTGCAGGCAGGGCATTCCACTCCCTAACCACTCTTTGAGTAAAGAACCTACCTCTGATATCCGTCCTATAACTCATATCCCTTAATTGGAGATTGGAGGCTGGGAATTCTGCAGAGAGTAACTCATCTCCTGACTCGCCAAAGACTTTACATCATCTACAAGGCACAAGCCAGGAGTATGATAGAATACCATCCACTTGCTTGGGCAAGTGCAGCTCCCAAAGACACTAACAAAGCTCTAAATCACCCAGGACAAAGCTTGGTTGACACACCATTGATCACCTTCATTGTTTATTGTTTCCACCACTGGCAGATTGATAGTGGCAGCTGTGTGCAATCTACAAAATGCACTGCAGCAACTCACCAAGGCTCCTTCAACAGCATCTTTCAAATGTGTGACCTCTGTCATGTAGAAGGACAAGGGCAGCAGACACATGGGAATATCACCACTTGCAAGTTTCTCTCCAAGCCACTCACACTCTGACTTAGAAATATATTGCCATTCCTTCACCTTTACTCGGTCAAAATCCTGGAAGTCCCTCCAGAAACAGCATAGTGGGTGTGCTAACACAACATGGACTACATAGTCTAAGAAGGCGGCTCACCGCCTTTCTCAGGGGGCAATTAGGAATGAACAATAAATGCAAGCCTAGCCCATGTCCCATTTGCAAGTACTTTGTGAAAAAATGATCTCCATACCAGCTGGGAATATCAGTGTCACATCATACAGTTTTTATTCCTTTTTTTGTATTCTTTGTTTAAGGTGCTGGGCACTGGGTGAAGGCTCAGAAAAGTGTCAAGGATCAGGTTTTCCTAGCTGTAATTGGTCCAAAGTCTGTTCAAAACTGGTACCCAAAATCAGCACCAGTGGAAGGAGCCCGACCACCTGACAGATCTCCGAAACCCATTAAGGAGAAAGTGCTAGATGGAAATTACTTGGTGAGTATGTTTGTCCTCTAAGCCATTGGACATATTGCTGTATGTTTCATCACAAGACCTTGTACCATCAAGCACACTGCCACCACGCTTCAGTTGTTTGCCTGATAAGTTCATCCTCATATCATACTGCCTTCTCATGCCTATCATATACTACTGTGCAGTACCTGTCTTGGGAGTGTTTGATGGGGACAGTTTAGAAGGAGCTTTATTCTGTATCTAACCCTGTGCAGCACCTGAGCTGGAAGTGTTTGATGGGGGACAGTGTAGAGGGAGTTTTACTCTGTATCTAACCCCGTGCAGTACCTGAGCTGGAAGTGTTTGATGGGGGACATGTAGAAGGAGGTTTACTCTGTATCTAATCCCATGTTGTATCTGTTGTGTGAGTGTTTGATGGGGACAGAGGAAGCTTTACTCTGTGTTTAACCCCATCTGTATCTGTCCAAGGAGTGTTTGATGGGGACAATGTAAAAGAGGCTTTCCTCTGTATCTAACCTTGTACTGTACCTGTCTTGGGAGTGGTTGAAAGGGACAGTATAGAGAGAGCTTTACACTGTTTCTAACCCTGTGCTTTACCTCTCCTGTGAGTGTTTGATGGGGATATGTAGAGAGAGCTTTCCTCTATATCTAATCTTGTGCTGACCTTGTCCTGGGAATGTTTGATGGAGACGTGTAGAGGAGGCTTTACTCTGTATCTAACCCCATGTTGTCCTTGTTCTGGGAGTGTTTGATGGGAGCAGTGTAGATAGAACTTTATTCTAAACCTAATCTGTGTTGTCCTTGTTCCGGGAGTGTTTGATGGGGACAGTGTGGATAGAACTTTATTCTGTACCTAATCTGTGTTGTCCTTGTCCTGGGAGTGTTTGACGGGGATAGTGTGGATAGAACTTTATTCTATACCTAATCTGTGTTGTCCTTGTTCCGGGAGTGTTTGATGGAGACAGTGTGGATAGAACTTTATTCTGTACCTAATCTGTGTTGTCCTTGTTCCGGGAGTGTTTGATGGGGACAGTGTGGATAGAACTTTATTCTGTACCTAATCTGTGTTGTCCTTGTTCCGGGAGTGTTTGATGGGACAGTGTGGATAGAACTTTATTCTATACCTAATCTGTGTTGTCCTTGTTCCGGGAGTGTTTGATGGGGACAGTGTGGATAGAACTTTATTCTATACCTAATCTGTGTTGTCCTTGTCCTGGGAGTGTTTGACGGGGACAGTGTTGATAGAACTTTATTCTGTACCTAAACTGTGTTGTCCTTGTCCTGGGAGTGTTTGATGGGGTCATTGCTACATGGATGTAAAACCTAGAGGGAACATTATTCACATCCTACAAATTGGAGCAGTATCTATTATCCCTACTTTCTGCTTCCTATCCCCTAGTGTTTTCCTACTGCAGGTTGTACAAATGTCAATGACTAGGATGGAAGAGAGTCAAGAGTTTTACTGGGGACAAAGGCAGGAGATGTGGAGGTGACGGAGTGACAGACTGCTATAAAAGTCTTACCACAAACAAAAGGGATATTGGTAGACAATTGGAAGTTTGAAAGTGTAGATGTAAATGACAGGTAGCATTTTTAATGAATAGAAAGAAAAGTTAAGGTGCATGTTCACTTCTGAAGAGGCCAGGAGAGTACAGCTTCCTGTATCTCTTTCCAGCATACAATTCGGAAACCAAGATTATTGTCAGTTCAAAGAGTGTTAACCAATCACCCTGTGTGCAAGGATTGGTAGGATACACAATCTTGCCATGGGGAAATGCCTTAAACATGGAAAAACAATGTTTGAAAATGCCTAAGTGGACCAATTCGTTATTAAGCAATGACCAGGCTGTCAGCTACAGAACCCACCCAGGGATAACTTCTGGCTTCTCTAATCTTCTCTGTTGTTTTTTTTTCACAGATGCATCTGCATTGTTTGGATAGTTACTCCGATCTGTGTGTTGTGAATATTAGCGATCAGGACCTACATTCTGTATGTATGACTAACCTGTGTTCTTGTGCAAAGGGAGTAGGATCATAAAATGATGGGAACATAGGAACAGGAGGCAGCCATTTAACTCCTGGAACCTGTTTCACTAGTCAGTAAAATCATGGCTGAAGTGTGACCTAACTCAATATACTCGACTTTGTCCCATTCTCCTTTAACACCATTGGTTAACAGAAATCTATCAACCTCAGATCTAAAATTCACAGTTGACCCAGCAATCATTGCCATTCCCAGTCAAAATTCCAAACTTCGACCAAATGTCCTAACATCACTTCTGGAAGGCCCGGTTCTAATTTTTAGGCTATGACCTCTTATCATATATTCCCCAGCCGGCTTAAATAATTTCTCTCTATCTACTCAATCAGTCCCCTTTACTTTAAAACTCCGAACAAACAGCTCTTAATATTCTAAATTCCAGGGAATACAGCTCCGTTAGTGTAACTCCCCTACGTCTTGTAATTTAAATCTTGGAGTGCAAGTGTCATTCCAGTACAGGCTTGTCCACTTGTCCAACCTTTTCATTTGGAGGCTACATCAGTATATTATCCTCATGCAAGAAACAGATGTGAATATTTCAGAAAGATAAAGTTGGCAGAACAATAAACTGAATTTCAGTAAAGTTGGGGGTTTTAAATAAATAATCGATTTCTGAGATGAAGTGAGGCAATGCAAGGACAATAACTGTGAAGTTAAAAATATAATTTGTAATAAAATTACCAGTGTATGAGAGAGTCTGTGTATGTGTGTGAGTGTGAATGTGTGTAATGTATGGAGTGATGTGTGCTGCTGAGAGAATGAGAAAACTGACACTGAGCGAAAGGCAAACTCACACACTCAATCTCTCACATACATTCCTACACACTCATTCAGTCTCTCGCACCTACCTCACAATTCCAATCAAACAGCCTCTCACACGCACTCCAATACACTCACTTAGTCACTTTCACTCACCCTCATTTGCACTCTCACTCTCACCCTTTCACGCACACACACACTCTCGCCCAGAACACACTTGCAAGCAGATGACCTTGATGTACAATAAACATCTCTTACAAATGAAAACCATTTGATTCAAGGTTTATCTATCTTCTTATAATATTTTTTTCTTCAGGTTAAAGAAGAAGATTTTAAGTTGTTTGATTCTGTGGCTTATGTAAATGCAGCAGCAAACCATTTACGGCTTGGTAAGAATCAATTAATTTAAGTGAATATATGTCACCTCAGCACCCCTGGAAAGGAAGGAAAAATCCACCTTAAGTCCATGCTCTTGTTTTCAGTTTAACTTGTTGCAAAGTATGCGTACCAGTGAAAACAGAATCAGACATGGCAGTGATCTGCGGACAGGGTAACAGCCCAGTCAGCAGCCACAACCATGGCTAGGACCTAAAGGTTGAGGCAAATAGCACTGATTCCAGGAAAGATAGATAACAACGTGAGTGAGAAATGAGTAGAATGACGTGTTGATGGGATGAGTTGATGAGAGGAGGTTTATGTGAAGTGTGCAGCAAGTAGGCTGAACAGCCAGTTTCTGTGCTGTTCGTTCTATGTTATCCTACGTGATACATGTTCTCCCAAGCCATAAAAATGTCCTAATCTCAGTTACAGCTGAGAGACTTGGATATTCCCTATGGGGGTGAGAAAGAGTGAGAGAAAATTGGAATTAAAGCTAATTACTTTGGGATGTTCCCATCCTCAACCCAGTTGCTTGGTTTAGAATGGTACTGGCAGTTATGTCCTACTATTGGCAAGGGAGGAAGTGATGTAGTGATATTGTAACTGGACTAGTAACCCAGATGCCCAGGGACATGGCCGATGGTGAAATCTGCTATCCTTACCTGGAATGGCCAACACGTGACTCCAGACCCACAGTAATGTTGTTGACTCTTAAATATTCACAGTTCAGACAATCAGAGATAGCAAGAAATGCTAGCTCAGCCAGTGATGTCCATATCTAATGAATAAAAATATCCACAATTACAACAGGGGGGATTCACGGACCTATTCAGATGACTGGTGGAAATCCCAATGCCCTGCTGAATGGGGCGTCGGCCAAAATTCAAGATTCCCACCAGACATGAAGCTATTTGGATTCCCCTGACCCTGTCCTTGATCGGGTTCCTGCCCATTGCAGATGCCAACCCAATTATTAGGCAAAGATGCTAATTGTAGCACAATTACAGGGTTTGATGGCCCAATCATTGATTCCCCACCATTCACCCACTTCCACTTCTCCAGTGGGAAGTGCATTGAGCCGGCAGGTAATGATTAGTTGGAATTCGAGACTCTAGGATGCATCAGTAACCCTCAAAAAAGAGGGGCATCCTGTCCTTCACCACTCAAATAATGCCCCCCACCCCCACACACACACAACGCACACACAGGCAGGTATGAGGGTCTGCAAATGAGAAGGTGAAACCATTCATTCCCTTTGAAGATACCACAACTATCAATCAGGTTTAGAGTCTTTGTAATGCAGTTAGAAACAATGGGGTACTTGAGATGCTTCAAGCATGAAGGAAAAAGTGAATAAATACAGCTGACTGGAAGCTGTTTAGAAATCCATTAAGGTGTGAATGAAAGCATATTTCAAAGCAGCTGTAGCTTCTGACAGAGAGAAAGGCAGTGTTTAATATCATTGCAGCACTCCCTGCTGCAGTGATATTAAACACTGCCAGGTGACCAGGGAGAGGTTAAAATTAGCTGGCTACTTCATAATTTTATAGCTGACGGGCTAGAATTAAGATGTAAGTCACAGAGTGGCCTAAAATCTGAAAGATATGCCGGTTAGATGCATTGACTGAACAGGTGCTGGATTGTGGCAACAAGGGGAATTTCACAGTAACTTCATTGCAGTGTTGATATAAGCTTTACTTATGACTAATAAATACATTTTTAAAAAAACTTTAAAATCACCATGCTGGGTGTTATTTCCAGGTCTGTCAGGGCTGGAAAGCATCCTGATTTAACGAGGCCCACAAGATGGATCTCTTAGAATATGAGCTCCCTGTTTAAGGCGGTAATGAGTTAGCCTATCAAGGAGTCCTGCCTGTGTGTATAATGTGGAGTGTCAGGGTTACTCTGGTAAACTCTGTATGAGGAAGTATCTGTCAAAATAATCAATTATTTTGATTTATTCACCAAAATAAATCCAAGTTTGGTGAAAAAACTTTGGCCTCTGAGGAGTTACTTCAAAAGAGGCAATCTAGCCATGAGACCCTTATTCAGGGACAGAGTGTTAAGGTCAACCCCTTGCCCTCAGCCCAAGCTCACCAAAATTCAGAGACCTTGGAGGACCCTTTCTCTGCAACCTGGCAGTACCAGAGGGACAAATGGCCACTGGACCTACTTCCCTGAGCCGTCCCTTGAGACCCAAGGCACCAGGCCGTGATGCTAGGGGGCTGTGGGCATCTGAGGAAAGAGGGGGCCTAAACAGTGGTCCTGGACAGGGGTTGGGTCACCCTAATGCTTGCGTGGGGTGGGGGAGTCACCCATTATTTCAATGGTGGGGGACAATGGCTCTCTTTGCTGAAAGGTTGGTATTTCTCTCCTGGTCAGCAGCTGGGGACGTGCGGGGAGATGATTATTGATCTCTTCTAAGGAGAAATGTTCCTTCCTATCTACCCTATCTATGTCCTTCATCATGTCCCCTCTCAGCCTTCTCTGCTCAAAGGAGGACAACCCCAGCCTAACCAACCTCTGTTCATAGCTGAAATGTTCCAGCTGAGGTAACATCTTGGTGAATCTTTTCTGCGCTCTGTTTAGTGCACTCACATCTTACAGTATGATGATCAGAACTGCACACAGTAGTCTAATTGTTGCCCAATGGGTGTTTTATACAGGTCCATTATAACCTCTCTGCTCTAATGTTCTATGCTTTGGTCAATAAAGACAAAAATCCCATACATCTTTGTCACAACCTCATCTACCTGTCCTGCTGCCTTCAAGGATCTATGGCAATGCATCCCAAGGTGTCTCTGGCCTTTTGTACTTTCTAGTGTCCTACCATTCACTTTCTATTCCTTTGCTTTGTTAATCCTCCCAAATTGCATCATCTTTGATTTGATTTGATTTGTCATTGTCACATGTATTAGTATACAGTGAAAAGTATTGTTTCTTGCGTAGAGAAGGGAAGGAGAGTGTGCAGAATATAGTGTTACAATCATTGCTAGGATGTTGAGAAAGATGAATTTAATGCGAGGTAAATCAATTCAGTGTTGACTGAGGGATGAATATTGGCCAGGATAATAGGGAGAACCTTCCTCCTTGTTCTTCTAGATTATCATGGGGTCTTTTCTGTCTACCCAAGAGACCAGACAAGCCTGAATTTAATGTCTGACAGGCAGTGCCTTTGACACCACTGCACTGATATATATCAGTCTCAATTAAGTGCTCAAGAGTCTGGAATGGAATTTGAAACCACAACCTTCTGACTTGAATGCAAGATCTATCATTGAGCAAGGTTGATGATCTAAATATTGATGACTGAGCAGTTTTTCTAACGTAGATGCAAAGGGAATGGGTGGTCTGACAATTAATAAATCAGCTGAGACACATGCAGCAATAATCTAGGAGGTTTATACCTATCTCTCATTTTTAACTGTAGATTCAGACTGCAAAGAATTCAATCTTGCTGGTGATGTTACCTCTTGAACAACAAGAGTAAAGCATTTTAAGGTCAAATAAGCTGATTAGATAAAATACTGCATAAGTTAAGACATGGAGAACAAGAATGCATGGATTACCATATTATTCTACTGAATTAATTCTTCTCAGTAGAGATGACAGCAGTGGGTATGCGAGTTGACTTCAGTGGCTCTGAATTAAAGAGAACTCAATAAGATTGCTCATTTCTAACTATTAGCCAGTGACCACTGCAGGAAAGTAGGTGTTGCATGAGGACATCCTCTGGTCTGATCTGATGCCTTCTGAGGTGGAATAGCTCACACTTTTCAGGGTTAAATTTCATTTGGTGTTGTTCTGTCCATTTGATTAGCCCATCAATATCGTCCTCGAAGGCCTTCCTACTGGCTATTTATCATACTATCAATTTTTGTGCCATCTGTGAACTTACTGATCATACTTCCTAGTCTCATATCTAGCTCATTAATGTACACAGCAAACAGCAACAAATCCAGCACTGACCCCTACGGTACACTACTGGACACAGGCTTCCAGTTACAAAAAACAATCTTCAACTAACACCCTCTGTCTCCTGACATTAAACCAATTTTGGATTCAACTAATTAAATTGACTTGGATCCCAAAGGCTCTTATCTTCTTGATCAGTCTCTCTTGCAGGATTTTGTCAACCGTCTTACTGAAATCAATGTAGACTATGTGAACTCTACAATTCTCATCTACATATTTATACGTCTTCCCTTTGAAATTTAGCATTCTTACATCTATCCTGATAAGTGCAAAAGGAAGAGCTTCAACAGCAGGTTCTTTTTTTCAGCAATACTCAATCAAGCTGATTAAATACAAATTACTTTTAACAAGTCCATTCTGGCTTTCCTTAATTAATCTGCACGTGTCCAAATTACTTTATTTTGTCTTAGAGAAGTAAACTGGCAGGCTTGCATCCATTCCCTGAACTTATCCTCTACACAATAACTGCACATTTGGTTTGCCCAGTGTACAGGATGATAAAAAACTCTGTGTAAACTGTATGCGTTCCATCACTTTCTTCTGTTTTTCTCTTAGAACCATTTGCAATGTTTCCAGCTATCCGCGAATTGGATCTTAGCGTGAATGGACTGGAGAATCTGAAGCTGAGCCTGAATGATTTTCCCTACTTGGAGGTAAGCCTTTTAGTTTAGGTTGGTCCCAGATGTCATAGAATTCTACAGTACAGAAGAAGGCCATTCAAGAGCTCTCACCACAATCCAGACAACGCCCTATCCCCATAACCCCATAGCCCCATGGATTTACCCTAGCTAGTCCCCCCACACTAAGGGCCAATTTAGCATGGCCAATCCACCTAACCCACACATCTTTGGACTGTGGGAGAAAACGGAGCACCCAGTGGAAACCCGTGCAGACACGGGACAAAGTACAAACTCCACACAGACAGTGACCCAGGGTCCTTAGTGCTGTGAGGCAGCAGCACTAACCACTGTGCCACCATTGCCTCATGACTGCACATAGAACCTACAATTAAAGAGTTGAACAGTCATTTGGTAGCACAGAACTTGAGTAATGTTGAAGACATGTTGTCAAAGCATTTCCTCTTGTCAGGACAATCTTAAATATACCAATATCAGGGAAGTTACATGACAGGTGGACGCTGATTGGTTAGCAAGTGAACTCTGAATGGTAGAGGCATTGTCATGGATAATGCACAAGCTAGTGATGACTGACAGTTAACTGCCAAGCACTGCTTGAAAATTTGAACCAGGCAGCTTGACTCTGATTAGTCAAGGCATTGCCTTGAGGAATGAATCAGAGAATGGCAATAGCTTATTTCGTTTAGTTGGAACAGAAATACAAAGGTAGATTTAAGGGATTTATACTTGAATGGGTAAAATTTTAGAAAGAAGATATAGCTTTAGATAGGTTTTATTTAAGATTTCTCAGCCTGGAGGGGAGCTGTGGATGGATTACATGTTGAAAAAATGTTTGGCTATTTGGGGTTAACTTCAGTCCTTGTTGAATTCCAGAGTGATTTTTACCCACAACAGGTTTATAAACCAATGAGAAAGGGTTGGGCCAGAGCATTCTGTTCTGACGTGAGATGAACATATGGCAGGTGTGTTTTGAGGCTGTGAGGGAGCTGTGGAAAGGATCTGTCTCTCAGTCCTGCTCAAAGTTGAGAAAGACTGTGACAATGAAGTAAGTCAGCTAAACAGATCCAGAGAACAGTGATAAAAAATAGACTTCAGAAGTGTTTTGCCTGTCCTAAAACAAACTGTCTGGCAACGGATATTCTGATCCTGGGGTTGCTTCCTCAACTCAAAATCTTCCACCTTACTGGCAACAATCTGAACACACTTTGCCCAGATCTGACAACACATTATGACTCCTTAACTGAAGTTAAATGATAGAGAATAAGATAAAGATAAAATAAATAGAGAATAAGAATAAGATAAAATGATAGAGAAAAGATAGAGAATAAGTTTGATAAGGTCCATGCAAGACTTCTTGAGAAGCTGAGAGAGCATGGGATCCAAGGGGCTTTGGCCTTGTGGATCCAGAACTGGCTTCTCTGCAGAAGGCAGAGAGTAGTTGTGGATGGGTCTTGTTCTGCATGAAGGTCGGTCACCAGTGGAGTGCCCCAGGGATCTGTTCTGGGACCCCTGCTGTTTGTCATTTTCATAAATGACTTGGATGAGGAAGTGGAGGGGTGGGTTAGTAAGTTCGCCAACGATACGAAGGTTGGTGGTGTTGTGGACAGTCTGGAGGGATGTCTGAAGTTGCAGCAAGACATAGATAGAATGCAAGACTGGGCGGAGAAGTAGCAGATGGACTTCAACGCGGATAAATGTGTGGTGGTCCATTGTGGCAGGACCAATGGGATGAAGCAGTATAATATCAAGGGTAGGAGTCTTGGCAGTGTTGAGGAGCAGAAGGATCTTGGAGTCTGGGTCCATAGGACTCTTAAATCTGCCCCGCAAGTGGAGGATGTGGTCAAGAAAGCATATGGTGTACTGGCCTTATTAATAGAGGGATTGAGTTTAAGAGTCAGGAGGTAATGCTCCAATTTTATAAGACCCTTGTCAGACCCCACTTGGAGTATTGTGTGCAGTTCTGGTCGCCTCACTATAGGAAGGATGTGGAAGCTATTGAGAGGGTGCGGAGGAGATTTACAAGGATGTTGCCTGGATTGGGAGGCATGCCTTATGAAGGTAGGTTGAGAGAGTTAGGTCTCTTCTCCCTGGAGAGACGAAAATTGAGAGGCGACCTGATAGAGGTTTATAAGATGTTGAGAGGAATAGATAGGGTGGATTCTCGGAGGCTATTTCCCAGGGCTGAAATGGTCGCTATGAGAGGACACAGGTTTAAGGTGCTTGGGGGCAAGTACAGAGGAGATGTTAGAGGTAAGTTTTTCACTCTGAGGGTGGTGAGTGAATGGAATTGGTTGCCGTCAGTGGTGGTAGAGGTGAACTCGCTGGGATCTTTTAAGAGACTTCTGGATGAGTACATGGGATTTAATGGGATTGGGAGTTACAGATAGTTCTATGGCCTGGTAGGTATAGATATGATCTGCACAGCTTGTGGGTCGAAGGGCCTGTTTGTGCTGTAGTGTTCTATGTTCTATAAGCTTTAGAAGAAATTAAGGAAGAAAGCATTGGAAAGGGTGCAGAGGAGGTTTACCAGGATGTTGCCTGGTATGGTGGGAAGGCCTTATGAGGAAAGGCTGAGGGACCTGAGGTTATTTTCATTAGAGAGAAGAAGGTTACGCGGTGACTTAATTGAGGCGTATAAGATGATCAAGGGATTGGATAGGGTGGATAGTGAGAGCCTTTTTCCTCGGATGGTGATGACCAACACGAGGGGACATAACTTTAAATTAAGAGGTGGTAGTTATAGGACGGATGTCAGAGGCAGGTTCTTTACACAGAGGGTGGTGAGAGCGTGGAATGCCCTGCCTGCAGCAGTTGTGGACTCGCCTACTTTGGGGGCATTCAAATGGTCGGTGGATAGGCATATGGATGATATTGGAATAGTTTAGGTTAGAGGGTCCACTGGCCGGCGCAACATCGAGGGCCGAAGGGCCTGTACTGCGCTGTAATGTTCTATGTTCTATGTTCTAGAAATAAGAGCTTTGAGTTAAAGAAGCCATTAATTAGATGTATAGTTGGGAGAAGGCTTTCAGTGACAACTGAAAATTTTGAAGTAATTCTATTAAAAAGCTATGATTTGAAAATTAAAGCAATTGACAGTGAGAAGAAACAGCAGTCTAATTGAGGCAGTGGGGTTGGTTCAAAATCCTGACAGCAATTACTGTTAAAAGTGAAATAAAAATTTGGCTATGAAAATTATCTGGGGAAATTCTGAAGAAGAATCCATAAACCAGAAACTTGTGTGCTAATTTGACCATTGTAGTTTCAAATGTACTTTGTCATCCGTGTTAATCTCAAAACCCTGTGTGTATTTGTTAAGCTAAGGGGAGAGCAAAGTGGTATTGTATTATAACCCATTCCTCTCATGTTCAATAAATATTTTCTATTGTTCTTAAGAATTAATTAGTGGAGTCCTGTGACTCTGTTTCTCCCATGTTTGATTAAAAAGTATAGATAGAAGCCTCAGTGTTTGAACTAGGGTTCTATTCTGGGATTTTGCCATTCAGTTGTAGCACCAGTAGGCACAGTAAATAGTTTCACAACACCAGTTTAAAGTCCAACAGGTTAATTTAGGGTAGCATGAGCTTTTGGAGCACTGCCACTTCATTAGGTGAGTGCAGGGATTGGTTCACAAACAAGGCATATATAAACACAAACTCAATTACCAGATAATGATTGGAATGCAAGTCTGAACAGATAATCAATTCTTTACAGGTGCAGACCTTACAGCCCTAAAACATAATGCCATAAATCTCAATATTGTAAAAATCCATGCTTCTTTATGCAACGTTCTCTGACTTGTTTGCTAACTTGAAAATATTGCTTGTGTGTTTCAGGTGCTGAATCTGTCCTACAATAAACTGTCTAGCGCGGATATCCTGATCCTGGGGTTGCTTCCTCAACTCAAAATCCTCCATCTGACTGGCAACGATCTGAACACACTTCCCCCAGATCTGACAATACCTTATGATCCCTTGGATTGGTATGTTTCAGGCAAAAGTTAAGAGGAGGAACTAATTGAAGTGTTCAGATTATGATGGGTTTTGAGAGAGTAAACAAGGAGAAATTTATGTGGTCTGATGTATGCATGGTTCATTGACAATTTTTTCTCACCATGTCTATGCGTAGGTTCGAAAACCATTTGCCGAGGTTTTCTGCACTTGAAGTTTTGATGCTGGACGATAACAAGCTGTCAGACCCCTGTGTATTTTCAAGTCTGGCCAACCTGCACAGGTAAGATTGCATTGACTGTTGGCAGTCAACTTTTTCCTTCTGTGTTTCACAATAATATACTTCCTGAAGCACGAGTCCCTTAATAGGGACTGGTATTAGTCATAGCGTGGACAGTTGACCAATGACACACAACAGACTAGCTTTTTGGTTTTCCTGGGCAAGTTTAACCTAACGCTTAGAAGCAGGTTCAAAGGTAAGGGATTTCGGTGATAGGATGGAGCTAAAACGTGAATATCCTGTGTCTGCTGATGAATCCCAGGAGGAAGGAGAGGCTGGTGAGGATGGGGTTATTTCCCTGAGAAGGTTGAAGGGTGTACCAAATTATGAGAAACATAGATAGGATAGATAGAAAGCAAAAAAAGCAAATTACTGTGGATGCTGGAATCTGAAACCAAAAAAGAAAATGCTGGAAAATCTCAGCAGTTCAGGCAGCATTTAAAAGGGGAGAAAAGAGCTGACATTTCGAGTCCAGATTCAAAACTTGAAGCTTCCCTCGAGGAGCTTTAGTAAAAGAGATCTGGACTCGAAACGTCAGCTCTTTACTCTCCTTACAGATGCTGTCAGACTTGATGAGATTTTCCAATGTTTTCTCTTTAGATAGGAAGAACGTGCTGGACTTGGAAAGGATCCAGAGAAAGTTGACAAGAATGATCCCTGGAGTGAAGCACTTGTCATGAGGAACGGTTGAAGACGCTGGGTCTTACTCATTGGAATTTAGAAGGATGAGGGGGATCTTATTGAAACTTACAGGATACTGTGAGGCCTGGAGAGAGTGAACGTGGAGAGAGGATGTTTCCACTAATAGGAAAAGCTTGAACCAGAGGGCACAACCATGGGGTAAAGGATGATCCTTTAAAAAACAGATGAGGGGGAATTTCTTCAACCAGAAAGTGATGAATCTATAGTTCTCTTTGCCGCAGAAGGCTGTAGAGGCCAGGTCATTGAGTGTTTTTAAAGCAGAGATAGGTAAGTTATTGATTGATAAGGGATCGGGGTTATGGAAAAAAAGCAAGAGAATGGAGAAGAGAAAAAAACAGCCATGATTGAATGGAGGAGCAGAATCGATGGGCTGAGTGGCCTAATTCTGCTCTTCTGTCTTATGGTCTTATAATCCTCCCACAGTTGCATAATTGTGCAGAACCTGTCAGTGAAGTTCAAGTGAGTGTATCTCTCAAGGGGGTGAGGGTCATGCCAGGGGGCCATTGTTGGGGGCAGTACCCACATTGTGTCGGGGCCAGTACTGCAGTGGTGTTTCATGGGAGTGTGGAGTGTTATATGAAGGGGGCACTGGTTGGCAGAAGGGGATAATATTCTGTTTATAATTTTTTTGTATGGGGGTGGCCTGTAAAAAGGGCACCCCAATTTTTTTAAAAGACAAGTTGCTGCTGTAGTGGCTTCAATCAGAGTCAGTGTTAGATAGTGGGACCTGGGTTTTTTCAGCTGATGCATAAGACCTGCATCAGCTGAATGATGCAGACCGGCATTTTCCATACTGCTTTACTGTCCCCTGCACCAGCCTGCCAAAAAAATTGGAAAACTCTGCGCTAAGCGTGGTGATGGATGGTTTCCATCAACAGAATAGTGGAATCGCACACCAGATTCTCTTCAACCCCCGTTGAACTTTGGACCTCTGTTAGGTGGCAGCATGATTCCCACCACTCAGTGCTGTCCAGATAAATATTGATGTGTGGCATCAGGAGGAGACCCCTGGACTTCCCAACCATAGGCGCAGTACTGAACTGGGACAGTAACACAGGAGGGTCCATAGGTCCAACAGCATGGTGTTGTCTATGAGACTAGCTCAGCATGGAGATGGAGAGCAGGAAGCAATCTGCCCTGGCAGAGTGCATCGGGAGCAGTGCTGCACTATCACAGAAAGACTTTGTTGCATTCACCTCAAAGTTTCTGGTGAGCTAAGGACCGCGTTGTGGATGTTTGACAGCGATGTGATTTCTTGCTGGGGTGAAGTGAGATTGAAGGCCTGACAGGATTCCAGCAAGCAGCTGTTTTAATGAGCATTTATGAAATGCAAATGAATGCAAATATGTTTCATGCCATCTGCCAGCAGGATGATTACCATGCCGTTGGGAGAATTGCAATGTAATTTGACACCAGCAGGTTTCTAGCTCTCGCCAGGTTTTCCACACCTGCTGTGGGCAGGCGGATGGACCAAAATGTACCCTTTGGGCCAAAAGCCCACATTAGAATTGAGAGTGCTGCATTGCTCAATGTCCTTTCTTTCAGCTGAGGCGGTAAAAGATGCTGTGGCACTATTGCCTTTAAAGCAGAGCCGTGCTCCTTCAGTTCTTTCCAATGATTATTTCGAAGAAAACCAAATTAATATTTTTGCAACACCTAATCATTGATTTATGTTCCCTTCTCTGGCTGGTATTGACTGGAACTCCTCAGTTTTAGCTCTCAGTAGAATCCTCATCTGACCGCTCCACAACCTCAACCTCACCCTCTAATACACCTGTAATAATGTACCTTACCATTGCCTCTCTTTTTCATTGTAAACAGGTTAAAGTACTTAAATCTCGACCAAAACAGCTTCACTGGCATCCCTTACTTGCAGCAGATGGAGTCCTCTCTTAAAGAGAGGCCTGAGTATGATCGGCTGAGCCATTCGATCTTCAGACAATTCAAACAGCCAATTCAATGTGCAAAAGGGAAGGAAATGGAGACAGATTTATTTCAGTCTGACTTCAATATTAAAGACACAATGGGAGAAATAACTGAGGGGGAGAAGGTGGAGGAGATGACGGAGGGGACAGAAGAAACAATATGGACAAGCACGAAAGAGGAGGAAGAGACAGAGGAGCTGAAAACAGATGACTTTCTTGAAGGTGGGTTTAATTTTACAATTTGTTTTCCGTCCCCTTCTTTACATGTATGGTGGCTGACTTGTTAGTGTGGTATTCAACTTTGAGAGGCAAGTTTACATGCCCGGGCCCATAGTCTATAGTCAGAGGATTGGGGGATGGTGGTGGGGTCAGTAGTTAATGTCGTGGTTCCCCAGGACGACAATGTACTCTTAGCTTATTAAATGAGAGTCTGAGCCTTGATTTTCCAGGAAGTAAGATTTTATTCTCCAGCACACGAGAATAAAGCCGGGATGTCCGGAACACTACAGTGAAATGCTCACTTACAGCTTGTCTTATACAGTTTGCAGATACATGCCCTGAGATTCTTATCTCATCCTCAAGGCTGGCTTATCTTTAACCATGATATACAGATGCCGGCGTTGGATTGGGGTGGTAAGAACTCAGTAAGAATTTAGCAACACCAATTTATAATCCAACCGATTTATTTGATAGTAAAAAAGCGAGCTTTCAACACTCTGTGTCTTCCTCAGGCAAATGCAGTGTTCTGGTCACCAGTGTGACCATTGTTTCTCAAGGTTTAACTGCCTACAGCTGCTTACATTCAATGTTTAATAAATGCTTACCATTCCTGATTCTATCACATTAGCCACCATACATTCAATTACATTAAATAACATACTGGGCTCATTATATTTCAACATCCTGCCCATCGCATGTTGATGAGACTATATTTCGCATTTTACTGCTGCTACTACAAATATTCTTCTCACACACATTTTACTACTGCTACTACAAATATTCTCTTACATTCCCCCCTTTGAGACTCCTCTGAGTCTCACCCAAAAATACCACCCTACATGATTACATTTTCAAGCTATCTATATGTGCCCCTGTAGGTTTAGTAGGAAATGTGGAGGAGCCAAGTATTTGGGTCAGGGATCAATGTCCCTATTCTACTTTATTATGACTTATCTACCAATGTTCTGATTATAGGTTGCTCCCCCAGATTACCTATGCCTAACAGTCATCAGCCAAAAACTTTCTCACTGTTGACTAGAGAAGGGAAAAAGACCAATAACTGTGTACAGACTAAGTTCTCAGGTCTTAACAGGGCACCGGTATGTTGTTATCACTTCGGTAGGGCAACTTCGTGGTGGCGTCATTTTCGCAGGGCACTGCACCTCGTCTTCGATCATAGTTTATTGTGAGTCCATTCAGTGGGGGCAGCTCGACATTTTCCCACTCCTCTGTTTCTGTATTGAGAGGTTGATCATAACTCATTCGCGTCGCCATTTGTCGCACCATCAGTCTAGATCTGTTCTGAGATCTGAGAGATCTCAGAACAGGCAAAAAACAGCAAGTCATTAATCCCACAAGGAGTAGTATAACTACTGCTATAATTCCTGCTCTAGCAAGCCATGCTCCCCATTTCCCTAGCGTACTGTCTAGCCAGTCCCAAATCTCATGACCGAACTCAGATTGTGGTTGCGTCTATTGATCTCTTATGACCCATCTGCCTTGGCGGGTTAATATCTTTTTCAAGCATCATGTTTTTTCTTCCTCTTAGTATTCTGCCTAAGGGTTCTTGCACTTTTAATCTCAATACTTTCTTATTTTCTTTTAACCTTCATTGTGGGCTTTCTGCATTCTGTTTCTCCCTGTTACAGGTCAAGAAAGTCTGGGAGGGAGATGGTCCCCAAGTCCCAGGTGGGAAAAGAGGCTTCTGCTCTTTCCCCATTACCTCCTGAGCCTTGGCCAAGGTCTTCAGGCTGGACATCGGGATCATCAGCCAACTCAGACATAAAATCGTTCTTACTATTTTCAATTTCTGCATTCCTATCCTGACCCTGTGTTTGGCTAGAAGGACCTTCCCCTGGCTCTCCTTCCTCCTCATCGCTACTCCTATCCAGGCTTTCAGTACTTTCAACTCTCCCATCAACCTCTATCTCTGATACTGTTTTGGTACAATGATTTAAATGATACCACAGTGTACTGCCTTCTACTTGTACAGCTGTAGGAGAGACTTTGATAACTTCAAATGGTCCTTCTCTCCTGGGTTCGTCCCAGTGCCTTCGGAACTTTCTGATATATACGCGATCTCCAGGTTTGATCTGGTGTTCTGCCACCGGATTCCCCTCCTCCTTGGCTTTCTCCTGTTCAAATATAGTTCTGTGTATAATAGTTAATTGTTGTATATATTCTTTTGTGCTTTGATCTAAACATTCTAGTGTAGGGCCTCCCGATCCCCTAATTTTTGGTACCGGCATTACTCTTCCTGTCATCATTTCATGTGGACTTAAATGCGTGGTTCTGTTTTCTTGACTTCTGCATTGCATTAGTGCTAGTGGCAGGGCATCAATCCAATTTTTCCCTGTCTCACTGCAAATTTTACTTATTTTGGCCTTGAGGGTCCTGTTTGCCCTCTCCACCATTCCTTGAGACTGGGGATGGTACACACAACCAAACTTCTGCTTTATCCGTAGTGCTGAGAGAGTTTCTCTCAGTACCTTTCCGATAAATGCGGATCCATTGTCTGAACTCAATTGAGTGGGTATGCCAAATCTTGGAATGATCTCTTTTGACAGGAAGTTAATTACCGTTCCAGACCCTTGGTCTTTGGATGGTGTTGCTTCTATCCATCTGCTGAATCTGTCAATTATCACCAACATATATCTCTTTCCTCTCACCGATTTCCCCATATCTACATAATCCATGCATAGATGTTTAAACGGCCCTTCAGGAATTGGTATGTGCCCTATAGGAGCAGTTATACCTTTCCTAATGTTATTTTGGGCACATACCTCACATTGACTTAACATATAATCAATTGAATTCTGCAGGTAAGGTGACCAGAATCCTTCCTTCTTTATTTTTCTGGTCACCTCCCCCCTTGCACAGTGATTGACTCCGTGTGCTTCGCTGATTAGTAAGGTTAGTAATGATGTAGGCGCTACGATCAGCCCTTCCCCGTTTCTCCATACTCTATCATGTAGTCCCTGCCCTGCTCCTCTATCTTTCCACATTGTTTTTTCAGCTATTGTGGCTTCCTCCTGTAACTGCACCACATCTTTTAGGGTGGGTTGGGGAGCAATGCTCCCCATCCCTGGTCCAGGGTGTGATCTTACCTCGACTGGGGCTATTGTGGTCATAATGCATCCTGATACTTCTTTGGCGACCTTATCAGCTTTAGCATTTCCCTTGGTAACATTATCCTTTCCCTTTTTGTGCACTTGACATTTGATTATGGCCAATTCTTTTGGACCCATCATTGCTCGTATTAATGCTTTTATTTGACTTTCGTGCTGTATTGGTCCTCCTCCACTTTTTATGAATCCCCTCTGTCTCCATATCGCTCCAAATAGGTGGCACACCCCATGCACATAAGCTGAATCCGTATATACCCCCACTATTTCCCCTTCTGTCAATTCACATGCTCTGGTCAATGCTTTGAGTTCTGCTAATTGGGCTGAGCAAGGTTGCTCACACTTTTCTGCCTCTAACATTTCAAATGTCTCCCCTTTCTGTTCGATTATTGCATAACCTGCATGGTTTCCTACATGATCCCTGTAGCACGAGCCATCAACATATAGTATTCTTTTCCTTTCTGTGTCTAGTTTTTCTGCTTTTAAGTGGAAAAGTGTGAGGTAATGCACTTTGGCAGGAACAATAAATGTGTAGAGTATAGGGCTAATGGTAGGGCTCTTAATAGTGTTGAGGAACAGAAGGATCTTGGTGTATGTGTCCATAGATCCCTGAAAGTAGGCAGTCAAGTGGATAAAGTTGTTAAGAAGGCATATGGAGTCGTAGCTTTTATTGGTAGGGGGATTGAATTTAGGAGCCGCAGCATCATGTTGCAACTGTACAAAACTCTAGTGCGGCCGCACTTGGAGTATTGTGTGCAGTTCTGGTCCCCGCATTATAAGAAAGATGTGGAGGCATTGGAGAGGGTACAAGAGGAGGTTTACCAGGATGTTGCCTGGTATGGAGGGCAGGTCTTATGAAGAGAGGCTGAGGGATTTGAGGTGGTTTTCGTTAGAAAGGAGGCGGCTAAGAGGGGACCTAATCGAAACATATAAGATGATTAGAGGTTTAGATAGGGTGGACAGTGATAGCCTTTTTCTAGGATGGAGAAAGCTAGCACGAGGGGACACAGCTTTAAATTAAGGGGTATGAGTTATAGGACGGATATCAGAGGTAGGTTCTTTACTCAAGAGTGATTAGGGAGTGGAATGCCCTGCCTGCAGCTGTTGTAGATGCGCCAAGTTTGGTGGCGTTTAAGAGGTTACTTGATAAGTATATGGAAGAGAAGGGAATGGTTTAGTTTGGAGGGGCATTGCTTTTTATTTTGGTCGGCACAACATCGAAGGCCGAAGGGCCTGTTCTGTGCTGTAATGTTCTATGTTCTATGTTCTATGTAAGTCTTTTGTTAGTTTTATGAATGTTTTTGCTTCTCTTACACACTCATGCTCTTCTCCTTCATGAGGTAATGGCATATAGTTGGCTGGATTAACCCTGTTACATCTCACTATCGTAATATCTGGAAAGGTGGTCAGCATTCGGTAGTGATGGATTCTGGCAGGCGTCAGTACAAATCTCCCCTGTTCGATTAGTTCAGCTACCTTATGGTATACATGTATGTTTATTGGATATCCCATCGTGACCACGGCTGCTTTTTCATATGCCCACCAGGCTGCTGCCAGACCTTGGTAGCACGGGGGGTATCCCATAGCCACATTGTCTAGTTTGGTGCTATAATAAGCTATGGCCTGCCTTTTCCTGCCTTTACAACTTTCCTGCATCAGCACTGCTGTTGCAAATCCTGCTTCCCTGTTACCCACAACATACAACTGGAGGACCAGGTGGCGGTCCCTGTTTCTGACCTTGATTATTTCCCTGACTTTGTCCCTTCTGGTTCTGATAGGGTAGTCTACCACTTCCCTGCCCCTGTCCTTTCCCATTCCAGTTATTTTGGTTCTGGGGCTTCCAATTATTTTGGTAATTTGGATCGTAACCTCCTGGAGTCATGGACAGTGGGAAACCAGAAATGTTATAGGTTATGATGGGCTGACTTCCACCTCCACTTCTCCCTTGTGGTAGTGTGGGTATCTCTCCGATCGTTAGGTCAGCCACCATCAGTGCCATTTTCTTGGGTGTGGAATCCTCTTTTAATTTCTGCTTTTCTTTGTTTTTAATTTCCTCCAACTGAGCTTGGAGAAGTTTGCGCTGTACGTCTTTCAGCTGCTTGTCTGCATTCTTTTCCTCCTTGCGGTGTCTTTCTACCACGTGGATGACATGGTCTAAGAATTCTCTATAGCTTTTTGACTCCAGGCCTACCACTTCCTCCAATCTAGACTTAGCTGAAGTCAGTAGACCCTCTAAAATTGCTGCTCGGAACATGGAATTGATCAGTGGATCTGTCAGAATGTCCCTCTCAGTGTCCCTTCTCCATCTTTTCAGCTGGTTTTCTACATATGTGGCCGCATTTTCTTCCTCACCCAATGGCTCCCCCTTCAGTGTTTTCATGTCCACTCGATTGGGGTACATGCCTCTTAGTGCCTGCCAAATGTCATGGCGATATAAGTCTATTGGCACTCCATCCACATCTGGGTCAAGTGCTGCCGCAGGGATGCCTGCAAGTCTCATTACTTCAATCATTTGATTCATTCCCAACACCTTTGCCAGGAGGGCTTTGATGTCACCCAGCGCCATCCTCTTTCCCACCATTCCAGCTTCCAACTGTCCAATCCACCTTCTGGCCCCATCCAGAATATTTGGTAATTCACTAATCAAATTAGGCAAGTCCTGACCTGACCAGGGAATATATTGTAGTCTGCCACCCTTCAGAACCACAGGGAATATATATTCCTCTCTTTGTTCTTCATTTGGGTATTTTATTGGTGGTCTTCTTACCCGTAGTGACCTTCTCTGTGACGCTAACGCTGCCAATAAATCCCCTTCTTCTTCACTACTACCCTCTGTCTCTCTTTCTATTTCCTCCTTTCTCCCTTTTTCTGGAAGTTTCCAGTCCCAGTCCCCTTTTTGCTTCCAGTTGTCCTTTAGGCCTACATTTCTGTCTCTTCTCTCGCTTTCCTGTTTCTTTCTATTTTCCCTTTTATCACATCCGCCTTCACTTGCCTGCTCCTCATCTTCCTTCCTTTCCATTACTTTCTTTGCCCACTCTAGGACATCTACCGTCTTCACTTCCTCTTCCAACCGTTGTCTCATCTGGATGACTTTGTCCAAATCCTCTTCTACTTTTTTACTTTCTTCCTCAATGTTTTGTCTCCTTTCTGTATCTTGTGCTACCCATTCTTCTTTTGTTATTTGTTTTACCTCATACTCTCCTTCAAAATTCATTGTACCTGTTATGATTGGATATAACCCAGTGGATCTCTGTTCCTCCGGATATGGAGGTGGAGCTGCATTTGGGTCTTTTAATCCCTCCTTTTCCTGAGCTTGCACCGGCATTTGCATCCTACCTCCCTCCCATACCCTTCTCCTTTCTTTCCCTTCTTTTTCAAACAATGTCAGTATCTCCAGTTCTTTTTCTTGCTTTTCTTTTTTTTTAGATTTATCTTTTATTTTATAATTCTTCAAAAATCCTTTCTGATCCTCGCATCTCTCCACACACCATGTGCCCCCTTCTGGCCATCGTGTATTTGATTTGTTTGTTCTTTTAGTCCATTTTTTGGAGATGTACGCTATATCTCCTCTAAGGGCTGGAAACTTATCCCCTAGTATTTCTACTGGTGTTTTAGCCTTGCTTATCATTGTCTGTACTCTTGAATTATTGTTATGAATTCTGTTGTTTAATTCGTCTGAATTTGGTATTATAGTTATTATTACACAATACACTGTGTTTTCTTGACCAATCCCCCGTTCACTCTCCCACTGCGCTTCTCTTACTATCACCTGTACTTCTAACCGGGGTTCCGATATCCACTTCCCTGTTTTCCCTCTCCCTGGCAATATTCTTCTTTCACTTGCTAAAGAATAATATGCCTTTACTTGTTGGTCTATGTGTATTAAAGCCCTACGCGATCTGGGTTCCTTTATTAATTCTATTAACGTCTCTGCTATTGTATCACTTATCCAATTTCTGCTTATTATTCCTTCCCAGTTCACGTACGGCCACTCGTTTCTTACTCATCCAAATTAATTATATGTGTAATCTTTCTCAACAGAGCGTCTTTTTCGCCCTTATGCCACTCCCTAACTTCTCCTCCAACTGTTTTCATTAGTTGTTTTTTCCAAGTAATGTGTGCTAACACTACTGCTCAGAAGAATCTGTTACTACTCTGAGTGCGTCCTGAGTGCCACATTCACCATCAATCCCTGCACCGCTGTTCTAAACCATTCATCAGAGACTGGTCCCTTACAGCCCCTTTGTCACACGTCCAACTAATTGTCTCCTTCTCTACTGATGTGTGCTTTAGTAACCCTGACAACTGTACAACTGTATTAGGTAGGAGATCAATCTCTCACAGATCTCTCCTTCTCTCGGTTGACGTCCTTTATCCGAGGTCCTGGGTAGGTTCAGACTGGCAGGCCTTCCTACACTTACTCTCCTTGGGCAAGTTGTAACCTGGAATCCCGCTCCAAACCGCTCAACTAACCTAATTGCTTCCGTTAGCGTTCGGCTTTTTCATCGTCTCGTGTTTTACCCATTCACAGACAATACAGCATTCATAACGCGCTTTGCATGCAAAACTCTACCCTTCAAATCGTACTCAGTCTCTCAAAAATTTTTACACAATTCAATTTTATTCACGCAGGGTATCTTTTGAGTTGGGGAGATCTAGGATTGGCAGAGAACCGGGTATGCCGGACCTCCAGATCCCTTTTCCGACGACAAGGATTTACATGCATGCAAGTCTGCTTACCTTGTCGTCAGAATGCCGGCTTTGGGATTCTCGATCCCGGTCAGACCACTGCCTCCTCCGCTCCTTCCGGACTTCAATTTTCCGGGCGATCTCTCACCATACCCTGCTCACAGCGCCAATTTTGTCGTGGTTCCCCAGGACGACAATGCACTTTTAGCTTATTAAATGAGAGTCTGAGCCTTGATTTTCCAGGAAGTAAGATTTTATTCTCCAGCACACGAGAATAAAGCCGGGATGTCCGGAACACTCCAGTGAAATGCTCACTTACAGCTTGTCTTATACAGTTTGCAGATACATGCCCTGAGATTCTTATCTCATCCTCAAGGCTGGCTTATCTTTAACCACCATTAGTGCTGGCTCTGCTAATAATTTACCTTGTCGTGGATTGGTCACTAATCGATGCATTTACTACTCTGTGAAATCAGTTTGTTTATACGACAGTTCCGACCTTTGCCCTCACCCCATTAACGTTGTTTATACACAATGGTGGCTTAGCTAGACTTTAAACTAAGTGACAAAGAGAATATATGTACCCCATCCCTGTTTTCTGGGCCATAGTGTGACCATTGTTTCTCAAGTTTTAACTGCCTACAGCTGCTTACATTCAATGTTTAATAAATGCTTACCATTCCTGATTCTATCACATTAGCCACCATACATTCAATTACATTAAATAACATACTGGGCTCATTATATTTCAACATCCTGCCCATCACATGTTGATGAGACTATATTTCGCATTTTACTGCTGCTACTACAAATATTCTTCTCACACACATTTTACTACTGCTACTACAAATATTCTCTTACATTAACCAGACAGAGGGTGACATGTGCAATCTTACTATCTTCCCATCTTAATCCAGATTAAGTCTGTGGTGGAAAGGCCCATAGGCAGCCTTTCTTCACCACCATCACCATACCCCTGCACCAACTTAATTAAGAAGAGTAGGCCACTCAGCCCATTGAGCTTTCTCCAACATTTAACTAGATCATGGCTAAACGTCTACATAATACCATCCTCCTATACTATCCCCGCATCCTTTGATGTCATTGGTATCTAGAAATCTATTTGACCTCTGTTTTGAACATATTTAATGACTGAGTCCCCACAGCCTCCTGGAGTAAAGGGCCTAGCATCAGAAAGTTGAGTGCCTACTCAGAGCCACACCCCTGCCTTTTTTGCTGGCCTCCTGCCCAACCACCCCCATCCTCTGCCCTATCCCCTCCTGTGGCCAAGGATCCAGTGGTAATACCAGGGTATGGTTGTATGCCACTCTGACATCAGTCACGTCTGTGTGGTGACTCTACAGAGCTGCAAGCCTTTGACTGACTGACAGCAGGTGAGTCCTCTGCCTTTGGGTTCCCTGATTCCAGGCAAAGGTCTATACTGGCCTGTCAAATTCCTCAGTGGAATAAGATGTGACAGGCCTTCCTGAAAAGAGCTATGTATCAGTTCCACAAAATTCTACATATGGTGTTCAAAACTTTTCTCTCATTTAAACACGACCTCTCTAACATCTACTAGCTCTGCACATCAGTCTCTGATCTCCACCTTCCATTTACCTGTATCAAGTCCCTCCCTAACATAGAACAAAAAAGTTTCCAGGCATTTTTTTCCTCATTTGTGGGACATGGGCATCGCTGGCCAGCTAGCATTTATTGCCCATCCCAAGTTGTCCTTGAGAAGGTGGTGGTGAGCTGTGTTCTTGAATTGCTGTAGTCCAAGTGCTGTGGGTTGGCCCACAGTGCCATTAGGGAGGGAATTCCAGGATTTTGACCCAGTGGCTGAAGAAACAGCGATATATTTCCAAGTCAGGATGCTGAGTGACTTTGAGGGGAATTTGCAGGTGGTGGCATTCCCATGAATGTGCTGCCTTTGCCCTTCTAAATGATAGAAATTGTGGGTTTGGAAGGTGCTGCCCAAGACCATAAAATGTAGGAGCAGAATTAGGCAATTCAATCATGGCTGATATGATTCTCATCCCCATTCTCCTGCCTTCTCCCCATAACTCTTGATCCCTTTATTGATCAAGAACCTACCTATCTCTGTCTTAAAGACACTCAATGACCTGGTCTCCACGACCCTCTGTGGCAATCTGTTCCAAAGTTCAGCACCCTTTGGCTGAAGAAATTCCTCCTCATCTCAGTTTTAAAGGAGAGTCCCTACACTCTGAGATTGTGCCTTCAAATTCTAGTTTCTCCCAGTAATGGAAAATCCTCACCACATCCACTTTATCTCGGCCTTTCAATATTTTGTAAGTTTCAATTAGATCCCCCCTCATCCTTCTAAACTCCAACAAGTAAGGACCTAGAGCTCTCAACTGTTCCTCATATGACAAATCCTTCATTCCTAGGATCATTCTTGTGAACCTCCTGTGGACCATCTTGAAGGCCAACACATCTTTCCCTAGGCCCAGGGCCCAAAATTGCTCACAATACTCCAAAATGGGTCTAATGGGAACTTTTTACAGTCTCAACATCCCTATCCTTGTATTCTAGCTCTCTCAACATGAATGCTAACATTGAATTTGTCTTCCTAGTTGCCAACTGAACCTGCACATTAATCTTAACAGAATCCTGAGCCAGGTCTTGTAGGTCACTTTGTGCTTCAGATTTCCAAAGCCTTTCCCAATTTAGAAAATAGTCTACACCTCTATTCTTCCCATCAAAATGCATAATCTCACACTTTCCCACTTTGTATTCCACCTGCCACTTCTTTGCTCACTCTCTTAGCCTGTCCCAAGTCCTTCTGTAGCCTCCCCATTTCTTCACCTTACCTACTCCTCTACATATCTTTGTATCATTCACAAAATTTAGCAACCATGCCCCCAGATCATCAATATATATAGTAAAACATTGTGGTCTCAACACTGACTCCTGTGGTACACCACTAGTCACCAGTTGTGAGCCTGAAAAGAATCCCTTTCTCCACACTTTAGGCCTTCTGTTTGTCACAGTAAGAAGTCTCACAACACCAGGTTAAAGTCTAACAGGTTTATTTGATAGTAAACACCACAAGCTTTTGGAGCGCTGTTCCTTTGTCAGGTGAGTGGAGAGTGGAGTGTCAGAGAACTTTAATGACAAGTGGTGTACCACAGGAGTCAGTGTTGAGACCACAATGTTTTACTATATATATTGATGATCTGGGGGCATGGTTGCTAAATTTTGTGAATGATACAAAGATATGTAGAGGAGTAGGTAAGGTGAAGAAATGGGGAGGCTACAGAAGGACTTGGGACAGGCTAAGAGAGTGAGCAAAGAAGTGGCAGGTGGAATACAAAGTGGGAAAGTGTGAGATTATGCATTTTGATGGGAAGAATAGAGGTGTAGACTATTTTCTAAATTAGGAAAGGCTTTGGAAATCTGAAGCACAAAGTGACCTACAAGACCTGGCTCAGGATTCTGTTAAGATTAATGTGCAGGTTCAGTTGGCAATTAGGAAGACAAATTCAATGTTAGCATTCATGTTGAGAGAGCTAGAATACAAGAATAGGGATGTACTGTTGAGACTGTAAAAAGTTCCCATTAGACCCATTTTGGAGTATTGTGAGCAATTTTGGGCCCTGGGCCTAAGGAAAGATGTTTTGATCTTGAAGATGGTCCACAAGACGTTCACAAGAATGATCCTAGGAATGAAGGATTTGTCATATGAGGAATTGTTGAGGACACTAACTAGGTTTTTACTCATTGGAGTTTAGAAGGATGACGGGGGATCTAATTGAAACTTACAAAATATCGAAAGGCCTAGATAGAGTGGACATGGTGAGGATGTTTCCACTACTGAGAGAGACTACAACTTGAAGGCAAACTGTGTTTACCCCAGTCCAAAGCTGGCATCTCCACATCATCGTTTGTCAGGCAATCTTCTACATGAGGAGCTTTGGTGAATTTCTGCAGTGAATCATAACCACTCATTCCAACATTTCCTTAAATTACAAATAGAAAAGTATAAATTAACTCAAAATCCAGGCTGAAGGAGTGCCGCATTGGCAGAGGATCAGTACTGAAGGAGTGCTGCATTGTCGGGGAGTCAGTACTGAAGGAGTGCTGCATTGTCGGGGAGTCAGTACTGAAGGAGTGCTGCATTGTCGGGGAGTCAGTACTGAGAGAATGCTGCATTGTTAGATTCAGTAGAGGATTTGCTACACTGTTAGATTCAGTATTATATGATCACTGCAGTGAAGAAGGAGGCCATTCAGCCCACTGAATGAATCGACCATAATCTCACCGCACGTTATTCCCACAACTCCAGATATTTACCTGTTAATGCCCATTACACTAGGGTCAATTTAACATGGCCAATCCACCTAACCTACACATCTTTGGACTGTGGGAGAAAATCAAAGCACCTGGAGGAATCCCATGCAGAGAAGGGGAAAATGTGCAAACTTGACAGACAGTCATTCAAAGCTGGAATTGAACCTGGATCCCTGGTGCTATAAGGCAGCTGTGCTAACCATCATGCCAACTTGGTCAGTATTGAGAGTGTGCTGCACTATCTGAGAGTCAGTACTGAGGCAGTGCCGCACTGTCAGAGGGTCAGTGCTGAGGGAATGCCGCACTGTCAGAGGGTCAGTGCTGAGGGAATGCTGCACTGTCAGAGGGTCAGTGCTGAGGGAGTGCCATACTGTCAGAGGGTCAGTGCTGAGGGAGCGCCGCACTGTCAGAGGGTCAGTGCTGAGGGAGTGCCGCACTGTCAGAGGGTCAGTGCTGAGGGAGTGCCGCACTGTCAGAGGGTCAGTGCTGAGGGAGTGCCGCACTGTCAGAGGGTCAGTGCTGAGGGAGTGCCGCACTGTCAGAGGGTCAGTGCTGAGGGAGTGCCGCACTGTCAGAGGGTCAGTGCTGAGGGAGCGCCGCACTGTCAGAGGGTCAGTGCTGAGGGAGTGCCGCACTGTCAGAGGGTCAGTGCTGAGGGAGTGCTGCACTGTCAGAGGGTCAGTGCTGAGGGAGCGCCGCACTGTCAGAGGGTCAGTGCTGAGGGAGCGCCGCACTGTCAGAGGGTCAGGCTGAGGGAGCGCCGCACTGTCAACCCAACCACACGAGGGAGCCGCACTGTCAGAGGGTCAGTGCTGAGGGAGCGCCGCACTGTCAGAGGGTCAGTGCTGAGGGAGCGCCGCACTGTCAGAGGGTCAGTGCTGAGGGAGCGCCCACTGTCAGAGGGTCAGTGCTGAGGGAGGCCGCACTGTCAGAGGGTCAGTGCTGAGGGAGCGCCGCACTGTCAGAGGGTCAGCTGAGGGAGCGCCGCACTGTCAGAGGGTCATCTGGCCCAGTAGAGGAGTGGAGGGGGCCGCACTGTCAGAGGGTCAGTGCTGAGGGAGCGCCGCACTGTCAGAGGGTCAGTGCTGAGGGAGCGCCGCACTGTCAGAGGGTCAGTGCTGAGGGAGCGCCGCACTGTCAGAGGGTCAGTGCTGAGGGAGCGCCGCACTGTCAGAGGGTCAGTGCTGAGGGAGCGCCGCACTGTCAGAGGGTCAGTGCTGAGGGAGCGCCGCACTGTCAGAGGGTCAGTGCTGAGGGAGCGCGCACTGTAGAGGGTCAGTGTGAGGAGCGCGCACTGTCAGAGGTCAGTGCTGAGGGAGGCCGCACTGTCAGAGGGTCAGTGCTGAGGGAGCGCCGCACTGTCAGAGGGTCAGTGCTGAGGGAGCGCCGCACTGTCAGAGGGTCAGTGCTGAGGGAGCGCCGCACTGTCAGAGGGTCAGTGCTGAGGGAGCGCCGCACTGTCAGAGGGTCAGTGCTGAGGGAGCGCCGCACTGTCAGAGGGTCAGTGCTGAGGGAGCGCCGCACTGTCAGAGGTCAGTGCTGAGGCCACACGAGGCCGCACTGTCAGAGGTCAGTGCTGAGGAGCCGCACCAGAGGGTCAGTGCTGAGGGAGCGCCGCACTGTCAGAGGGTCAGTGCTGAGGGAGTGCCGCACTGTCAGAGGGTCAGTGCTACAGTGTCATCATAAACAGCAAATGAGCTTTTCATTATTGGTTTGCCATTTGTGAGCACTCTGTGTACTAAAGAACTATCATTATAATCTTATTACACCATGGGTGCTTCAAAACATTTCAAAAAGATGCTTAATTGGCTCCAAAATGCTTTCGGACAATCTGTGATTGTGAACTGTGAGTGTTTTTTTAATGATTGAAGTGTAACTATGCATTCAACAGGTACTTTCTGTTATTGCATTTCCAGTAGGTGCATATTCCCCGCTGAGTTCATTGGCAAGTACGGTTATTTTTTCTGTGGACGCCAATTTGGAGGTAGGATATTCCATCCTGTGTCCTCATGACTTTGAAAGGTGATGCATTTTGGGAGGACCAACAAGTCAAAGGAATTATGCAATGTGTGGTAGGAAGCTAGGGAGAATTGAGGATCAGAGGAACCTAGAGGGGCATGTTCACAGACCCCTGAAGACAGGTGGTTATGAAGAGCTATGGAATACTTGCCTTTATTAGCCGAGGCATTGAACATAAGAGCAGTGAGGTTACGATGAAGCTGTATAAAACGCAGGTTAGACCACAGCCAGAGTACTGTGTGCAGTTCTGGTCGGCACACTACGGGAATGTTGTAATTGCACTAGAAAGGGTGCAGAGGAGATTCACCAGGATGTTTCCTGGGCTGGAGTGTTTCAGCTATGGAGAGAGGCTGGTTACACTGGGGTTGTTTGTCTTAGAGCAGAGGAGGCTGAGAGGGGACCTGACTGAGGTTTACAAAATTATAAAATATATAGATGTAGGGTAAATAGGAAGAAACGTTTCCCGTTAGTAGAGGGTCAATAACCAGGGAGCAAAGATTTACTGTAAGGGGCAGGAGGTTTATAGGAGATATGAGGAAAAGCTTTTTCACCCAGAGGATGGTGAGAATTTGGGACTCACTGCCTGAAACAGTGGGAGAGGCAGGAACCCTCAGAGCATTGAAGAAGCATTTAGATGAACATTTGAAACCCATCGAAACAATATGGAGCAAGTGCTGGAAATTAGGGTTTAAATAGATAGGTGCTTGATGGCCAGCATAGACAGGATGAGCCAAAGGGCCTCTTTCTGTGATGTGTGGCTCTATGACTCTATCTTCGTAAATCTCACATCCTTTCTATAATCCAATTACCAGAAAGGTAAGCAGTATTCCAGCTGTGGCCTAGTGTTTTATGCAGTTCTAGCATATCCTCCCTGTTCTTAACCAATTAAGAAAAGTGTGCAGTACAGTAAGTCCTGAGTTTACATTTCCAAAAATCACAGCTTTAACTGAGACAACCTTAAGTTAATCATGGGCTCCTCTAGGAATTGATGTGAAGATGGATTTAGGACATTTCTCATTCAGAAGAGCTAATGTACAAATAGTAATACCAAACACGCATAGCACTCTGCATTCCTGACTACAATAACTTGCAAAAGGAAATAAATCACTGAAAATAATAAAAACACTACATACATTGAAATTAATAACAATAGATCCACCCAAACAAGTCCTGACTGGCACTACTTCTGTGGCTCACCCATAGCACTCCTGAAACGTAACTCAACCTTTTGTTTGCTTTCCTTTCCCTCTCCTTCCTCCCTCTCTCCTTTCTCACTCTATTTCAGCCCCATTCCCACATCCTCATCTCCACTTAAGCCCAGAGAAATGACTTAACAGCCTGAAGTTCTACCCAACTTCAGCTTCCAGTCAGAGGCAGCATCTGAGCCTAGGTCCTGGACCTCTTCCTGACAGTCTACAGGGTTCAAGCCCCTTTCCCGGGCTGCAGATTGAGCCCAGGTTCTCACACTTCATCAGCTTCCCGTCCCAAGCTGTCATGTCTCTGTTCTGAGTGATGGTGACGGTCCAGGCCAAGCCTCCGGATCTGGCTCCTGCTTTGGTTTCCTGTTCCCAGGATCTAGGGCCTCTCTTTTTCCCAACAGGCTCAGCCTCTGGTGACAGCTGTAGCATCAGGACATAATGCTGACTGGCTCAGAGTGCGGTGTGCGGGGAACAGGGTAGAGTGCAGATGACATTAAAAACAAACATGGTGAAGCAAACTCATCTCTAAACTCCTTGGCCTCGGCCTCAACTCCTCCATCTGTGACTGGATCCTGAACTTCCTAACCTACAGACCGCAGTCAATAAGAATAGGCAACAATACCTCTTCCTCAATTACCCTCAAATTACTGTCCCACAAGCCCTTTACTATACTCTTTTTATCTGCATTTATTACAATTGGCTTCAGAAGGCTAGAGGGTAAAATCTTTTTCTCAGCTTTGCTGGAAGAATGGCCATACTACAGAGAAATGGATGAGCAATAAATGCCCATGTCCCGTGATTGATTAAATAAAAACAAGTGCAAGAAAGTTAAAGACTGGCTAATTAAGGAAACTAGAGAAATTAAGAGAATTTTCCAAGAAGTCAAAAGTTAAAAGAACAAAGAAAGACTGCCTTGCAAGTAGAATACTGCTTATGAAAGTCAAAGTTAGAGATGGGAAGAGAAGAGCTGTTGAGGTTTGCTCCACATATGTCCCATATTTGAAGCGATCATAAAGTTTTGTGTCCATATTTCCAGTATTTGAACAATAGCATTCTGTTGGGGACTGAGTACCTGAGTTTGTATTAAAGCATTTAAGACAAAGGAAACCTGAAGGGAGAGATGGAAGATCTGGTGCTGGATTCATTATTATAAAGTCAGTTATAAAGTGGAAACTTTGTTTGACGTGCTCATTGGCAATCTGGATTTTTTAAAATGTAAGCAGTTGTTGGAAAACATTATTTGAAAGAAGATTTTAAAGCATGAATTTTTGGAATTGGCATTTGGAAACCTTTATGTGACAGTAATCTGAGGGGATTGTGCGAGAAATCCATGGAAAATCAGTTGAGAGGCATTGGCCATTTATTTTCAGAGTGTGGTGTTATCTTTGAAAACTGTGTACATTTGTGAAGGTAAGAAAGGGGTAAAAAGTATTGTATTATAACCCAATTTATCATATTTAGTAAGTGTTTTTTTGATGTTGAAACTAATTAGCAGTCTTGTGACTCTGATCCTCCACGTTTTCTTAAAAATGTTATGTTTTTTTGAGCTAAGGTTCCATTCTGGAATCTATTGACTGGTAGAAACACCAACTGGGATTGTAACGTTCCAAAATGCCTTTGATTATTATATCATAAATGCTGTCTGAATGTTTACTACTACAAAATTTGCATTTAATTAGTACCTTTACTATATTAAAATGCCCCAAAGTGCTTGACAGAAATGTTATCAAACAAAATTTGACACTGAGCCTTTTGCAATCTGTATATTGGTAGGTGAAAACCTTACCCAAATTTTAATTAATGTCATAAAGGGAGAGGGGTGGGTGAAGAAGTTTGGTAAGGGAATACCGGAGCTTAGGGCTTGCCAATAGCCAAGTGATCAAAATCAGGGATTCAATATTGGAAGAGCATAAAGGTCTTGGAAGATTGTAGGAATGGAGAAAGTAGGGAAGGGCCAGGATATGGAGGCATTGAAATTATGTAAGGAATAAAGACAGTAGCTTTATGAATTCATGAAGGAGTCTCTGGTGTCTGAGCTGGCATCTATATCATTTATATTGTGTGTAAGGGATTATTTTGTATTATTTGATTCATCTGATCACTCCAGCACTGATCATGGAGAACAGATTTGGCCACCTCCTTGCAACCCTGTCCCTTTTGGAGCTCCAATTAGGAAGGCAGAATTGAGTTTAACTAGTAATTGTCATGCTGATTTTAAGGAAATGTTTTAACTAAATGAAAAAAGACTCTTAACTCAACTATTGCTCTGTTTCAGAAAGGAGAAACTTTGGAAGAATTGCTGAAGCCCCCCGGACTAAAACCAATGTGCTTTCTGAAACAGAAGAATGAGTTTCTGCCTCCATTTGCAGAGTTGAAGCACCTCAGCCTTGCAAAAAATAAGGTAACTAATTCCACTTCCATCACCTTTTTCTCCATTGCCCTTCATCCTTTTGCTTTCCCACATTTACCAGATTGTATACCTGTGAAATGGAATCAGATCCATGTTATATACCAAACGGTGCTGGGCACCAAACTGAAATATGCCCCACTTGCTTTTTCTTTCCGATGATCTCATATACCTCAGATAATGGAAAGATCACCACCCTGTGTCACAATAGGAGCATGTCTGACTTCAGAACAGAAAGTAAAGTGCCAAAGTTCCACATGACCAGAAGCTGCTTTCCCTGTTGAAGAGTGGCAGAGCTGACTGGTGGTGGTTTAGCCTGAGGATTACCACACCTCTGGCAAGGGACCAAATTGAGAAGGAGGGCCTTCACTGGATAACCTCAGTTAGTACAGGAATTGACACTGCGCTGTTGGTATCGTTCTGCATCACAAACTAGCATGATTCAAATAGAATCAGGCAAAAAAAAAGCCGCTTTTTACAAATGTTGATTTCTTTGTTGGTACATTTTCTGTTGCAGATATCGGATGATGAGGAATTGTTAGCCGTTTGTCTCTTCCCAGCACTTGTCAAACTGACCATCTACAAAAATCCTGTCGCCTCCTATTCTGGTACTGCATCTTGTTACTTCAGTTATTTACCCTCCTGAATGAATGGGATCTCCACACAGATGCACAGCAAGTACCATGACAGAAATTTCAATCCTTACCCTACTGTCTATAGAGAATCTGTATATTTCATAGAAATTACAGCGCTATCAACCTCACAATGACAACAGCACAATGGCACAGTGGTCAACATTGCTGCCTCACAGCGCCAGGGACCCAGATTCAATTCTAATCTCAGATCGTTGTCTGTGTGGAGTCTGCACATTCTTCCCGTATCTGCATGGGTTTCCTCCAGGTGCTCCGATTTCCTCCCATGGTCCGAAAGACACGCTGGTTAGGTGGGTTGACCATGCTAAATTTTCAGTGTACCTGAACAGGTGCTGGATATGGTGACGACAGTAACTTCATTGCAGTGTTAATGTATGGCTACTTGTGACACTAATAAATAAACTTAAATAATTTTCACATCATTAAAGGAGTCTATAATCATGCCCTCTATATTTAAATTGAGATCATTAATATACATACACCATGAAAAGCGACAGAAGTGATATTGAACCTGTGGAATTCTACTGAAAACAGTCTTACTGTCACAAAATCACCAATCTACCATTACCTTTTGCTTCCTATTTCTGAGCCAATTTTGGATTCAACATATCCCTTGCCCTTTAATCCCACGTATTTCTACTTTTTTAAATTTATGCTCCATATCAGCATTCTCCCATTGCTCTTCATCTAAGCTGATCACCATACTGTCAGAGGGTCAGTGCTGAGGGAGTGCCGCACTGTCAGAGGGTCAGTGCTGAGGGAGTGCCGCACTGTCAGAGGGTCAGTGCTGAGGGAGTGCCGCACTGTCAGAGGGTCAGTGCTGAGGGAGCGCCGCCCTGTCAGAGGGTCAGTGCTGAGGGAGCGCCGCACTGTCAGAGGGTCAGTGCTGAGGGAGCGCCGCACTGTCAGAGGGTCAGTGCTGAGGGAGCGCCTCACTGTCAGAGGGTCAGTGCTGAGGGAGCGCCGCACTGTCAGAGGGTCAGTGCTGAGGGAGCGCCGCACTGTCAGAGGGTCAGTGCTGAGGGAGTGCCGCCCTGTCAGAGGGTCAGTGCTGAGGGAGTGCTGCACTGACAGAGGGTCAGTGCTGAGGGAATGCTGCACCGTCAGAGGGTCTGTGCTGAGTACTTTCACAAGTCCAGGAAGTACACTTCCAAGTAGCTGTAAGAATCATAGAATCTACACTACAGAATGAGGCCATTCAGCCCATCAAGTCTGTACTGGCCATAATCCTGCCCAGGCCCTATTTCTGTAAACCCCATACATTTACTCTGCTAATTCCTCTGACACTGAGGGAGAATTTAGCATGGCCAATCAGTCTAACCTGCACATCTTTGGACTGTGAGAGAAAACCAAGGCACTTGGTGCAAACTCCACACAGACACTGATCTGAGGTCAGTATTGAACCTGAGTGCTGTGAGGCAGCAGTGCTAATCACTGTGGTACCCTTTTTTAATGAATTCTCAATTTTAATGCTTCCTTCCCCCTCTCTGCCACGAAGTCCAAGGTTGCAAGTTTCTTAATTTCACACTTCTTCATAGAGTAGGAGAAGAGTGAAAGGATACAGATCCTCGTATATTACCAGGCACTGGGTGAGGACAGAGACTGTTCACCCTCAAACATCTGGCACATTGGATAGAACATAGAACATAGAACATAGAACATTACAGCACAGAACAGGCCCTTCGGCCTTCAATGTTGTGCCGACCAAAATAAAAAGCAATGCCCCTCCAAACTAAACCATTCCCTTCTCTTCCATATACTTATCAATTAACCTCTTAAACGCCACCAAACTTGGCGCATCTACAACAGCTGCAGGCAGGGCATTCCACTCCCTAATCACTGGGAGAAGGCTGGAAAATGAAAGTAAATGAGCAGAAAATTGCCTAAAGTAAGCTGGGTGTTTCTAAGCAGTAGGATAATAAAGTACTGGTTTGTATTTTGTTGCAGTATTAATGTTTAACAGCACATTTTCACGCAGAGTGCTGGAAATGTAGCTATGGAGAACACTGAGGTACAGGGTTGCAAATTGGGAAGTATTGTAGTAGATAGGGAGGATGTGCTAGAAATTCTCGAGGGTTTGAAGTTGGATAAGTCCCCTGGGCCGGACGGGATTTACCCTAGTATTCTCTGGGAGGCAAGAGAGGAGATTGCAGAGCCTCTGGCTCTGATCTTCAGGTCATCGTTGGTTACGAGTGTGGTTCCGGAGGACTGGAGGATAGCGAATGTGGTCCCATTGTTCAAGAAGGGGAAGAGAGACCTTCCAGGGAATTATAGGCCAGTGAATCTTACTTCTGTTGTGGGCAAAGTATTGGAGAGAATTATTAGGGATAGGATTTATAGTTATTTAGAGAGAAATGAATTGATTGGGGATAGTCAGCATGGTTTTGTGAAGGGTAGGTCATGCATTACTAACCTCATTGAGTTTTTTGAGAAAGTGACCAGAGAGGTGGATGGGGGTAAGGCGGTTGATGTAGTATATATGGACTTTAGTAAGGCGTTTGATAAGGTGGCCCATGGAAGACTTCTACAGAAATGCAGATGTGTGGAATAGAGGGTGATTTAGCTAATTGGATTAGGAATTGGCTGGCAGATAGAAGACAGAGGGTGGTGGTTGATGGGAGATATTCATCCTGGAGTTCGGTGACAAGTGGTGTGCCTCAGGGGTCTGTTTTGGGGCCCCTGCTGTTTGTAATTTTTATAAATGATCTGTATGAGGGTATTGAAGGATGGATTAGTAAATTTGCAGATGACACTAAAGTCGGTGGAGTGGTAGATAGTGAAGAGGGTGTTATAGTTTGCAGAGGGACTTGGACAAGTTGCAGAGCTGGGCCGAGAGGTGGCAAATGGAGTTAATGTGGAAAAGTGTGAGGTAATGCACTTTGGCAGGAACAATAAATGTGTAGAGTATAGGGCTAATGGTAGGGCTCTTAATAGTGTTGAGGAACAGAAGGAACTTGGGGTATGTGTCAATAGATCCCTGAAAGTAGGCAGTCAAGTGGATAAAGTTGTTAAGAAGGCATATGGAGTCTTAGATTTTATTGGTAGGGGGATTGAATTTAGGAGCTGCAGCATCATGTTGCAACTGTACAAAACTCTAGTGCGGCCGCACTTGGAGTATTGTGTGCAGTTCTGGTCCCCACATTATAAGAAAGATGGGGAGGCATTGGAGAGGGTGCAGAGGAGGTTTACCAGGATGTTGCCTGGTATGGAGGGCAGGTCCTATGAAGAGAGGTTGAAGGATTTGAGGTTGTTTTCGTTAGAAAGGAGGCGGCTAAGAGGGGATCTTATTGAAGCATATAAGAGGATTAGAGGTGTAGATAGGGTGGACAGTGATAGCCTTTTTCCTAGGATGGAGAAAGCTAGCACGAGGGGACACAGCTTTAAATTAAGGGGTATGAGTTATAGGACGGATATCAGAGGTAGGTTCTTTATCAAAGAGTGATTAGGGAGTGGAATGCCCTGCCTGCAGCTGTTGTAGATGCGCCAAGTTTGGTGGCGTTTAAGAGGTTAGTTGATAAGTATATGGAAGAGAAGGGAATGGTTTAGTTTTGGAGGGGCATTGCTTTTTATTTTGGTCGGCACAACATCGAAGGCCGAAGGGCCTGTTCTGTGCTGTAATGTTCTATGTTCTATGTTCTATGTTCTATGATAAACTTCCTTTAATGCAAGAGGGATTTGAGTACAAAAATAGGGAAGTCTTGCTCCAATTGTCCAGGGCTTTGGTGAGATCATACCTAGAATACTGCATGCAGTTTTGGTCTGCATATTTACAGAAGGATGTACTGCATTTGATGTGTCTTTGCAAAGGTTCACTAAATTAGTTCCTGGGATGAGAAGCTGAGTAAACTGGGTCTGTAACTGGAGTGTAGAAGAATGAGAGGTGATCTCATTGGAACATATAGCTTTCTGAAAAGGCTTGATGGTAAATATTGACAGGTTGCTCCCTGTGGCTGGAGAATCTAAAAAATACAGGGGCATAATCTCAAGATGAGGAGATAATTATTTCAAACTGAAGCGAGGAGGAATTTCTTTGTGAATCTTTGAAATGCTCTCCCTGTGAGGCTTGTGGATGCTCTAACACTGACTGTTTACAAGGCTGGCAGAGACAGATTTTTGGGCTGGAATTTCACCACCCAGCCCACCACAGGATTCAGAGCAGGTGAGGGGCGGACCGTGGTGAAGTTCGGTGACCTTGGGTGGGATTTTATAGTTTCAGGATGAGCACAGCCGTAAAATCTCACCTTTGGTCTCAGGAAATTGGGAAAAAAGCTGGAAGACTTTGGTTCGGCCGCATTTGGAGTATTGTGTATAATTCTGGTTGCCACTCTACCGGAAGGACGTGCAAGCATTGGAAAGAGTGCAGAAGAGATTTACCAAGATGTTGCCTGGTTTGGAGGATATGGACTATGAAGAAAGGATGAACAAACTTGGATTGTTTTCACTGGAGCGTTGGAGGATGAGAGGGGATCTGAGAGAGGTTTACAAGATTATGACTGGCTTGGATAGAGTCTTTTTTTCAGGATCAAAGGGTCAATTACTTGGGGGCATAGATTGGAAATGAGAGGGAGAAAATTTAGAAGAGATGTATGGACCAAAACGAGTGTGGTAAATGCTTGGAACGTGTTGCCAGAGGAGGTGTTGGAAGCAGATTCTATAACAACATCAGGAGACATCTGGATAGAGGCAATAAAATATTAGATTACAGAGGCATCTGTGCTGGCACAGATTTGGTGGGCGGAAGGGCCTGTTTCTGTGTTGTTCTGTTCTTTGTTCTAAAAGCAGCATCAGCAGGAATAAGGAGTTGAAATCAAAAAGGAGCCTTGATCATGTTGAATGGCAGAGCTGCTCAAGAGGCTGTGTGGTCTATTCCTGCTTCTATTTTCTATGTCCGGAGCTGTGTACTGTGTACTGTGAACAGGACAGTACTTTGGTTGACAAGGAATTCTAAAGCAGGTGGAAGGCTGTGACATTTCTAAGCCACTCTTACCCACAAGGTCCCACTGGGGAGAGTTAGAGAACAAAGAGATTTCAGAGCACAGATTTATAGCTCTTTGAAAGTGGAGTCACAGGTAGACAGAGTGGTGAAGAAGGCATTCGGCATGCTTTGTTTCATTGGTCAGAACATTGAATACAGGAGTTGGAATGTCTTGTTGAAGTTGTACAAGACATTGGTAAGGTCACACTTGGAATACTGGGTCCTCACCACCCTATTATAGAAAGGATATTATTAAACTAGAAGGAATGCAGAAAAAAATTACTAGGATGCTTCCGGGACTTAATGGTTTGAGTTATAAGGAGGGGCTGGATAAACTGGGACATTTTTCTTTGAAGTTTAGAAGGCTGAGTAGTGATCTTATAGAGGTCTATAAAATAATGAGGGGCCTAGATCAGCTGGATAGTCAATATCTTTTCCCAAAGGGGAGTCCAAAACTAGAGGGCATAGATTTAAGGGGAGGTATACAAAAGTATCCAATTTTTTCACACAGTGGTCTGTGTCTGGAACAAGCTGCCAGAGGGAGTAGTGAAGGTGGGTACAATTTTATACTTTAAAAAAAATTTAGACAGTTACATGGGTAAAATGGGATAGAGGGATATGGGCCAATTGTGGGCAATTAGGAACTACTTAAGGGTTTAAAAGAAAGGGTGGCATGGACAAGTTGGACCAAAGGGCCTGTTTCCATGCTGTAAATCTCTATGACTCTATGTCAGAGCACAGGTCTATACTAGGTAGCTTGAGTCTGTTTGCTGTGGCTTCACCTCATCCCCAGGAGAGGGATTGGGGAAGGAGAGAAATTAACTCAGATTCCCGGTACATGTAATTGGGTGTCAGCTGAGTACAGGACTGGCCTCGGCTGTGATACCCCCACATGAGCAGCCTGCAGTTTAACTCTCCTTCATTGTTTTGTTTGACAGAGGGGTCAGGGGCTGAGGGGAATTACACTATCTGATATTGTGTGTGAATAAAGGAATGCTTGCGCTGGTTATCAGAGAGTGGATGTGTATCTCTGGGTGACTTGGCTTTGCAGAATCACTTCTCAATGACTATTCTTACGCTGCCCCTTTGGGTTTGTCACACAGGGAAGCACCTGCACGTGCTCACCATGCTGGCGGACAGACTTGGGATCGAGGTGGTCAGAAAGAAACCTCGGCCTCCTGAGAAACTACAAGTTAGCAATGTCTTCAACTACAAACGCAAGGTAACTATACACAGATCAGCCATTACTAACTTGTTATCTGTGAGACTCCAGCTCTCTTGACTCCCCTAGAAACACAGAGGGAGGCAGTGGCTCAGTGGTAATCCAAAATCCTAGGGTAATCCTCTGGGGACTGGGTTCAAATCCCATCATAGAACATAGAACACTACAGCACAAACAGGCCCTTCAGCCTATCGAGTCTACACCGACCACAATCCCGCCCAGGCCCTACCGCCATATCCCTTCATGTTTTACCACTAATCCCTCTAAGCTACACATCTCAGGACACTGAGGGGCAATTTTATCACGGCCAATCAAGCTAACCCGCACATCTTTGGACTGTGGGAGGAAACCGGAGCACCCAAAGGAAACCCACGCAGACTTGAGGAGAATGTGCAAACTCCACACAGACAGTGACCTGAGCTGGGAATCGAACTCAGGTCCCTGGAGTTATGAAGCAACAGTGCTAACCACTGTGCCACCCATGTTGAAAAAAAATTGAATTCAATAAAATCTAATGGTAACCATGAAACTATTGTCAGTGGTTGTAACCTAATGTCCTTTAGGGAAGGAAATCTGCCGTCCTTATCCAGTCTGGCCTACATGTTACTCTAGACCCACAGCAATGTCGTTGATTCTGAAGCACCCTCTGAAATGGCTGAGTGAGATAATCAGTTTAAAGGGCAATTAGAGATGGGCAACGTATGCTAGCCCACCCAGCGATGCCCACATCCCCTAAATAAATAAAAAACTGTAGATCTGAGACATTTTAGAGGCTTAAAAGATTTTTGAAAGATAGAAAAAGTGAACAAAAAAATACTGTGTAGAGCTGGGTTCTTTGGGCAAGTTTAATATAGATGGCAAGAAAAGTTTTTGTTAGCAGCAATTGCATTTACATAGTACCTTTAACTTTGCAGGAACATTATCAAACAAAATATGATGCCTAGCCTCATAAAGAGATATGAGGATAAGCGACCAAAGTGTGGACAAAGTGGTAGATTTAAGAATTGGAGAGAGTTAGGGAAGGAATTCAAGATCATAGGGAACAGGTGACAGAATAGTCGACTGCTAATTGTGATACGCAGAAGACCAGAATTGGAGTAGTGCAGACCTTGGAGAGAGACCTGGAGGAGCTTAGAGAGCTAGATAAAATACCCTATCCACTTTCACTGCAACTAATGTTAGCCCCATCTACCTGGCAAAGAAGAGATGGGCAGGCAGATAAAAATCTGATTGGCATCTTTGCCACCCAGCTCCCATCTCTGCTGAGTGTATTTTTACCGGCTCCTCAGAGTGGGCAATAAGCGTGCTATCCTGCAGTATTTAGGCCATTAACCTGATTAACCTGTCCAGCTGAGACCCCTGCCTCAGAGCTGACTCCAATCTGCTCCCTCCAATATCAGTGCCATTTGTAACAGCACCCTGGCCCCAGGGAAGAGAGAGGAGATTGTAGCACTGAGATTGTAGCATTGGAAGCTCCTTAAGTTGCACATGTTTAAGTTACAAAAGAGTTGCCAATAAGAAAGACAGGAATTCTGTCTTTGAACTCAGAGTCATCAAATCACATTATAGAGGAGGGCATTCAGCCCATTGTGCCTGTGCTGGCTCTTTGTAGAACCATTCAATTAATCCCATTCTCTCGTTGCCTGAAAATTGAGATATTTATCCAATTCCATTTGGAAAATTACTCTTGAATCTGCATCATGTTCCAAATGACAACAAAATAAATTTTCCTCACCTCCCTGGGCATCTCTGTGCACTAGCATGTAAAATTAAAGTGTCGCGGATTGGAAAATGTATTGAGATGGATAGAAAACTGGTTGGTAGACAAAGAACAAAATATAACAATAAACATGTATCGCAGGAATTTGTGCTGGGATCCCAGCTATACACAATTAATATTAATGATTTAGATGAGGGAACTAAATGTAACATCTCCAAATTTGCAGATGACTCAAAGTTGGGTGGAAGAGTGAGTTGTGAGGAGGATGCAGAGATTTTTCAGTGTGATAAGCTGAGTATATGGCAGATATAGTACAATATGGATAAATGTGAGGTTATCCATTTGCGAAAACAGGAAGACCAGTTATTATCCAAATGGCTAAAAATTAGAGGGGAGAGTGGAACAAGCTCTAGGTGTCTCTAGTCACTGAAAGTAAGAATGCAGGTGCAGCAGACGGTAAAGAAGGTAAATGGTATGCTGTCTTCATAGTGGGAGGATTTGAGTACAGGAGCAGGGATGTCTTTCTGCAACTGTACAGGGCATTGCTGAGACCATATCTGGAATATTGTATGCAGTTTTGGTGTCCTTATCTGGCGAAGGATGTTCTTGCTCTCGAGGGAGTGCAGCAAAGGTTTATCAGGCTGATTCCTGGAATGAGGAGAGGTTGAATGGTTTAGGATTATATTCACTGGAGCTTTGAAGAATGAGGGGAGAGGGAGGATATCACAGAAACCTATAAAATTCTAACAGGATTAGACAGAGTAGGTGCTGGAAGGATGTTCCCGATGGTGGGGGAGCCCAGAACCAGGGGTCACAATCTAAAGATTCAGGATAAGATCAAAGATCAAAGAACAAAACAGCATGGGAAACAGGCCCTTCGGCCCAACGAGCCCGCGCCGCCACCTCGATGTTTCCACTTCTACACATGATCCCTGTCCATGTTTATAGATCTATGGATTAAAAACCAAGATTGAGACAATTTAGGGAGAATTTGTTTTGCCAATTAGCCTAAGAGCACATCTTTGGGATGTGGGAGGAAACCGGAGCTCCTGGAGAAAACCCACGCAAGCACGGGGAGAATGCGCAAACTCCCACAGACACAGGCCCAAATCCATGTATCTGCACAGCACAGCGATAGTCACTGAGCTGTCATGTTGCCCATCAGATGGTCCAGGTCAAGCGTACACTAACGGTGTGAACCAGTAGGATACTCTCGAAAAAGGTCCAAGAGCAGTCCTCTCACGACCCATTGCGTGCATGCCCCTCGTTAGATAAGCTTCTTAGGACTGAGAATGGAGAAATTTCTCCACTCAAAGAGTGATCAGTCTGTAGAATTTGCTATCACAGAAAGAAATTGAGGCAAAAAAATTGTATGTTTTCAAGAAGGAATTAGATACAGCACTTGTGGGGGGGGGAAGATGAGAAGGTGGACGCAGGCTGGAGTCAATAATCAGCCATGATGGTGATGAATAATGGAGCAGGCTCGAAGGGGCGAATGGCCTCCTCCTGCTTCTATTTGCTGTGATAGTTTGATTACCAATGGTTTCTGGTTTCACAAAGCATGGGAAAGGTAGACTTTTCTATTTTTGGATTTGCCACTTCTCTCCCTTATTCATTGTTGGAATAGCTGCTTTCAGGTGATTAAATATTTCAGATTCCATTTGCCATTCCTTGAAATTCCAGGATTTTTAATCTGTGTCTACAGAATGCCTCATTTTGTTTTAAATTGTAAATCGGAAGCCAGCCAGCTGGTTTCTGATTCTTGCTGCAGGAGTTCCAGTGTTGGGAGCTTTGCACAGTCAGGATTCCGGGCTGTGCCTCACTTACTGCCAGGTCCAGCTTTTCCCAATAATAAGAGATTTGCATTTCCTGTTTGTTATTCCAGGTCAGCAGTCACATTCCGAAGGTCCCTAAACAGGCCCTGATGTTGGAAACTGCAGAGCAGCTCCTAGGGATGGACCAGGTTGGAGAATCCAAGAGGCAGTATGAGGAGCCAGAGGGTGAAACTCCAGAGGTGCCACTAGGTATCTGCACAGAGCTCATATCAACCACATCATATCCTCCAAAACCCTGCACAGTACCCAATCGCTCCCATGAAGGCAAATCGCATGTCCTGGATAATGACCTAAAGGAAACAGATGGGTTCTTTATGACTCAGGTCAGTTCCGTGAAAGTTACACAGATGAATCTACAACTTTCTGTTAGAAAGGGGAAGTAATGGCACAGTGGATGAAGGAATGTACAAAATGTTCTTGTTATTCAACAAGAACAGAGGAAAAAGCAGCAGATCTGTCAGCATCTACCAGGAGAGAAACACAGTTAACGTTCCCAGCCAAGGATCCTTCCTTGGAACTAAAAGGAGGGGGAACGTTAGAGCAAAAGAAACTCTTTATTATTTATTTTATTATTGTCACAAGAAGACTTGCAGTAACACTGCAATGAAGTTCTGTGAAAATCCCCTAGTTGCCACACTCTGGTTCCTGTTCAGGTACACTGAGACAGAATTTACCATGGCCAATGCATCTAACCAGCACGTCTTTCAGACTGTGGGAGGAAACTGGAGCACCCGAGAAAACCCATGCAGACAGGAGGAGAATGTGCAAACTCCACACAGAGAGTGATCCAAGCCTGTAATCGAACCCAGGTCCTTGGCGCTGTGAGGCAGCAGTGCTAACCACTGTGCCACCATGCAACATAAGGCAGCAACTTGAAAAACAAATGGAAGATAGCCTGGTGTGAGAGGGGTCATAGGGGATTTGCAGTGAGACAATACATGTATGGAATATTTTTAAAAAACTAAAGTGTGATAGGAGTGGGAGGGGGGAGGGGGGAAGGTTAAGATGAAGGAGAAAGGCCACAATCTAAAGCCTCTGAACTCAGCATTGAGTCCCAAGGGTTGCAAAGTACCCAAGAGGAAGATGAGATGCTGCTCCTCCAGCTTATGCCAGGCTTCACTGGAGCAGTATAGCAGGCCAAGGAATGTGGACATGACAGCAAGGTGCCATGATAAAATGGCACACAAACAATGTTGGTGCCATGCTTGCAGACTGAGCAGAAGTGTTCCACAAAGCAGTCACCCATTCTGCTTTCAGACCCTCCAATAAATACGCACACACAACATGCAAATGGCCCACCTCCTTTCCAGAACTGCACACAGTACTCCAGCTGTGGCCTCACTAAAGTTCATGACTACTCTGTTTTTGTAATCTATACCCCATTCCCATTCCCTTTCTGCCCCCACATCCCTAGCCTGTGGTGTGATACACTGTCCACGTAGATTTTAGCCTCACAGATGCGCCACAGTGACTCCAGTTGTTCTGAAATCCAGCCTACAGCCACCTTCTCAAGGATAGGTAGGGATAAGCAATAAATGCTGGCCAGCCCAATGTCATCCACATCCTGAGAAAGAATAAATGAAATTCGACCCACACTGTCCAGGTGTAATGTCAGAAAGCCTCTCCTTCACACAGGGCAGCGGGAATCTGGAACTCTGAAACTTGGGTGGGTCAATTGAAAATTTCAAAAAGATATTCAGTAGATGTTTATTCAGTAAGTGTTCAAACTTTTTTTGAAAAAGTGGGTACAGGTCCTTGATTTAATTGGATAGTGGTACAGACTCGAGGGGCTGACTGGTCCATTCTTGCTTCACCAGCAGTGTAACCTGGCTCTGTTGCTGGAACTCATATGATCAGTGAGTTGTCCAACAATCCTCCCTTAAGCAGTGTTACTAAAATTAACAATATTGCTCATTTTCCCAGACAGTGCTGATACTATGTATTCTGTTATCAACAACTCTCTGTGCTGAAAATGTAATGGACTGGGCATTGAAAGCTTTGAAATGTTTCAAATATGCTGCATAAATAGTTTTGTGTTTATTTGCAACCCTGTGTTGGAAATAGCAAACTGTTTTCCCCCTTCCACAGAACAATACTCACCCAGCACTTTGTGAAATGTGATCTAGTCATTTTGCAGCTTACACAATTAACACGCTGTCAGTAAAGGCATCGTGATAAAACTGCCAAGATCATCGAGGATCTTAGCACTGTGCATTCTCTGAATGCGATAGTGTTAGTGTGCGTGCCTTCATTTACCTTGACTGAGCTCTGTACCCAGCCCACTGTCACTCCGCAGCCTCTACACTGCAGTCTGGAGAGACACTGAACATGTGATTGTCTTGTATGTTCCGATATTCATTGCTCCCAATTTTTACTCAAGGTTGATGAAACAGCATTGAGCAGAGAGGATGTGGAAAGCAGGGAGGAAAAGCACACAGAAACATCCGTGGCAACAACAATTCTTCCCGAGAAATATAGAGGGTATGAGGAACTTCTGGATGCAAAACCTGACCCTGACTTTGTGGAGCCAATTGGTAAGAGATTCTACCCTCCCTGCAGCATCCCATTCCCCATTCCTGCACAGGCAGCCAACTCTTCTCCGAGAGGTCTATTTATTTGTACCGTAAAGAATAGTTTTTGTGTAATGAACAGTGCCAATAACACTGCAGAATCAAAATGGACAAAACAAATATCGAGGATAATAAAAGGCCACTCAGCCCATCAAGCCTGTTCACACTAACTCCTGTGACTCACCCAGTCAACATCCAGTAAATTCTCCTTATGGCCCAAACTCATTATTGTGAACATCCTTTCAGCAAAGTCAGTGTTCCTAAGATCTGTTAGAAATTTATGGTATCCTCATAGAATCCTGCATTCAACCCATCAAGTCTGCACTGACCACAATCTTACCCAGGCCCTATCCCCATAACCCCATGTATTTACCCTAGCTAGTCCCCCTAACACTAGAGTCAATTTAACATGCCCAATCCTCTGCATGTTTTTGGACTGTGGGAGGAAACCGGAACACCTGGAGGAAACCCACGCAGACACAGGGAGAATGTACAACTCCAGTGACCAAGGGCAGAATTGAACCCGGGTCCCTAGCACTGTGAGGCAGCAGTGCTCACCACTGTGCCGCACTAAATTCTGCTCCAATTGTATCTCAAATTAATAATGTTCATGGGTAAATATAAAGAGTTACACTTTGGAGAGAAAAGTTATGGTAGGCAGTATAAACTAAATGGTGTAATTGTAATAGAGGGAGGAATGTGGAGACAGAGCCATCTGAGGCTGCACATCTTTGGAGGTGGCTAACACATCGAGAACAATGTTAAGCAAAGGCATATGGAAACCATTTTTAATTATTTCACAGATTGTGGCATTGCTGACTGGCCAGCATTTATTGCCCATCCCTAATTGCCCTTGAGAAGGTGGTGGTGAGCCATCTCTTGAACCACAGCAATCTATGTGGTGTAGATACATCCACAGTGCTGTTGGAGTGGGTTTGGGGGGGGGGGAAGTTGCAGGATTTTGACACAGCAACAAAAGAATGGCCAATATATTTCCAAGTCAGGTTGGAGGGGAGCATCAGGGAGATAGTGTTTCCCATGTATCTGCTGCTTTTGTCCTTTTAGATGGTAGAGGTCATGGTTTTGGAAGAGTTTTATCAATAGAGACAGACAGTACAAAAACAAAGAATTTCTGCTGAACATATATAAATCACTGGTTAGGTTATTTGGGGTATTGTGTTCACTTCTGCACAGGATTCTTTAGAAACAATGCCAAGAGGGGGGAGAGGAGATTTACCAGAACCATTAATGAGGAACTTCCATTAAACGGAGACTCTTGAGATGCTGTGATTGTTTTACATTTACTTAACAAACATTTTACCCCTTTCAATAACCAAAGAACTACAATTAACAATAAAAAATACTTGCTTATTCTGCTTTACATCTCATTTTGAGGGTACATGCTTGGAGGCGATTCTCTTGTGGGGGTGTCTAGAATGAGGGGCACAGTTTCAAAATAAGCAGTTTCTCATTTTTGACTGAGATAAGGAGAAATTCTCATGTTCATGTTTGTGTTTGGAAATCTCTTCCCCAGTGAAATGTGGAGACTGATTTATTGATCCTGTTCAAAGCCAAATCAGACAGGTTATTGGTTGACAAGGGAATCGATGGGGTGGGATTGGGGGGGGGGGGGGGGGGGGGGGGGTAACAGGCAAAGAGGAGCAGTTAAATCACATCAGCCATGACCTTATCGAATGGCAGAGTAGGCTCGATGGGCTGAATGACCTGCTCTTGTTCCTTTTTTTTGTTCTTCTGTTTTTATCAAACCAAACTGTCACAATAAACCAACTCAGCTTCAACCTGACAGCTGGGCTGATACCAGGCTATTCCTCACACAAAACATAACCACACACACAATCAAACCCTGGATTCAGTTAAGGAGCAAGTAGATGTAGTGATGGGGAGGTTGTGGGATTGGCAGCAGTGAGATTGTTCGAAACAGATTTAACCAGCTGGCTTTCTGCAGTTTTCTGGATTTACCAGTTTGGTTTCGATATCTGCAGCTGGCAAGAAGCTGCACATCTTTTGGTCACTCGGAGTCTCCCGATTTTTGTTTGTTTTTTTTTCCTGCAGGAATTCAGCAGAATGTTCAACAATTGGAACGCTCACTTCGGAAACTACAGCTGTACCCAGACCCCTTTGCCAGAGTCAACCTCCAACAGGAACCCTATGTTTCCAAGGAAAGGAAGGTAATCTTCCTCTGGAACCTTCTGGTCACATCACACATCACGTTCTAAAGTTTAACAGCCAATAAATTATCTTTGGAAATAAGCAGTCCCATTTCTGTCGCATCTTTCTCCACCTCAGCTTATCTCATGCTGCAGCCAGTGAAGCAATTTTTGAATTGTAACCACTTGTTGTAATGAACCAATCTTTGCAGAGTAAGCTCCAGTAAACAGCAGGGATAACTACCCCATCAATAATCTGTTTATGTGATACTGGTTGAAGGATAAATATTCCTCACTCTCAGGACACCAGGGAGAAATCCCCAGCTCATGGAACATAGAACACAGAACATAGAACACTACAGCATAAACAAGCCCTTTGACCCGCAAGTTGCGCTGATCATATCTATATCTACCAGGCCTATCTATAACCCTCAATCCCATTAAATCCCATGTACTCATCCAGAAGTCTTTTAAAGACCTCAGCAAGTTCGCCTCTACACCACCAACAGCAGCCGATTCCATTCACTCACCATCCTCTGAATGAAAAACTTACCCCTAACATCTCCTCTGTACTTGCTGTCCAGCACCTTAAACCTGTGTCCTCTCGTAGCTCTGGGAAATAGCCTCCGAGAATCCACCCTATCTATTCCTCTCAACATCTTATAAACCTCTATCAGGTCATGGAGTATAATCTTTGAAGGATGCTATGGGATCTTTTACATCCATTAACACCTCAGTCACTTTCTACAAAGCAGCACTCCCTCGGTATGACACTGAGATTCTGGGACTCAAGCTTTTGGGGAAGGACTTGAACCAACAACCTTATGATTCAGAGACAGGGACCATTGTATAGTATGGTGATTGCTGTATAGACAGGAATAGAGCCATTTTTCACATAGCACAATCCCACTACCTCACTTATTTGAGTGAATATTTTGATTATTGGTGATGTTGATTGAGAGGAGAGTGTTAAACACAGTCATATTGTTTAATTGGTGCCTGGGATTCTTTACTATCTATCGGAACAGGCAAACGAGCTCTCTGACCAGGCAGCACTCCCTCAATAAGGCATTGGAAATGAATACCAAGTAACTCTTTAACTCACTCAATTGGTCAGTTAGTGAGATGTTACGTTAAAAATCAGCTCTGGGATTCTTCCAAAAAAATTCTAAATGCTAAATTGAAGTAAAAATGAAGTAACTCCCGCTGGCTTTTTTCAGCTTTTTGTTTCAAAATGAATCTCCCACCTCTGTGCGCTGCAGAATGTTTCAGGGAGATTCACCCTGAAAATCCGAGGGCCGGTGATATTCCTGCTGGATGGGCCAGCGGCATAGCACTGAGCAATCATTGATTCCCAATTCCCCTCCCCCACCAGTGTGACCCCACGGCAGCCCCCACCTTATCTCCAGCCTCCAGAGGGGGGGGGGGGGGGGGGGGTCTCCATGGAGACTTCAGCCCCGCACCCGCTAACAGGATGCAAATTCGGACTGTAATATGTAAACCAGCAATGCGCCAATTTCCAGCATGGAGCTGTCGCTGCTGGAAATCCAGCGATCAGAGCCACACAGAGATCCAGTGGGGAGCTCGCTGATTGGTCTCTGCTGATGTCTCTGGGCCTGGTGCATTGCTGTAGTCGTGTCACAGACTGGGAGAATGGCCCCCCATTCCTGAAGGGCCTGTTCCTGTGCTGAATTTCTCTTTAAAAATTCCCACATTTGGATCCCAATCTCACTGAGGGTCAAAAGAAAGTTTTTAGGAGAGAAAGATAATTATGTGCTGACTTGTACAATTTACTCATTCAGTTTTCTTGTGCAGCCTCGGAGCCTACCAGAATTCACACCTCGCAAAAGCAAAGCTGATAAAATGGAAGAGATTCTGAAGAATATGAAGGAGCAGCAATCTAAGACCATTATTCCATTAGGTATTTGATCAACATTCAATTTCAATCCATCATAGGCGGCACAACAGCACAGAGATTAGCACAGTTCCAGGATCCCAGGTTCGATTCCCAGCTTGGGTCACTGTCTGTGTGGAGTTTGCATGTTCTCCCCGTGTCTGCGTGGGTTTCCTCCAGGTGCTCCAGTGTCCTTCCACAGTCCAAAGATGTGTAGGTTAGGGATTCAATGGACCAAACAGCCTCCTTCTGCATGTAGGGTTTCTGTGATTCTATGACCATCTACAAGACACAAGTCAGGAGTGCGATTAAATACACTCCACTTCCCTTGGATGAGTGCAGCTCCAACAGTACACAAAAAGCTCAACACAATCTGGCACAAAGCCACTCCATAAACACCCCATCCATCATCTTAACCACTCACTCCCCCGCCAGCACACAGTGTACCATTTACAAGATGCATTGCAGCATTTCATAAAATCTCCTTCAGCGACACCTTCCTAATCAATGACACTTCCATCTAGAAGGACAAGGGCAGCAGATACCTGGGAACACCACCATCTGGGAAGATCCCCTCCAAGCCCCTCACCATCCTCACTTGGAAATATATCTCCATTACATCACTGTCACTCAGTCAAAATCCTGGAGCACCTTCCCTAGTAGCACTGTGGGTGTACCTACACTTGGGATGCAACGCTTCAAGAAAGTGGCTCGCACTATCTTTTCAAAGGTAGTTAGGGATGGGCAAAAAATGCTAGCATAGTCAACCATGCCCACATCCTATGAAAAAAACAAAAAAGTCACAAGATTTAGTCCAAATGGGGCCCCATTCAACCCCTTCAATCTCTCTGTTCCCTTCTCCCCCCCCACCAAGGGAATGTCAAATTGATTCTTAAAGGAGTCTAGCTACTGTCTGTAGTTCTACTACCCAGAAACCATTCCAAGTATTGATGACTTTTTGCTTGTCAAACCATTTTCTGAAATACATCCTGAAATTGCCTTTTGCCAATTCCAAATACTGTACAAAAGCAATATACTGCAAAGACAGAAAACCTGAAATAAAGACAAAAATGCTGAAATTGGAAACATTCCTTGAAACGTTAACTTTGTTTCTCACTCCAAAGGCACTACCTGACCTGCTGAGTATTTCCAATCTCTTTGTTTTGTTTTATTCATTCATGGGCCATTGGCATCACTGGCTGGCCAGCATTTATTGTCCTTCCCAGTTGCCCTTGCTCAGAGAGCAATTGAAGTCGACCAGGTTACTGTGGCTTTGGAGTCACATTGTAGTTTTTATTTCTGATGCCTTTTTGTTGCTTGTTTATTTAATAGTTTTGGAATATTATTAGTATCTTCTACTGTGAACACTATTATAAGTATATTAGAAATAGGAGCAGAAGTAGGCCTTTTAGCCCCTCGAGCCTGCCCCGCCATTCAATAAGATCATGGCTGATCTGAAGTGGATCAGTTCCATTTACCCGCTTGCTCCCCATAATCCTTAATTCCCTTATCAATCAGAAATCTATCTACCCGTGATTTAAATATATTCAGTGAGGAAGCCTCCACCACTTCAATGGGCAGAGAATTCCAAAGATTCACCACCGTTTGAGTGAAGAAGTTCCTCTTCAACTCTGTTCTAAACTGACCCATCCTTATTTTGAGGCTGTGCCCTCTAGTTCTAGTTTGCTGTCTAAGTGGAAAGAATCTCTCTACCTCTACCCTATCTAGCTCATTATCATATATGTCTCTGTAAGATCCCCTCTCAACCTTCTAAACTCCAGTGAGCACAGGCCCAATCTACTTAATTTCTCCTCATAAGCCAACCCCCTCATCTCCAGTATCAGCCTGGTGAACCTTCTCTGTACTCCCTCCAAGACCAATATATCCTTTTGCAAATAAGGGAACCAAAATTGCACACACTACTCCAGTTGTGGCCTCACCAGTCCCCTATACAGCTGCAAAAATACCTTCCTACTTTTATATTCTATCCCCCTCGCTATAAAGGCCAACATTGCATTCGCCTTCTTGATCGCCTGCTGCACCTGCAGACTGGGTTTTGCGATTCATGCACAAGGACCCCAGGTCTCTCTGCACAGTAGCATGTTGTATTTTGCATGTTGCATAATATTTAACTCCTTTTGCCATTTCCTTGTTCCCCATTATATTCTCAGTCCATTTTCTAAAGGGCCTAAGTTTCCTTTGGCCTCTCACTTCATTTTTATATATTTAAAGATGCTCTTACTGTCCACTTTTAGATAACTTGTTAGTTTACCCTCACAGTTCATCATCTCCCTCTTTATTATTATTTTTTGGTCATCTTTTGTTGATTTTTAAAACCTTCCCAATCCTCTGATTTGTTGCTAATCTTTGACACACTGCATGTTTCTTTCTGTCTAATACTGTCTTTAACTTCCTTGGTTAACCATATTTATTTATCTCCTTCCTAGAATCTTTCTTTCTTATTGGGATATATCTTTGTTGTGAGTCATAAAGTATTTTCTTAAACATCTCCTATTGCTGATATTTACTCCAGACCCACAGCAATGTGGTCGAATCTCAACTGCTCCCCAGGGCAACTAGAGATGGGCAATAAATGCTGGCCCAGCCAGTGGCACCCATGTCACAAAAAGTAATTAAAAAAGGGGCATTTGTGGGTTAATCATTATTGCTGTGGGACTGGAGTCACATATAAGCTAGGTTGGGTAAAAACATAGAAGCTAGGAGCAGGAGGCCCTTCGAGCCTGCTCCATCATTCATTATGAACATGCCTGATCATCCAACTCAACAGTCTAATCCTGCTTTCTTCCCATAACCTTTGATCCCATTTGCCCCAAGTGTTATATCCAGCTGCCTCTTGAATACATTCAATGTTTTGGCATTGGATGGCAGATTTCCTTCCCTAAGGGATGTTAGTGAACCAGGTGAGTCTTTACAAAAATCGACAATGGTTTCATTAGACCTTTAATTCCACATTTTTTATTGAGTTCAAATTTTTTTTGTTGTGTAATAAATTGTCCCTAAATTGTCTCCCCTCAATCTGGTTTCCAATGTGGATTTCCATAAGCATAGACTAGGGTCATGGGTGGAAGAGGGAACTCACACTGTTAAAATGGCAGTGTGGGCTCATTGGGCCAAAGGGACTGTCTCCTGTGCTGTGTTGTTCTTTGTTCTTTCAATATTTGCATGGTGGGATTTGAACCCAGGTCTCCAGAGCATTAGCTGAGTTACTAGGATACCAATCCAGTGACAATACCACTGCCTCTGAAAAATAAAACTATTGATGGTGAATTTTGCGGTTACTGACTGACGAATCTTCCCTTTTCTGATTGCACACAGCTCACGTTTTGCGGGGTAAGGGTGTCAGCAGGCATGAGTACCAGGAAGCTGTGCATCTACTGAAGGAGCTGCAGCTGAAATACAAGGAGGCCCGTGAGCAGCTGGCTGTTAACTTTAAAAAGCTGCAAGATAACTGTGGGGAGACTGACAACGAGACGGAACAGTACGTTAATTCTGAGAATCCAGCTGCTGAGGCAGATCAGAGCAAGTAGTAGTTGGCAGCTTTGATCAGGCAGATTCCTGAAGATTTACCTTCCATCTGCCACTGCTCAACCCAGCCACACAACATCAAAACAATATGTGAAAAAATTATTTTAAATTATAAAGAAAATGAAATAAATAGTACAATTATTTTGAGTGACAGTATTATTGTCTCGAGTGTTTCTTTCAGTTATGTTTCAGGAAATTAATCCTGGAGATTAGCAACTGTGACAAGAGTGAACAAAATGGTCAAATTAAATAGAAGACTGGAGTGAGTAATGCTGGTTAGGTACACTGACCCAAATAGGCACTAAAATGTGATGACTCAGAGAATTTTGCAGAGACTTCATTGCATTGTTAATGTAAGCCTTACTTGTGACTAATAAATAGGCTTTAAACTTCACTTTGATCTGACTATATTCCTTCACAGTATCGTACTAGTTCTAGTCTCTTCCATCAGGGGAAACATCCTCTCAGTATCCACCCTGCCAAGTCCTGTCAGGATCTAATGTTTCGATAAGATCACCACTCATTCTTCCAAATTCCAATGGACACAGGCCCCACTTTTCCACATAAGACAACCCCTTCATCCCAGGGATCAATCAAGTGGCTTTCACTGATAAATGCAAATTTTTCTACTACAAATACAAGCCGTATTTGAGATTTCTCTTCATGCTCCTGGAGTGGGAGTTGTCAAGGAAGTGAGAGGGAGCATTTAATAGCTTCCTTAGCAGGTCATGATGATGATCATCAGATGGTAAACCAGACAACATGTAGCAACACTCTCTTGGGTTCAAACCCTATTTCAGACACTTAAGTCCATGATCCAAGCTGACATTAAGTGCAGTACTGAGGGTCTGCTGTACCGTTAGAGATGCTGGCTTCTGGATGAGACACTAAATTAAAACTGTGTCTGCCTCTTTCTAAGACAGATGTAAAATATCTCACAATCGTCAGTCCAATAGTTATGCCTCAACATCTTCAAAACAGATTTTGCTGTTTGTAGTGTACAATTTATACTGTGTATAAATTAGTTGTCCTACAACAGTTCAAAATTTAACAATTCAAAAATACTTAATTGGCTGCAGATGCCAATTTGCTCTGGTGAGTATATAATTAAGAGAACAAATTATTTTAAAATGTAAATTGGTTAGGAAGACAGGTTGACTGAGATGAAAGAACTGACATTTTTAATATGTGGATTAGCAGTGAAAGGCAATATTTAAGCGTGTACTGCATTTCTTTTTACAAAAAGTCTCTGGTAGTGCCAAAGTTTCCTGACAGACAAAAATCAATTGTTTGAAGAACATAATGTGAACCTAACCGTTCCCCCCAGAGGATATAATTATCTTTAAGCGATTCTGTGGCATAATGCTAATGCTATTGGAATAGCAAGTAAGAAGTCTGACAATACCAGGTTTAAGTCCATCCAATTTATTTGATAGTAAACTCGCACAAGCTTTCGAGGCTGTCCTCTTCGTCAGGTGAATGAGGTGTTCTGGTCTCAAACAGCATAAATAACTGCACAGACTGTTTGCAGATTACTGATTAGAATGCAAATCTTTACACCTAACCTGCTATTCAAGTCTTAAAGTGGTCGACAACGTGTGTGGACTTAAACCTGGTGTTGTCAGACTTCTTACTGAGGTCACCCCAGTCCAACGCCGGCATCTCCACATCATTGGAATAGCAACCCAAGCCTTTACTCGCTGCAGAGACACAAGTTCAAATTCTACAACTGTAGCCAGTGGAAGTTAAATTCAATTAATAAATCCAAAATAAATTGCTAGCCTCAATAATGATCATAAAGTCCATTTGGTTCACTAATGTCTTTCATTGAAGAAAATCAGCAACTCTTAACCTGGTCTGACCTCATGTTAAGAAGCTGTGATAAAATAAAAATTAAGGAATTTAACCATCGAGAATTTGCTCTGGTGGGTATATGATTAACAGAACAAATTAATTTAAAATGTAATTTGGTTAGGAAGACAGGTTGACTAAGATGAAGGAACTGACATTTTTAATATGTGGATTAGCCTAGCACCATTATCAACAGGTGCTTACCAAAGACAAGTGGTTAACAATGAGGCATAGAATTTCAGGAATTAAAGCAAAGATGGTATAAGTCCAGAAAAGGTGTGGATGAATTTCACTTACATGAACTCATCCTTTGAGAACTTAAGATATATAATTAAGAGGAGCTTTTAGAAGTAGTTCAGATAAGATCAAAAAGATCAGTAATATCGCTGACACAGTTCATCCTATACAAAGAACTATTCCAAGATCGTAGCCACATACAGCAGAAAGTTGTGTTCTCTGCAAATAAGCAGGTGCCTGGAGAAATCTTGTTTGAGTAGTTATTTTGTCTCTATTGTAAACCAGAAGCAGTCTCTCAAGAGATATAGGTGCCAGGTGTGGAAACTGTTGCTGGATTTTGCTTTGCTTTTAATTTTGAAACTTATGGGATGTTATTTGGGGAGGTTTAGCTCTGGGATTAGGAAAACAGAGAGATTTGGAATTCAGTTTAAAGGTACTGGGTATATTCAGTAAGGCAAAGTGTTTTCTTAAAGTTTTTTTTTAACTATTTAATAAACATTTATTTATTTTTGTTTAGAATTATTAGAAGACTGGAACATTCTTCACTGGTTTTACATCATTTCTCACATTATAACAAATTGCAAAAATACAGTAAAGAACCAATATTCCAGCTTTCCCTTCTGGAATTTAGAGTACACGGCACATTGATACAGCTGTTAGCACAGATGCCTCACAGCACCAAAGACCTGGGTTCAATTCCAGCCTTAGGAGACTGAGAGAGAAGTTTTCTCATGTCTGTGTGGGTTTCCTTCAGGTGTTCTGGTTCCTTCCCCAGTCCAAAGATGTGCAGGTTAAGTGGATTGGTCATGTTAAATTGCCCCTGTGTGTTCAAGGATGCGTAGGTTAGGTAGATTCGTTATGGTACACATGTGGGGTTACAGGAATAGTGTGGGGGACAGGATCTCGTCAAGATACTGAGACAGTTGGTGCAGACTCAGTGGATTGCATAGCCTCTTCTATACTGTAGGGATTTTATGATTCCTTAACATCAGCTGGGTTCTTAATGTTACATGACTCCAGACCCATAGTAATATAGTTGACTCTTAACTGCCCTCTGAAATGGCTGAGCAAGCCATGCAGTTGTATCACTCAAGAGCAATTAAGGATGGCAATACAATAAGTAGTAGACCGTATCATCCTTCAAGTCTGTTCTGTCATTCAATATGATTGTGGCCAATCTTGGGCTCAACTCCATTTTCCACCTAGCCCCCATATCTCTTAATTCCCTAAGAGATCAAAACTCTTGTCTACCCCAGACTTAAACATATTCAATGATGGAGCATCCAAAACCATACAGGATAGAGAATTCCAAAGATCTGCAACCCTTTGAGTGAAGAATTTTCTCACTTCTGTTCTTATCCTGAGACTGTTCCCACATGTTTTACATACCCCACCCAGCAGAAACAATCCTTTTTTTGTCTCTTTTAGTGCAGATTTGGCCAATTGAGTCTGCACCGACCCTCCAATAGAGCATCCTATCTAGGCCCTATCTCTGTAACCTCTTACTTACCCTGTTAATCCTCCTAACCCACACATCTTGGGACATTAGGGGTCAATCCACCTGATTTGCGCATCTTTGGACAGTGGGAGGAAACACAGAGCACCCAGAGGAAACCCACACAGGCATGGGGAGAACATGCAGACTCTATACAGTTACTCAAGGCCAGAATTGAACTTCGATCTCTGGAGCTATGAGGTAGTAGTGCTAACCACTGTGCCACCATGTCGCTCTTTTAGCGTATCCCCTATCGTAAGCACTATGAGTAGCAGTAGGCCATTCAGCCCCTCGAGCCTGCTCCGCCATTCAATGCGATCATGGCTGATCTCATTTTGGCCTCAGTTTCACCTTCCTACCTGTTCTTCATAATCCTTCAACCCCGTTACTAATTAAAAAATCTATCTCACCTTAAATTTACTCAATGTCCTGCCCTCCACCACATTCTAGGACAGTGAACTCCAGATTCGCCACTCTGAGAAAAATAATATTTCACCATCTGTTTTAAATCTGCCATCCATTATGCTAAAACTATGATCTCTTGTTCTAGATTGCCCCACAAGAGGGAACATCCTCCCCACATCTACTTTGTTAATCCCCTTATCATATTGTGCACTATCAAATCCCTGCAGAATTTTATAGATTTCAATGTAATCACTTCCCATTCTTCTAAACTGCAGAGTATATAAACCCAATTTACTCAGCCTCTCATCATTGGCTACCCCGACTCCCCATCCCAGGGATCTATTTAACGAACCTTCGCTATAACTCCTTGAATGCAAATTTCCTTTCTGAAATGTGGAGGTTTAAACTCCACACAGGTTTCCAGATGTGGTTTTACCAAAACCCTGTATAATTACAGCAAAACTTTTTTCTTGTGCTTCAGTCCTTCACAATAAAGGCCAACATGCTGTTTGTCTACCTAACTGCTTGCTGTACCTGCATGTACAAGCAATTCAAGTCTTGTTGAACATAAACACTTACAAGTTTTTTCTAAAAAATATATTTTATTCTTAAGACCAAAGTGAATCGTTTCACACTTCCCTATGTTGTACTCTACTTGCTATTGTGTTGCCCATTCATTTACCCTGTGCAGAACTCTTTGCAGTTTCACACTGACCTTCCCACCGCCTTCGTATCATTAGCAAATTTTGATACATTATTCTCTGTCCAAATCAGCATACTCACACCCAAAAACAAATGGGAAAAATGTGACAATCTGTACAGCATCATTGTTGAGTATTTTTAGACAAGGACTGAATTATCAGAGCTATCACAGGATTGATATCTAACTGTGACAAATCTGAGTTATGCCTCATCACATTACTGTACGTATTTACACAAACTGGCAGCCTCCAACACAGAAACGTGCATTTGTAAAGCACCATGTCATATCCTAGTGTTTATCAACAGAAAACGTCCAAATTAAGTTTAACACAACTTGTGTAAGGATACTGCACAATTCAACAGGGAAAGATGAGTGATGGCTTAAACTGCTTACTGATAGTGCTGATCGAGGGGGGTACACTGGTACCCTATCAGAATGTCCTGTTCAAAGATTTAAAGTTAACGTGCAGGTTCAGTTGGCAGTTAGGAAGGCAAATATAATGTTAGCATTCATGCTGAGAAGGCTAGAACAAAAGAGCAGGGATGTATTTCTGAGCTGTATAAGGCCCTGGTCAGACCCCATTTGGAGAACTGCGAGCAGTTTTGAGCCCGTATCTAAGGATGTAATGGCCTTGGAAAGGATCCAGAGGAGGTTCATATTAAGCTAGAGTGAAGAGCTTGTTGTATGAGGAATGGTTGAGGACTCTGGGTCTGTATTCATTGTTGTTTACAAGGATGTGGGGAGATCTTATTGAAACTTACAAATACTGCAAGGCCTGGGTAGAGTGATCATGGAGAGGATGTTTCCACTAGTAGGAAAAACTCGAACCAGAGGGCACACACCTCAGGCTAAAGGGATGATCCCTTAAAACAGAGATGAGGAGGAATTCACCAGCCAGAGAATGGTGAATCTGTGGAATTCTTTGCCACAGAAGGCTGTGGAGGCCAGGTCATTGAGTATCTTTAAATCAGAGATAGATAGGTTCTTTATTAATAAGAGGATTAGGGGTTATGGGAAAAGGGCAGCAGAATGGGGATGAGAAAAATATCAGCCATGATTGAATGGTGAAGCAGACTCAATGGGCCGAGTGGCCTAATTTTGTTTCTACGTCTTATGAAATCGAAGAAACCGGTTTAATGTTATAGAACATAGAACATTACAGCACAGAACAGGCCCTTCGGCCTTCGATGTTGTGCCGACCAATATAAAAAGCAATGCCCCTCCAAACTAAACCATTCCCTTCTTTTCCATATACTTATCAATTAACCTCTTAAACGCCACCAAACTTGGCGCATCTACAACAGCTGCAGGCAGGGCATTCCACTCCCTAATCACTCTTTGAGTAAAGAACCTACCTCTGATATCCGTCCTATAACTCATACCCCTTAATTTAAAGCTGTGTCCCCTCGTGCTAGCTTTCTCCATCCTAGGAAAAAGGATGTTCCTCCAAAAGATGGCACCTCTTGCTAACTATCAATTGAAGTACAAGCAGGTGAACTGCATTGAATGGCACATAATGTGAGCATAAACACTGACAGGGTTGGTTAAATCAGTGATTAAAAACTGATTTTGGTTCCTTCATCAACCGGCAAACAAAACCCCCAGATAATTAAACTGGGCGCGTCAACCGTAACTAAAGGTCCAAGGGTCTGGAGTGGGACCTGAACCCACTGCCTCTGAGGTTCAGGCTGACAGCCATTGTTTCTTTTTGTTTGTTGTCCATTTTGCAGATCCATTGGCAGGAGTGTCACCTGAAGAGAGGCTAAATTGTTTAGGATTATAGTCATTGGAAGAGTGAGAGGGGATCTCACAGAAACTTACAAAATTCTAACAGGGTTAAACAGGGCGGATTCAGAAAGAATGTTCCCGACAGGTGGGGGAATCCAGAACTAGGGGACAGTTTCAGGATAATGGGTAAACCTTTTAGAACTGAGGTGAGGAGAAATTTCCTCACAGGGTGGTGAATGTGTCAAATTCACTCCCAAAGAAAGTAGTTGGGGCCAAAATGTTGTGTCTGATTTCAAGAAGAAATTAGATTTAGCTCTTGAGGCTAAAGGGATTAAATGATTGAGGAATTGGGAGCAGAAATTAGGATATTGAATTTGATAGCAGGAAGTGCCATCTTTTGGAGGAACATTAAACCGGTTTCTTGGATTTCATAAGACACAGAAACAAAATTAGGCCACTCGGCCCATTGAGTCTGCTCCACCATTCAATCATGGCTGATATTTTTCTCATCGCCATTCTCTTGCCCTTTTCCCATAACCCCTGATCACCTTATTAATCAAGAATCTATCAATCTTTGATTTAAAGACACTCAATGACCTGGCCTTCACAACCTTCTGTGGCAATGAGTTCCACAGATTCACCACTCCCTGCATGATCAAGATGAAGGGTGACGCAGACTGTCCTGCTTCTATTTTCCAATTCTGACACCTCTAAAATGCCAAATTCCAGACTGGTAACAATGTTAACCTCAATATTCCTATCCCCATATTAATAGCAGTAATAATCCATTTGGGATGCCACTGGTGTTAAAATAAGAGATTAAAAACTCAAGTATTCTAACTTTGCCAGTGCTTCCGAAGCTCAGAAAAACTAGGGCTGAGATTCTTAAGGTGAGGTTTCACTGTCCAGCCTTCTCCAAAATCAAGATTTACCATCTTTGTATTATTAGTACAGATGAAAGCAGATTAATAACTTTATGCAATGGAAATAAATTCAGTCACAATGGAACCTCCCTTATCCCACTCCAAATACCTGCTAGAACACAGACCTTGTCACTGAGTCTCACGTCACAGGTAACAAGCGATCAACTCCCAACTCATGATATCTGGGAGATGTGGGGGGAAGATAATGGAAGTTTCACTTTTTTTTGCCACAGAACAATGGAGACAGACACCAGAAAAAGCAAACGAGATAGACTGGACAGTCTTTTTCTTTATATAAGCACACACGGAGATCCCTCAGACCAACTCCTTTTGGCACTAATTTGTCAAGTTTCAGCATAAAATTTCACTCTGTGCAAACGTCGCTTATGTAACTGCGTTCTCCTTTCCTGAAAATTCTTTCACAAACTTTTCTCTGTAACATTTTTTTATATCTCTCTTTGGCAAATATTTCTCCTCTAAAGAATTTAAATGGATTAAGAGGAGACTAAGTGCTTTACTGGATTTTGTATAAAGTATATTAACAAAATATCCACTTGTTCCATTAGTCCAATATTGGTTTCATACACAAAATGTCTTCATACTTTCCACATCATTACAAAAATAGTTAGCCCTTGTTTTAATTTCCCATTCCAGTTTAGGAGCCAATACAGGAAGTAACTTAATCGACAGGGTTTAAAGAATGAATTGCCACAGTACAACAAACACTAGTATGAACAAAACACATATCCGACAGGCAGACGGGAAGGAATGGAGTTGGGTGGGAGAGGCTTATGTGTGGGATGTGAACACTGGCATTAACCTGTGGCACCAAATGGTCTGTGCTGTACATGTGAAATTAACTCATGAGAATAAGAAACACATTCTGGCACCTGGTTAACCTGGCTTCTGGTGGGTTCTACTCTGATCTCTTTTTGATGACCTGCATTGCAAACTCACCTATTGACACATTTCGGTCTGGAGAGCAGGTATAACAAAGCAGTGAGTACAGGGATCTCAGGCGTCACTGCATTAGCTGCCAGATCGAATATTGACAAGAATCCATCGATTTTTTTTTAAAATGGTCAGATTCTCAAGTTGCTCCTCACTGATTTCTCACTCCAGAGTGCACTCACATTCAGCACTGCAATACCACGTCAAGCACAGAGAGCAAGGACCTCTTGCTAAGGAATCCCCTTGTTCCTTGTCCTGCAAAAGAATCAGCTTGCAGCTAATTCCGACTCGCCCTCTTCATGAAAGGAGCTTGCAGGAATTGGAGAGGGTGGCACACAGCAAGGACACCGCTCACGAATCTGGAGAATCAGAGGGAGTTGAGGTCCACACTGATGGGTCCAGAACCCAGAGATTATAGTGTGGTTAATGTGTGCAGGTGCTCAATACGTACACCAGGTTATTTTACCTGCAGGTTTCACAGAGGCACAATGTTTTTAAAAAAATATTCAGAAGAATACCGATGACTTTCTATAAGCGCGGCAAGTACCGATTACACTGCTAGACATAAAGCATCGAATAGCACGGAAAAGGTGAACTGAGCTATGTTTACCTGCAGGTTTGGAGGAATTTCTGAAAAGTACAAATTTTTAAACACTGTAAAGAAAATAAACTCTTCTCTCAGATGGTGATTTAACATCTGTAGAACGAGAATGTTCAGGGGGATTTCTGGGTGCCAGCTGGGTAAGCTGCAGTCAGCAATACCAAACGAGTGTTTCTCGGTTACCATCAGTTATTCCGTTGGCTTCAGAGCAGCTCTGCTGCAGTCTCACCCAGCTTCCACAGATAGAGTGACACATCGATCAGATACATCCACCTGCGGGAGAGTTCTTGGAACACACATAAAGGGTTACAGGCGTACAGAGTGTTAGGGGCAGTTTCCTATTCAATCGGAATCAACAAGAGCAACAAAACATTCAGTCGTCATTCATAGATGGAATTCCTGGGCCACTTAATAGGAGTTTGGGAAATGATGCCACACTTTCCACCATCTTGCACACTGGCTCTCCCTCAGATTATGAAGTGGTGGGGGGTGGGAGGGGAATGTTTAAATCATGACCCTCTGGCCCAGCAATGTTGCCGGGTCAAGGGAGGGTGGGGCCTTATGGAACTGCTGATCATTTCCTGCCTGTCAGTTTCATCTGTTTGTAAACTCCAGTTAGACCAGGAGAGAGACAGATGCTCAAATCCTGACCAACTCTGATGCATTGCTTCAGGCAGGGGTATGTGCTGGCAGCACTAAAACACTTCTCCCAACATGATACGGCAATAGGATTAGTGAAAGAAACAGAAACCAGGAGGAAGGATCAGAAACACAAATCCTCCTTTTGCAACCCCAGAGAATTGCTCCCCTTTTTAAAAAAATCACTATCAATTATGACAAGGTTATTTGCAGGCACAAAGCCTGTGATGTGCAATATTCTACAGTTCATAACGTCCCCTCTCTCCAAAACTCACTCCAACTACATAACCCCAGTACTGCCCCCAGGGTAGGGGTGGGGAGTGAGATCCTCAGCCTGGGTGGCTTCTGCTCCATTGTGTCCGATTAGATTTTAATACCAGCAGCAGATTGGCCTGTGGAAAAAGGAATCAGGAGTATGAATCTTCAACAATCACATCCATCACTTCTCTGATTACACAGGGTATGAGGGTTCCATCCAACCACACAGGGCTGGAGCTGGAAACTCAAAACCTCGAGTGATCCATTGCTCTGGGGTTGAGGGAGGTGGAGAAGAAAGTCAGACAGTGAAATTACAGTCAGTAATTCTGCAGCTACAACAAGAAGGACCAAAAAAAAAAACCATGTGAAGTGAAAGACTGTATTATTCCTGTACGGGCTGCAGATCACACAGACTGGAAGGCAGAGAGCGCGAGGCAGAGCAGAGAGGGGATACACCATCCCAGTCTAGCTACTTTGCTCTGAAGTTGGTTTTTGTCCGTAGTGGATAACCATCCTGGCTGCCTTTCTGACGGTTAATGGCAGTCCGCTCCAAATTGTGGCGTCTCTGCAGCCTGACTGCCATCTTCCGATCCTCTTCTTCTTGCCGCATGCTAGTGAAAGATACCTGGGTGTTAGTGCTGCTGCTCCCCTCTGAGTTCCGCTTTTCCCGTTTGATTTTGGATGCTGCTGTGTGCTTGGTCTTATGTGGTCTTTTCTTGCCGCGTTGTGTCTGGGAGGAGTCACTCAAACCGCTTCCACTGCTGACCAGTCCTTTGCTTTGCTTTGAGCCAGTGTGTGGGGGAAACACGCCGCTGGAACCGTGGTGAGGCCCATTCGCCTGCTTCGCAGCCTCTCGCCAGACAGGACTCAGTTCCATGTTGTTGTTCCGTACCTGGGAATGCTCAAGGCTGGACTCGGGAAGCTCACCAGATTCCGAGTAGTCCATGAGCCGAAGAGTGCTCTGCGAGTCTAAACATCCAGGCCTCCCGGGGGAGCAGGAGGCTGAAGTCAGTTCCATCCCAGTGAGCTCATCCACTGCCTCCAGCTTGGGAGCAGTACCTTCGCCCTCCTCCTCCTCCAAGGTCAGAGTACTTTTTGATGCCATCTTCGCCTCATGGCGGTCCTGCAGGATCTGGCCCCACTTCTCCAGGAGATTGGGGTTCAGGTCGTACGAGGTGGTGGTTGCCGGTTTATGGAAGCCACAGCCCAGGTTCCGGGGGGTCGATTTGACAATTTGGGGTTTCATCACTCTCCCATCTGGCAGTTTCTTGGGAGGGGTACAGGGTGAGCAGATGATAGGCTTGAAGTGGTTAAACTCTCCAGAGATGCTGTCGTTGCTGTCAGGGCTGGCTGATCGCTCCCTCTTGCACGATCCTGATACTGTCGGGTCGCTAGGGGACCGCTTCTCCGAGCTCAGGTCAGGGGCAGAGTTGGAACGGCTGTTTTCGGAGGAGGCCAGGACATTCACTGTATTGTTGGTGCCGAGTGAATGGGCGGAAACCGAAGCTGTCTAAAAACAAAAGGGAGAAAAATTGGAGACGAACCGTCACAGATAAAATCATGGTCTTGAACAGCTGGAAACTGTTGGACACTTGTGAAACTCACCATCACATGAATATGAGAATCATATCGTCACAGAAGAGGAAGCTAGCTGAGCAAACAGCAAAAGAAGGATATACACTAAGGTAAAGGGAAAAGGATTGGAAAGAGAGTTGTGTGGAGTATAAAGAGCAGCAGGGACCTGATGGGCTGAACGATCATCTCAGCATCCACTGTATTAATTCTCCTCAGAATCTCATATTTCAGTAAGATCAACTTTCATTCTTCTGAACTCCAGTTTAGGCTTAACCTTCCCATGTAAGATAAATCCTTTCATCCCAGGAATCAACCTAGTGAATCTTCACTGAACTACCTCTTCTGCAAGTGTCTTAAGTAAGGAGACCACAACTGTAAAGTACTGGCAGAACTGAAAACTTCACTCAGTAATGATGACCATCAAACTATCATCTATTATCCATCTGACTCACTAATGTCTTTTAGGGAAAGAAATTTGCCATCCTTACCCAATGCCTACAAGTGACTCCAGAGCCACAGCAAAGTGGTCGAGTCTTAATTGCCCTCTGAAATGACCGAGTGAAGCACTCAATTCAAGGGCAATTAGGGATGGGGTAACAAACGCTGGCCCAGCCAGCGACAACCACATCCCCTGAAAGAATGAAAGAAATTGGAGAAAGCAAAAAAGGAATGCTCTTGTGCTTACCAGCGGAACAGCATCACCCATATTTCCAAACAATAGGCAAATTACTTCATGACCACCTAGCAAGGTGCAGCAAATCTCACTATGATAGTGCCATTTCTGCCATGGGTACCTTGGTTCTGCTGTCGCTGCGAGGAGTTGGTCTTCGGCCATGGTTATTTTCCACTGGTGTGCTCCAGCTCCGATTCTCCTCCGAGTTGACACTCAGCATACTGTAATAAGGAGCCAAGAATGAGGGAGAGGCAGCTTCATTCTTAGCCATTTCAGCAACAACCTGTATTTATATACAGCCCTGAACGTCGCAAAATCTCGCAAAGTGTTTCACAGGAATTATTACTGACAGAAACTGACACTAAGCCATCGGAGACGATATTAGGAACAAGTGGTCAGAAACTTGCTCAAATAGGTGAGTTTTATTCAGTGTATTAAAAGAGAGAAAAAGACATGGGGAGATTTTGGGAGTGAATTCCAGTCCAGGTGGCTGAAGGTGCAGTTGCCAATGGTGGACTGTACAATGAAGCTGTGTTATTTATATATGTTGTGTTAAGGAGGGACTGCTTTAAGATACAGTGTTTTGTTACAAGCAGTCAGTTTGTCTGGTAGGAATACAGCAGATGCTGGAAAGCAGGATAATTACTAATTTTGGCCATCTAAGTGTTTATTTAGCAGAAGGCTTAATGAGTTTGTTTACAAAGGAAGAGGAACCTTGGGGTGTTGTTTTGATTAATGAAATGGAAAGGAGAGTTAGGTATATAGGATCATTTAGTCATGTGATATTCAAAATGGAAGGAACTAGGTTTGTAGCTGAGAAAAACAGTTTTCTAAGTTTAGATGCCAGAGAAGATAGCTTAAAAATAGCAGCCTACAAACACCGCGCTCGTTGCAAAATCACTCTGGGAGCTTCAAGGCTGTTAACACAAGTCAAAGCAAGTCTGCCTGAATTTGCCGATTATTTTTAAAGAGGGGTTAAAGTCTAGAAGAGAAATATTGCTCAACTGGAACTGAATAGTAATAAGAAGTTAAAAGTTTGTTTCTTGTTCAATGTTTAAGAGTTAAACTGGTTCATTTCGTTAGAGGTCTAGTCAAACTGTGTTATGAATAAAGCTTGTTTTGATAAAATAATTCCTAATTCATTAGTGGAATTACTCCTAAGGCGAAGCATCCTTTCCTCACAAAAATGCTGGAATAGAAGAATTGTTGGAGTGCAATCTTGATATATAATATACTTGTGATTTCCATTCTGACACTCTGACAATTGATGAAGATTAAGATTCCCTTGGAATCCAAAACTGGAAGTGTGCAGTGATGTCAGAGAGTCACAGAGCTTTAGGGTTTTACAGAGATTGGGAGGGGGAGGACAGCCCTGAAGGGATTTGAACACACAGATGAGAATTGTCAGACTGTGGTGTTGCTGGAGCAACAAGCAATGTAGATCAGCCAGCAGAAGGGGCAATGGGTCAGCACAGCTTGGTGCGAGTTGGGGCACAGCCAGCAGAGTTTCTGTTCAGAGGATCGTTGCTTCATTTTAGCAGCATGATACACCAAGAGGTCAGGACTCGGGTTACCTTGCAAACCGACCAGAACTGTTGGCACTCAACCTGTTGTTGGCTCCTGCTCCCCACTGTCGGGTAGACATGCGTTTGACTGGCTCCTCATTCTCTGAATCCGACATGTTATCTGTAGCCTGTGGGAAAAAAAAATCTAATATGTCATTGCATGTCTGAGTAAGCAAACTGAAACTTCGTCCAACAAAATAACCTGATGACACTTACTGAGTGGCACATGCACCAAAGAACAAAGAAAATTACAGCACAGGAACAGGTCCTTCGGTCCCTCCAAACCTGCACTGACCAAATGAATTAAAACCCCCTACCCTTCCAGGGACCATATTCTCTATTCCCATCCCATTCATGTATTTGTCAAGACACACCTTAAAAGTCACGACTGTATTCGCTTTCACCATCTCCCCTGGCAACAGGTTCCACTCAGTAAGAGTCTAGCAACACCAATTTTAAATCCAACCAATTTATTTGACAGTAAATCTGCTAGCTTTCGGCGTTTGTGCCTTCATCAGGCACCTACTTCTCTCTGTATAAAAAATCTGCCTTGTACATCTCCTTTAAAACTGGCCCCTTGCACCTTAAACCTGTGCCACCAGAAGATGGTTTCACTGGTAAATTAGTTCGATTGGTACTACTTTATCCTCACATCACCATAAGTTCAGCAATAATCCAGGCATCTGTCAGGGGGTCAGCGCTGAGGGAGCGCCGCGCTGTCAGGGGGTCAGCGCTGAGGGAGCGCCGCGCTGTCAGGGGGTCAGCGCTGAGGGAGCGCCGCGCTGTCAGGGGGTCAGCGCTGAGGGAGCGCCGCGCTGTCAGGGGGTCAGCGCTGAGGGAGCGCCGCGCTGTCAGGGGGTCAGCGCTGAGGGAGCGCCGCGCTGTCAGGGGGTCAGCGCTGAGGGAGCGCCGCGCTGTCAGGGGGTCAGCGCTGAGGGAGCGCCGCGCTGTCAGGGGGTCAGCGCTGAGGGAGCGCCGCGCTGTCAGGGGGTCAGCGCTGAGGGAGCGCCGCGCTGTCAGGGGGTCAGCGCTGAGGGAGCGCCGCGCTGTCAGGGGGTCAGCGCTGAGGGAGCGCCGCGCTGTCAGGGGGTCAGCGCTGAGGGAGCGCCGCGCTGTCAGGGGGTCAGCGCTGAGGGAGCGCCGCGCTGTCAGGGGGTCGCGCTGAGGGAGCGCCGCGCTGTCAGGGGTCAGCGCTGAGGGAGCGCCGCGCTGTCAGGGGGTCGCGCTGAGGGAGCGCCGCGCTGTCAGGGGGTCAGCGTGAGGGCGCCGCGCTGTCAGGGGGTCAGCGCTGAGGGAGCGCCGCGCTGTCAGGGGGTCAGCGCTGAGGGAGCGCCGCGCTGTCAGGGGGTCAGCGCTGAGGGAGCGCCGCGCTGTCAGGGGGTCAGCGCTGAGGGAGCGCCGCGCTGTCAGGGGGTCAGCGCTGAGGGAGCGCCGCGCTGTCAGGGGGTCAGCGCTGAGGGAGCGCCGCGCTGTCAGGGGGTCAGCGCTGAGGGAGCGCCGCGCTGTCAGGGGGTCAGCGCTGAGGGAGCGCCGCGCTGTCAGGGGGTCAGCGCTGAGGGAGCGCCGCGCTGTCAGGGGGTCAGCGCTGAGGGAGCGCCGCGCTGTCAGGGGGTCAGCGCTGAGGGAGCGCCGCGCTGTCAGGGGGTCAGCGCTGAGGGAGCGCCGCGCTGTCAGGGGGTCAGCGCTGAGGGAGCGCCGCGCTGTCAGGGGGTCAGCGCTGAGGGAGCGCCGCGCTGTCAGGGGGTCAGCGCTGAGGGAGCGCCGCGCTGTCAGGGGGTCAGCGCTGAGGGAGCGCCGCGCTGTCAGGGGGTCAGCGCTGAGGGAGCGCCGCGCTGTCAGGGGGTCAGCGCTGAGGGAGCGCCGCGCTGTCAGGGGGTCAGCGCTGAGGGAGCGCCGCGCTGTCAGGGGGTCAGCGCTGAGGGAGCGCCGCGCTGTCAGGGGTCAGCGCTGAGGGAGCGCCGCGCTGTCAGGGGGTCAGCGCTGAGGGAGCGCCGCGCTGTCAGGGGGTCAGCGCTGAGGGAGCGCCGCGCTGTCAGAGGGTCAGCGCTGAGGGAGCGCCGCGCTGTCAGAGGGTCAGCGCTGAGGGAGCGCCGCGCTGTCAGAGGGTCAGCGCTGAGGGAGCGCCGCGCTGTCAGAGGGTCAGCGCTGAGGGAGCGCCGCGCTGTCAGAGGGTCAGTGCTGAGGGAGCGCCGCACTGTCAGTTCTGCTTTCTCTGAGTGTACAGACCACAACCTACACTAGGAATCAGCCAGTTTGCCTCAATGTCCTGGGCCAATATCACTAAAGTCGGACGTGCCTGTCACAGCATTTCAGTTTCCCAAAAGGAGACAAGTTTGGCCTTTTAACCAACATTCCCCCTGGAGCAGCATCAAACCAGATGAACTGGTTCTTCACCTCCTCCCAGTTGTGCTGCTGTGATTTGTCCTCTTCTGTTCTGATGTAGTGACATGGCTCCATGTGCCTCGGATGTGTTTTCAGACATTCTAGCAGTCCCTCACCCCTGTCCTGAAGTGCTGATTCACATTGGTGTAGTCATTCTATCAGCATTTGTAGGTCTTACGTTTAGAGAGAGGAGAGGGCGGGAGTACAGGGTGGAGGGGAGGGTCAGGGTGCGGGTGCGGGAGAGGGTGAGGGGATGGTGAGGAAAAGGGAAAGATACAAGGGAACTTAAAAACTCACAAACTCGCGACTCCGTTTCTTCGCCAGCTCCTCGTCCCTTTTCACCTGCTCCATTATTGTTTTCTTTTTCTCCACTTGTTGTTTCTCTTGTTCCCCCTCAGCCAGAATAATCTGAATTATTTCCGCTGTGACCGAGTCATCATCTTCCTTCAAACTCTCCTTCTCTGCCTCGTACTGGAAGGAGAAAAGTTATAATCTGTCGCCAATCCGCACTCAACCCTGTCGCACCGAACCCCGTCCCACTGAACCCCATCCAGCAGGGAACTCGGGAAGGGATGAATGGGGAGGAAATGGGTGCGATTTGGAGAGATGAGTACGTACTGCTACTATTAACAAATCTGCTCCAACACGAATCTATCATTTCAACAGCATGAGTGTGACCATTTGACAATGAGTCAGATGAGGAGATATTCAGACAGTGGCCAAAAGCTTAAATCTATAAAGGGGGAGAGGTTTAGGGAGGGAATTACAGAATTTAGGACCCTGGCAGCTGAAGGCCCACCCACCAATAATGGAACGATTAAAACTAGGAATATTCAAGAGATGGAGATGCTGGTGTTGGGCTGGGATGAACACAGTAAGAAGTCTCACAACACTAGGTTAAAGTCCAACAGGTTTATTTGGTAGCAAAAGCCACTAGCTTTCGGAGCACTGTTTCTTTGTCAGCTAAGTGGTATACACTGCAGGAAGGGATGTCTTCCTGCATGATACACTGGGGAGACCATGCAAATGCTACGTCAATAGATGAATGAAAACCGCTCGACAATCACCAGGCAGGAGTGTTCTCTTCCTGTTGGGGAACACTTCAGCAGTCACAGGCATTTGGCCTCTGATCTTTGGATAAGTGTTCTCATGACATACGACAGTGCAGAGTCACTGAATAGAGACTGATAGCCAAATTCCACACTCGAGGACGACCTCATGGGTTCATGTCACGCTGTCTGTAACCCCCCACAACTTGCTTGTAAAAATCTCACTAACTATCCTGGCTAGAGACAAAACACAACGTTCCGATGAGACAAGAAGGTTTTGGTAGGCCGCGGGAACCGTGGTGCCTGAACCTAGTCAGGAAGAAAAGAAAGGTGTATAAAAGGTTCAGAGAGCTAGGAGATGTTAGGGATCTAGAGGGGTATAAAGCTTGTAGAAAGGAGCTTAAAAAAGAAATTAGGAGAGCCAGAGGGATCATGAGAAGGCCTTGGCGGGTAAAATTAAGGAGAATCCCAAGGCCGCCTACAAATATGTGAAAAGTAAAAGGATGAGAAGTGAAGGGATAGGACTTATAAAAGGTGAAGGGGGAAAAGTCTGTGTGGAACCGGAAGAAATGGCAGAGGTGCTTAATGAGTACTTTGCCTCGGTATTCATTGTGGAAAGTGATCTGGGAGGTTGTACTACAGGTTTGTGGCAGACTGAAAAGATTGAAAATGTGGATGTTAAGAAAGAGGATGTGTTAGAACTTTTAAATTCTATCAAGAAGACAAGTCGCCGGGACCGGATGGGAAGTACCCCAGGTTACTGTGGGAGATGAGGGAACTGATTGCAGAGCCCCTGGCGATGATCTTTGCGGCGTCGATGGAGACGGGAGAGGTTCCGGAGGATTGGAGGATTACGAACGTGGATCCTATTTTCAAGAAAGGGAACAGGGATAGTCTGGGAAATTACCAACTGGTAAGTCTGACCTCAGTGGTTGGTAAGCTGATGGAGAGGCTTCTGAGGGACAAGATGTATGAGCATTTGGAGAAGTTTAGAATGATCAGAAATAGTCAGCATGGTTTTGTCAAGGGCAGGTCGTGCCTTACGAGCCTAGTTGAGTTCTTCGAAAATGTGACTGAACACACTGATGAAGGAAGAGCAGTGGACGTGGTGTACATGGACTTCAGCAAGGCATTTGATAAGATCACTCACTTCTTGAGAAGGTGAGAGGGCATGGGATCCAAAGGGCTTTGGCCTTGTGATCCAGAACTGGCTTGTCTGCAGAAAGCAGAGAGTGGTTGTGGATGGGTCTTTTTCTGCATGGAGGTCGGTCACCAGTGGAGTGCCCCAGGGATCTGTTCTGGGACCCTTGCTGTTTGTGATTTTCATAAATGACCTGGATGAGGAAGTGGAGGGATGGGTTAATAAGTTTGCCGACAATACGAAGGTCGGTGGTGTTGTGGATGGTCTGGAGGGATGTCAAAAGTTGCAGTGAGACATAGATAGGATGCAAGACTGGGCGGAGAAGTGGCAGATGGACTTCAACATGGATAAATGTGTGGTGGTCCATTTTGGCAGGACCAATGGGATAAAGGAGCATAACATCAAGGGTAGGAGTCTTAGCTGTGTTGAAAAGCAGAAGGATCTTGGGGTCCGGGTCCATAGGACTCTTAAATCGGCCTCGCAGGTGGAGGATGTGGTCAAGAAGGCGTATGGTGTACTGGCCTTCATTAACCGAGGGATTGAGTTTAAGAGTCGGGAGGTAATGCTGCAACTTTATAAGACCCTTGTCAGACCCCACTTGGAGTACTGTGTGAAGTTCTGGTCGCCTCACTATAGGAAGGATGTAGAAGTTATTGAAAGGGTGCAGAGGAGATTTACAAGGATGTTACCTGGATTGGGAGGCATGCCTTATGGAGATAGGTTGAGGGAGCTGGGACTCTTCTCCCTGGAGAGACAAAGGTTGAGAGGCGACCTGATAGAGGTTTATAAACTGTTGAGAGGAATAGATAGAGTGGATTCTCAGAGGCTTTTTCCCCGGGCTGAAATGGTCGCTACGAGAGGACACAGATTTAAGGTGCAGGAAAGCAAGTACAGAGGAGATGTTAGGGGTAAGTTTTTCACTCAGAGGGTGGTGAGTGAATGGAATCGGCTACCATCGGTGGTGGTGGAGACGAACTCGCTGGGGTCTTTTAAAAGACTTCTGGATAAGTATACGGGATCTAATGGGATAGGGGGTTATAGATAGGTCTACAGCTTAGTAGGTATAGATGTGATCGACGCAACTTGTGGGCCGAAGGGCCTGTTTGTGCTGCAGTGTTCTATGTTCTACATCTCTTTAATCTGTGCTTAAGCCTCTTTCCACTCACATTGTCTGTACCTATAAGCCTTGATTACCTGTAAAGACTCACATTCCAATCATTATTTTGTAACCTGAGTTTGTGTCTTTATACGCCCTGTTTGCGAACAGAACTCCCACTCACCTGGCGAAGGAGCAGTGCTCTGAAAGCTAGTGGCTTATTCTACCAAATAGATCTTTTGGACTTTAACCTGGTGTTGTGAGACTTCTTACTGAATTCTCAAGAGGCCAGAATTGGAGGAGGAATGAGCTCTCAGAGTCGTACGCAACGTACTTTTGAATTATTTCTGAGTTTGCAAGTGATTTACCACAATGGTGTCAATCCGAAGGAATTAACTTGGGGCTGGCCTGCAAGGGAACTCTGAGGATATACTGGGGCTGTGTTTGTTTAGAGGTAATATTAGTTGTGGGAATGAAAACTGGAGATAGGAGGGAGTGAAGCCACGGATTTAACCCCACAAAAACGTAGCAATATGAAATCTACTGGCTTTCTGCAGCCTTAGTTACCGGGCATTTGCTCCATCCTTTTCTATTTTCTCACTTCCTTCCTCTCGCTGACTTTACTATTATAGTAAGACAAACCTGAAACATTAACAACATCAGTGCATGATCTTGTAGGCACTCCAATACAGAGAGGATACAGCGCTGAAGTCTTAATAAGGTGTTAACCTAAGAGCTTTGCCCGAGAGTTTGGATGGATGTAAAAGATCTCAAAACATGCAGCATAGATACAGCAGCCAGTATAACCTGGGCCGTGCACCTTCCTTATTTATGCCCACACACAAAATCATTCAACTGGTCATCTCATTGTTGTTGGTGGGATCGTGCTGTCTGGAGAACAGCTGCAGCATTTTACTGAATAACAGTCCATCATCTACAAGATGCACTTCAGCAAGTTCCTCCCCAGGTCACACACCATCCTGTAATTATATCACAGTTCCTTCAGTGTGTCACAATCCTGAAACGCTCTTCCGAACAGCACTGTAGGCTGTACCGACACCACATGGACTGCAGCAGCTCAAGAAGGTGCTGGCATAGTGGTGTTGTCACTGTACTAATAATCAAGGTACCCAGGGTCAAATCCCACCATGATAGATGGTGGAATAGGAATTAAACATCTACCAATGACCATGAAAACCACCTAGTTCACCTAATGTCCTTTAGGAAAGGAAATCTGTGGTCCTTACCCTACATGTGACTCCAATCCTACAGCAGTGTGTTAATTCTTAACTGCCCCTCTGAAGTGGCCGAGCGAGACGCTCAGTTAAATCAGCCTCTAAAATATCTCGAACGAAACCGGATGGACCATCCACCCACCCTTGACCGAGGCACCAGAACTGACAGCAGAAAACCCAATCCAGTCAACCTTGCAAAGTCTTTCTAACTAACATTGGGGACTCGTGTCAGAATTGGGAGAGCTGTCTCACAGATTAGTCAAGTAACAGCCTGATAAAGTCATTTTCATATAAATATACAAAGAACAAAGAACAACACAGCGTGGGAAACAGGCCCTTCGGCCCAACGAGCCCGCGCCGCCATCCTAACGTCTTAATGACATATAGAGACCAATATAGGGACAATTTGTTACCCAATCAGCTAAGAGCACATTTTTGGGATGTGGGAGGAAACCGGAGCACCCGGAGAAAACCCACGCAACCACAGGGAGAACGCGCAAACTCCCGCAGACACAGGCCCAAATCCATGTGTCTGCACAGCAACAGCGATAGTCTCTGAGCTGTCATGCTGCCCATCTGATGGTCCAGTTTAAGCATACACTAATGACATGAAGCACTAGGCCACTCCTGAAGTAACCTCCAGGAGCAGCCCTCGCACGACCTGCCGAATGCATGCACCTTGTTGGTCAACAAGGTGGACCGAATAGCCTGTGGAAACAATTAAAGTATTTAAACAGTCCTCATATATCCCTCTATCTGCAGACCGCTCATGTGGCTGTCCAAGAGACCCTTAAACAACCCTAGCGTGCCTGCTCCCACCACCTAACGGTAGTGCATTCCACACCCCACTACCCTTTGTGTGAAAAAATGCCCTCTAATATTAGTCTTATACATAGCCCCCCTCAACCTAAGGCAGTGACCCCTCGTTCTATCCAAATCTAATGGTGGAAAAAGCTTACCACCATTTATCTATACCCCTCATAATCTTATATACCTCTAATAGATCCCCTCTCAGCCGACATCTTTCAAGGGAAAACAACCCCAGTACGTTCAACCTTTCCTCGTAAGACAGCCCTTCCATACCAGGCAGCATCCTGGTAAATCTCCTCTGCACCCTCTCCAGGGACTCCACATCCTTCCGGTAGTACGGCGACCAGAACTGGACGCAGTACTCCAAGTGAGGCCTAACCAACGTTCTATACACTTGCAAATTCAAACTCCTACTCTTGTATTCCGTACCCCTTCCTATGAAGGCTAACATACCATACGCTTTCTTTATCACCTTTTCCACCTGTACTGCCACCTTCAGAGACTTGTGAACCTGCACCCCCAGGTCTCTCTGTGTCTCTATACTCCGGATAGTTTTACCTTTTATCCTATAACTCCCCTCTACAGTATTCCGGCCAAAATGCATCACCTCGCATTTATCTGGATTAAATTCCATTTGTTTTTTCTCATTAGTAATAATTCAATCATATCATAGAATCCCTACAATGCAGAAGGAGGCCATTTGGCCTATCAAGTTTGCACTGACTCTCTGACAGAGTATCCCATGCACACCCTCGCCCACCCTACTCTGTAACCATGGCAAAGGCACCTAACCTGCACATCTACGGACTGTGGGAGGAAACCAGAAGAAACCCATGCAGATGTGGGAAGAACGTGTGGGCTTATGGGGATAGAATGGGGGAGAGGGGCCTGGGTCAGATATTTTTTCAGAGAGTCAGTACAGACTTGATGGGCTGAATGGCCTGCTCTGCCCTATGAATTGAGTCAAATGATATCATAAAACACGTGGGGTGAGATTCTCCGGCCTCCCGGCTTCGTATTTCCAGCCGGCGGGAGGTGGCACATTGTTTGCTAGCAGCGGGATTCTCAGTCCTGCTGCTGTCAATGGGAATTCCCACTGATGTCACCCTACACTGGCAGGAAACCCCGCAGGTGGAGTTCCACTGCTGACGGGACAGGAATATCCTGCCGGTGTGACCATCCGGAGAATTCCGGCCATGATTTTTTTCTGTGATTGTTATACAAAGAGAACAAAGAGAACCCATCTATCTGCCCAATCTACCAGCCTATCTATGTCCTGTTGTATTGCCCGGCACTGCTCCTCAGTCCCCACCAATCCAAGTATCTTAGTGTCATCAGCAAATTTGCTGATCACACCACCTACCCCCTCTTCGAAGTCATTTATATAAATCACAAATAGAAGAGGTCCTAGTACTGAGCCCTGTGGCACACCACTAGTGACTGACCTCCAGTTGGAAAAAGAGCCTTCCACTAATACCCGCTATCTCCTCCTCCCAAGCCAGTTCTCAACCCATCTACATACCTGGCCCTGTATCCCATGCACCTTCACCTTTTTTATCAGCCTACCATGGGGAACCTTGTCAAATGCCTTACTGAAATCCATGTAGACGACATCAACGGCTTGTCCTTCATCAACCATTTTTGTCACCTCTTCAAAAAATTCCACTAGATTTGTAAGGCACGACCTCCCCTTAACGAAGCCATGCTGCGTATCCCTGATCAGATCGCAACGCTCCAGATGCTCACACATCCTGTGCCTGAGGATCCTCTCCATTAGCTTACCTATAACTGAAGTCAAGCTCACCGGCCTATAGTTCCCTGGGTTATCCCTCTGACCCTTTTTAAACAACGGTACTACATTTGCAATCCTCCAGTCCTCTGGGATCTCACCTGTGTCCAAAGAAGAGACAAAGATTTGCGTCAGAGGCCCAGCAATGTCATCCCTCACCTCCCTTAGCAGCCTGGGATAAATACCATCAGGCCCCGGGGCTTTATAAGTCTTTATGCTACCTAAAAGCCCCAACACTTCTTCCCTCGTAATGATTATTTCCTTTAACGGGTCCTCAAAATCCTCAAAGCCGGCATCAGACATCAGGCCCCTCTCCCACGTGAATACCGACGCAAAGTATTCATTCAGGATCTCCCCCATTCCCTCAGGCTCTAAGCATGGATCCCCTCCTCTGTCCCTGGGAGGTCCAATCTTGCTTCTAACCATCCTTTTGCTCCTTACATAGGAGTAAAATGCCTTAGGATTTTCCTTAATCCTACCTGCCAAAGCCATTTTGTGGCCCCTTTTTGCCTTTCTGACACCTCTTTTAAGATCCCGTCTACACTCTCTATATTTTTCAAGCACTGCCTCTATCCCCAATTGCCTGGATCTAACGTATGCCTCCCGCTTCTTCCTGACCAAGTCCTCAACATCCCTAGTAACCCACGGTTCTCTAATCCTACCCTTCCCATCCTTTCTCGTTACCGGCACGTGTCTATCCTGCAAAAATTTTAGTTTTCCCTTGAAAGATTCCCACGTGCAGCGTCGACCTACCCTCGAACAGCTTATCCCAGTCAGTATCCTTAAGATCCTGCCTAATCTGGCTATATCTAGCCCTCCCCCAGTTTAACACCCTCCCCTTAGGGCAGGATTCATCTTTTTCCATTAATACCCTAAAGCAGACAGGTTTAATACCTTACAGACAATGCCCTAGACACCATCATCACTTTCTCTGGGTATATCTTGTTATTCACCTGACGAAGGGGCAAACCCCAAAAGCTTGTGAGTTTACTATCATATAAATTGGTTGGACTTTAACCTGGTGTTGTCAGACTTTTTACTGTGTTTACCCCAGCCCAACGCCAGCATCTCCACATTATGTCTGTCACGCCAGCAGGGCAGGTCCAGCAAAAATGGCAGTACGCTAGTGTACAGTTGAGAGGGAATTGCCTTAGGAGTCCTCAACTTCAACTCTACACCCATGAAGTCTCATGGCATCAGGTCTAACATGGGCAAGGGTATTCTTGAGGGTTTGAAGTTGGATAAGTCCCCTGGGCCAGACGGGATTTACCCTAGGATTCTCTGGGAGGCAAGAGAGGCGATTGCAGAGCCTCTGGCTCTGATCTTCAGGTCGTCGTTGGTTATGGGTGTGGTTCCGGAGGACTGGAGGATAGCGAATGTGGTCCCATTGTTCAAGAAGGGGAAGAGATACCTTCCAGGGAATTATAGGCCAGTGAGTCTTACTTCTGTTGTGGGCAAAGTATTGGAGAGAATTATTAGGGATAGGATTTATAGTTATTTAGAGAGAAATGAATTGATTGGGAATAGTCATCATGGTTTTGTGAAGGGTAGGTCGTGCCTTACTAACCTTATTGAGTTTTTTGAAAAAGTGACCAAAGAGGTGGATGGGGGTAAGGCAGTTGATGTGGTATATATGGACTTTAGTAATGCGTTTGATAAGGTGGCCCATGGAAGACTTCTGCAGAAAATGCAGATGTATGGGATAGAGGGTGATTTAGCTAATTGGGTTAGGAATTGGCTAGCAGATAGAAGACAGAGGGTGGTGGTTGATGGGAGATATTCATGGTGGAGTTCGGTGACAAGTGGTGTACCTCAGGGGTCTGTTTTGGGGCCCCTGCTGTTTGTAATTTTTATAAATGATCTGGATGAGGGTATTGAAGGATAAATTAGTAAATTTGCGGATGACACCAAAGTCGGAGGAGTGGTAGGTAGTGAAGAGGGGTGTTATAGTTTGCATAGAGACTTGGACAAGTTGCAGAGCTGGGCCGAGAGGTGGCAAATGGAGTTTAATGTGGAAAAGTGTGAGGTAATGCACTTTGGCAGGAATAATAAATGTGTAGAGTATAGGGCGAATGGTAGGATTCTTAATAGTGTTGATGAACAGAGGGATCTTGGTGTATATGTGCATAGATCCCTGAAAGTTGGCAATCAAGTCGATAAGGTTGTTCAGAAGGCATACGGAGTCTTAGCTTTTATTGGTAGGGGGATTGAATTTCGAGCCGCAACGTCATGTTGCAACTGTACAAAACTCTAGTGCGCCCGCACTTGGAGTATTGTGTGCAGTTCTGGTCCCCACATTATAGAAAGATGTGGAGGCATTGGAGAGGGTACAGAGGAGGTTTACCAGGATGTTGCCTGGTATGGAGGGCAGGTTCTATGAAGAGAGGTTGAAGGATTTGAGGTTGTTTTCGTTAGAAAGGAGGCGGCTAAGAGGGGATCTTATTGAAGCATATAAGATGATTAGAGGTTTAGATAGGGTGGACAGTGATAGCCTTTTTCCTAGGATGGAGAAAGCTAGCACGAGGGGACACAGCTTTAAATTAGGGGGTGATAGTTATAGGACGGATATCAGAGGTAGGTTCTTTACCCAGAGGGTGGTTAGGGAGTGGAATGCCCTGCCTGCAGCAGTTGTAGATGCGCCAAGTTTGGTGGCGTTTAAGAGATTAGTTGATACGTATATGGAAGAGAAGGGAATGGTTTAGTTTGGAGGGTCATTGCTTTTTATATTGGTCGGCGCAACATCGAAGGCCGAAGGGCCCGTTCTGTGCTGTAATGTTCTATGTTCTATAAGGAGACTTTGTTGATTACCACGTATCGCACCCCTTTCCTCTGGGCTGAATGCACCACATGTGCAAGGGGACAGAATGTACTCTTGGTGGGGGACATCAATGTCCATCACTATGTGTGGCTTGGTAGCACCACTGCAGCATATCAGTGCAACAGATAAAGTTAAAGTGTTTGCAACAATCTTCAGCCAGAAATGCTGAGTAGATGATCCATCTCAGCCACCTCCAGCATTACAGGCTTCAATTTTCAGCCAATTCAATTCACTTCACATGATATCAAGAAACAGCTGAAGCCTTTGGATGCTGCAAAGGCAGTGGGCCCTGACAATATTCCAACAATGGCATTGAAGATTTGTGCTCCAGAACTTGCTGCCCACCTAGCCAAGCTCTTCTAGTGCATCTACCCAAGAACATAGAACAATACAGCACAAACAGGCCCTTCGGCCCACGAGTTGCGCCGATCACATCTACCAATCCACAGACCTATCTATAACCCCATATCCTATTCTTTTCCATATACTCATCCAGAAGTCTCTTAAAAGACCCCAGTGAGTTTGCCTCAACAACCTCCGACAGCAGTCGGTTCCATTCACTCACCACCCTCTGAGTGAAAAACCTACCCCCGACATCTCCTTTGTATTTGCTACATCTCCTTTGTATTTGCTAAGGTGTGCCCAGGTATATTCTGTACAAAAAGCAGGACAAATCCAATCTGGCAATTACTGCCCAATCTACTCTCGATCATCAGTAAAGTGATGGAAGGGGATTTTGACAGCGCTATCAAGCAGCATCTGCTCAGCAATAACCTGCTCAGTGACGCCCAGTTTGGATTCTGTCAGGGTCACTCTGCTCCTGAGATCATTACAGCCTTGGTTCAAACATGGACAAAACAGCTGCATTCCAGAGGGGGAGGTGAGTGTGACAGCCTTTGACACAAAGGCAGCATTTGACTGAATAAAACTGGAATTAATGGGAATCAGTTGAAAAACTCTGTGCTGGTTAGAGTCATACCTGGCATAAAGGAAAATGGTCGTGGTAGTTGGAGGTCAATCATCTCAGTTCCAGAACATTTCTACAGGAGTTCCTCAGGGTAGTGTCTTAGGCCCAACCATCTTCAGCTGCTTCATCAATGACCTTCCTTCCATCATAAATTCAAAAGTGGGGATGTTCGCTGATAACTCCTCAAATACTGAAGCAATTCACATCCAAGTGCAAGCGAGAGCTGGACAATATTCAGGCTTGGACTGAGAACTAGCAAGTAACATTTGTGCCACAGAAGTCCACAACAGTGACTATCTCCAACAAGACAGAATATAATCATGGCACTTTGACATCCAATGGAATTACCATTGCTGAACCCCAACAATCAACATCTAGAGGCTACCACTAACCAAAAACTGGACCAACAATATAAATACTATGGCTACAAGGGCAGGACAGATGTTTGGAATCCTGTGGTGAGTAACTCATCTCTTGACTCCCCAGAGCCTGTCCACAATCTTCAAGGCACAAGTTAGAAGTGTGATGAAGTACGCCCCACGAGGATGCTACGGAACCTGATGGTTTGAGTTATAAGGAGAGGCTAGATAGGGTGGGACTTTTTCCCTGAAGTGTAGAAGGCGTAGGAGTGAATTTATATGGAGATCTGTAAAATAATGAAGGGCACAGATGAGGTAGATAGTCCTCAAAGGTCTTTCCCCAAAGGTAGGAGAGTCTAAAGCTGGAGGGCATAGTTTAAGATAAGAGGAGAGAGATACAAAAGGGCAATTTTTTTCACACAGCAGGCGGTGAGTGTCTAAACAAGCTGCCGGAGATAGTAGTAGGGGCAGGTATAAATTTGTCTTTTAAAAAGCATTTAGACAGTTACATAAGTAAGATAGATATAGAGCAAAATGGGCCAAACACAGGCAATTGGAACTAGCTTGGTTAAAAAAGAGTGGCGTGGACAAGTTGGATCGAATGGTCTGTTTCCATGCTGTAAACCTCTATGACTATAACACTTGTTTGGGTGGATACAGCTCCAACAACACTCAAGAAGCTCAACACCATCCAGGACAAAGCAGCCAGCATGATTGGCAGCCCATTGACAAACACTCACTCCCTCTATCATCAACAAACAGTGGTAGCCATATCTACCATTTACAAGGTGCACTACAGCTACTCACCAAAGCTCTTTAGACAGCACCTTCCAAACCCATGACCATCTCGACTGAGACAAGAACAACAGATATCTGGGAAAACTACCATCTGCAAGTTCCCCTCCAAGTCACTCACTGTTCTGACTTGGAAATATATCACTGTTCCTTCACTGCCGCTGAAGCTCCCTTCCTCTGGGTGTATCTACACCTCAGGAAATGCAGCAGTTCAAGAAGGCAGCTCACCACCACCTTCTCAAGAATAATTAGGGACGGGCATTAAGATGGCCTAGCCAGCGAGGCCTACATCCGGTTAATTAATTTTAAAAATACACATTCCTATCCACTGCCTGCAGTTGGACTTGACAAAAGACAAAAATTGCACAAATATTAGAGGTGGTGGGGAAAGAGAGAGGTTTTTTTCAAACAACACAGCAAGAAGCAGTCCAAACTCATATACAAACCTGTGACGAAGATTCAGCTCTTTGGCATATTAAGCAGAATGGAAGCTTCAAAATTCTAAATGATTTGACACAGAGAAAGTTCTGTTGTGCAGACGTCTGGGTTTATTCTGAATAGAACCCAGTTCCTGGCTCCCTTCCCAGCTCTCCTCCCTATACAGCTTAACAGCTTTGGCCTGACTCCCAGGGTGTCAGAAACATGCACAGACTTGTTTCCATAAGATAACAGTTGGACTCTCTGTCCAGTTAAAAATCCAGTAGTAGCATTGGGACAACTCATAAAGATACCATGGTCCTCAAAATTTCCAGATCTGTGCCAATGGAAGAGGCCATTTCGCCCCTCAAACCTATTTTAATTAGATAACAGAGATCTGTAATTCAACTCTATTTACCTGTAGCTTCATATCCCATAGTATTCATCACCAAAACTTCTAGCAAGCTCAGGCAGCAAATTTCAATTGACCCTCAGCAGTTTTGGGGGGGGTTGCGGAGGGGTAAAAACTTTGTGCGAGGCAGTGCGCTCTGATATCTCCCCTGAACAACCTGGCTAGAATTTTAAAGTCCCCCCTTATTGTGGACTCTCCCCGTCTCGATCAAATTCTTTAATCATCTTAAACACCTCAGTTAGATCCAACCTCCTGAACTGAAGGGAATTGAAGCAGAGATTATGCAAGCTGACTTTGTAAATTAATCCCGCAAAGACCAAATGAATCTGTGCTGCACCAATACACTTCCTGAGGTTGAACAAAACTCAACAGTCACTCTAAGTGCTTTATTCAAATGATCAATACTTTCTTTTCTCTTTGTATTCCAGGCCTATCACGGGCTTTCATTATATTAGTATTTTTGAATCTGACTAATTTCTAGTGATTTGACTACTTGATCTTGATCTTAGTTGGGCAGCAATAGGATTATTCAGGATCCCTAACCAATGACTCTCCCTGGCAAAGGGTCAGGTAGAATGTATGCAAACTAGACTGACCATAATGTTCCTCACTCAACAGCTTATTCTGGGTCACACATGAAGAGATAGCAACTGGTTAAGAGGACTTTTTTAAAGCTTTTAGTTCATAGGAATACTAATTTTTTTATTAAGTCATGGGACATGACCATCACTGGCTGGCCAGCATTTATTGCCCATCACTAGTTGCCTGAGGACAGTTGAGAATCAACCATATTGCTGTGGCTCTGGAGTCACATGTAGGCCAGACCTGGTAAGGACAGCAGATTTCCTTCCCTAAAGAACATTAGTGAACCAGATGGGTTTTTCCAACAATCGACAATGGTTTCATGGTCAACAGTACATTCTTAATTCCAGACAGTTTTTTTCATTGAATTCAAATTCCACCATCTGCCATGGCAGAATTCAAAACAGGGTCCCCAGAACATTAACCAAGTTTCTGCAATAATAATCTAGTGAGAATACCATTAGGCCATCGCCTTCCCTAATTGTCCTAAATAGAGGTGACAGTAAGTTGCCTTACTGAACCTCTGCACTCCATGAGGAGTGGGTACACACAGTGTCGTTAGGGAGGGAATTCCAGGATTTTATGCAGTCAACAGTGAAGGAACAGCAATATGATTTTCAAGTCAAGATGGTGAGTGACTCGGAAGGGAACCTCCAACTGATGCTGTTCCCATTTGTCTGCTGCTTCTAGAAAATAGTGGTCATGGGTTTGGAAAGTGCGCTTAAGGAACCTTTGTGCGTGCATAAAGAACAAAGTAAAATACAGCACAGGAACAGGTCCACCGGCCCTCCAAGCCCATACCAAACATGATGCCCAAACTAAAAAAAACTTCTGCTTACTCGGTCAGTGTCCATCAATTGCCTCCCTATTCATGTACCCATCTAAATACCTCTTAAATGCTTCTAGTGTGCCTACTTCCACCACCACCACCACCTCTAGCAGCGCATTCCAGTCACTGCTTTGCATGGGAAACTTCCCTGTCGCATCTCCCTTACACTTTCTCCCTCTCACCTGAAACTTATGCCCTTATTAACTGGCACTTCCAGCCTGGGAAAAAGCCTCTGACTATCCACCAAGTCTATGTCTCTCATAATTCTATAGACCTCTATCAGGTCTCTCCTCAGCCTCGGTTTTTCCAGTGAAAACAATCCTAGTTTATTCAACCTCTCCTCAGTCAATACCCTTGAGACCAGGCAACATTCTGGTGAACCTTCATTGCACTTCCACGTCTGATAATATGGTGACCAGAGCTGCACACAATACTCTAAATGTGGCCAAACCAAGATTATCTATAACTGCAACACGATTCCCCAACTCCTGTACTCAACGCCCCGGTTAACGAAGGCAAGTATGCCATGTGCCTTCTTAATCACCTTGGCAACCTGTGTTGCCACTTCTAGGGAACTGTGGATCTGCACACCCAGATCCCTCTGTATGTTAATGTTCCTAAGAGTTTTGCCATTACAGTATAATTCACACATGAATTTATCCTGTCCTCAGTATCTTCTCCATAACTTTCCCATCACTGATATCAGCCTCACCGGTCTATAATTTCCTAGATTATCCCTGTTTCCTTTCTTAAGCAAGGGAACAACATTGGCTGTTCTCCAGTCCCCGGGAACCTTGCCTGTGGTCAAAGAGGATGTGAAGATATCTGTTAAGGTCCCAGCAATTTCTCCCGTTGCCTCCTGCAGTAACCTGGGATAGATCCCATCCAGCCTTGGAGACTTGTCTACCTTGATGCAATTTAGGATACTCAACACTTCCTCCTTCAAGATATTCTCTTGGGTGTTCATACACCTATCCCTGACCTCAACATCATGTCCTTCTCCTCGGTGAATACCGATACAAAGTATCTCACCCACTTCCTGTATCTCCACACATAACTTCCTTCTATTGTCCTTGAGTGGCCCTACTCTTTCTCTTACTATCCTCTTGCTCCTAATATATACATGAAAAGCCTCAAGATTTTCCTTGAGCCTGTTGTCAAAGACATTTCATGGCCCCTTTTAGCCCTCCTGATGTCATGTTTAAGCTCCTTCCTACTTTCACTGTATTCCTCAAGAGCTTTGTCAGTTTTTAGATGCCTGAATCTATCGAATGCTTCCTTTTCCCTTTTGACCAAGCTTACAATTTCCTTTGTTATCCATGATTCCCGAATCCTGCCATTTCTATCTTTCATTTTTACATAGAACATAGGACATTACAGCACAGAACAGGCCCTTCGGCCTTCGATGTTGCACCGACCAATATAAAAAGCAATGACCCTCCAAACTAAACCATTCCCTTCTCTTCCATATACTTATCAACTAACCTCTTAAACGCCACCAAACTTGGCGCATCTACAACTGCTGCAGGCAGGGCATTCCACTCCCGAAACACCCTTTGGGTAAAGAACCTGCCTCTGATATCCGTCCTATAACTATCACCCCTTAATTTAAAGCTGTGTCCCCTCGTGCTAGCTTTCTCCATCCTAGGAAAAAGGCTATCACTGTCCCCCCTATCTAAACCTCTAATCATCTTATATGTTTCGATTAGGTCCCCTCTTAGCCGCCTCCTTTCTAACGAAAACAACCTCAAATCCCTCAGCCTCTCTTCATAAGACCTGCACAGGGACATGTCAGTCCTGCACTTCGACGAACTGGCCTTTAGAAGCCTCCCACACGTCAGACATGGATTTGCCCTCAAATAGATGCTCGCAATCCACATTCCCCAGTGCCATCTAATTTAAATGTTATTGGCCCTCGCCCAATTAAGCAGCCTCATTCGACGTCCACTCTTGTCTGTATCCATGACAACCCAAAATCTTATGGAATTATGGTCACTAAGTCCAAAATGCTTCCCCACTGAAATATCAATCCCCTGGTCTAGCTCATTCCCTGATTCCAAATCTAGTATGGCCCCTCCCTGGTTGGAGGGTCAACATATAGCATCTTGCATATCAGTTGTCACTGTGTATCGGTGGTGAAGGAAGTGAATGTTTTAAGTGGTGGAAAGGATGCAAATTAAATGGGCTGCTTTGTCCAAGATGGTGTCAAGCTTCTGGAGTTTGTTGCAGCTGCACTCTTCCAAGAAAGCAGGGAGTATTCCATTATATTCTCTGACTTGTAACTTGTAGATAGTGGACAGGATTTGGAGAGACAGGAGACTGAATTCAAAGCCTCTGACATTCCCTTGAAACAACAGTATATATATAGCTGGTTCAGTTCGGTTTCTGGTCAATGGCAAACCCCAGGATGTTAATATTGGGGGATTTAGTGATAGTAATGCTGAAGGCTGTGATTTCAGGAAGTGGACTGTTAGGAGGGGAATTGGAAGAGGGGAGCAAAAATACAAAACTCAACTTATCAACAGAGCTCAGAGAAAACAGAGGCTAGTGAATCATACATCTTCTCAACGCAGTCTTCCTCTTTAGTAAATACAGCAGAAACTGCCATGCAATCACATAATGCTTAACAGAATTAAACAGAGTGCAAACCATCATTTTATGAGAGAACTGATGGATGCTGTGCTGCCCAGAGGTGGCTGCTCCACTGCTGGAGATGTTCATGCGCCGCACAGAGACACTTGCTGCCAGGCACTCGTGTGACATGAATGTTACTTGCCACTTATCGACCCAAACCTAAATGAACTCAGAAATCATCAATGACAAATAGCAACAGTGCAACTTATTCAAGGTTAACTGGGAGAGGGTGTGAAAGCCTTTCTCCACCTCACCAATCCCTGTCCCATTCCCCTCCTGTTTTCCTCCTCGTTCTGTAAACAGTCGACTGGAATAATTGAAGTGGCAGAGGACAATACCTGTCGGAGTTGGTTCTCAAACCCCTCCCGGACATCGCCTGCTTTACTCAGCACCAGGGGAGCACGAAATACAGGTTCTGCAAGCACAAAAAAAGGCAAACTCAACTCAGGACAAACCCAACTCCGTTGTTATGAGGCACCTGAAGTGACCATTATCCTTTCCCCATTTAAGCACAATAATCATGGAATCACAGCATAGTGAGGGGTCATATAATCCATTATGTCTGACTCTTAATTAACCCCACTCTGATGCCCTTACCCCACTGCCCTGAAAACTCCCCATTCAGACATTTATCCAATTTCTTTTTAAAAGTCATCACCAAAGTGTTTCCATATCTTATTTCCCGTCCTCTGCTTCTTTTACCAGTTATCTTTAATCTATGTGCTCTGGTTACTAATACTTCTGCCGGTGGGAACACTGTTACTCCCAACCTTCCTGTCAAAATCCCTCGTCATTTTGAATACAGATAAGGCTCTATAAATAAACCAAAGCGTGCCTTTCACAGCAGATTGTGCGCACTCTGAGGAAAAGAGGAAACAATCTCTGTCCTGATACTGCAGAGATCAAAGAGTCACTCCTAGGAATGTGGCACAGAGAGGAACCGGGAGCAGCATCTACTGTAATAGGACGTCCCACGTGATTCACTGGAGTGGTAGCAAACAACATTTGATACTGAGCCACAGAGGGGGATATTAGGACAGCTACCAAAAGTTTGAACAAAGCAGTGGTTTTAAGGAGTGTCTTGACAGAGGAAAGAGAGATAGAGCGGTTTGGGGAGGCAATTCTAGAGCTTAGGTTTCTGCAGCTGAAGGCACAGCCACCAATAGCAGGATGCTGGAAATTGGAGACATGTTTAAGAAGTAGAGGAGGGCTGATACCATGAGGTGACAGGGAGCTGGAGGAGATCGCAGAGTTAGGGAGGGGGTAAGGCCACGGAGAAATTTGAAAACAAGGTTCAGAATCGTAAATTCTAGACACTGCCAAACTGGGAGAGTCCAGAACTTTTCAGACCATTCAGAAGGGATGTCAGGAAGCACTTCCCCATACAATGGAGAGTATAAATCATGCTTCTAATTCAATATTTCATTGAATGTAGATGCTGGAAAGGCTCAGCATTTATTACGCATCCCTAATTGCCCTTGAACTGAATGTTTTGCTCGACCATTTCAGAGGGCAGTTAAGAATCATCCACATTAGTGCAATCTGGCGTCAACATGTAGACTAGTTCAGGTAAGGACAGCAGATTTCTTTCCCTGTAGTGATCTGGATGGGCTTTTATGACAATAATATACTATGACAAGCTTTTAATTCCAGATTTTACTGAATTTGAATTCCAACAGCTGCCATGATGAGATGTGGATTAATGTTCCCATAGCATTAGCCTGGGCACCTAAATCACTGGGCCAGCAACATTACCACATCATCATCCCCTCCCAAATAATATGCTGGGAACTGATGAAAGTTTAAAACTGAGGCTGACAGATTCTTGTTGTGTAAAAGTATTAAGTGTTATGAAAACCAGGCAGCTCAATGTAGTTAAGATATAGATCAACTATGATTCAACTGAATGGCAGAAGAGTTAAGGGGCTGAATGGCCATTTCCTACTGTCATGTTCTTCACAGAGACAACAGATTAATAAATATCTCCTCAATAAACACACCTGAACAAGAGGCCCTAACTAACCAATCAGAAAACCGTCAATACCCACAGACCCATAAAGGACACGAGTTCAATAGCTTTCCCAACATTTCATATGGAGCTGACACTTTGTACAAACTCATTAATGAACAGCTTCTAGTACTGCTTTCCGTGTTCAATTTACACACATACACAGGTTCTAAAGTGCTACACAACAGCTACGTTTTTGAAGCACGGTCACTGTCGATAGTTAAGAAATACAGCAGCCAAACACAGCAAGATCAAACAATGATAATGGCAAGTAATGTATTTATGTGAGGTTGATTGGCCAATAAATAATGATTGGGATACAGGGGAAGAATTCTCCTGTTCCAGGAGGTGCCGCACCGAGGGTGCCGCTCTGCAGGGTACCAAGTTGTCAGGAATGCCATCTTTTGGATGAGACCTTAAAGCAAAACCCTCTTAGGTGAACATAAAAGATTCCAAAGAGAAACAGTGGAATTCTTCTGTGCCCCAGCCAATATTAACCCTCTCAAATAACATAACTTAAATGGATTATCTAGCTATCGTACTGCTGATGTGGGATCTTGCTGTGTGCAAACTGACTGGCACATTTCCTACATTATTGCAGCAATCACACTTCAGAAGTACTTCATTACTGGCAAAGCATTTTGGACTCAAGTGTTTTGAGATTGTAAAATGAGTTGTTTATAAATGAAAGCCTGTTTTTCCAATGGTGACATTCATCAGTGAAGGCATCTCTAACCATGCAGCACTTCTTCAGCATCAGATCGGGACAAATCAGTGTAGATAAAACACTCAGGTCTCTGAAGTAGGGCTTAAATCTGTGATCATCTGACTCTGAGGAGAGGATGCTACCAGCTGAACACCAGCCAGCAAATTTGAAACAGCTAGTAGTGGTCTGGGACTGTGCTCTAGATAATTATCACACTCACTAGGGTCTCAGGTTTATGCCTCCCATGGAGGCTAGACAACAAATTTCACAGGCAGAGCCTGTCAACTCTGTTCCTAAACTGCACTGTAAGGATTCTATGATTCTAGAGACACAGCACGCTGGGATGCAGGGACAATTCCCTCATTTAAAAACAATCCTGTATAATATTCAGCACTGTTTCAAGGCACTTATTAGCAGAAACATCCAAACTTTCAGTCTTCCAAACAAATTCTGAGAAACAGTGATATCGGACTCAAAACATTAACTGTCTCTCTCTCCACAAATGCAACCTGACCTGAGTTTCAGCATTTCCTGTTCTTATTTAAGCTTTCAGTCTTTACTGGGTTACTCAGTGTGTATCAGGCAGTCAAACAAACTTTGCAAAGTCTTGTTTGAGTATCACAACATCTTACAGCAGAAGGGGTGGTCATTTAGCACAATGTGCCAGTAGCCATTGTCCTGCATTTTTTTCAGTATTTATCCATTTCTCTTTTGAAAGTTATTATCAAATCTGCTTCCAATACCCTTTCAGGCAGCGCCTTCCACCTCACAAATCAGTGTGAAAAAATTCTTACCACCAGTTCTTTTGCAAATTGTCTTCAATCTGTGCCACTCTGTTAGTGACCCTTCTCCCATTGCAAACAGTTTTGATTTATTCTTATCAAAACCCTTTGTCATGTCATAGGATTGAGCTCAGAAGTAATGCTGAACCCCTTATACAAATCACCAGTTACAATACAGAATAGAGATTTCAGTGCTTTACTTCAGAAAGGTTGTCAAACATGAGGGAAAGGGAGATTGACAAAGATGATACGAGGAGACCTGGGGAAACAGATGCCCTTTTCATTGTAACAGAGACTCAAATTTTGAGAGATTTTGGTTTTGTTACAATAAAACAATTTGTTACAAAAAAACAATTTTCCAGATTGACAAGTCTGTAACATCAAGGCATTTTTAAAAATCATCACTAAAAAAAACACAAAAATAGCAGAAATAATTTTAAAAGAAACATGTTGTCAGGATGGGCAATGTCTCGTGAGAATCAGTGATAGAAACAGAATCTAAATTGACTCTTCAAACTAAGTGGAAAGATTACTGTTTGGGAAAATTAAGAGGATGTGGTATCAGGGGCGGAGGTGTCACTTTTTTCATAAGGCCAGCAGAAATGTGATGGACTGAATGGTCTCTTCCTGTGCTGCAGCATTGCATACATCAAATTTAACCCAACCAGAGTAAAGATGGTTACATGCTTAGTCAAGTCCTGTGTGAGGAAACTCACATACAAACAGAACTAGTCTATGATTCAACTCTGCAAGCCAATTGTCAAGTGATTTTGAGTCAGATTTAAAGTAGTTTAGATCATTCAGAAAATCTACTCCATGATAAAGTAAGGTTGTAGAAATTCTCAGCTCACATCCCTTTTCTCTGTCCCCCATAAAATTCCTCCAGGGTTATCCTTTCCCTCTGACCCCATCCCTCTCATTCTTTTAATGATGTAAGATTGCATCTCATTCCCCTTCACTCCATCGCCTCACCTAACCATTCTATCTATTCACTTGGTCTCCCTCACTTTTCATGATCTCATTCCAAGCAGCAATCCCTAATGTTACCTCAACATAACCTTTTCTCTCCTCACTCTGCATCTAAGCCTCTTTAGAATTGCAGAATCTCTACAGTGTAAAAAGATGCCATTTGGCCCATCAAGTCTGCACCAGCCATAATTCTATCCAGGCCCTTTTCCCTTAATCCCACAAATTTACCTGCTAATCCCCCTGACACTAGGATTTAGGCTAACTTGCACATCTTTGGACTGTGGGAGGAAACCCATGCAGACATTAGCTATTCTTGAGAGTATGAAAATAGATAAATCCCCTGGGCTGGATGGGATTTATCCCAGGTTACTCTGGGAGGCTAGAGAGCAGATTGTAGAGCCTTTGGCTTTGATCTTCATGTCGTCGTTGGCTACAGGTATAGTGCCGGAAGACTGGAGGATGGCAAATGTTGTCCCCTTGTTTAAGAAGGGGAGCAGAGACCATCCTGCAAATTATAGACCAGTGAGCCTTACATCTGTAGTGGGGAAAATTTTGAAAAGAATTATAAGGGATAGGATTTATAGTGGGAATTGATTAGGGATAGTCAGCATGGATTTGTGAAAGGAAGGTCGTGCTTCACAAACCTTATTGAGTTTTTTGAAAAGGTGACTAAAGAGGTGGATAAGGGTAAGGCAGTTGATGTGGTGTACATGGATTTTAGCAAGGCATTTGATAAGGTTCCCCATGGAAGACTACTGCAGAAAATACAGATGCATGGGATTGAGGGAGATTTAGCAATTTGGATTATGAATTGGCTAGCTGATAGAAGACAGAGGATGGTGGTTGATGGGATATATTCAACCTGGAGTTTAGTTACTAGTGGTGTACCTCAGGGATCTGTTTTGGGGCCACTGTTGTTTTTATAAATGAACTGGATGAGGGTGTAGTGGGATGGGTTAGTAAATTTGCCGACGATACCAAAGTCGGAGGAGTTGTAGACAATGAGGATGAACGTTACAGTTTGCAGGGGGACATAGATAAGTTGCAGAGCTGGGCCGAGAAGTGGCAAATGGAGTTTAATGTGGAAAAGTGTGAGGTGATTCACTTCGATAAGAATAATATGTGTGCAGAATATAGGGCTAATGGTAGGACTCTTAGTAGTGTAGATGAGCAGAGAGATCTCAGTGTACAGGTGCATAGATCTCTGAAAGTTGGTACTCAAGTTGATAAGGTTGTTAAGAAGGCGTATAGTGTGTTAGCATTTATTGGTAGAGAGATTGAATTTCGGAGTCGAGATGTCATTTTGCAACTGTACAAAACTCTGGTGCGGCCGCACTTAGAGTATTGTGTACAGTTTTGGTCGCCACATTATAAGAAAGATGTGGAGGCATTGGAAAGGGTGCAGAGCAGGTTTACCAGGATGTTGCCTGGTATGATGGGTAGGTCTTATGAGGGAAGGCTAAGGGACTTGAAGTTATTTTCTTTAGAAAGAAGAAGGCTAAGAGGTGACTTAATTGAGACATATAAGATGATCAGAGGGTTAGATAGGGTGGATAGTGAGAGCCTTTTTCCTCAGATGGAGATGGATAACATGAGGGACATAGCTTTAAATTAAGGGGTGGTAGTACTAGGACAGATGCTAGAGGTGGGTTCTTTGCTCAGAAGGTAGTAAGGGCATGGAATGCCCTGCCTGCAGCAGTTGTGGATTCGTCACGTTTAAGGATATTCAAATGGTCAGTGGATAGGCATATGGATAGCATTGGAATAGTTCAGGTTAGGGGGTCATAAAATTGGTTCCATTGGTCAACACAACATCGAGGGCCGAAGGGCCTGTACTGCGCTGTAATGTTCTATGACATGGGGAAAATGTGCAAACTCCACACAGACAGTGACCCTAGGCCAGAACTGAACCTGGGTCTTGGCAGTATGAGGCAGCAATGCTAACCACTATGCCACCATACTGCCCATCAAACAAAGGAAAGTAAAGCACAGGGACAGGCCCTTTAGCCCCTCAAGCCTGTGCCAATCATGATGTTCTTTGGTCCATATTCCTCTATTCCCTCCCTGTTCAGGTACCCATCCAGATGCTCAGATGTTGCTAATGTGCCTGCTTCCACACCTCCTCTGCCAGCACATTCCAGGTACCCACCACTCTCTGTGTGAAAAACATCCCCTGTACATCTCCCTTAAACTTTCCCCCTCTCATCTTGAACCTATGCCTCCTCGTAATTGATACTTCCACCCTGGGAAAAAGCCTCTGACTATCCATGCTGTCTTTGTCTCTCATAAATCTGTAGACCTCTTATAAGTCTTCCCTCGGCCTCGGTTTTTCCAGTGAAAACAATCATGTTCAAAATCAGAATATCCTTCCTGATGTCAGCCTAATACCCCGATTTCTTGCTAAACACTTCCTTCCCCAATCCCTTTCTTCCCAAAGAAAAACAGAAAATGCTGGAAAATCTCAACAGGCTGACGACAGCATCTGTGAGGAGAGAGCAGAGTCTAGATGACCCTTCATCAGAGTCACTTTCTTCCCACATTTTTAGATTTCAGAGTCACTGCCACTTTCCGCATGCTGATATTCTTCTTTTCACTTCTCTCTGGGCTCTATCAGGGATCAACTGGGATCTATCATGGATTTGCTAGGATCAATTTGGGGGTCCACTGGAGTTTATTGGAAATTCAGTAGAATTTCTCTAGATTAAATTTGAGATCCACTTTGGGTTTATTGGGGACCCCTGGGGTCTATCAGGAATCAAATTTAGTTTTATCGAGGATTCACCCAGGATTTATTAGACATACATTTGATTTATCAGGGATAGGCAGGCTCCATTATGGATCCACTGGGTCTGTTAGAGACCCACTGAGGTCAATTGGGGATCCACAGCATTTATTGTGGATCCACATGTTGAATTATGGATCCATTGAGTCTATTATAGATCCATTGGGTTTGTTAGAGACCCACTGGGATCTACTGGTGAAGATTCAAAGGATTTATGGGAGAGCCACTGTATTGTAGATCCATTGGGTCTATTAGGATTCATCGAGTCCATTATGGATCACTTGGGTTTATTAGAGATCCACTAGAATTGATTAAGGACCCACTGGAGTCTATTGGAGATCCACAGGGTTTCCTGCAGACTCACTGGCAGCATGTCAGGGACACATCAGGGTCCGTCGGGGATCAACTGGGGGTAGCCCATCGGGGACCCACTGGGGAAATCCTGTCAGGGATCCACTGGGGGAGAGGGGGTCTCTCTGGGAACCACTATGGGGTCAGGGATCCACTGAGTGGAGAGGTGGGCTTGTCAGGCATCCACCAGGGTAGGGTATGTCAGGGATCAACTGGGAGGTCCAGAGATCTGCGGGTTAGATTGATTGGCTGTGCTAAAAAGCCTCTTGGTGATGTGTGGAATAGAGAGATTAGTGGATAAAATACGTAGGGATAAGGGGGTAGGGCCTGGGTAGGATTGTGTTCGGTGCAGACTGGATGGATCGAAAGGCCTCTTGCTGCACTGTAGGGTTCTATGATTCTACGATCTGTCAGAGATCCACCGGGTGGATTTGTCAGGGATCCACCCAGAGGATCTATTAGGGATTCACCCGGGGGGTCTGCCAGGGATCCAGGGGGAGGGGGTCTGCCAGAGATCCACAGGGGGTGGGCCTGTCAGGGATCCACTGGGGGGCGGGCCGGTCAGGATCCACTGGGGCCGGGCCTGTCAGGGATCCACTGGGGCCGGGCCTGTCAGGGATCCACTGGGGCCGGCCTGTCAGGGATCCACTGGGGGCCGCCTGTCAGGGATCCACTGGGGCCCGGGCCTGTCAGGGATCCACTGGGGCTGTCAGGGATCCACTGGGGGGGGGGCGCTGTCAGGGATCCACTGGGGGGTCAGGGATCCACTGGGGGGGGGGTTCTCTCGGGGATCCACTGAAATGGGGGTCTGCCAGGAATCCACTGGTGGTCTGCCAAGGATCCCCTCGGGGAGTCTTCCGGGGATCCGGTGCAGCTGATCTGCCGGGGATCCGGTGCAGCTGATCTGCCGGGGATCCTCTGGTGTGAATCTGCCTGGAACCTTCTGATGGGGACCTGCCACGGATCCCCCAGTGGGATCCTCGGAGGTGGGATCTGTGAGACATCCACTGGCAGGGGGGTCTGTCACTGGCAGGGGCTTGTCAGGGATCCACTGGGTCTAACAGGGATCCAGTATCGGTCACTTAGGAGTTCTCTGGGATATTAGGGGATCCACTGGATCGCTGTCTCCTCCCCAGGCCCAGAGACCTCCCCCCCCGGTCAGTCGTTGCCCGCGGCCCTGCCGCTCTCACCGGCTTCCAGCCGCTGCTCCGCCGCCGCCTCCTCTCGCTGCTTCCAGCGGCTCTGCTGCTTCCTCCTGCGGCCTCGCTGCTGCCAGAGCGGCGCCCCGGTGGCCCGGCTACTGTCGGTGTCGGTGCGGCGGCAGAGCGGGCAGGCGAGGCCCAGGCTGAGGCTTATCCCGGCCTCGGGCCCTGCACGGCTCAGGCAGCCGCGGCAGAGGCCGCTGTCCCCGGCCTGGCCCGGAGTCTGGAGCCGGGCTCCCTGCCGCCCTCTCCGGGCCCGCTCCCCGCTGCCGCTCCCGCTCCGGCTCCGGCCCGCCATCTTGTGACGGAGCAACCCCGCCCCCCGGGAGCGCCCAGGGCACCGCGAGAGCGCGCGGCGGGAGCGCGGGAAGTGGGAGCGCGCGCCCTGATCCAGCCTCTAAACTAATTCTTGATCAAACCGGCCACCTCTAACCCAAATCAAACCCTTAACTAATCCAGCAATGTTCCCCCTAACTAGCCCCTAATCCACTCTAACTATAACTATTCTCTAACTAACCTCTAATATACAATCTCCCTTTTTAACTTTAACTAGCCCCTAATCCACTCTAACTATAACTATTCTCTAACTAACCTCTAATATACAATCTCCCTTTTTAACTTTAACTAGCCCCTAATCCACTCTAACTATAACTATTCTCTAACTAACCTCTAATATACAATCTCCCTTTTTAACTTTAACTAGCCCTTAATCCACTCTAACTATAACTATTCTCTAACTACCCTCTAATATACAATCTCTCTTTTTAACTAACTAGCCCCTAATCCACTCTAACTAACTATAACTATTCTCTAACTAACCCCTAATGTACTATCTCTCTTTTTTTAACTTTAACTAGTCCCTAATCTACTCTATAACTATTCTCTAACTAACCCCTAATATACCATCTCTCTTTTTAACTTTAACTAGCCCCTAATCCACTCTAACTAACTATAACGATTCTCTAACTAACCCCTAATATACCATCTCTCTTTTTTAATTTTAACTAGCCCCTAATCTACTCTAACTAACTATAACTATTCTCTAACTAACCCCTAATATACCATCTCTCTTTTTTAATTTTAACCAGCCCCTAATCTACTCTAACTAACTATAACTATTCTCTAACTAACCCCTAATATACCATCTCTCTTTTTAACTTTAACTAGCCCCTAATCTACTGTAACTATAACTATTCTCTAACTAACCCTTAATATACCATCTCTCTTTTTTAACTTCAACTAGCACCTAATCTACTCTAACTAAAACTATTCTCTAACTAACCTCTAATATACTATCTCTCTTTTTAACTTTAACTAGTCCCTAATCTACTCTAACAAACTGATCTTTTTTCTAATCTCATTCTAACCAACTGATTAATCTAACTAAATCCTAAACTAATCAAACTAGCTATTCTCCTCTAACCGTAACTACTATTCTCTAACCTACCACTAATTCATGCCTAATAATAGCAACTCTTTTTTAATTTTAACCAGCTCCTAACCTACTCTACCCAGTTGATCTCTTCTCTAATTTAACTCTAACTAAGTGATTAATCTATTCTACTTTAATATAAAAACAACATATTGCAAATGCTGGAATCTGAAACAAGCAGAAAGTGCTGGAAAATCTCGGCAGGTCTGACAGCCTCTGTGGGGAGAGAATGGAGCTCCCAGCTCTGAGGAAGGGTCTTCCCGATTGGAGCTCTACTCTCTCTCCACAGATGCTGTCAGATCTGCTGAGAGTTTTCAAAACTGTCTGGTTTTGTCCCTATTCTACACTAACTGGCCAGTCCTTGTACCTAAATAGAAATCAGATTCAAAATGCATCCTGGCAGAGGGATCTGGGTGTCTGTGTTCATGAATTGCAGAAATTCGATGTGCAGACGCAGCACATAATAAAAAAGACAAATGGGAAGTTGGCATTTATTGCAAAAGGACCGGAGTATAAAAGTAGAGAAGTGTTGTTGCAGTTGTTAGGGTGTCGGTGTGACCACATCTGAAGTACTGTACCCAGTTTTGGTCTCCTTGTTTGGGGAAAGATGTGGTGGCATTGGAGGCAGTTCAGAGGAGGTTCACCAGATTGATTCCAGGGATGAAAGGATTGACGTACGCAGAGGGTTTGGTCTTGTATTCACATTTAGAAGTATGAGAGGGGATCTGATTGAGATATATAAAACACTGAAAGAGATTGATAAAATAAGCATACAGCAAATGTTTTCCCTTGTATGGCAATTTAAAACAAGAGGTCACAGGTTTGGTTGAGAGGCGTTCGAGTTAAAACTGAGTTGAGGAATTACTTCCCGCAGAGGGTGAAGTGGTGGAACTTGCTACCCCATCATGCGGTGGAATCTGAATCATTGAATGGTTTCAAGAAGGAGATAGATATATTTATGTTTAAAAAGCAGTTGAAGGGATATGGGGAACAGATCAGGAGGTGGATTTGAGGCCAAGTAGAGATCAGCCATACTCTGATTGAATGGCGGAATTGGTTTGAAAGGCTGAAATATGTATTGCTGCTTATAATTCCTGAATCAAATCGAATATTTGACTGGGCATCCGTTTTCCTTTCTACACCATCATCAGCCCCTCTCCTGAACGCATATACGAGACATTTCTGTACAGAACACTCACCAAGCAAAGGCAAGTTGCTGAGTATCTGTTGCTGAATCTTCCGTGAATACCCAGTCCATACAAGCACAGTATTTTCCAACCCTGTGTTTCTACCTGGAAATGTTGGATGAATGCAGCCGAGGGGCAGATGCCCTGGAACAGCTTTTCACTTACATTTTACTCCGAGTCACACACTGGCATCTCCCCTCCCTCCCAAACCAACCCTCCAGCCCCTACCCCCCCCCCCCCCCCCCCCCCCCCCATGCACCTATTCATGATGTCACTGGAGTGGAACATTGTACTGTCAGAATGAAGGGGGAGTTTTATTAAATTGTAAAACACAACTAAGAGCCTGCAGTGCATCTCTGGAAACCATTGAAGAGAAGGATAACGGATCAACCCAGAGTCATAGCACAACGGTTATATTAGTGGATTGATAATGCTGAGGCCTGGATTAATGATCCAGAGACGTGGGTTCAAGTCCCACCATGACACTGGAGAGAAATTTAAATTCAGTTTATTAAATATTCCTTGAAGGTAAAAGTTGGTATTAGTAATGGTGATCATGAAACTACTAGTTTGTTATTAAAAACCTCATTAGTTACCAATGCCCTTTAGCAATAAAAGCCTGCTACCCTCACTCAGTATGGCCTATGTGATACCAGACCCGCAGAAATAGTTGACTCTTAACTGTCTCCCAAATAGCTAAGAAAATTGCTCAGATGGTGATTCACCTTCTGAGGGGCATTTGGGAATGGGCAAAAGTGCAGGCCTAGCCAGTGACATCCACATCCTTTCAATTATATATTTTAAATTGATGCCAAGATTAGGCTGGATATCATGGAAGCTGGAGATTGTGGTGAAGTGGAGAAGATCCAGGTACTAGGAAACAGTCAGTTAAAGGTAAGAAATTACACTCCATTAGTACACTTTCAAATCAATGGGTGAGAATCAGAAAGCTTTTCAATTAAATCCAGCATCAGATGGGGCTCCGCTCACCCTCTTATCCTGTTTGTGTGTTGAATCGAACATTTTGCCAAGTCCATCAGGAAGGATTCAGGCATGAGGAGTGACAGTCCGAAGCATCGGAGGCACTTGGGTCAAAGTCTCCATGTACACAGACAACATCACGGTCTTCTGCTTTGATTTACAGTTGGTACACAGGCTGATCAACATCTGTGGCCAATTCAAGATGGCCTTGGGGTGCCAAGGTTAATTGTTGTAAGAGTGAGGTCATGTTCTAACTCTTGTTCCTTTCACCATCAGGTCAGAAGGCCTGAGGGTGCTGGGGATATAATTTGGTGGGACCAGGGCATGTGTTAGAAACTAGAAGGAGTGAGTAGGTATAATGAACCAAAAACTGGGTACATGGGGGCGATGTTGACTCTCCATTGCAGGTAAGAACTTGATTATCAAGTGCGGGGCACTCTTGATGTTGGCACAGGTATGACCCATTCCTCATTCCTGCAGTGTGGCAATTATCCAAGCCATTTTCTGCTTTATCCAGGAATCCAAAATGGACCATGTTTGAAGGGACTCAATGTACAAGCCTCCAGATAAAGGGGAAAAAACATATCCAACATCAGCCAGATCCTGATGACCACTTTTATGTGTGACTGCATCACGCCATGCATACACAAACACCAAGTGTTAGTATGTGCTGACATTCTACTTGTCTCCAATGTTGCAAAAGATGTGTCTTACCACATTGCCACTGAACGTTCCAAGTAGTTGGATAGTGCTATTTGTTCCTCGTAGAAAAGTTTATGCAGAGAAACATCTTTGACTGCAACTTTACTAAATAGTGGTTGGCACGTGGGATTGCTGGTTGTGAATTGAGATAGAAAAATATTTAGCAGACAGAAAGTTAAGAGTTGGAATAAATAGGTCTTTTTCTGATTGACAGGCTGTAACTAGTGGGGTACCATAGATATCAATACTAGACCCTGTTTACATTATATATTAATGATTTGGACAAGGCAACTAAATGTTTTATCTCCAAATTTGCAGATATTACAAAATTGGGTGAGAGGGTGAACTGTGAGGAAGATACAGCATGATTTGGACAAGCTGAGTGTGTGGGTATCTGCACGATAGATGCAGTATAATGTAGATAAATGTGAGGCTATCCACTTCAGTGGCAAAAATAGGAAGACAGATTTTTAAATGGTGTAAATTGAGAAAGGTGGAAGATCAGAGGGATAGATAGGGTGGATAGTGAGAGTCTTTTTCCTTGGATGGTGATGGCTAACACGAGGGGGACATAGTTTTAAATTAAGGGGTGGTAGTTATAGGAGGATGTTAGAGATGGGTTCTTTACTCAGAAGGTAATAAGGGCGTGGAATGCCCTGCCTGCAACAGTTGTGGACTTGCCAACTTTAAGGGCGTTCAAATGGTCAGTGGATAGGCATACATAGAACATAGAACATAGAACATTACAGCGCAGAACAGGCCCTTCGGCCTTCGATGTTGCGCCGACCAGTTAGGAAAAAGCAATGACCCTCTAACCTAAACCATTCCCTTTTCATCCATAAACTTATCTACTAACCTCTTAAACGCCACCCAACTTGGCGCATCTACAACTGCAGCAGGAAGGGCATTCCATACCCTTACCACCCTCTGGGTAAAGAACCTACCTCTGACATCCGTCCTATAACTACCACCTCTTAATTTAAAGGTATGTCCCCTTGTGTTAGCTTTCTCCATCCTAGGAAAAAGGCTATCATTGTCCACCCTATCCAAACCTCTAATCATCTTATATGTTTCAATAAGGTCTCCTCTTAGCTGCCTTCTTTCTAACGAAAACAACCTCAGCCTCTCTTCATAAGACCTGCCCTCCATACCAGGCAACATCCTGGTAAACCTCCTCTGTACCCTCTCTAAGGCCTCCACATCTTTCTTATAATGTGGGGACCAGAACTGTACACAATACTCCAAGTGCGGCCGCACTAGAGTTTTGTACAGTTGCAACATGACGTTGCGGTTCCGAAATTCAGTCCCCCTATCAATAAAAGCTAAGACTCCATATGCCTTCTTAACAACCTTATCGACTTGATTGCCAACTTTCGGGGATCTATTAACATATACACCAAGATCCTTCTGTTCATTAACACTTGAGAGTCCTACCATTGTTTTCATTAGAAAGGAGGCGGCTAAGAGGGGACCTTAGTGAAACATATAAGATGATTAGAGGTTTAGATAGGGTGGACAGTGATGGCCTTTTTCCTAGGATGGAGAAAGCTAGCACGAGGGGACACAGCTTTAAATTAAGGGGTGATAATTATAGGACGGATATCAGAGATAGGTTCTTTATCCAAAGGGTGGTTAGGGAGTGGAATGCCGTGCCTGCGGCAGTTGTAGATGCGCCAAGTTTGGTGGCATTTAAGAGGTTAGTTGATAAGTATATGGAAGAGAAGGGAATGGTTTAGTTTGGAGGGTCATTGCTTTTTATATTGGTCGGTGCAACATCGAAGGCCGAAGGGCCTGTTCTGTGCTGTAATGTTCTATGTTCTATGTCCCTTGATCCTTTTAGCCCCAAGAGTTGTATCTAATTTCTTCTTGAAATTTCTTCTTGCCTCAACTACTTTCTATAGAAGTGAATTCCACACATTCACCACTCTCTGGGTGAAGAAATTGCTCAGTCCTAAAAGATTTATCCCTTATCCTCAAACTTTCGCCCTTAATTCTAGACTCCCCCACCACTGGGAACATTCTTTCTGAATCTACCCTGTCTAATCCTGTTAGAATTTTCTAAATTTCTATGAGATCACCTCTCACTCTTCTAAACTCCAGTGAATATAATCTTAATTGACTTAGTCTCTCCTCATATGACAGACCTGCTGTCCCAGGAGTCGCCTGGTAAATCTTTGCTGTACTCCTTGCCTGCGTCAGTTGTAGATGCGCCACGTTTGGTGGCATTTAAGAGGTTAGTAGATAAGTTTATGGACGAAAAGGGAATGGTTTAGGTTAGAGGGTCATTGTTTTTTCCTAATTGGTCAGCGCAACATCGAAGGCCGAAGGGCCTGTTCTGCGCTGTAATGTTCTATGTTCTATGCAGGATTCTGTTCCTTAAGCTGTTCCCAAGGACACACGCCCCGAGACAAACATCAGTTGTTGCCGGAGGCTCATCAACTTGGTGAAAGTTGAGAGGACACAGTTTTAAAGTGCAGGGAAGCAAATACAAAGGAAATGTCAGGGATAGGGTTTTCACTCAGAGTGGTGAGTGAATGGAACCGGTTGCCGTCGGAGGTTGTTAAGGCAAACTCACTGGGGTCTTTTAAAAGACTTCTGGATGAGTATATGGAAAAGAATAGGATAGGGGATTATAGATAGGTCTGTGGATTGGTAGATGTGATCAGCACAACTCGTGGGCCGAAGGGCCTGTTTGTGCTGTACTGTTCTATGTTCTATGAAAGCTGCTTTTTGGTCTGCTTGAAACCTGTTGGTCTTTTAGGGCAGAGAGCTATCCTCAACTGGGTGTTGCAGGCTGGCACATTCCAAAGCTGAAGGGGCACTGAAGCTTGGGGGAATGTCACTGTCTAAAAACCTTCAACTATAGTGAAATGAGAGGAGATAAATTGTATAGAATTCCCTTGAGCTGTATTAGTACATTGAATATTACATGCATCACAATTGTAGGAAGCACCTGAGAGTGCAACTTAATGATGTAAACAACTTAAATACCTTTGTATCTTTTGCAATGACCATTTTGAAATTTTTTTTGACTGCACTGAAGCATCCGGCTACATAGAGAACCTGAATATGATTGCACTGTGTGTGATGACCACTTTGAAATATTTGCACGATATTTTATGAACAAAGTACACTTTTGCAAACAAAAAAGCTTTCCTTCACAGAGTGGCAGGTCCAATAGAGCAGAGATGGAGAGGTTCATGGAGCTAACTGTAGGTGAGATCGAAGAGATGAATTTAGAAGTTTTAAAGTGAAAAGAGGCAGTGAAGAATGAGAAGACTTTGGCAACTAGATATTGTTGTTGGGGCACTTGAGCATTACCAGAGAGGGACTCAAGAAGAGTTTAGGATGCAGATGCCAGAGTTTTGGATGGATTATGTGAGGAAATCATTGTTAAAATTGAGCCTGGAGGTGACAAGTTTTAGCAGCAGCAGATAAGAAGAGATGACTGTCACTCAGACAAGGGCAATGTGCTGTGTTCAAGATCCGCTCCAGGGACTGGAACACAAAGTTATGTTCACGCTGTACTGTATATCTATGTCAAAACACAAGTGCTTTAGAGTGAAGAGACACAGACACAGATTTACAAGTAATTTTAGCTTATTTTTCTATAAAAAAACTTTTATTCACATATAAACTTTAAACAGAAAATGGTTCATTGGGTTACTCAAATCTAGAACTTCTTCCCAAACCCAACCCACCATCAACACTCATCCCTGACCCTGGACTAGCCCAGTTCTGTTTACAGGGCTTGAAATATAAATGAAATGAATTCTTAGTTGTTTACCCATTGCATTTAAGAGTCCCTAAGGATTTCTGAACTCTTCCTTAGGCTGACAAATCCTCCACAGAAACTGCCTCTTCAGAGATACAAGTACTGGGAATATTAGGCAGAGCTTTTGTAAAAATATCAAACATTCAGCACTGAATATTTCTGTCTGTTGATGATCTGGAAAGGGACAGGTATCCTAGAACTGTGCAAGGTTCTACACAACAAGGCTGGTTATTTGCACAAAGTTAATATCACACTGTCTACACCTAGTCCTGGAGGAACATGAAAAATAAATAGGAAATATCTCTGAGAATTGCTCATTGCACCCTCCTTGTCTGGGCCACGTCCAGTTTCTACAATTCCCATCGTCACTTCTTGGTTACTGAGACTTTGGGTGAATTAACGATCAGTTTCAGTCCACTGTGTCCCAGCCCAGCATAGACTAGTCGAGTCAGGCTGAATTCCTTTCATTTAGACAGTTCACCAAGGTGAGGACTCAAATTTAACTTCTCATGAATAAAAGATGTCTGCAGTTGTCTGAATACAGTCAAAATGCATTTAAAAACATTCCTTATAGGTCAATACATCATTGCAACCATCTGGTGCAGACATGGGAGTGGTACAATCTCAGCATGGTGGGGTAGGGGAGGGAATGGTGGTGGTTAGCTTATTAATTGGGGCAGTGAGTGGGGTGAGTGTAGTGCCTAACGAAGGGGAATTAAATCACATCAACCGTGCCTAGACTCACATTCACTGTCCAATGACGTGTGCAAATTGCACAACACTGAGATGCCTTATATAACCTGTAGACAATCACTACCTCTGCTCACATAGAGGGGGAAGATAGCTGTCATCAATTAACTACAGCTGTATCCAGTGTCAAATCTGGAGGTAGGAATATTCCGGAAATAATTGTTAAAATCAGGCACAGTATTTTGCCTTGGATTTTCCAGGGCTAATGAGGATATTCCATAATGACACAAAAGTATGCAAGACAGCAGAATACACAGTAACACATATTGTAACAGAACAGAGCCCCATGCAGCAAGCAAAGAAGCTTATACTTCTAAATGATGAGGATTTAACCTTACTGAAACATTTTACAAACTGGAGTTACTTTATCAAAAAAAAAACAAAACTGACACTTTGATTCTGATTAAAAACCAGGAGAGAAGAAAACAAACATTATCCTTGTCAGTTTTTAACAGCCTCAGCCAGTGAGATGGTTGAAGCTCAGCGTCATGATCCTGTAACTATCATGCGTACACAGGATAGCATTTGAAACGCTATTTATGGACAATCACTTCAGTGAATTGGAGAGAGTCTAGTCAGTACAGGCTACACCTGTGTGAGTTCAAGAAGTGTTTAGAATAAAGTTTGAAGATTGATTATTCCTGGACACACAAAGATACCTAACAATACATAACTTCTAATGTGCAATGTGAAACAATCCCTAAAGATAACTTCGCTCCAATTCGAACACTTGAGGGATATGAATCGCAGCTCTCAGTCGAAGGTGATCTTTCCCAAACATCAGCACCAAGTTTACTTCAGATCATTCATCATCAATTTATATTTTCAGTACTTTTGAATCTTAGTTTTTTTTGGACTCCTGTTCAGTTCTCAATGTCTGACCATGATGATCGATGATGCACATTCGACACGGAGTGAGAGAGACCGAGTCAATGTGACTGGAGTAAGACGCTGGAACTAGGTGGCCTTTTTGAAGAATCCCATGATGGATGCCTGCTTGCCTGCCCTGCTGGTGGCTGCTGCTTTCTTCTCCTTCTGCTCCTTTGGCTGCTCTTTCCCTCCTGCAGTGCTCTTCATGCCGGTCGGTTTGGGTCCAGAGAGATTATTTGACTCTTGTTTGGCTGTTAACTCGCTCTCGCTGTCAGTGCATGACTCACTCTGGTAAACTTTTTCTGTCACTGGTGTAGGATGTGGGCAGGAGGGGAACAGAATGAGACAACCCAGATGGTTACAATGTCCTATTCACACGTTGGGGAACATATTTTAAACTTCATCCCCTCCCTCAACCTATCCACTGTGTGTGTCCACATCCAGCCATGGACAAGCTTATTAGGATGATCTAAGCTACGAGAAACTGCCAACTCTCAACTCCGTGTTTCACCCACTGACTCCACTCCTTTCTAAGGTCAATTACAGGCTGAACAAAGACTCAGCGTCTTCTTTAACCCTCAGCGTGTTCCAGGTCTCAGACTCTCTTCACTTTGAATTCCCAAACTGTCCATAAAGAGAATGACCCATCCCCCACCTTCTCCAAAAGGACCCCCTAACCCTCCATAACCTCTTCACCCAGGAGGATGCCAACGTTCGTATCCTCTCCATCATGTGGACCTCTCCCTAAATCCCCTTTCCCAAAGCTCTTTCCGAGGATGAATCCCACCTCCACGCCCTCTCCCAGGAGCACCCAATAACAATGTGTGGATTCCTGATTATTGAGAAAATGGTATAAAGGTGAAGAAATATGTAGAATTGGTAAATCTTACCCATAGAACCATCTCCATCCAGAAAGGTCTTGGATTTGAGAACTCGCCTTCGTTTCCTTCGTTTCACTCCCACTGTCTTCTAAGGATGGTGGAGGGGGGCAGGGGGAAATAGGACAAGATGAGGTGAGGCTATAACATTGAACCATCTCTCCCATTCCAAACGTTGCCTGACCACCCGTATTTCCTGCTTTTGTTTTTCACGTTAGAACATTTCACCTTGTACTACACCTCAACACATCCCACAGAGAAACTGTTTCCAGTGGCAGTAACCAAATGGACGGCTGTGTATGGTAATGTTACTACACAAGGGCTCAATGACCTTTCTCCATGGTGATCTTATGAATATTCTAGCAAGAACTGGGCAATTTTCTAGATGTGAAAGGAACAAAATGAGCTACTGTAGTCAAATACATTTAACCTTGCATCTGGTCCTGTTCATCTGAGTGACTCATTCTGGCTTTGTACTATTAAGTATGGTTCATTACAGGGTTAAGCTTTTTCCTAGGATGGACTCAAATAGCACGAGGGGTCACGGGCTTAGGGTGAGGGGGGTAAGGTATAATTTGGATGCTAGAGGGAGTTTTTTCACACAGAGGGTGGTGGGGGTATGGAATGCACTGCCAAATAAAGTGGTGGAGGCAGGTACTCTGGAGTTATTTAAGAAATACTTAGATGGGCACATGAACAGAATGGGTATGGAGGGGTATAGAAAACTGATTTAAAATAGGGATCATGAGCCTTGGGAGTCCCTGGGAAGTGTGTAAATAGATGATGATATTGATGTACTTGTTTTTATCCTACAGGTGCTTTGGTCCACCTTGTTGTCTAACAAGGGGCATACACGCGATGGGTCGTGAGAGGGCTGCTCTTGGATTTTTTGAGAGTATCCTAGTGCTTCACGTCGTTAGTGTACGCTTGACCTGGACCATTTGATGGGCAACACGACAGCTCAGTGACTATCGCTGTGCTGTGCAGATACATGGATTTGGGCCTGTGTCTGTGGGAGTTTGCGCATTCTCCCCGTGCTTGCGTGGGTTTTCTCCGGGTGCTCCGGTTTCCTCCCACATCCCAAAGATGTGCTCTTAGGCTAATTGGCAAAACAAATTCTCCCTAAATTGTCTCAAATTTGATTTTTTTAATCCATAGATCTAATAAAGATGGACAGAGATCGCAGGTAGAGGTGGGAACATCGGGGTGGCGGCACGGGCTCGTTGAGCCGAAGGGCCTGTTTCCCGTGCTGTTTTGTTTTTTGTTCTTTTATTGGCAAATGAAACCATAATGTACAACAACAAACTGCATTTTTCTAGCACCATAAAGGAACCCATTTTTAGCATTTCATAGGACAGTAATCAAGCAGGATGTGATCCGTATGTGTAGCACCATATCTTTCATTGTGAAGAGTAGCCAACTTTCTGAAGGGGAGGGAGATAGAGAAATGAAGGCAAGAGGACAAGACGGTAGTTTAGTGAATTAATTTGCTGCAGATTTGATTGGTCAAACAGCCTCTGGCTCCCTGTACACTAGTGCTGATAGTTAAAATTTTCATTCTGTTTTTCAAATTCTTCCGTGACCTCATCATAGCATCCTTCCCCCTCCCCGCCTTCTTCCAGCCCGACAACCCTCCAAGATCACCCAAGATTTTTATTGCTACAAGTGGCTATGCTTTCAGCTATCTAAGTATAGATCATCAAACTCAAACAAACAGATTAATAATTCAGATGCTTCAATTAATAATCTCGAGACAGGAGTTCAAACCACACTGAGCAATTTAAATTTGGTTAATTTAAACCTGGAATATAAAGCCAGTCTCAGTAATGGTGACCATAAAGATAACAGATTGTTTAAAACCCATCTTGTTTCCTTTAGGGAAGGAAATTTGCCTTTCTTACGTGATCTGACCTACATAAAACTCCAGATCCACAGAAATGTGGTTCAATCAAATGCCCTTTGATAATAGCATAGCACACAACTCACATTATATTGAGGAATGTTGCTCACCGCCACCTTCTCAAAGATAATTAGGGATGGGCAACAAATCCAGGCCTAGACAGTGACACTCATATTGAGCAAATGAATAAAAATAAGCAGCTCTGAATTCTCTCTGTAGTTTCCTCTGTTAAGACGCTCCTTGAAACTTTAATCATTGCTATGTGGCTTGATATCACATTTTGCTTGATTACTGTCCAATGAAATGCTACAAAACAGGTTCCTGCATTTATGGTGCTAGAAAAATGCAATTTGTTGTTGTACATTATGGTTTCATTTGCCAATAATGAACCATACCTAATGGTACGAAGCCAGAATGAGTCACTCAGATTAACAGGACCAGATGCAAGCTTAAAGACTGATTTGACCAAAATTTTCACATCTAGAAAATTGCCCAATTCTGTGCTAGAACATTCATAAAATCTACAGTGCAGAAGGCCATTCAGCCCATCGAGTCTGCACCGACCACAATCCCACCCAGGCTCTATCCCCATGCATTTACTTTAGCTAGTCCTCCTGACATTAAGGGACAATTTAGCATGTCCAATACACCTAACCTGTACATCTTTGGACTGTGGGAGGAAACTGGAGCACCTGGAGGAAATCCACACAGACATGGGGAGAACATGCAGACTCCACACAGTGACACAAGCAGAGATCCCGGGCGCTGTGAGGCACAATAAGTAGTCTCACAGCACCAGGTTAAAGTCCAATAGGTTTATTTGGTAGCATGAGCTTTTGGAACACTGCTTCTTCATCAGGTGAGTGCCAACAGCACCATGGGGCAGCAGTGCTAACCACTGTGCCACCCGGATGACAGCCCGTGTGGAGTTTTCACATTCTCCCCATATCTGCACAGGTTTCCTCTGGGTGCTCCAATTTCCTTCCACAGTCCAAAGATGTGTGGGTTAGGTTGATTGGCCATGATAAATTGATCCTTAGTGTCAAGGGGATTAGCAGGTTAAATGTGTGGGATTAATATGGGGTAATGGGGACAGGGCCTGTGTGGGATTGTGGTTGGTGCAGAGTGGCTTCCTTCTGCACTGTAGGCTTTCTATGATCCTTTGTATCATTTGCTGCAAAACATCCTCTGCATAAACCAGCTGAACAATCCTTACTGGTGAAGACTGCATGCTGGAGGAACTGCTCATTACCTCAGCTTCATCTGGACTTCCCCAACATGGTGGCTTAACCTCAACATCTGAAAGGCACTGAGGTGAGGCATCCTCTTCCTTGATCGGCTCGTCATGGGGTGGTGACGGAGTCTTTATTTCACAAGCTTCAGGAGAGTCGGGAATTACTGGAACAGAGGATAAATCATGGTCAGCATTATATAGACCGGAGAGCAACTAAAACCTTCCCTGGCTCCCCCACAAATCTCCTCTGAAAATACTCTGCACTTGCCATCAACGCCACACTCTGAGCTATATGAAACCTTGGGCAACCTTACAGTTGTAGATGCGCCAAGTTTGGGGGCGTTTAAGAGGTCAGTAGATAAGTTTATGGATGAAAAGGGAATGGCTTACGTTAGAGGGTCATTGCTTTTTCTTAATGGTCAGCGCAACATCGAAGGCCGAAGGGCCTGTTCTGCGCTGTAATGTTCTATGCTCTTTGGGCACTGATCTTAATGCACAGCTTAGCTTTTAATTCTGTATCCTTTATCTGTTGCCAAGATCACCTCCCTTGCCCTCATTAACATTTCTCACTGAAACCATCTCCTTCCAATTCTGCCTCTGCCCATCATCAAAGCTCTGTAATCTCAAAGTCAACAAGGCCCTTTGCGCCAACTCTAATTCTGTTGATGTTCATGAACTGCTCTTAAAATGGATATAGTGGTTATGGCACTGAATTAGAAAAGCCAGAATTAGAAAAGACAGGGAATCATTATGCATCGTAACAGTTTTTTGGTTTATAAATATCCTGTAGGTTTCTCAATAAATGCCCAGCTGCCAATAACTGGTCAGCTTCATCAATCAAATCTCTGGATGTGGGTACTGCTGGCACACTGATTATCCATTCCTTGTTTCAATAGAGTAGGTGGGTGATGGGCCACCTTTTTCAATCAATGCAGACCCTGTGATAATGGTGCTCTCACAATAGTTCCCAGGGCTTTGACCCAGCAACAATGAAGGGACAGCAACAGAACATAGAATCCCAATGTTGCAGAAGAAGGCCATTTGGCCCATCAAGTCAGCACTGATTCTCTGACAGAGTGTCTTAACCAGGCCCTATCCCTGTATAACCCCACACGTTTACCCTGCTAATGCATCCTGGGACATCAAGGGGCAATTTAGCATGACCAATCCACTTAACACTCCCATCTTTGGACTGTGGGAGGAAACTGAAGCACCCAGAGGAAACCCATGCAGACATGGGAAGAATGCGCAACTTCCACACAGAGAGTGACCCAAGGCTGGAATTGGAACTACTGTGCCAACCAAGTCAGAATGGTTTGTGGCTTGGGAAATGATGGTGTTCTCGTGAAATAAGCTATTAAACAACTCAAAGTTATAATTAAGAATTTCTTGCCAGCAAAGGTTATGGGAGGGGGTGAGTGAATGAAGAAAGCATTCAGAACTGTTATGCAGTCCATGATCAGGAAATCTCAAACTGGAGTCTGTAGACTTGCTAGGGGTCCCCAGTGGGCCTTCCTTTACACGTAAGCAATCATCCAGCGTGCCACAGAATCAAGAACAGGCAAATGACGAGTGATCAGAAGTGACTTGGTGAGACTCATAACATAGGGGCATAGTACGGAGGGGGTGGGGCAGCCTGGCTGTCCTGTGTTGGGGGGGAATGCACAAAGAAAAGAAATGAAAGCAGAACCAAGATCCCCAAGGTAGATCAGCAATTACCAAGGCTGGCGTAAGTGAGTTCAGAGCTATTCAATAGAACAGAGCTTTACAAATAACAATAACTGAAGTACAATATATAAAAATTCCAGTTTGTCCAGTGGGTTAGGTTCCCTATTGCATGGGCTGGTGAGTAATTATCCAAACAGATGCCACAGTGATAACTTTCTGGATTTGTACCTATCTCAAAAATTAAAACCGAGTGAAAATTTATTCACGTGTTCTTTTTAAACTTATTCTCTGGATTAAAACTAAATGACAAGCATATATCTCACACTCGTCATCGCTGCTGTCTGACTGAGGCTGTCTGATCCTCCGGCGTCGCTTGTTACAGGGCTCCTCTGCTTCACTGGCCAGCGCTGTGTTACGCTTGGTTTTCTTGCTGCTATCCAGGGAAAAGTGGATAAAAGGAAGATAAATTTTAGTCACCGCTGTCTGATAGTCTCTCATGGCTAAAAACAAAAAGTGTGCAGCTAATCTGCTGTGAGCTCATCATGTTAAAGGTACTATATAGATGCAAGTTGTTATCACCAGAACACAAGAGCAGGAGTAGTCCGTCTGGCTCCTTGAGCCTGCTCTATTGATAATCATGGCTCATCTTGGCCTGCTCCCTTAATTTCCTGGCCTATTCCAGCATTAAGATTATTCAATGAAGGAGCATCCACAATTCTCTGGAGAGAGAATTCCAAAGATTCACCAAAGTAAAAAATTTTTGAAGAAATTTCAAAGTAAGAAATTTGTGCTCATCTCAATTCTAAACTCCTTATCCTGACATTGGTGCCCATGTTTTAGCTTCCCAATCCTGTACGTTCCACTGAGGTCATCTTTCATTGTTCTAAACTCAAGAGAACATGAACTCAATTTACTCCAGGACCCTTCATTAGAACAGAAAGGAGGGAAAATGTTGGAGCCAAAGAAACTGCAACAAAAGTAGAAACTTTAAGAACAGTCTGATCCGAGAAGGGGAAAGTGTGCTTTGCATCGAGGCAGACCTACTGAGCTTTTCCAGCTTCCTCTGTTCTTGTTATCCTTCCTTAAATGTGGAGATTAAAACTGCATACAGGATTCCAGATGTGGTCTCACCAAATCCTCTATGTGGACAGAGAGGTGAAGAAGGCATTCAGCATGCTTGGTTTCATCGGTCAGAACATTGAGTACAGGAGTTGGAACATCTTGAAGTTGTACAAGATGTTAGTAAGGTCACACATGGAATACTGTGTACAGTTCTGGTCACCCTATTATAGAAAGGACATTATTAAACTAGAAAGAGTGCAGAAAAGATTTACTAGGATGCAACTGGGACCTAATGGTTTAAGTTATAAGGAAAGGCTGAATGGACTGGGACTTTTTTCTCTGGAGCGCAGGAGGCTGAAGGATGACCTTATAGAGGTCTATAAAATAATAAGGGGCACAGATCAATTAGATAATCAACATCTTTTCCCAAAGATAGGAGAATCTAAAACTAGAAGATATAAATTTAAGATGGGAGAGGAGAGATACAGAAGGGCAGTATTTTTCACAGAAGGTGGTGAGTATCTGGAACAAGCTGCCAGAGGTAGTAGTAGAGGTAGGTTTAATTTTAAAAAGTAGTCAGTTACATGGGAAAGATGAGTATAGAGGAAGATGGGCCAAAAGCAGGCAATTGGGATTAGATTAGGGATTTAAAAAAAAAGGGCAGCATGGAGAAGTTGGGCTGAAGGGCCGGTTTCCATGCTGCACATCTCCATAACTCTATGACTCTAACCATAGCAAGACTTCTTTATTTTTGTACTCCAATCCTCTTGCAATAAAAGTCAATAATAAAAGGTCTTCCTAACTGCTTGTTACAATTGTACGTTAGCATTCTCAATATTATTCTCCTGAAACCAAAAAAGGCAGCAGTCAGTTAAGAGAGTAAAAGAAAGTCAGCGTTTAGGTAGCTTCTTACACAGCATCAGGATATCTCATGCTTAGGTCTCTGGAGTTGAGTTTGAACTTCTGATGCAGGAGGGAAGGGTGATAACTTAATGAGCCACAGCTAACACCCAGTCAGGAATCCACCTGCCTGCCCTTACCCCACCCTCCCCCCTGCCCCCCACAGCCTCCATGTAAGACACCCTCGTCCATACTCTGCACTGACCTCAGTCCATCTTTTTGCTGCTTTTTGCCGACTGCTTCTTTCTTTTCTTGGGGTTTCTCCTTCAGCGCCTCAGCCTGTGACTTCTGCACTGTCATCACGTTTGCAGGAACCCTCTCTTCATCTCCCTCTTTCTCTGAAGCAGCTCTGACATTGCAGCCTCCCCTCTCAGGGGGTTCCCCTTTCTCTGAGGGCTCTGCCATGGATTTGGTCGGAGGGTCCTCTTCCTTGGTTGCTTGACTGGAGGGAGGTGAACCTTTCTCTGAGGGTTTTGAAACAGTTAGTTCTGGGTGCTGACAAGCAGCATGATTAGATTTATATTTCCTTACAACCACTCTGCTTCAACAGTGCACTGAGCTGTGTAACAGCCATGATAAGCTGCTGCATTCATGTAAAGCTTTACATTCAAGATCAAAAAATTATCTAAAAGGAAAAGAGAATTCCAAATATGCAAATCCAACAATTTGCCTGAACGGGGCCGAGGGATGTAGAGATTTGTTTTATTCTCTCGCAGGATGTGGGCATTGCTGATATGACCAGCATTTATTGCCAACTCCTAATTTCTCTCAAGATGATAAGCCACCTTCTTGGACCAATGCAGGTCACCCGTTAGGAGGTCCATTGGACGGGAATGAGTAAAGAAATAATCTCTGGATCACACAGGGACACTGACAGAATTTACCACAATAAAAACATGCATTTATATTGTCAAAAGCAGTCACAAAGTGCTTCACAAGGGCGATTATTAGAACAAAATTTGACATTAATCCACATATGGAGACATAGTGCTTAAAAGCTTGATGCTGTAGGGAAAAGAATCCCAGTCTATCCAGCCTCTCCTTATAACTCAAAGCATCAAAATCAAGTAACATCCTAATAAATCTCTAAGTAAATGTGGGCAACTGGGATTAGCCGAGGGGTTTAAAAAAAGGGTGGCCTGAAGGGCTTGTTTCCATACTGTAAACCTCTATGACTCAGTAAGATAGATTTAAACATTTAAAAAGGTGACTTAGGCAGGTTTGGGGGGAAATTGCAGCGTAAGATCGTAGGTAAAGCCACTAACGAATTTTACTTACTTGCACTGGCTTTCAGGAAGAAGTTGCTGAAGCTGTTTCCTTTGTTGGTTGTTTTACTGCCTGAAGGAGCCTGGAAGGGAAGAGGGCGAAAATTCACTATATCATCATTGTGAAACAACTCTTGCAAAAAAATAACATTCTGTCCTCTTTCAGGACTGATGTCAGGAAGTTCTTCACTTCAGACATTATATCCCCAAAGCGATCTCAGGTTGTGGGAATAGGAGGAGGAGAATGTGAACCCACAGCAGCAAAATAAACATTCTCATCCTATCCTCACTATCCCCTCAAATTTTATGCCCCACTTCAGAGAGTGGAATCAAAATCCAGGCTCCAATCCAGTGCAACATTGAGGGAGAGCGGACTGAGACCTATTTTTACCCTGTCTAGTGAACGCAAAAACATATGCCAGATACTCAGTCGTAGAGGTTTACAGCATAGAAACAGGCCCTTCGGCCACTTTTTTTTTAAAAACCACTAAGCTAATCCCAATTGCCTGCATTTGGTCCATATCCCTCTTTACCCACTTTATCTATGAAACGGTCTAAATGCTTTTAAAAACAGAGTTGTACCCACCTCTACTACTATCCCTGGCAGCTCATTGCAGACACTCACCACCCTCTGTGAGAAACATTTGCCTCTGAAACTTTTTGCATCTCTCTTATGGACTTTCGTCTTATGGACGAAAAGGGAATGGTTTAGGTTAGAGGGTCATTGCTTTTTCCTAATTGGTCGGCGCAACATCGAAGGCCGAAGGGCCTGTTCTGCGCTGTAATGTTCTATGTTCTCCTCTCACCTTAAACCTATGCCCTTTAATTTTAGACTCTCTTATCTTTGGGAAAAGATATTGACTATCTACCTGATCTGTGCCCCTCGTTATTTTAAAAACCTCTATAAGATCACCCCTCAGCCTCCTACACTCGAGAAAGAAGTCCCAGTCTATCCAGCCTCTGTGTAACTCAATTCACCAAGTCCCAGTAGCATCCTAGTCAATCTTTTCTGCACTCGTTCTAGTTTAATAATATCCTTTCGATAATAGGGTGACCAGAACTGCACACAGTATTCCAAACGTGGCCTTACCAATGTCTTGTACAACTTCAACAACTCAACTCCTCTCACATTAGCCTTCAATTGTTTCCCTGTCACTTCACTTCACATCTGATGGCAATTCTTTCAGTGAACTTATTTGTCTCCTCATCTCCTATCTGCCACAAGCCCTTTGAATCAGCATTTCTACATCCAACTCTGAGGACGAATTGAACAGCACTTAAAACCTTGGCCAAATTTGATCAGAGGTTGAGCTCCTCGTCCTTTCAGACACTTACTGCACTCTCCCCGTCTTTCGCCAGGACTGGCTCCCCTTTCACTTCTTTGTCCTGCGACTTGGCAGAGGGTTTGTTGGAGAACATCCCCATGATTCCCTTAGGCTGGGGTGACACATGTTTGGGGGCAGCGGGCACATTGCCATTCATGATGGGCTTGCTGTTGCTCGTTGCCTCACTTGAGCTCTGAGAGGGCTGCTGCACTGACTTCTGCAGCCGTGCCAACTCCTCCGCTGACCGGGGAACAGCATCTGCACATCGAATAGCACTGTACCTGCAATCAGGAAGAGAAAGCTTCTCAGTAATCTTGGAAAAGTGATGAGAAAAAGAGTAACAAGGCATGATTTGATCCAGGGATTGAGAGAGTCAACACATCTCTAACGAGTCTAAAATGTCAACCATCACTTTGTTGGTCAGAGGTCATGGGTGTGATCCTATTCCAGAGACTCGAACATAAGGCTCCTAATACAGAATTATTACTGGAGGGACGGAGTCACTTGGCCCATTGAGTCTGCACTAGCTCTCTGAAAGGGTCCGACTCCCCTGTCTTATCCCGTAACCTTGCACATTTTTATTTTTGGATAGCAATCCAATTCCTTCCTGAATACCTCAATCAAACCTCTCTCTGCCATTTTCTCAGGAAGTTTGTTTCAGACTCCAGTCATCCTCTAGGTGAAAATACTTGTCCTCACAGAGCTGAGAGGGCGATGCACCAAATACTAACTCACGAATGAAACATTAAACTGAGACCTCATTTGTCCTCTTGGGATGGATATAAATGACACCCTGGCACTACATTCAGGAGCAGCAAGTTCTCACTGGTGATGTGGCTAATATTCATCCCAGAATCAACACTACTAAAACAGATTGTCTCCAATACGGGAGAATCCAACCATCATCTTTTGACATTACCATCACTGAATCCCCCACTATCAACATCCTGGGGGTTACCATTGACCAGAAAGTGAACTGGACAAACTGTGGCTACCAGAGCAGGACACAGGTTGGGACTTCTACAGAGAGCAATTCACTTCTTGACTCTCTGTCTATCCTGCTCACCATCACAAAGCACAAGTTAGGTATGTGATGGAATACTCTCCACATGCCTGGTCAAATGAAGGTCTAATTCAAGAAGTTTGGCACCATCCAGGACCATTCAACCTGCTTGATTTGCACTCCATCCACCACCTTCAATATTCACCCTCTTTCCCAATGTGCAGTAACAGCACTGCATAATCTATAACAGTAGTGTGTACCATCTACAATGTGCACTGCAGCAACTCAACAAGCCTCCTTCAACAGCACTCCCAAACCTGTGAACTCTTCCAACTGGAAAGATAAGGGCAGTAGATGCATAAGGAGACTATCACCTGCAAATCCTCCCCAACCCACACACCTAGCTTGAAAGCGTATTGCCATTCCTTCATTGTCACTTGGTTAAAATCCTAACAACAGCATACAGCACAATGGCTGCAGTGTTCAAGAAGACAGCTCATCCATCTCATTCTCAGGGGCATTTATGGATGGGCAATAAACAACGGCCTAACAACAAAGAGGAGTAAATAGAAATTAAAATTATTATATTATAATTTTAAAAACAAATAATTAAAAAGAAACTCTTTACCCAGAGTGGTGAGAATGTGAAACAATGTGTGGCTGAGGCAAGAAAGTATAGATGTGCTTAAGGGGAAGCTGGATAAATACAGGAGAGAGAAAGAAATGGAGGAATACATTGATAGGGTGAGATGAAGAAGAGTGGGAGGAGGCTGGTCTGGAGCATAAACTCCATCATGGACCAAGTGGTCTGTTTCTCTATTATAACTGACACTTATGCTCTGATAACTTATTCCAGCAGCTTTTCTGCTGTTGGGAGTTGTGAAAGCCATTACTGTAAGCAGTCACAGTAAGGAGTCTCACAACACTAGGTTAAAGTCCAACAAGTTTACTTGGTAGCACAAGCTTTTGGCACGCTGCTCCTTCACCAGGGAAGTGTAGAGATGGGTTCACAAACACAGCATATATAGACACAGGCCCAATTACAAGATGATGGTTGGAACACGAGTCTTGCTATTTGTTAAGCAGTCACGTTACTTACTTGTTGCTGTTCTGCAGGTTTTCCTTGACTGCTTCATAATCAGTGTTGAAGAGGGGGCTGCTATCCTTCAACATTGCTTTCTGAATGCTGTAAACATGGACACTCGCAGTCACTAACATCTTCAGCTTCAGTGCTGTGAATACATGAACATTCAGAGAATGTAACGCCACGAACAACTGATTTGTAAAGATTTATTTATATTGGTATCTCTCTTTCCTCTGAAGCCACAGTCCCATGTGACCTCATCACTCCAAACATTCCACTTCTCAGTTTGTAACATGCTTGATGTACCTCAGGCCAGGGGTCAAGGCTTGGGGCAGAAGGCGAGGTTGGTGGTGCTTAAATAATTTATACTTGTGAGTATTAGGAATAAAGTGCAAGTTTAATCTGTGTTTCTGTCCTACTGTATGAAGAAAGAGTTAAAAGTTTAGTTTAGCTTAGCTTCATGTTAAATATAGGTATCGGTAAATCTATGGCTTTTAGTTTCATTTTAAACTTTGCCTGCTTTCTAATCAAGGATTTATGACAGAAAAGCAATTGTATGGGTTAAAAAAACCTAAGCTGTTGTTTGACAACCAGAGGCTCATACTAAAAGTGAAAGCATCTGAGTTCAGTTGCAACCAGGTAATTGAGAAGCAGGAAGCTTTCCCCAGAAGCTACCGGTACAGATGAGAATAAAATGAGGGGCAAAAAGCTAGTCCCAGAAGCTAAAGAAAAGTATGTTCCAGAAACTAGAGAATGACTAAAAAGAGTCCCAAGAAGACTGAAATCAGAGGGACAAAGAAGCAGATTCTGAACAAAGTAATGTACACTGAAGTTAGAGAGAGGGACAGAGAGTCTTCCAATTAAATCCAGAGCCATAAGACCATAGGACACAGGAACAGAATTAGGCCACTCGGCCCATCGGGTCTGCTCTGCCATTCAATCATGGCTGATAATTTTTTCATCCCCATTCTCCTAACTTTTCCCCATAACCCCTGATCCTCTTATTTATCAAGAGCCTATCTATCTTTGTCTTAAAGACACTCAACAACCTGGCTTCCACATCTTTCTGTAGCAGAGTTCACCAGATTCACCACTTTCTGGTTGAAGAAATTCTTTCTCATCTGTATTTCAAAGGATTGTCCCTTTCATCTAAGGTTGTGGCCGCTGGTTTTAGTTTATCCTACTAGTTGGAACATCCTCTCCAAGTCTGCTCTATCCAGGCCTCGTCATATCCTGTAGTTTCAATAAGATCCCCCCTCATCCTTCTAAACGCCAAGAAGTACAGACCCAGAGTCTTCAAATGTTCCTCATATGACAAGCTCTTTACTCCAGGGATTTTTGTGAATCTCCTCTGGATCCTTTCCACCACCAGCACAGCCTTCCTTAGATACGGGGTCCAAAACTGCTCACAATATTCTAAATGAGGTCTGACCAGAGCCTTACGCAGCCTCAGGAGTAAATCTGTGCTCTTGTATTCTAGCCCTCTCGACATAAATGCTAACTAGAGAAGTTGGCCAGCAAGAAGCCAGACATCCGAAGTGGAAAGGATTAACATCTTAATGCAGTCTGTGAAGTGGTGATTTTCCGTTGGCACTGCTGGATACACAAGGCAATTTATAAATCTCAAGATCCTACATGCTTTGCTAACCACTCCTTCAATATGTCCTGCTACCTTTGAAGCTTATGCACATCACAACCACCAGAAATCTCTGTACCCTGCTAATACATGTGACAATAAATCGAATCAAACTCTCTGAAATTGTGTCATCTATATTGCCTCTCCCTATCCCTTTATCCAAAAGTGTACCCCCACACTTCCTAGTATTAAATTCCATCTGCCATTTGCTATCCATTCTAGCAGCTTATGTGCCACAGCAGTCAATTGATATCATCCTCACTGTCCCTGTCACACCTCCAGATTTGTATCACAGACAAATTTTTATTCCAAAAACCAAGTCATTGACCTCATAAGAACATAAGAAATAGGAGCAGGAAGGAATAGGCCATCCAGTCCCTCGAGCCTGCCCCGCCATTCAATAAGATCATGGCTGATCTGTAGTGGTTCAGTTCCACTTTCCCGCTTTCTCCCCGTAACCCTTAATTCCCTTGTCAATCAAAAACCTATCCACTCGTCTTGAACACATTCAGCGAGGAAGCCTCCACTACCTCATCAGGCAGAGAATTCCAAAGATTCATCACCCTTTGCGTGAAGAAACTCCTCCGCAACTCTGATCTGAACCGTGACCCCCCCCACCAATCTTGAGGCTATGCCCTCTAGTCCTGCTATCTTTGCTAAGCGAGAAGAGTCTCGCAACCTCTATCCTATCCATCCCCTTCATAAGGAACATAACAGCATAAGAAATAGGAGCAGGAGTAGGCCATTTAGCCCTTTGAGCCTCCCTCTCCATTCAATAAGATCATGGCTCAAAAGAATATTAACATACAGCCACATCAAGTAAGTATTAAGACAAATGACCAAAAGCTCGGTCAAAGAGGTAGAGGTCTTAAGGTGCATCTTAAATGAAGACAGAGGTGGAGAACAAGGAATTCCAGAGATAATGACATGCCAGCTGAAGACATAGCCACCAATGCTGGAGTGATTCAATTCAGAGATATGCAAAAGGCCAGAATTGGAGGACTGCAGAGATACAGGGGGTTGCAGGGCTGGAGAAGATTACAGAAAAAGGGAGAACTTTGAAAACAAAAATGTGAGTTCTAAAAATGGAGAGCTACTCCACTGGGAGCCAATGTAGGCTCACGAGCACAGAGCTGAGGGTGAAATCTTCCTGTAACTTTCTCTGCTATAAAGAGAACAATCTAGTTTCTCTGTTCTTTTCATAAAATGTCCTCTACCCAAGCATCCAAACTCAATAGGCAGTGCCAGGTATTACAAAAAGGCAGTTGTCACCCACCACAAGATACAACTAACCAAAGATTTGACAGTGTACAGACATGGATAATTTGGGTCAACTGCAGATGCTTGCTCTTACCTTCCAACTGATCCTCCCTCACCACTGCTATCTTGTGACACTGGAACAAAAGAAAATTGCAGTTAACTAGAGGCCAGCAAGACAGCACACCCTGTACCACAACCCCATCGCTCTCTAACTGAGGACAATGCCATAGCCACCTGATCATCCGTTGGCACCTTGCCCCAGACCACCAACCCTGTTTAAGAAAGCCTCTTCGATGATGTGATGCAGTTTCAAACTCTGTCAACTGTGTATGCTTATTTTCCCAGTGGTTGTTGATGGAGAGTGATTAGGAACCACGTCTCTCCCCAAACTCAGTGGTACTGAACTCAACTATAGCATTCAAATCTGTCCTGGCTGAGTTTAGCTAATGTAGTGCACAGGAAGCTTGGAACCTGAACCTTCCTGCTCTGTGCAGCACACCACCATACCAGGGAAAGGTGAGCCTGAATGGATGCACATTTTAAAGAAAGAGAAATGGATTAAATATACTGTCCATGTAAAATCTATCAATTAATTCATTCAAGAATCCTAGTATAGAAGAGGCCCTTTGGCCCATTGAGTCTGCACCAAGAAACCTGACCTCCCATCTAACCCCATTTACCAACACTTAGCTGATGGCTTCGAATGTTATGACATTCCAATTATTGCAACAGGAAATAAATAATTGTTTAAATATTAAGGGCTGATTATGGGGCTGTTGTGTTATGAAACAAAGAAGATTGGAGCAGGAGGAGGCCATTCAACCCTTCGAGTCTGCTCCGCCATTCATTGTGATCATGGCTAATCATACAACTCAATACCTAATCCTGGGGTCTCCCTATAACCTATAGACAACGTGCAGCAGGTTAGGTCTATACTCAGTGGAACTGGAACAATGAGAGGTGATCTTATTGAAACATAAGATTCTGATGTTTGGATGCCGAGCGGATGTGCCCTTATGAAGAATTAAAACTCGGGAACACAGTTTCAAAATAAGGACACCCCCCCCCCCCCCCATTTAAAATGGAGAAATAATTTCTTCTCAGAGGGTTGCTAGTTTTGGATTCTCCCCCACAGGAATGGTTCTGGACCCTGAACAGATCAGTGCACGTACCGAAGTTCCATTTTCAACTGCTTTCCCGGACACGAGATAGGTCACATGGAGCTGGGCTCCTGAATTTTCCTTCCGCTTTCGTTCTACGTAGTAATAAAGCATCCTTGCAAACATACAAAAGAGAGAACGATACAGTTACCGAGAAACAAACCCCTTGTGATAACCCAACCTTTAAACAAAACAAACCTTTCAACTCGGGGATGGAGAACCTGTACAATTTCTAGAGCAGCTTCTGGCTTGGGGAACCAGATAAAAATCTCAGAGACCTGGTAACAGCCAGAAAGCTGACGGGCAGCCAGCTTATTGCACTGACTGAACTGGCATCAAACTCAAAAGAAAAATCCAGATCCCTCTACTCCCACCCATAAGACTCAACAACATACACAGTAGGGGTATGGGAGTAGAGCCTGGGCAGGATTGTGTTTGGTGCAGACTTGAAGGGCCTCTTTCTGCACTGTAGGGTTCTATGATTCCAAATCTAAAGTTGATGCTTAACACAGCAAAACATTCCAAGGAAGTTCATATCATTTGAGTTTTATCAAACAAAATTTGACAGAGCCTTGTACATACAAGTTAGGAGCACGATTGGGCCATTTGGCCCTTTCAACCTGCTCTACTATTCAATAAGATCACAGCTGATCTGATGGTAATCTCCATCTACTCCCAATAATCCCTCACCCTCAAGTTAATCAAGAATCTAACCAGCTCTGCCTTAACTATATTCAAAGATTGTTTCCACCGCCTTTTGAGGGAGAGTTCCAGAGACCCATAAGCCTCAGAGGAAAAAAATTCTCATCTGGGTAAACGAGCAAACTCCTCATTTTTAATATCACTATCAACATTAGGTTTGGTCTATATAGCATGCAGGAAACAATAATTCACATTGTATCCCAATACGTATGACAATAATAAATTAAATTAAAATCAATGAGCCCTAATTATAGATTCTACCACAAGAGAAAGCCTCTTCTCTACATCCACTCTCAAGACTTTTCAGTACAAGTTTCAATCAAGTCACCTCTTACTCTACTAAACTCTAGCGGATATGAACTTAACCTGTCTAATCTTGTCTCATAAAACAATCTAATTCCAGGCATTAGTCCAGTAAACCTTCTCTGAATTGCTTTCAATCCACTTACAGCCTTCCTGAAATAAGGAGATCACTATTATACATGGTACTCTAGATGTGGTGTGGTTTCACCAGCGCCCTACACAACTGTTAAATCCTTTTATTTTTAATTCCCCTTGCAATAAATGATAACACTTTGAGCTTTCCTAATTACCTGTTACACTTACAAATTAATAATTTGTGATTCAGGCACTAGGACACCCAATTCCCTCCGCACTTGAGCTCAGCAATCTCTCGCTATTTAGAAAACATGCTTCTTTTTTATGCTTCCTGCCAAAATTTACAATTCCACATTTTCCCACATTATAACCGATTGGTTAGATCTTTGTCCACACACTTAGTTTCACCTTTTTGTGGTCTCGTGCCCGCTTCACAACTCATTTTCCTACTTTTCTCTGTATCGTTGGCAAATTTAACAATCATAAGTTCCGTCTGTTCATCCAAGCAATTTATATAAATTGTAAAAGAATTGAGACCTCAGCACTGTGGCACACTATTTGTCACGAGCTGTCAACCAGAAAAAGACCCATTTATGACTACCCTCTTATTTCCTGTTAACCAACCAACCAACCTTACGGATGGTTTGGTACCTTATTGTGCAAATTAGTTGCCATAATTCTTAATGATTGACCGGACTTCATAAATACTTCATTGATTCTAAATCCCTTTTCACAATCATCCAATGTTGTGAAAGATACCAAAAGGAAAAATGCTGGAAAATCTTAACAGGTCTGGCAGCATCTGTGAGGAGATAAAAGAAGTGACGTTTCAAGTCCAGATGACCCTTTGTCAAAGCTGTGAAAGACACTGTTTGAATGCAATGTTTTTTTCAAGTGAACATTCTCCACCCACTAGCATAAGAATATTTGACAATGACAGGCATCATCCAAAATCTGACAGTATCCTTGGCGAATGCATACAACATACAGATCCTTCCCACTTCCTGCAAATCCAGGACAAATACCCAAGGCTGATCTGTTTTCCATTTGCTCCCATCCCAGGCTGCTAAGACCAGCTTCATTAAGGACACTATATAAATGCAATTTATTGTTGATTCCCACACACAACAGTACAATACACAGTCTTCGTTGTCTTCATTTCCCCCTTTCCTGCAAATGGTGCTTCACATCAGATGCCCTCACCCAGATATTCCCATCCCCAAAACCCCCAGTATGTAATCCTTAATTCCATACTGATAGATAGTAGGGCGTGAAATCACTAAACTCACTGTTTTGCCTGGTTGACATGGATGCCCAGGAACTGGCTCAGCATCTTGTAGGTGACCTGGAGAAAGGGAGTTAGGTATAATCACAGATTCAATATTAAAACTGATAAAAAAAAGCACTAAGTCACAAGAACTGGCCACTTGTGGAGGTGGATGGTAACAATGAGGCAAAATGGAAGGAGGAAGATTCAACCTTCCATCTAACAGTTTATGACCACAATATTTCCCCATTCCACCCCCTCTCCCCCCCAGGGGGAGAGAAAGATCCCCATTTCACCCCCTCTCCCCTGAGGAGATCTCCATTTCACCCCCTCTCCCCCGGGGGGGGGGGATCTCCATTTCACCCTCTCCCCCCGGGGGGGGATCTCCATTTCACCCCATCTCCCTGGGGGGGATCTCCATTTCACCCCATCTCCCTCGGGGGGGGGGGGAATCCCCATTTCACCCTCTCCTCTGGGGGGGATCCCCATTTCACCCTCTCCTCTGGGGGGGATCTCCATTCCACCCCCTGATCTCCATTTCACCCCCTCTCCCCCGGGGGGAGGTCTCTATTTCACTCCCTCTCCCCCGGGGGATCTCCATTTCACTCCCTCTCCCCTGGGGGGGGATCTCCATTTCATCCCCTCTCCCCCGGGGGGAGGTCTCTATTTCACTCCCTCTCCCCCGGGGGATCTCCATTTCACTCCCTCTCCCCCGGAGGGGGATCTCCATTCCACCCCTGATCTCCATTTCACCCCCTCTCCCCCGGGGGGAGGTCTCCATTTCACCCTCTCCCCCGGGGGGGGATCCCCATTTCACCCCTCTCCCGGGGGGTCCATTTCACCCCCTCTCCCCCGGGGGGAGGTCTCCATTTCACCCCCTCTCCCCCGGGGGGAGGTCTCCATTTACCCCCTCTCCCCGGGGGAGGTCTCCATTTCACCCCCTCTCCCCCGGGGGGAGGTCTCCATTTCACCCCCTCTCCCCCGGGGGGGGATCCCCATTTCACCCCCTCTCCCCCGGGGGGGGGAAATCCCCATTTCACCCCCTCTCCCCCGGGGGAGGTCTCCATTTCACCCCCTCTCCCCCATTCCCCCCCCCCCGGCCCCCGGGGGGAGGTCTCCATTTCACCCCCTCTCCCCCGGGGGGGATCTCCATTTCACCCCCTCTCCCCCGGGGGGGGAATCCCCATTTCACCCCCTCTCCCCCGGGGGGAATCTCCATTTCACCCCCTCTCCCCCGGGGGGAGGTCTCCATTTCACCCCCTCTCCCCCGGGGGGGGTCCCCGCTCACAATCCGGTTCTCATCCGCCACCAGCTCCTCGATGTTCTCCACCAGCAGTTCCAGCTCCTCCATGGTGGTGGTGGCGGCGGCGGCGGCGGTGGCGCGAACACGAGGTCAGGGGTCACAGGGAGGGGGGGGGCGTGGTCCCGAGGGTGAGAGGTCATCCCGCGGAGGGGGAGGAGGCGGGGCTTAGCCGTTACCCCTGGTTACCAGGCCTAGCGTCCAGCCAGCCCCGGCTCGCCTTCCCCCGCGAAAAAAAATATACTGGACAACAAAATTATTCTTTGTTTGTTCCGGGAAATTTATTGTGATTAAAAGAAACTCGACATGCGTGGAATGAAAACGTTTAAGAATTAGGGTCAAAAGTTATAAAGATGGCGGCTCCCACGGTTTGAGGTTATAACGCTTCAGAGCAGGTAAGTAGCAGCTTTATATCCAACATAAATCTACAATATGTTCCAGTACACCAGAAACATAAGAAATACAGTATAAAGTTCCACCCAAACTGCACTGAATCTTACTATCTCCTGCCTGTCATAACAACAACTATTTATACAATGATGTAAATGTGCAGTTACATAAAGAGATTGGAGAAGTTGGGACTATTTTCCTTGAAGAAGAGAAGATTTGAAGCAGATTGGATAGGAGCGTTTAAAATTGTGGGGGACTTGACAGAGATGACATTGTTCCCACTGGTGGAAGGATCGAGAATGAGAGGGCACACTTTTAAGGTCGTTAGTAAAAGTAGTAATGGACACTTGAGAAACTTTTACACTGAGTGGTTAGGACCTGGAATGCAGTATTTGAGAGTATAAATAGAGGCTGGGTCAAATGAGACTGTCAAGGGAACTGGATTATTATCTGAAAAGGAAAAACGTCAGGGCTACGGAAAAAAAGCAGGGGGTTAGGCTAACAGAGAAAAGTACAACACATGAATGGGGATTGACTAGCCCTCCAAGTCTGCACTGACCATGATGGCCTAACTGAAAAAAGAGGCTGCTCTTTCAGAGACTGGCACAGACCTGGCAGCCTTCTGTACTGTAACTATTCTATAACTCGAAAACATCCAAACGCACTTCACAAATATTTATTAAATAAAATTTGACTGAATCACATAAGGATATATTAGGTCAGGTGAAGAAAATCCTGGACAAAGTGGCAGGGGTATTCACCACATTTGTCTTTGTACGAATATATTCAACTAATTACTCAAAAAAATCTGATATTAAAAGTTAATCTCAGTAATAGTGACCATTACTCAGCAATTGTCAAAAAAAACTCGTCTGGTTCACTAATGTCCTTCATAGAAGGAAATCTGCCTTCCTTACCCAGAGTGACTTACATGTGATTCCAGACCTACAGCAATGTAGATGACTCTTCTTAACTGGCATTGAAGTGCATTTTGGGATGGGCAACAAATGTTGGCATTACTAGCACATTCCACGTAAGAATTCTTTAAAAAGGAGAGAGGAAAATAATGAAGAGTATCTCATTGATAAAATGTAGGAAATAGATGCACAGCATACATGTTCCCACAAATGGCCATGTGATAATAATTAGATCATTTGTTTCTCGTGATATTGGTTAAATACTAAATATTGGTCAGGGTACTCCTCTGTTCTTGTATTAGTGGCCATGGGATCTTTTACATCCTGTGAGAAGGCCCTCAGTTTACCAATATTGTAACAGCTCCTCTGAAAGGTGCACCTATCTCAATACTACACTGAAGACATCAGCCTGGATCATGGAGCGAAACTTAAACCTATAACCATCTGACCTAGAGGATATGCTGAGGGAATTGGGACTGTAAAACAGGCTGTGTAGAATTGGCAGGTTTCTTTCTCTGAAGATCATTAGAAAACCAGGAGTTTTGCAATGTTTGAACAGTTCTAGTAGGCATATAACCAGAGAACCACAGAAGGAGGTCATTAGGCTCATCGAGTCTGCGCTGAGTCTCTGAACAAACATTTACTTCAGGTCCAGTCCCCATAACCATGTGCATCTATCATGGCCAATCCATCTAACTTGCACATCTTTGGATTGTGGGAGGAAACAGGAGCACCTGGATTAAACCCACGCAGACACAGGATGAATGTGCAACTCTATGCAAACAGCTAAGGCTGGAATTGAACCCAGGTCCCTGGTGCTGTGAGGCAACAGTGCTAACTACTGTGCCACCATTTATCTGGCATCAGTTCACAAATAACTAGATTAATTGAACTTGGTTTTGCAGTGGGTTTAGATGGGACTGGATCTGATGATTTCTTATGTTGCTACTTGAAAATCTGAGCTATGATTATTCATAGATTGTGGCTAGTTTTCCAGAAGCAGGTCTGAAATTTGATCCTTTTGTCATTTTTCCCAGATCAGTGGGATGACTGAAGATGAGCTCCTTTACTTTGTAAACTGTCTGGGTGTACTGGTCTTTCTACTTGCTGTTCTCTACCACTGGGTCGACACTGTGCACTCTCAATCCCCAACCTTCTCTGAAAATTTCTATGATGCTCGGCCAACGAGAAGCTTTCACAGCCAGTGCCGAAGGCGGGTGTACACACGGAGCATCTCGATGAATAACTTAGACTTCTCAGGAGACGCGTAACATTGCAACAGTCATGTTGCAGTAAAATCCTGATGTGTCCAGAACAAAAAGGAAAGGCAAAACAATATCGTGAGGAGGTTGTACAGTAAGAATTGAAAGAGGTCTGCCGTTTCAAGGACAAATGTGCATGTGAAGTGTTAATCCTTTCAACTTGGTTGAGATCTTAACATGATCTAGAGTGCGACTCTTGAGTGAACGCTGTCCCATTGATTTCTTTAAGCAGAAAAGGCCTCAATTGTCTCTCCCAGCAGCTCATCTTCCTTTCTTGGCCAATATCACTCAAAACTATTCTAACTGTTCGCTTGTCACATTCCTTTTCGTGGGATCCTGACTTATACAGAATTGTTTGTTTAAATTTCTTACAATGCCTAAGCTTCAAATTTTGCACTGGGCACTTTGAGATGGATGTGATGGAATGTTATGCAACCCCTCTCATCAAACCAGATTGAGAGAGGACTCAGTGCATCTGTCCTCTGAATTTCATTAGTATTTTACTTTGCTGCAAACAGAGGACCAAGTGCAGCATAATGTAGAGGAAATGTAAACTGTGGGAACCGAGGATAAAATTGTGCAATTTGATCCCTCGGAAATACAAATCTTTCTGATGAATTGTGCAGCTTCTACTGGTGTTGTGATCTGAAAGTCAGAAAGGCAACAGTCTGCTTTTTCCATATACTGAATCCTGCTGTTTCCCAAAGGGACAAAATCTTACTCAACTCCTGACAAATTGTACGGATTGTTTAAGGGTTGGCCAGATTTGGTTTTTTTTGGTTTGAGGATTAGAAGTTTGGAACTAGTGAATATTTATCCCTCAGTGTAATCGATGCTGTTGGTGGGATCTTGCTGTGTGCGAAAGGCTGCTGTGATTCCAACGTGATAACAGTGCACTTTGAAAGTCCCTCATTGGATGCTTTGGGTAGTCTTGAGTCTGTGAAAAGCGCTGTATAAATGCAAGTGTTTCTTATTCTGTACTTCCTGCAGTCTGGGTTTTGTTACCATGCCCTTATTGAAGCCTGTGATCGAAGTGGTGAACCTTGGCAGGATTTCGTATGGAGAAGGTCTGCAAGCACAGCAAAGGTTCATCCGGCGTCATCTCAATGCCCTGTCTCAGTCTGCCGCTGCTGAATCCTCAGTCAATGCCCTGCTGCTCTGTGAGCATCAACCTGTCTATACGATCGGGATCAGGACAGCACAGTATCCTACCGCAGAGGAAGAGCGACTGAAGCAATTGGGGGCAGAATTCTACCGGGCTGACCGAGGGGGGCTGATCACCTTCCATGGCCCTGGGCAGCTGGTCTGTTACCCCATCCTCAATCTGGCTCACTTCAGGAAGAGTGTGCGATGGTACGTGGGTGAGTTAGAGAGGACTGTCATCCAGCTGTGCCACAAGTTTGGGATCAATGCAGAGACATCACCTGACACAGGAGTGTGGGTTAGAGATGAGAAGATCTGTGCTATTGGTAAGTGATGCCACAATCTCCAGAGATGGGCAAAATCTCCAATCAGGGTTTGGTATTAAGGGAGGGCTGCAGCACATGGCTCCTCCAAAATGGGGATACTTGTGGATTCTCCTCCAGTAAGTTGTTTAATTGTCCACCACTTTCCAAAGTTGGATATGGCCAGATTGCAGATCTTGGATCTGACCTGTTGGTTATGAGATCGCTTAGCTCTATCACTTGCTACTTGTGATGTTTTGCAGGTAGCTAGTCCTGTGTTGCAGCTTCACCAGGTTAACACCTCATTTTTAAATATACCTGTTGTTGCTCCTGGCATGCTTTCCTGCACTCATCATTGAAGCAGGGTTAATCCTCTGGTGTGATGATAAATGGTTGGGGATTTGCCCATATAATAATTAAGTATAATTCTGCTGCTGTTGATTACTCATGATGCCTCATGGATGACCAATCTGGGGTTGCTAGATCTATTCAAAATCTCAACCATGGCGGTGCCATACAACCTACTGAAGGACATCCCTTCAGTGTAAAGGTGGACTTTGTCTCTGCAAGAACTGTGCAGTGGTCACTCTTTCTGATGCTATTATGGACAGATGTGTCTGCAGTAGACTGATTGGTGACATAGAAATTGGCTGGCAGATAGAAGACAGAGGGTGGTGGTTGATGGGAGATATTCATCGTGGAGTTCGGTGACGAGTGGTGTGCCTCAGGGGTCTGTTTTGGGGCCCTGCTGTTTGTAATTTTTATAAATGATCTGGATGAGGGTATTGAGGGATGGATCAGTAAATTTGCAGATGATACTAAAGTTGGTGGGTGGTAGATAGTGAAGAGGGGTGTTTATTTACAGAGTGACTTGGACAAGTTGCAGAGCGGGCCGAGAGTGGCAAATGGAGTTTAATGTGGAAAAGTGTGAGGTAATGCACTTTGGCAGGAACAATAAATGTGTAGAGTATAGGGCTAATGGTAGGGCTCTTAATATGTTGAGGAACAGAAGGATTTGGTGTATGTGTCAATAGATCCCTGAAAGTAGGCAGTCAAGTGGATAAAGTTGTTAAGAAGGCATATGGAGTCTTAGCTTTATTGGTAGGGGGATTGAATTTAGGAGCCGCAGCATCATGTTGCAACTGTACAAAACTCTAGTGCGGCCGCACTTGGAGTATTGTGTGCAGTTCTGGTCCCCACATTATAAGAAAGATGTGGAGGCATTGGAGAGGGTAAGAGGAGGTTTACCAGGATGTTGCCTGGTATGGAGGGCAGGTCCTATGAAGAGAGGTTGAAGGATTTGAGGTTGTTTTCGTTAGAAAGGAGGCGGCTAAGAGGGGATCTTATTGAAGCATATAAGATGATTAGAAGTTTAGATAGGGTGGACAGTGATAGCCTTTTTCCTCGGATGGAGAAAGCTAGCACGAGGGGACACAGCTTTAAATTAAGGGGTATAGTTATAGGACGGATATCAGAGGTAGGTTCTTTACCAAAGAGTGATTAGGGAGTGGAATGCCCTGCCTGCAGCTGTTGTGATGCGCCAAGTTTGGTGGCGTTTAAGAGGTTAGTTGATAAGTATATGGATGAGAAGGGAATGGTTTAGTTAGGAGGGGCATGCTTTTTATTTTGGTCGGCACAACATCGAAGGCCGAAGGGCCTGTTCTGTGCTGTATTGTTCTATGTTCTATGTTCTATAGAAAATTAGAGCAGGAGGAGATTATTTGGCCCTTCGATCCTGCTCCGCCATTCAACAAGATCCTGGTTCATTCTCCAACTCAGTAGTTTAATCCTGCTTTCTTCCCATAATCTTTGATCCCATTCGACCCCAAGTGCTATATCTAGCTGCCTCTTGAATACATTCAATATTTTGGCATCAGCTGCTTCCTGTGGTGATGAATTCCAAGGCTTACCACTCTCTGGGTGAAGAAATGTCTCCTCATCTCTGGCCTAAATGGTCTACCCTGAATCCTCAGACTGTGACCCTAATTCTGGACTTCCCCACCATCGGGAATATCCTCCCTGCATCTACCCTATCTAGTCCTGTTAGAATTGTCAAGTATATTTTCCCCTTTTGCTTCCCTCACTGCCTGTTGCAGACCCTCGCAGCTGTGACCCTTAAGATTCAACCAACTCAGTCTGTAGTGGTTCTACTGAGCCACTCTTGGCAATGGACATTGGAGCCTCCAAAGAACCAAGAAAATTACAGCATAGGAACAGGCCCTTTGGCCCTCCAAACTTGCACCAACCATTCTGCCCGAATTAACTAAAACCCCCTACCCTTCTGGGGACTGTTTCCCTCTATTCCCATTCTATTCATGTATTTGTCAAGTGGCCACTTAAAAGTTATCATCATATTTGCTTCTGTTACCTCTCCTAGCAACGAGTTCCAGGCACCCACTACTTTGTAAAAGAACCTTGCCCGTCACACCTTAAACCTATGCCTCCTAGTAATTGACTCTTCCCGCCTGTGAAAAAGCTTCTGAGTATCCACTCTGTCCGTACCCAATATAATCTTGTAGACCTTTATCAGATGTTTTGGAAGTTGAGGGGTGACCTGATAGAATTCTGCCACCAAGAGTACGTTCTGTGTCTTTGCCACCCTCAGTGCTTCCTGCAAATAGAACATAGAACATAGAACATTACAGCACAGAACAGGCCCTTCGGCCTTCGATGTTGCGCCGACCAATATAAAAAGCAATGCCCCTCCAACCTAAACCATTCCCTTCTCTTCCATATACTTATCAACTAAGCTCTTAAACGCCACCAAACTTGGCGCATCTACAACCGCTGCAGGCACGGCATTCCACTCCCTAACCACCATTTGAGCAAATGGTGCTCAATACGAATTAATCAGCTGGAGGGGGCGGGTAGGGGACAGCAGGAGGCTTCCTCCCCCATGTTTGTCCTGATGTGAGAATTCTAGAGTCAATGAGGAGCACTTCGAGTAGGAAAAACAATCTCAACGTTGACAGACGACACAGAGACTGCATGTTTGTCCCAGATTGAGTAAAATATCAAAGATTTTAGATAAGATTGCAGAGCCCATTTAATGTGGATAAGTGCAACATAATACAATTTGGGAGGAATGAATTGAAGTGGGAGTAAACAGCATGAAAAGAAACTGGCGACTGGGGATGAGTAAGATCAAGGTGCTCAAAAATAGCATTCTCTGAATATTGTAAGTAAAGAACATGATTACAAAAAAGCTACATTTTCAGATTCATACATTCAGTTTAAATGGACAGAGGGAGCATTACTCTGTACCTAACCCTGTGCTGTAGCTGTCCTGGGAATGTTTGATGGGGATATTGTACAGGGAGCTTAACCCCATGCTATATCTGTCCTCGAGTTTATCCTCACCCTCTCTCTGTGCTTTAGGAATGGGAATGAAGGTGCCACTTTTAATCTGAACTAATTTGGCTGGGCTTTGCTTTTGCTGCATTAAAGATGCTAAATCAGTTACACCAGGAAGGGATCAGACTGAGATGCATCGCTCAATTATTAACCAATAAGCCCTGAGTAGTCTAGTGAGCTGGTGAGGACAGCATTGCGATGCATTCCATGGTCAAATATGTGATAGTACCCTGAGTTGCCCATGAAGAATGGACAATTGTATTCGATGCTGGACATAGCAGGCCATGATATGTGCATTCTGTGCACCAATAATAATTGAGAGTGTTTAATATCAGTGGGATTGGGCAGCTGAAGAAGGGAGATTGCGGGTAGTGAAAATGAATCATTTTTTCCAGAGGAATTTCCAGGATTGTGATCTTTAATCCTCCATCTTGTTCACTTTTCAGGGATTCATTGCGGGAGATACATCACCTCTCATGGACTAGCACTGAACTGCAACACTGATCTCCACTGGTTCTCTCACATTACCCCCTGCGGCATTGAAGGGAAAGGGGTCACATCCCTGAGCCGGACGTTGAAGAGGGAGGTGACTGTTCCAGAGGCTATGGAGCCTTTCCTCGAGACATTTGCAGAGCAGTTTAACTGCATGCTGAGATGTTAATAACTTAATGATTTTCTAACTGGTATTCCACACAGATCACTGCCCAGCCAAGGTAACTGTCCTGGTGAATAGAGATGGCAGAAATTTACAGGGCATTGAGAGGAGGGAGGGTTGATTTTAATACTTTATTATATCCATTGGAGGAAGTTAAACATGGGAATAATGCTGTTCACTGGGATACTGAACCAGACAGATATTAGTAAGTAATAGGCTCTGTTTGATGGATGTTAAATACCCAATAGTTTGAGGTAATAAAGTGAACAAATGTTGATATTCATTATTTAATTATCTTTGAATAAAGGAAGAGTTGGCCAGCACTGGGTGACCGGTGTTGAAGTGGAGGTGTAAGTTCAGTGGCAAGCGATAAACAGTCTCCACCAATGCACCCTAGTCTCAGTGTCTTTACAATCAGGTGTGGGAATTCCACTGACACCATAGAGGAAATGTGAAATAAAAACAGGAAATGCTAGAAAATCTCAGCAGTTCTGACAGTATCTGTGGGGAGAAAATGGAGCCAACGTTTTGAGTCTGGATGACACAGAGCTCCGAGGAAGAGTCATCCAGACTCAAAACGCTGCCTCCATTCCCTCTCCGTCAGATCTGCTAAGATTTTCCAGCATTGTCTGTTTTTGTTTCAGATTCCAGCATCTGCAGTATTTTGTTTTTATTATAGGAGGAGATGTCCCAGGTTCAAGCCCTGAGCTGTGCTGATCTGAGCAAGAAATTTTCTAAAATCAGTGAGTGATGAGTATTAACTCCTGTGTTTGTATCAGCATTTGTTGCCCATCCCTAATTGCTCCCAAGAAGATGATGGGGAGCTACTGAGCTGCTGCTGTCCATATGTTGAAGGTACACCCATAGTGCTATTAGCAAGGGAGTACTAGAGTTTTAATTTGGTGGCAATGAAGGGACGGCAATATATTTTCAAATGAAATAGTGAGTAGCTTGAAGTGGCTTTCCCATGTGTTTGTTACCTTTGTCCTTCTAGGTATTAGTGATTGTAATTTGAGAATAACCTAAAATAACCTTGTTGAATTTCTGCAGTGTATCTGGAGTATGATGCACTGCTGTTCCGGTGTGTCAATGGTGGAGGGAGTGATTGTTGTAGGTGGTTGATGTGGTGCTGATCAAGTGGGCTTCTTTGACCTTGATGGTGTTGAGATTTTTGGGTAGTTTTGGAGTTGCACTCACCCTAATATGTGGAGAGAATTCTATCTCACTCCTGACTTATGAACAGACTTTGGGATGTCAGGAGTTGAGTTGCTCACTGTAGAATTCCCAGTAAGCCTGGCTGCCTGGAGCTTGAAGTGGTGAGGAAAGAGTATAGTGCTGCCACTGTGCTTAAATGCTAAGATGAGATTCATCAGATAGACTTGCAGATGAAGAATGTCAACTTGTGTTTTGCATAAACCAGCTGCAGGGGGAAAGATGAGAAATTCTTATAGTTCTGAAAAGAATTAAATCTTGTTTTCCATTAAAGTAAGATTTCCAGAATGTATTTTTTGTATTTATGTTCACGAAAAATTACCTCACAATTACACATGTCTCACCATACCACTGGACATCAAAGCTGGATGATTTTGTGATTTTTGTTTTGTGGAGAAAAGAATCATTGTGTTTTCTGCTGGGGTTGACCTTGGATCTTTTGTTGAGGTTATAATGTGATAAGCTAACTTATAGTTCTGAAAAATCACTCACACACACACACACACACACACCACAACACACACCACACACACACACACACACACACACACACACACACACACACACACACACAACACACACACACACACAACCACACACACACACACCACACACCACACACACACACACACTCCCACCCTGCCACACACACACACACTCCCACCCCACCGCCCCCCCCCATTGTATTTGCCCATAGCACACATTCCACAGCTCCAAATCCCAAGCTGTTCTTGTATCACATTAGTCCAAGACTCCAGCTTCTTCTGTCTGTCAGTTTCATTTACTTTTCCCTCTGTCTCACTTTTGTTTTATTTTCTCTCACATTCAAAGATGTGCAGGTTAGGCGGATTGGCCATGCTAAATTGCTGGAGTGCGCTTGGGTGAGATGTTCTATCGGAGAGTTAATACAGACTTGATGGGCTGAATGGCCTCCTCCTGCACTGTAGCAATTCCATGACTTCACTTTTGTTCACATTCTTAGCTTAGAGGTTTACAACATGGAAACAGGCTCTTTGGCCCAAATTATCTATGCTGCCCAGTTTTACCATAAAGCAAGTTCCAATTGCCCGTGTTTGGCCCATATCTCTCTATGTCAGTCTTATTGATGTAACTGCTTTTTAAAAGACAAAATTGTACCTGCCTCTATTACTAGCTCTGGCAGCTCGTTGCAGACACTCCTACTCTCTGTGTGAAACAAATGCCCCTCTGGACCCTTTTGTATCTCTTCCACTTTAAGCCTATGCCCACTAGCTTTAAACTCCTCTATGTTTGAGAAAAGATATTAACTATCCAACTGATCTATGCACCTCATTATTTTGTAGACCTCTGTTGGATCATCCCAAAGCCTTCTATGCTCCAGGGGAAAAAGTCCCAGCCTATCCAGCCTCTTCTTATAATTCAAAACATCAAATCCCTATAGCATCCTAGTAAGTCGTTTCTGCATTCTTTCTAGTTTAATAATATCCTTTCTATCATAGGGTGACCAGACCTGTACACAGTATTCCAAATGTGGCCTTACCAATGTCTTGTATAACTTCAATAAGACGTCCCAATTCTTGTATTCAATGTTCTGACCAATGAAACCAAGAATGTTGAATGCCACCTTCTCCACCCTGTCCACCTGAGACTCCACTTTCAAGGAGCTATAAATCTATACCCCTCAATCTCTTAATTCTAAAACTCTCCTAATGCCCTATCATTAACAGAGTAAGAAGTGCCCTGGTTCAATCTACCAAAATACATCACCTCACATTTATCTAAATTTAAGTTGAATTGATTAGGTGTGTTGAACTGAACAGGTGCCAGACTGTGGCAACTAGGGGAATTTCACAGGAACTTTATTGCAGTGTTAATGTAAGCCTTATCTGTGACAAAGAAATAAACTTTTTAAAAATCCATCTGCCAATCATCAGCGTATTGGCCCTATTGATCAAAATCCTATTGCAATCCTTGATAACTTTCTTCACTGTCCGCTATGCCATCAATCTTAGTATCATCTGCAAATTTACTGACCTTGCTTCCTAAATTCTTGTCGAAATCATTAATATAAATGACAAATAACAGTGGACTTAGCACCGATCCCTGAGGCACACCACTGGTCACAGGTCTCCAGTTTGAAAAACAACCCTCTATAACCACCCTCTGTCTTCTGTCATCAAGACAGACTACCTCACCCTGAGATTTAACCTTATACGACAACTTACCATGCGATTTTTATTGAAGGTCTTGCTAAAGTCCATGGAGACAATGTTGACTGCATTGCCCTACGTTACCTTTTTGGTTACCCTTTCAAAAAACTCAAATCAAATTTGAGAGATCTGATTTTTCCAGTCACAAAGCCATGATATTGACCCTACCTCTCTAAGTGCCTGTAGATCCTATTTCTTAGAATATCTTCTAACAACTTACCCATTACAGACGTTAGGCTGGAAATGCCCAGCAGACCAGGCAGCATTTGTGGAGAGACAAACAGATTTAAGATCGGAGATTCTTCTTTTTCTACTTCCCCTTCTCCTTCTTGCACACATTATTTCTCTCCTCTTTATCGCTCACCCTTTCTCTTTGAGCCTGTCCATTATTGCACACAGCAGTGGGTTTCTGGTTGGACAGTGGTTGGGGTACAGTGGGAGGCGGTACCTGTGCTCCTATTACAATCTTTATTTTGATGCTTTCTTCATCTGACTTCACAAATACCAACCTCTGTGAACTTCAAAACCTCTACTTTGCCTGTTTCCCTTGTGTTTGTTGATCTAAATTGGTTGTCAGTCTGGCAATTCCTTGAATGAATTTAAAAAATATAAATGCAGTTCATTGCTGTTAGTGTTTCGAGAGCCTGGAGATTTGGCAGCATTGTCTCTTCGGATAATTACTAAAATCAAAAAAGCAGATCTTTTGGTATCTACAAGTTGATGGGACTGTATATTTAAACTTTTTATTCAGAATCCACAGAGCTTTGCAAAGTAGCTTTTGGAAGCAAAACCCTTGGACACTTGTATAATTGATACAAGGAATGATTACTGCAGCACCATATAGGTAAGAAGTTTCACAAAATCAGGTTTAAGTCCAGGTTTAAAAGACTTCTTACTATTTTATCCCAGTCCAACACCGGCATCGCTAATCATGAGCATCATATAGGTGCCAGAAGATGGCAGTATCTGACCACATTGAATTGTGCACTTTTGCAATTACAGAATGTAGTGCACAGGAGGAGACTATTTGGCCCATCATATCTGTGCCAGATCCCACTCCACTGTTCTGTGACCCTATATTTTTTAACCCTTAAGGATTTATCCAGTTCTCTTTTGGAACGTTTTTAATTAGTTTTGCTTCCAGGCTGCCATTCCAGTTGAAACAATTTGCTTTCTCAAGTTATTCCCTCATTCCTCATGATTCAATGGATAGCTATAGATTAGCTAGGAAGGAGGTAAAAAGTGAATTGAGGAGAGCTAAGAGGGGACACGAGAAGATGTTGGCTGATAGGATTAAGGAGAATCCTAAAGCTTTCTTTCGATATGTTAAGAATAGAAGATTGGTTAGGGCAAGATTAGGGCCAGTCATAGACAGCAGTGGGAAGTTGTGCGTGGAGCCTGAAGAGATTGGTGAGGCACTGAATAAATATTTCTCTTCGGTATTCACGCAGAGTGCTGGAAATGTAGCTGTGGAGAGCACTGAGGTACAGGGTTGCAAATTGGGGAGTATTGTAGTAGATAGGGAGGATGTGTTAGAAATTCTCGAGGGTTTGAAGTTGGATAAGTCCCCTGGGCCGGACGGGATTTACCCTAGGATTCTCTGGGAGGCAAGAGAGGAGATTGCAGAGCCTCTGGCTCTGATCTTCAGGTCCTCGTTGGTTACGGGTGTGGTTCCGGAGGACTGGAGGATAGCGAATGTGGTCCCATTGTTTAAGAAGGGGAAGAGAGACCTTCCAGGGAATTATAGGCCAGTGAGTCTTACTTCTGTTGTGGGCAAGGTATTGGAGAGAATTATTAGGGATAGGATTTATAGTTATTTAGAGAGAAATGAATTGATTGGGGATAGTCAGCATGGTTTCGTGAAGGGTAGGTCATGCCTTACTAACCTCATTGAGTTTTTTGAGAAAGTGACCAGAGAGGTGGATGGGGGTAAGCGGTTGATGTAGTATATATGGACTTTAGTAAGGCGTTTGATAAGGTGGCCCATGGAAGACTTCTACAGAAAATGCAGATGTGTGGAATAGAGGGTGATTTAGCTAATTGGATTAGGAATTGGCTGGCAGATAGAAGACAGAGGGTGGTGGTTGATGGGAGATATTCATCGTGGAGTTCGGTGACGAGTGGTGTGCCTCAGGGGTCTGTTTTGGGGCCCCTGCTGTTTGTAATTTTTATAAATGATCTGGATGAGGGTATTGAGGGATGGATCAGTAAATTTGCAGATGATACTAAAGTTGGTGGTGTGGTAGATAGTGAAGAGGGGTGTTTTAGTTTACAGAGTGACTTGGACAAGTTGCAGAGCTGGGCCGAGAGGTGGCAAATGGAGTTTAATGTGGAAAAGTGTGAGGTAATGCACTTTGGCAGGAACAATAAATGTGTAGAGTATAGGGCTAATGGTAGGGCTCTTAATAGTGTTGAGGAACAGAAGGATCTTGGTGTATGTGTCAATAGATCCCTGAAAGTAGGCAGTCAAGTGGATAAAGTTGTTAAGAAGGCATATGGAGTCTTAGCTTTTATTGGTAGGGGGATTGAATTTAGGAGCCGCAGCATCATGTTGCAACTGTACAAAACTCTAGTGCGGCCGCACTTGGAGTATTGTGTGCAGTTCTGGTCCCCACATTATAAGAAAGATGTGGAGGCATTGGAGAGGGTACAGAGGAGGTTTACCAGGATGTTGCCTGGTATGGAGGGCAGGTCCTATGAAGAGAGGTTGAAGGATTTGAGGTTGTTTTCGTTAGAAAGGAGGCGGCTAAGAGGGGATCTTATTGAAGCATATAAGATAATTAGAGGTTTGGATAGGGTGGACAGTGATAGCCTTTTTCCTAGGATGGAGAAAGCTAGCACGAGGGGACACAACTTTAAATTAAGGGGTATGAGTTATAGGACGGATATCAGAGGTAGGTTCTTTACTCAAAGAGTGATTAGGGAGTGGAATGCCCTGCCTGCAGCTGTTGTAGATGCGCCAAGTTTGGTGGCGTTTAAGAGGTTAGTTGATAAGTATATGGATGAGAAGGGAATGGTTTAGTTAGGAGGGGCATTGCTTTTTATTTTGGTCGGCACAACATCAAAGGCCGAAGGGCCTGTTCTGTGCTGTATTGTTCTATGTTCTATGTTCTATGTTCTATGATTCTTTTGCCAGTCATTTAAATCTGTGTCCTCTGGTTACTAACCCTTCTGCACCACAAACGATATCTTATTTACTCTAGTAAAATCCCTTAGATTTTAAACATCTCAATTCACTCTCCCCTTAACCTTCTCTGCTCTAAGAAAATTCCTATCTGCTCCAGTCTCTCTGGATAACTGATGCCCCTCATACTAAGAAGTATCACAACACCAGGTTAAAATCCAACAGGTTTATTTGTAATCATGGGCCTTTGGAGTGCTGCTCCTTCATACTCACCTGGTGAAGGAGTAGCACTCCGAAAGTTCATGATTCCAAATAAACTGTTGGACTTTACCTAGTGTTATGAGATTTATCATGTCTACCCCAGTTCAATGTCAGCATCTGCACATTCTCAAAATAAGGAGCATTTTAGTAAAATGTGGTTGCTGGAAAGTTGAAACATAAACAAAAACATGCAGCATTTGTGGAGAGAGGAACAGATTTAAGAGAGGGAGAAAAAGGACAGAAGGTCAGGTCTGATAAAGTGATAGGCAGGTAAAGTTTAAATGCAAAAGATGAGATGGTATGAGGAAGAGGGAGATGGTAATGGGATCACTGAAATATAAAACTGAGACTGGGAGGGGAGCTTGGACAGATGAGGGGAAGCTGGAAAGGGGGCTGAGCTTTCCAGAATTTTCAGATTTCCAATATTGTCAGTGTTTTGCTTTTTTAATCAAGGATTTCCTGGGCTTTTAGAAAGCATGCTCTAATACTTAGCCTTTTCAATGCACAGGATATCTAAAAACAAACAACCAACGCTTTATCTTGCACATCCTGTCTTTATTAGGATAATTTAGTCCTTTGTTATCATTATTCTGTACTTTGCTCCTTATTATACTAACTATACCAAACTCTGCTTAGACCATACCTTGCGAACTATGAGTGTCTTTGAGCACCACACCTTAGAAGTATGTATTGACTTTGGCAGGATTTCAGTGTAAATTTAGCAGAATGATATCTGAATTCCAAAGGTTATAAAAGGATCACAGAAAATGGAATTATATTCTCTGGAATTTGGAAGATTAAAAGGTGATTTGATTAAAGTTTCAAGATATTAAGGGAAGTTCTCATCTACCCTATTTCCACTGCTTTAGGAGTCTAGGAATAGTGGGCACAGAGTAAAATTAAAGCCAAACATTTCAGGATTGAAATTATGAAACATGTTTTCACACAAGGGTAGTAGAAATGTTTGGATCTCTAATCTAAAAATTGTATCCAAAATTTGTCCCTAATTCTCTGCTCCTGTGAGCTGGCTCTGCGAGAACAGTGGTATCTCAAGATATTTCACAGAAGCATTTAAACCAGAGGAAAATATATTAGAACAGGCAGTTAAGAGCTTGGTCAATACGATATGTTAAAATGCTGTGAGGCATCCAGCTCAATATGGATTCCATGATGCAGACTTCATCATATTTATCATTGCACTCTTGACAAACTGCAAAGCAACATAGACTGAAATTCAAAGACTGTGTTGATGCAGGATTCATGAAACCTCTCTGTATTGCATCCAAATGCAAGTTTATCATAGAATCATAGGGGTTACAGCATGGAAACAGGGCCTTTAGCCCAACGCGTCCATGCTGCCTTTTTTTAAAAACCCCTAAGCTAATCTCAATTGCCCACATTTGGCCCATATCTCTCTATACCCATCTCATCATGTAACTGTCTAAAAGCTTTTTGAAAGACAAAATTGTCTACCACTACCTCTGGCAGTATATTCCAGACACTCACCACCCTCTGTGTGAAAAAATTGTCCCTCTGGATAATTTTGTATCTCTCTCCTCTCACCTTAAACCTATGCCCTCCAGTTTTAAACTCCCCTACCTTTGGGAAAAGATATTGAGTATCAAGCTGATCTGTACCCCTCATTATTTTATAGGCCCCTATCAGTCTTCTACGCTCTAGAGCAAAAAGTCCCAGTCTATCCAGTCTTTCCTTATAAGTCAAACCATCAAATCCGGATAGCATCCTAGTAAATCTTTTTTGCACTCTTTCTAGTTGAATAATATCCTTCCTAAAATAGAGTGACCAGAATTGTATACAGTATTCCAAGTGTTGGCCTTACCAATGTCTTGTACAACTTCAACAAGACATCCCAACTTCTGTATTCAATATTCTGACCAATGAAACCAAGCATACCGGATATCTTCATCACCACATGGATACAAAATTGGCTTCTTGACAGAAGCCAGAGAGTTCCTCTTAAACTAGAGACCTGTGACCTGCAGTATGCACAGTAAGAAGTCTGACAACATCAGTTTTAAATCCAACCAATTTATTTGATAGTAAACTTGAGTTTACTATCAAATAAATTGGTTGGATTTAAAATTGGTGTTGTCAGACTTCTTACTGTGTTTACCCCAGTCCAACGCCAGCATCTTTACATCATGACCAACAGTATGCCTCAGGGATCAGTGCCCGGCCCACTGTTTTGTCATTTATATTAATGATTTGGATGAGAATGTAGGGGCGTGGTTAGCAAGTTTGCAGATGACACTAAGATTGGTGATGTAGTGGACTGTGAAGAACCTTACCTCCAATTACAATGGGATCTTGATCAATTGGGCTAGCGGGCTGACGAATGGCAGATGGAGTTTAATTTAGACAAATGCGAAGTAATACATTTTGGTAGATTGAACCAGGACAGAACTTACTCAGTTAATGATAGAGTGTTGGGGAGGGTTACAGAACAAAGAGATCTAGGGGTACATGTTACAGCTCCTTGAAAGTAGAGTCACAGGTGGACAGAGTGTTGAAGAAGGTGTTCAGCATGTTTGGTTTCATTGGTCAGAAAATTAAATACAGGAGTTGGGACATCTTGTTGAAGTTGTACAAGACATTGGTAAGGCCAAACTTGGAATACTATGTGCAATTCTGGTCATTCTATTATAGAAAGGATATTATTAAATTAGAAAGAATGCAGAAAGATTTACTAGGATGCTACCAGAACTTGACGGATTATACAGAGAGGCTGAATAGTCTGGGACTTTTTTCTCTGGAGCATAGGAGGCTGAGGGGTGACCTTATAGAGGTCTATAAAATAATGAAGGGCATAGATAAGGTAGATAGTCAATATCTTTTCCCAAAAGTAGACAGGTCTAACTAGAGGGCTTAGGTTTAAGGTGAGAGGGGAGAGATACAAAAATATCCAGAGGGGCAATTTTTTTCAGTTGGTGAGTGTCTGGAACAAGCTGCCAGAGGTGGTAGTAGTGGTGGACACAATTTTATCTTTCAAAAAACATTTAGACAGTTACATAGGTATGATGGGTATAGAGGAATATGGGCCAAATGTGGGCAATTGGGATTAGCTTAGGGGTTTTAAAAAAAAGTGGCACGGACAATTTGGGCTGAAGGGCTATTTCCTTGCTGTAAACCTCTATGACCACCTGTGACTCCACTTTCAAGGGGTTATGAATATGTATCCATAGATCTCTTTGTTCTATAATCTCCCCAACACCTTACCACTGAGTAAATTCTGCCCTGGTTCAATCTACAAAAATGCATCACCTCACTTTCCATAAATATGGATAGCAAAACTGTGCACAGTGTTCCAGGTATGGTTTCCCCAATGCTCTGTACAGTAGTATTAACATTTCTTTATTCTCGTTCTCCAGTTCCCTTACAATAAAGGCCAGCATGTCAATTGTTCTTGGAATTACTTCTGTTACGTATGGATATCATGTATTTGGAGTTTCATAAGGCTTTCAATAAAGTCCCATACAAGAGGTTGGTGCTATACTTGAGGACTAAACAAAAGTGTTCCACGAAGCGGTCATCCATTTCGCCTTTAGTTTTCCTAATACTTTATTTTAGTGATAGGATCAACCGGCATATAAAAGGGAATTCAAAAGTCTTCCCTAATGCAGCTTCACAGGAACTTCAACTCCCATGTGCTGCAGGATTAGGCACGAAATTGAGCACGCAGACACATTAGCGAAAGGGACAGTTAGTTCTTGGACATGTTGCGCGATGCATCCTGGGTGTTGTAGTCCCGAAGCTGTCTTCTTTTCAGGTGGCTGGACGATATGAAACTACAACTCCCGAAAGGCATCGCGGCAAACGGTCCTCTTTCCCCGCCCTCCTCTGGCTCGCCTCACGTCGTTCCCTAGGTGATGGACTGGCGCTTTCAGTGCGATGTCTGCTGGTAGTTGTAGTCCCCCTTGCCTGTCACCCTGACAGTTGCCCAAGCAGAAAAACTACAAAAGTGGCGACCAGAGTGCCGCGCAGGCGCAGATTGAAATATTAGGGGGCGGCAACAAAAAAATACAACGCCGGCGGCGGCAGCAGCATCCGGATAGCGATGAAGAGACGGCGTTGTTGTCATTGAAGAACCGTGTGACACGGGGGGCAGGCGTGGAGCCCTTATTGTGTGCTTTTAAAATATATATAAAATTGTGTTGGCGGTATCTGTCTTGCGTGGCGATGGGAGACGGTGTTCAGGATGTGAACGCGAACCCGTTGAAAGGGGATACCCATCGTGATGGAGACCAGGAGCTGGAGCGGGCTCTGTACCAGTGGCTGCTGTGGGACCAGGTCAGGCTGAACTTCTCTCTCTGTCCCCACACACAAGCGCACGTAGTTTTTTTTTCAGTTCGGGATCCAGTCTCCATTTTTCTTCCAAAATTTGTTCTGCAAACTATTTTAGTTCAGTGTTTACATTGAGTGATAACCTCTCCCTCGGCACAGCGCTGCTTGTTAGGCTGCTGCACGCGGCCGGGCGATTGGTATTTGGACGCGTTGCTATTGGCAACACCCTGGTGGGTACCGACTGACTTGAGGGAGGGGATGGATGCAATGGGCAATTGGAAATACCCCTATTGGGGATGGGGTTGATGTAATGGACAATTGGTGGTACCTCTACTGGGAAAGAGTAAAGGGGGTTGATGCAATGGGCAGTTACAGGTACCCTTACTGAGGAGGGTGTTGATGTAATGGGCAGTTGATTTAACCCTATTGGGAAAGGGTAGAGCAGTTTGATACAATGGGCAATTGGAGATACATTAGTGTGGAAGGGGTGGATGCAATCGGCAATTGGATGTACTCCTTCTGGGGAAGGGATTGACGTAATGAACAATTGTTGATACCGCTACTGGAAAAGGATAGAGGGGGTTGATGTAATGGTTAATTGGAGATATTCTGGTTGAATAGCTGTAGGGGAGTTAACATACAGGGCAAATGGAGGTACATAGAACAGCACAGGAACAGACCCTTCAGCCCACAATGTTGTGCTGAACATGATGGCAAATTAAACTAATCCATTCTGTCTGCCATTGGTCCATATTCCTGCAATCCTTGCATATCCATATGCTTATCCAAAAGGCTCTTAAATACCCCTATTGTATCTGTCTGCATCACCAACCCTGGAAGCACATTCCAGATACTTACCACACTCTGTATTTAAAAAAAACTTGCTCCTTGTATCTCCTTTGAACTTTCTCCTTCTTGCCTTTAGTATTAGACATTATAACATTAGGAAAAAATATTCTGACTGTCAACCTTATCTGTGTATAAATTTAAAAATGAGAGCAAGATCATTTAAAGCAAAATGAGATACATTTTCATGGGCTAATGGAAAGCTGGGATTTCCCTCTAATGTTGTAGTTGTTTTGACACTTGGATTTTCAACGGTGATATTAACAGACATTTTTTAGTTAATGTAACAAAGAATATTGAACAAAGTCAGCAGGAAATGGATGCATATTGACTAATCTAATTGAATGGCTTTAGGGGCTGAATAACACGCTTCTTTTCCTATTTAATGGGGTCAAATCATTGATGTAGGCTCAATAATGTATAGTAATGCTGTTTCATGCTCCAGAAATCATGGGGCAAAGAGATAGTGGTTGGGTTGGTTAGTTTAAGGATAATAATTAGCTCCTACCCTTTTTTATTTCATTATACATACTTATAATTTAAAATTATAAGCTTCTACTTCTGACATCTCTTCTAATGTGAAGTTCAATATTAAAATAAAATTGGCATCACACTGCGCATGCTGGAATCTGAAACAAAGACAGTAAAATGCTGGAAAATCTCAGCAGGTCTCACAGCATCTGTGGAGAGTGAGTAGAACCAACGTTTTTCTGTTTTTGATCATGATTGAATTGATAAGGCTAAGTGAGGCTGCTGCAATGCCACATATGTGGACAACCCAGTTTCATTCAGACAGAGAAAGGTCATTTGCATTCTTAAAGCAAATTTAAAATACACTAGTTTTCTTGTATCCGCAGAAAGCATTTCCTCTGATAGTTTTAACGCTAGATGGAAACAGACTTTCTGGTCAGACCCTAAACTTGAGGGAGAGGTAGGCAGGAAATGGGACTGAGGTTACAATCAGATCAGCCATGTTTGTATCAAATGGTAGAGTAGGCTTGAAGAGTTGAGTGGATAAAAAATACTCTAGCAAGAATACAGCATACACTTCCTCCATTTAACTTCAACACTGCATTTGTATAGTGATTATTATTATGTTTGAGAGCTGATATTGAAGACTAATAAAGATCAGCCAATGATAAATGAACAGTTTATTACACATCTATCTCCTAGCACAGTCAGCACAACACTGCTCAGGCAAGCTCCATCCAAGTTGAGAATCGTGAGTGTTCTCTTAAAGGGGCATGTCCCTATACACAAACACTCATCCCCTCTTACTTCAAAGCCTCCAATATAATATTTTTAACACACTTGTATAGATACACAATTTAACTATATATTAAACATGAACATCAACTGTGAAAGGCAACACCCATTACGAGGCCTACAAAGACATAAACAGTCTATCTGGAGGACAATGGTTCCTGTATGACCATCTTGTTTCCATTTTGCTGCTGTTGGGTATTCTTTCCTGCATTTCTAGAAGTTTTTTAATCTTCCTCTCTAATCTAGCTACTATCATCAGGAGCTTCTGCCGATGCTTCCCCTCTAGTCAGAACTCCCTTAGTTTCAGGAACATAAGACTGAGTTGGTTCCTGTTGCAACAATCCTGATGTAAAGATGCCGGCGTTGGATTGGAGTGGTAAGAACTCAGTAAGAATTTAGCAACACCAATTATTAATCCAACCGATTTATTTGATAGTAAAATAGCGAGCTTTCAACACTCCCGTGTCTTCATCAGGCAGTGCAGTGTTGTGTCAGGGCCTTCCCTGCTTTGATGTGGAACAGCCACCAACTGATCCATGTATTCTCGCCAGAGCTGTTTGCCCAGGATCTGAACAGTATATGACACTGGCCCTATCTGGGTCACCCTTGTTGTAGGAAAAACATTTTTACTAAGCAGCTTCTGAGAGTTTGGAATGCAGTGCTTGAATTGGTGATTTAAAGCAGAGACCAAACTGGGTTACATAAGTGGTTCAAGAACAAGGAAATAAAGAGAAATGGGAGCAGAATGACTACATGAGAATAAGGCAATTGTTCATCTGTAAGATAAAGATAAACTGGACCAAATAGCCTGTTTCTATACTTCTGTTTATTACTTGACCTTGCCATGGCACCATAATGACTTTGTGCAAAAGAGAAGTGCAATTGGCCCACATTTGTAAATATTAAACATGGATGTTGTTGCATTCTGATAATGTCTGCCATGAAGGAAAATGTGGGTCATCTCGAAAACAGACTAGTTATTGATCTGGGTTATTTTTGGGTTTATAGTATCAGTGAAATCTTTCAATGGTATGGTTATTTTGGGAAGGGAGGAAATTACAGGGCAGTGTAAAACCCATTTCAGGGTACATTGGGAATATATTGATAGTGATTTTTCCAAACAATTATTAATTACTCACTGAAATATAGAAAATGGAAGCAGGAGTAGGCTATTCAGCCCTTCGAACCTGCTCTGCTATTCATTTTCATCATGACTGATTGTTGAATTCAATATCCTGATTTCCCCCATACCTTCCCCATTTAGCCCCAAGAGCCATATCTTAATTCCTTCTAGTAATTGGACAACATTTTGGCCTTAATTACATTCTGTGGTAGTGAATTACACACATTCGCCTCTCTCTTGGTGATGAAATTTCTCCTTGCCTCAGTTCTAAAAGATTTACCCCTTATCCTCAAACTGTGATCCCTAGTTCTGGACTTCCCCCACCATCTGGAACATTCTTTCTGAACACACACTGTCTAATTTGGAGTGTTTTTTTTCCTGATTCTGTGCCCGAATGGTTTCTGATATTTAAGGTGCTACGTAAATGCCAGCTGAGAGGATATATGATAACAGCTATTGTTTCCGCAGCAGCTTTAGTATGATAAACATTAAGGAGCTATTGGGAACTGTTTTCAAACAAAGTTTGATACCGAGCTACTTAAGGAAATATTAGCACAGATGACAAGAAGTTTGACCAGGAAAGTAGATTTGAAGGGACAACTTAAAGGAGGGAGAGAGGTTAGAATAGAAATTCCAGAGGTTGGGGTCTAGGCAGCAGAAGGCACAGTTGGCAGTAGTGGAATGATTAATACTCGGACATGTTCAAGAAGCCTGAAATAGAAGAATCCAGATATGAGGATTGTAGGTTGAAGGATATTACAGAGATAAGGAAGGGGCTGAGGGCATGGAGGGATTTGAGAACAAGCTTGAGAATTTTAAAAGTAGGGTGTTGGTTAACTAGTAATGATTGTAGGTCAGTGAGCACAGTGGTGATAAAAACAGAGTTGGAATACCCAGCAGGGTACCAGGTTTGAGGAGGGTAGAAGATTAGAGGCTGATCTGGACACAATTGAAACAACAATCAACTCTTTCCAACTTGTGCCTTTTAGTAATGCACGTGTTCTCCAATAAGGGTTCTACTACACTGATTTGTTGTATTATACGGTCAGATCAGACTGGGTCTGAGATTAATATTCAATCCGTGCTGTGTTTGCTGCTTTTGTAAAGTTTCACAACACCAATTTTAAATCCAACCAATTTATTTGATAGTAAATTCGCGAGCTTTCGACACTATGGCCTTCATCAGGCAAATGCAGTGTTCTGGTCTGCAATAGCACTCATACCAATACAGACAGTCACAGATTGCTGATTAGAATGCGAATCCTTACATCTAACCTGCTATTCAAGTGTTAAAGTGGCTAACAATGTGTGTGAAGGGAATTCTGAGCATTGGTTAGAGAATTGTGTATTTTCTCCAGACAGCACAGTAAGTGAGGTTTTTTGCTAACCCAGGCAAGTTACGGGGGTTACAGATAGTGTGTCATGAAGCCAAGATCCCTATTAAGACCGTCCTCACGTGTTTGGAACTTGGCTATCAGTCTCTGCTCAGCGACTCTGCGCTGTCGTGTGTCACGAAGGCCCCCTTGAAGAACGTTTACCCGCAGGTTGGAGGCCGAATGCCCATGACTGCTGAAGTGATCGCCCACAGAAAGGGAACTATTTTGCCTGGTGATTGTTGAGCGATGCTCATTCATCCGCTGTCGTAGTGTCTGCATGGTCTCCCCAATGTACCATGCTTCGGGACGTCCTTTCTCGCTCAACAATCACCAGGCAAAATAGTTCCCTTCCTGTGGGCGAACACTTCAGCAGTCATGGGCATTCGGCCTCCGACCTGCAGGTAAGTGTTCTTCAAGGGGGCCTTCGTGACACACGACAGCGCAGAGTCGCTGAGCAGAGACTGATGGCCAAGTTCTGCACACGTGAGGACGGTCTTAATAGGGATCTTGGCTTCATGACACACTATCTGTAACCCCTGTAACTTGCCTGGGTTAGCAAAAAAAACCTCACTTACTGTGCTGTCTGGAGAAAATACACAATTCTCTAACCAACATTCAGGATTCCTTTCACACACATTGTTAGCCACTTTAACACTTGAATAGCAGGTTAGATGTAAGGATTCGCATTCTAATCAGCAATCTGTGACTGTGTGTTGATATGAGTGCTATTGCAGACTAGAACACTGCATTTGCCTGACGAAGGCCATAGTGTCGAAAGCTCGCGAATTTACTATCAAATAAATTGGTTGGATTTAAAATTGGTGTTGTGAAACTTTACTGAGTTTACCCCAGTCCAACGCCGGCATCTCTACATCATGCTGCTTTTGGCCAGACTCATGACTGGGATGGTGACACTATCTAAACCCATATGTGATGAAGACCTGAGAAGAGAAGTGAAGGAAGAATAAAAAATCAAATTGGGGTGGAGTGTATTTAAATGGTGGGAGAAGGGGAGTGGAAGGCAGTACACCCTCAAAATAAAAGCAGATCTCTAAAGATTTTATCATATTTCTAATAAGACATCGACTCACACTGTGGTTTGATTTTTTTTTTTTCCCTGTCCTGCTAATGATGTAAATTTTCATCACCGCATTAGGCTTTGGTTGTGATAAGCTCAACAACTCATCTTGGACTTCATTAACAAGAATCTTTGTGCTGCAGCTAAGTCTTTGGCTTTGCAAGACAATGTTTACTTTCCAAGATCATTGCCTTTTCAGACACTGTACGTTGGCTAAGATCCATCACCCGTTTATAACCTTTTGGTTCAAGAACCTTGTCACATAAATTGCTTTTTAATGTACTGATTTATAAAAAGAGGCCTGTGGTTCCTTTTCAAGGCATGCTTGTTCAAACTAAAATGTGGAGCTTTGCTTGTATGTAAATACTTAAATGTTCTGACAGGCATTGGAGCTCAATTATTATAGGACCTATAATGACCAACCAAACTTTGAATGAAGAGTAATGACTTGAGTTGCACTGCCAGCAATTGACAAAACAAAGACCTTTGAATCAAATGTTTGAGATTGGAGATGAGATGGGCATTTGAAGTGTAATTTAGCAATTTTCAATAAATGTCTTTTATTTGTTTATGGGATGTGGAATCACTGGTGAGGCCAATTTTTATTGCTAATTTGAAGTGCAATGAACTGTCTTCCTGAATTGCTGTCACCTGAGTAATATTGGAATTCACACCAAGGTTGATGGTTCAGAATTTAACTTGATGAAGGAATACCAAGTCAGTGATGGTGTGTGACTTGTAAAGGAGCCCACAAGATGTTTTTTAAATTCATTGTTATGAGATGTGGCTGTCATTGGCTGGACTAGCATTTATTGCCCATCCCTAACTGCCCTCCATTTCGGAGAGCATTTCAGTCACAGGTATGCCGGACAGGATGGCAGATTTCCTTCTCTAAAGGAAATTAGTGAGCCAGATGGGTTTTTTTTTTGCAACAGCCAACGTTAGATTTTTTAATTCCAGGTTTTTATTGAATTCAAATTTCACCATCTGTCGTCATGGGATTTAAGTCCGGGTATCCAGATCATTATCTGGGTCTGTAGAATGCTGGTCCAATGGTAATTCCACCATGCCATTGCTTCCCCTCTTGAATCCTTCATCTGTTTAGTGATAGAGGCCATGTGTTTGGAAGATGCTGTTAAAGAGGCTGTGTGCATTATTGCAATGCATCTTGTAGATCATACACATTGTGGTCACAGTGAACTGCTGATAAAGGGAGTAAATATTTAAGGTAGTAGATGGGGTGCCAGTCAAGCAGATTGCTTTTCTTGTGTGTTATTAATGGCACGTATCCAGAACTAGGGGTCATGGTTTGAGGATAAGCAGTAAACCTTTTAGAACCGAAATGAGGAGAAATTTCTTCACCCAGAGGGTGAAGAATGTGTGGAATTCACTCCCACAAAAAGTAGTTGAGGCTAAAACATTGTCTGATTTCAAGAAGAAATTAAATATAGCTCTAGGGGCTCAAGGGATATGGGAGGAAGGGAAGATCAGGATATTGAATCTAATAGTCAGCCATGATAAAACTGAATGGTAGAGCAGGGTCAAAGGGCCTAATATTTCCTGTCTAGTTTCTGTTTCTATATTCAAATAAGTGGTGGGTATTATATCACACTCCTGATGTGTGTTTGTAAATGGCTGAAAGGTATTTTAGAAGTCAGGAGATGAATCCCTGCAGTACAGAAGGAGACCATTCAGCCCATCAAGTCTGCACTGAATCTGATGGAATGTCTTAGTCAGGCTCTATCGCTGTAACCCCGCACATTTACTATGGCTAATCATCTAGCCTAAATATATTGGGACATCAAGAGGCAATTTAGCATGGCCAGTCCACCTAAACTGCACATCTTTGGACTGTGGGAGGAAACAAGAGCAGTCAGAGGAAATCCACACAGTCACCTGAGGTTGGAATGAAACCTTGGCTCCTTGCACTGTGAGGCAACACTACTAACCACTTGTGCTACCGCTTTGTATAAATTTCTGATCAAAGAACAAAAGAATAAAGAACAATACAGCACAGAAACAGGCCCTTTGGCCCTCCAAGCCTGCACCGATCATATGTTCCTAACTAGATCATGTGTTTGTATCCCTCTATTCCCAGTCTGTTCATGTGGCTATCTAGATAAGTCTTAAATGATCTTAGCTTGTATGCCTTAACCACTTTGCTTGGTAGTGCATTCCAGGCCCTCACCACCCTTTGTGTAAAATACGTTTTCCGCATATCTGTATTGAACCTTGCCCCCCCCTTATCTTGAACTTGTGACCCTGTGTCAGTAATGATTCCCTGGATGTTGAAGTGAGTTTTGATTGTGATAATTCTATTGAATATCAAGAAGGTTTTCCCTTTTAAAAATGGTAATTTACTAGCACTTACGTGACGTGAATGTTATTTAAAACTTATCAGCCAAAGCTTGAATATTGTCCAGGTCATGCTGCACGCTTCACTATCTGAGGACTGCAAATGGAACTGAAACTGCAATCATCAGTGAACACCCCTTGTGTTAATGAAGCAGCTGAAGATGGTGCATTGCTCTGAGGTATTCTTGAAGTGACGTCCAAGGACTGAGTTGATTGCTTCCAACAACCAGAGCCATCTTCTGTTTATAGAACATGGAACAATTGTATTCAGTATAACTCCAGCTACGCACACATGCACACGCTTCAATTTTGCTAAGCTGTACAATGCCACACTTGGTCAAATGCTACTCTGACATCAACATCAGTCACTCACCTCTAGAATTCAGATGTTATTTAGATCTGGAACCAAGTGGTTCTGACAGAATCCAAATTGAATTTTGGTGAACAGGTTATTGGTAAATAAGTGCTGCTTGCTATCACTTGACAAAAGTCTTGAGGTCACATACAAACTGACTCAAGAATAGCTTCTTCCCTGCTGCTGTCAGACTTTTTAATGGATTTACCTTGCATTGAGTTGATCTTTCTCTACACCCTAGCTATTACTAACACTAGATTCTGCACTCTCTAACGTACTTTTCTATGAAATGTATGTTTTGTCTGAAAAGCTCACAAACAATACTTTTCACTCTTATGTTAATACATGTGACAATAATGAATCAAATCAGTATATTCTATTGCATTCACTAATAGTTGAGAGTAGATTGGCCAAATTGGATATGCTTTGCTTGTTTTTGGTCACAACATTGCTGGACAATGTTCTTCTTTGCAGCACAGCTCAACTCTGACTGCTTAGTTAGGGCATGCTAATTCTGTAGCTCAAGTCTTTAGTACCTCAGTTAGGATGTTGTCAGGACCTTTGCCATATCCAGCACACTCAGTAATTTCTTGGTATATGGGAGCGAATCAAGATGGCAGAAAGCTGTCTTATATCTATATTGCACCTCCATTAGTTTGGCATCTTATTGGATGTTCATGGTTCTGCTCTGGGTATACAATCAAGCATTCATAAGGTCCCCTGGCATGATGGTGATGGTAGAGTGAGAGTTTTGTCAGGCCATGAACTTACAGATTGTGAATGAATTCAGTTTTGCTGCTACTGATGGTCCTCACCTCCTGAATGTCCAATTTTGAACTACTTTGAATATCCCATCTAGCACAATAATAGTGCTAAACAGTATGGTGGAGAGTATCCTTATTTAAAGGTGGGACCTTCTTCACAAGAGCTGTAGATTTGTGAGGTAGGTTTTTCCCTCCTGTTGGTTCTCTCATCACTGCTGAAAGCCCAATCTAGTAGCTGTGTCTTTCACGACAAGACCAGCTCAGTCAGTAATGTGTTGTTGAGCCGCATTGGGTAATGCACAGTAAAGTTCCTCACCCAGAATGCATTCTGTGCTCTTGTTACTCTCCAAGTGCTTCTTGTTCAACATGGAGGAGTACTGATTCATCAGCTGAGGGAGGGAAATGAATGGTATTTAGCAGGATGTTTCCTTGCCCATTGCTAAGAGATTCTACTGGTTTGGAGGCAATCTTGAGAACTCCCTGGTCTCTCCTTCCCAACTATCATAGATTTGTGCTGCCACCTCTGGTGGAGATAACCACCTAATTAACAGGACGTAACCAAGGGTGTGATATCTATATTAGCTAAACGCATGATGCTGTGAACATGGCCAAGTCAGGCTTTGCTTGACCAGCTTGTGGGACAGTTGTCCCAATTTTGGCAGAAGCTCCCAGCTGTTCCTGAAGAGGACTTTGAGGTTTTACTAGGCAGAGTGTGCCTTTGTTGTGACTGAATCCAGCACGTTAGTCTGGGTGATCTGTCCATCCAATTTTATGCCTCTCAGCTTGAGTGTTATGCTTGGACATGTTGGAAAGCAGTTAGGATCAGTGATATTACATGATGCCAGACCCACAAGTTAGGCTGGGTAAGAATGTTCAATTTCCCTCCCTCAGAACCCAATGATTTGATAATAAAGACAATCTAGCAGTTTCACTGTCACCATTACTGAGACTGGCTTTTCATTCCAAATTTATTTCATTAATTGAATATAAATTCCCCAGCTCTTGTGGTGGGTTTAGGCATGATTCCAGATCATAGAACATTAAGGCAGTGCAGGTCCTTCAGCCCTCGGTACTGCACCGACCAGTGGAACGAATTAATGATCCCGTAACCTAAACTATTCCAACGTTATCCATATGTCTATCCACTGACCATTTGAACACCCTTAAAGTTGGCGAGTCCACAAATGCTTCAGGCAGGATATTCCACGCCCTTACTACCCTCTGAGTAAAGAACCTATCTCTGACATTCATCCTATAATTACACCCCTCAATTTAAAGCTATGTCCCCTCGTGTTAGCCATTACCATCCGAGGAAAAAGGCTCTCACTGTCCACCCAATCTAACCCGCTGATCATCTTGTATGCTTCAATTAGATCACCTCTTAACCTTTTTCTCTGTAACGAAAATAACCTCCGGTCCTTCAGCCTTTCCTCCTAAGTCCTTCTCACCATACCAGGCAATATCCTGGTAAATCTCCTCTGCACCCTTTCCAATGCTTCTACGTCTTTCTTATAATGTAGCGACCAGAACTGTATGCAATACTCCAAGTGCGGCCGCGCCAGAGTTTTGTACGGTTGCAACATGATCTCACGGTTCTGAAATTCAGTCCCTCTACCAATAAAAGCTAACACACCGTACACCTTCTTAACAACCCTATCAACCTGGGTGCCTATTTTCAGGGATCTATGCACATGTACACCGTGATCTCTCTGCTTGTCGACACTGCCAAGAGTCCTTCCATTAGCCCTACATTCTGTACTCTTGTTACTCTTACCAAAGTGAATTACCTCACACTTTTCCGCATTAAACTCCATTTGCCACCTCTCAGTCCAGCTTACATATGTCCCAAAAATCATTTGACTAAGTCTCTTGGACTATGAATTCTGTAAAGTAATCTGTACGCTAGTGTGTATTTTTCCCTTCTATCTACAAAGATCTGTCTTTTTTTGTCTCTTCTACTATGAAGATAGAACATAGAACATTACAGCGCAGAACAGGCCCTTCGGTCTTCGATGTTGCGCCGACCAATTAGGAACAAGCAGTGACCCTCTAACCTAAACCATTCCCCCTTCATCCATAAACTTATCTACTAACCTCTTAAACGCCACCAAACTTGGCACATCTACAACTGACGCAGGCAAGGCATTCCATACCCTTACCACCCTCTGGGTAAAGAACCTACCTCTGACATCTGTCCTAAAACCACCACCCCTTAATTTAAAGCTATGTCCCCTCGTGCAAGCTTTCTCCATCCGAGGAAAAAGGCTATCACTGTCCACCCTATCTAAACCTCTAATCATCTTATATGTTTCAATAAGGTAAATAGATAGATACTAATAGATAGTTACTACAATACAATAGATAGTTATTAATCATGATTTAAGTCATTCTCCACTTCTGTGGTGCAATGTCTCAGACAGTAAAGATTGGCCAGCAGCTTGATGGGTCAGAATCTCACTATTGCCTGGCACAATTGGTTATATCTTTCCTCTTCCCTGGGTACTTAGGGCAGTTGAATCTACTCCATGATCGTTGTTGAGAAGCTGATTAAATCAAGTATCAAAACCGGGACATGCTGTTCTTTTCAGGATTTAGTGATGGGAGAGAAAACAGTTTGTTTTCATGTGGTTTGCACATCAGAGAATTAACAAGTTAGATTAGTGCCTTCAATTCATTCGGATAATATGTGCAATTGTACAGTATGAACATGATGGTAAAATTTCTTCAAACCTTGCAAGAGAAATTAATGATAGCACAGATGGCATCTATTCAGTCCTGCTTACCTACCTCAAAGTTCTGCTGGATACTTAGCAGAAAAAAGAATTACCTTAAACATTCACTTCTGCAGCACAGAACAATTATTTCTATTATGTGGATAATGTTGCATTATGCATTTAATCATACTTTCTTTAAAGATAATTAATTATTCCTTATCAATTATACATGCCAATTTCACATATTTTCATGTAAAAAAAAAGCTACAGCAAGCAGAAGTGCTGTGTAGTTAGTAAACTTGTGCATAGTATAATGTGTGTGTTTTTTAAAACACAGATCATTTATTGCCTGAAAATGCAGAACAAGCTCAGTCTTCTGTTGATCTAATATGGTGAATAGCTGGCAGGATATTCAGTGCCATTTTCTCTAGTTTCTTTTGTTCCTGTTCTTGCTAGGATATAGCTCCATAGAAATTTACCAATGTTATTTCCAACTGCTGCATGTTAATTGTCATTGTATTCCTCTGATATCTTAGCAAATTACCAAACCTGAACAATGAGACCTTGCAATGTATTCACTCATCTAGCCATCACATCCTGACTTCTTCATGTCTTTCCACACATTTGCCTACATAATCCTCGCTCATGACATTATTTTGTACTATCAGAAATTTTACTCCACTTGCCTCTGCTCAGATACAGGAAGCCATGTTGGCTGAAAAAGTTACAGACCGGAGCTGCACAATGATTAGTATTGCTGTCTCATGGCACCAGAGACCTGGGTTTAATTCAGGCCTTGGATCACTGTCAGAATGGAGTTCGCACATTTTCCCCGTGTCTGTGTAGGTTTCCTCTAGATGCTCCAGTTTCCTTTCACAGTCCAAAGATGTGTGGATTAGGTTGATTGGTCATGCTAAATTGCCCCTAGTGTCAGGGGCACTAAGAGGGTAAATATGTGGGGTTACAGGCATAAGGTATGGGTGGGACTGCTTTCGGTGCAGACTTGATGGATTGAATGGCCTCCTTCTGCACTGTAGGGATTCTATGAATCTCTTTAGGCATATGTTGGATATAAAGATTACAGTTGTCATTTCTAAGTGCCCTGCAATGCCACTAACATTTGCCCCAACAATGGGTAACATCGCAGAACGTCTATGGGCAGCATGTTGCAGAATCTTTTGAAGTAGACAGTTGAAAGGAGTTCTTGAGAAGTCCTGTATTGTTCTTGTAAAGTCTGTCAATGTTATTTTAGTGTTGAGCAATCCTGAACTTCCTCCTCCTGGAACCAGCAAAGTTTTGTATTTCAAAATATCTTTAACATGTTAAAGTTCCATAGAGCTTCACAGGCTTGTTGATTAAAAAATAGAACATAGAAAAACTACAGCATGAACAAGCACTTCGGCCCACAAATTGTACCGATGATATCCATACTTACTAGGCTTACCTATAAACCCTCAATTCTATTAAGTTCCATGTACTCATCCAGAAGTCTCTTGAAAGACTGTATCAAATTTGCCTCCACCACCACCGACGGCAGCGGATTCCACTCACCCACCACCCTCTGAGTGAAAAACTTACACCTGATATCTCTTCTGTACCCAGCACCTTAAATCTGTGTCCTCTTGTAGCAACCATTCCAGCTCTTGGAAAAAAACCTCTGAGAATCTACCCGATCTATACTTCTCAGCATCTTATATACCTCTATCAGGTCACCTCTCATCCTTTGTCTCTCTAAGGAGAAAGGACCGAGCTCCTTCAACCTATCCTCGTAAGGCATGCCACCCAATCCTTGTAAATCTCCTCTGCACCTTTTCAATAGCTTCCACATCCTTCCTGTAATGAGGTGACCAGAACGAGCTCAATATTCCAAGAGAGGCCTGATTAGGGTCTTATAAAGCTGCAATAATATCTCCTGACTGCTAAACTCAATCCATTGATTGATGAAGACCAGTACACCATACGCCTCCTTAACCACATCCTCTACTGCGAGGTTGATTTAAGAGTCCTATGGACCTGGACTCCAAGATCCTTCTGATCCTCTACACTGCTAAGAATCTTACCCTTGATATTATACTCCTTCATCCCACTTGACCTGTCAAAATGGATCACTACACATTTATCCGGTTGAAGTCCATCTGCCACTTCTCCCCCCAGCCTTGCATCCTATCTATGTCACGGTGCAACCTCTGACATTCCTCCAAACTATCTACAACGCCAGCAATCTTCATGTCATCAGCAAACTTACCAAACACTTCCTCATCCAGGTCATTTATGAAAAATTACAAACATCAGAGGCCCCAGAACAGATCCCTGGGGCACTCCAATGGTGACTGACCTCCATGCAGAAAAAGACCTATCTACACCCCCTCTTTGCCTTCTGTGGGCAAGCCAACAGCCCCTTGGATCCCATGCTCTCTCACTTTCTCAAGAAGTCTTGCACCTTATCGAACACCTTGCTGAAGTCCATAAGAAATGTAACACAGCCACAAAGACAATAGGACAGGTGACCGAAAGCTTGGTCAAAAAGGAGTAATACAAAGGAGGTTGAGAGTCGGCGGATAGATAATCACAGAAAATGCTGGAAATACTCAGGAGGTCGGGCAACATCTATGGAGAGAAAAACAGAGTTGATGTTTCTGGTTTAATGAAGAGCTATCATCAGCCTGAAGCATTAATTCAGTTTCTCTTTCCACAGATGCTGCTTGACTTGCTGAGTTTTTACAGCATTTTCTATTATGCAAATAGTATGCCCTGGTTCCCAGCCCTGATGTGATTATTTTTGGCTTTCCAAGTTTCCTGTGTGGGTCGTAAGTGCCTCAAAGGAAAGGAGACAATGTAGAGTTGGGGGAGGTGCAGTTTGGGAAACTGGTGCTATTCTTTTCTGTTGATCATCTTGGGTTGTATCGCCTTAGATTATACCAACGTACAATATGATATCTAAATGCATGTTTGCTGCGGCCATGTTTTGAGGGCTTTGCTCTTCTTCCAGTATTTCGAGTCTCCAACTTTTTTTCAATAAGCTGGACTCTTATCGGGATGGGCTTGTTTTTGATCTGAGTTTTTATCAATTCTGTCAATGAATAGTGATGTTTTGGCAATTACGTTTGCCAAAGAACCAAAGATGCTAAACAAAACATGCTGGGATGCTTTGATCAATTTGAGCCATTTTTTTTAAAAGATCATCCAACATGCTTTGTCGTTCTCCCATGAACTATCAGTGAGCTATAATTGGGTATACTCGTGTAACTGTAGTAATGAGGCAAAGAAACTAGTTTATTACCTATTCTTGGGCAAATGATAAACCACCAACAGGCCTTTTTGCTCTTTTGCACATATCAATGAGATGATTTGAAAATATATTTTCTTGTCCCCAGAATCCTAAGACTAAAGCTGAGATTGAGAAGTTGCTGAGTGATGGGAAGAAGAAGGAACTACGTGATCGTCTGTGCTGCAGAATGAAGTTTGGTACTGCAGGGCTGCGTTCTGCCATGGGTGCAGGTTTCTCCTGCATTAATGACCTAACAATCATACAGTCCAGTCAGGTGAGGCTGTGAATACTTGACTAGCTTTGGTGATTCTATATAGGAAAGAGCAGGGGAATGTGACTGACTGGATGGGGAAAAAAGATATCATAGTTGTGCATGATTATGTTTTGCAGCAATAGACTCTGACTAGTTAATTGTAAGGAAGAAAAACTATCATTTCACCCTTTCCCTAAAAAAAAAACTTCATTCGTAAAATTTCTAAAGGTACATTGCGGTACAATTTAGATGTGGCTGTTCAAATCATGCTACTAAATGCATTAATTTAGTTTAACATAGTACATGACATTTTAGGGTGTCTCATTCCACTTAAGATAAATAATGTGCCTGCATTTACCTTCGTATCTAAACATTTTTTGATAATATACTCTGAGGAATTGTTGCAATTCCTTGGTATGCAAGGATAGAAGGGTCAGTCACGTTGAACCTTGGCATTAACTGCACCAAACTTCAGTAGATCTCTGCACTGTAGTTCTGGACTTTGCATCAGTCTGCAATGTTGATCGTGGACATTGTCTTGGGGGAATGTCATGGAATACTCTCCACTTGCTTGGGTGGGTGCGACTCCAACAACATTCAAGAAGTTCAACACCATTCAGGACAGTTCAGCCTGTTTTATTGCTACCCTTCCACAAACATTCAATCTCTCCATTACCAAGCAGTGGTAGCTGTGTGTACCATCTACAAGAAGCATTGCAGAAACTCACTTAGGCTCCTTACGCAGCATCTTCCAAATCCATGATCATATTTAGATGACCAAGAATAGCAGGTGTCTGGGAACACCACCTCTTGGAGGTACGTCCAAGTCATTCATCATTCTGACTTGGAAATATATTGGCCGTTCCTTCACCATCACTGAGCCGAAATCCTGGGACTCTGTCCGTAACAGCACTGTGGGTTTTACCGACACCTCAGGAACAGCAGTGGTTCAAGAAGGCAGCTCACCACCACACTGTAAAAGTCAACTAGAGATGGGCAATAAATGCTGGACTAGCAAGCAAGGCTCATGTCCCACAAGAATGAATAAAAAAAGAATAAACTGAACACTAACAAGTTTCAAGCAGCTTTCACCAAGTTAGTGGCTTTTAAGTAATGTTAACGTTTGTCTTTGGGCATAGAATTTTGTTTCTTGGCACTAATTGACGTATCAAAATGGTCTGCTTGTCCAAACTAATTCAGGATAGATCATGAATCATGTTGTGGCCTTTTGTGGTTAATATGGCTTTGGAGAAGGCCTCTTACGTGCTTCATTTAAGATACTAATAATAAAATTGTTTTCCATATTTTATTAAATTCTTGATTTAACTTCATTGCAAATAATGAACATAGGAAACCCTTGACCCTATCTGAATAGAAATCCATAATTTTATGGGTTTTAGAACTGGTGTGTCTTGGTAGTTAATCTGGGATCACTCTTTTGTTGCACACCAGTCTTCCTGAACTGAATGCCATTCTGGTGTATTTCTCAGTTTCTATAAACTTGAGCTCTGACATCAGGATCCTAACTTACACCAAGTCCCATTTCTCATCACCCCTGTGGTTGTTGATCTACGCTGACTCCCAGTGCAGCAATGTCTCAATTTTTAATGTTTTATTCTTGTGTTCAAACTTCTACATAGTTTTGCCTTAACTCTATAACCTTCTCCAGCTCGACAGTCTTCTTGTGATCTCTGCGCTCTTCCTATTCTGCTCACTTGGGCATTCTTGATTTTAATTCCCCACAATTGGTGGGTATGCCTTCAGCTGCTAGGGCCCCAAATATTGGACTTTCCTCACAAACCTCTCCCTCTTAAGTTTTGTTATCTTGCTCAAATAGAAGCAAATGATTGTGGTTACAGCTTTGTCAAAGGGTTACCTGGACTTGAAACATCAACTCTTTTCCCTCCTTACAGATGTTGCCAAATATGAGATTTTCCAGCATTTTCTCTTTTGGTTGTCATCTTGCTCATTCCCTCTCCTTTAAAATATTTCTTATATCTCCCTCTTTGACTAAGCTTTTGGTTTACTGTACTAATACTTCATTATGTCTCACAGGTCATTCAATAGTTGGCATTCACTCCTGCTTCAGAGGTTCGTAGGTTCAGGTCCCATTGAAGGATTTGAGCACAAATATCAAGGCTTACGTGGTGATGTAGTACTGAAGAAGCACTACTTTTCACATGAAATGATGTACTTTTCTCCTTCTAGAGTGGATGCAAAAGATTCATTTCATTTTTAAAAGAAGATCAATAAATGTCCTGGCTAAGATTTATTCTTTCATCAGCATCAAAACAGATTCACAGGGGCTTATTATATGCAAATTGGTTGCTATGTTTCCTATGCTACAACTGTAACTACACAAAAAAAGTACTGACTTCCTTAGTGACCATGCAGAAGATTGTGTGCTGAAGAAGCACATCTGTTTGTCCCCCAACCGGAAACCATAGGTGAAAAAGGGATATCCACTGCTTGCTGAAGTTCAGGCGTGACGCATTCCCAAGCCAAATGGCTCTGATCTACATAAGAAATCCAGATATGATCTATGGAGATCTATCAAAAATGCAAAAAGACAATACTGGACCAAGCTAGAGTCCCAGGCTAGCCACACAGACTCCCACCAAATATGGCAAGGTCTGCAAGACGTAACAGGCTACTAGATGAAGGCATGTAAAATGGCTGGCACCAAGGCACCCTCTTCCTGATGAACTCAATGCATTGTATGCCTGTTGTCAGCAAGAGTATGCTCCCAGAAGCCTTGACTGAACCTATATCCAAGGTCACCGTTGCAGACATCAGAGCAGTCTTCTTGAAAGTCAACCCATTGAAAGCAACTCGCCTGGATGGGCATTTGGATCCTATGCTGACCAGCTGGCAGGGGTATTCACAGACATCTTTAATCTCTCTTTCCAACAATCTGAGGTCTCTATCTGCTTCAAGGAGGTGCTCATCATCCTGCTACCAAAGAAAAGCCAAGTAGCATGTCTTAATAACTGTCGTCCAGTGGCTCTGATATCCCTCATTATGAAGTGTTTTGTAAGGTTAGTCATGGAATGAATCGATTCCAACTCCCAAATTGCCTTGGTCCATGACAGTTTATCTATCACCACAATAGATGCCATCTCTCTGGCCCTACACTTAATCCTGGAACATCTAGACAACAAAGACACCTATATCACACTTTTATTTATTGACTACATCTCAGCCTTCAACACCATTATTTCTACAAAACTCATTTCCAAACTCTGTTGTCTGGGGCTGAGCTCCTCCCTCTGCAATTGGATCTAGACTTCCTAACCCACAGACTGAAATCAGTAGGGATAGGCAACAACACTATCTCCATGATCATCCTCAACACCGGTGTCCCACAAGGCTGTGTTCTCAGCCCCCTACCATACTCTTGTTGCACCTATGACTTTGTGGCCAAATTCATTTTCAAGTTTGCTGATAACACCATCATGGTGGGTCGGGTTTCAAACAGTGATGAAATGGAGTACAGGAATGAGATGAAGTATCTGGGTGAACTAGTGCAATGTTGATAATCTTTCCTTTAATGTTAACAAAACAAAGCAGATAGTCATTGCCTTCAGGAGATCGTGCCCCTGTCTACATTATTGGGAACAAAATGGAAATGGTCAAGACCTTCAAGTTTCTACGTGGCTAGATCACCAACTTGTCCTAGTCCCTCATGTTAATGCTAGAATTGAAGCCCACCAACACCTCTACTTTTTCAGAAGGCTAAGGAAATTTGAAGTCCATGATGACTTGCCAATTTTTATAGAACATAGAACAATACAGCACAAACAGGCCCTTTGGTCCACGAGTTGTGCCGATACATCTACCAATCCACAGACCTATCTATAACCCCCTATCCTATTCTTTTCCATATACTCATCCAGAAGTCGCTTAAAAGACTCCAGTGAGTTTGCCTCAACAACCTCCAACGGCAGTCGGTTCCATTCACTCACCACCTCTGAGTGAAAAACCTACCCCTGACATCTCCTTTGTATTTGCTTCCCTGCACCTTAAATCTGTGTCCTCTCGTAATGACCATTTCAGCTCGGGGAAATAGTCTCTGAGAGTCCACCCTATCTATCACTCTCACCATTTTATAAACCCCTAACAGGTCGTCTCTCAACCTACGTCTCTCCAGTGAGAAGAGTCCCAGCTCCCTCAACCTATCTTCATAAGGCCTGCCTCCAATCCAGGCAGCATCCTTGTAAATCTCCTCTGAACCCTCTCAATATCCTCTACATCCTTCCTATAATGAGGCGACCAGAACTGCGCACAATACTCCAAGTGGTGTCTGACAAGAGTCTTATAGAGCTGCATCATTACCTCCTGACTCCTAAACTCTATTCTCGATTAATGAAGGCCAGTACACCGTACGCCTTCTTGACCACTTCCTCCACCTGCGAGGCCAATTTAAGAGTCCTATGGACCCGGACCCCGAGATCCTTCTGCTCTACAACACAGCTAAGACTCCTACCCCTTAGATTGTACTCCTTCATCCCATTATTCCTGCCAAAATGGACCACTACACATTTATCTGCGTTGAAGTCCATCTGCCACTTCTCCGCCCAATCTTGCATCCTGTCTATGTCCCGCTGCAACTTTTGGCATCCCTCCAGACCATCCACAACACCACCGATCTTTGTATCGTTGGTGAACTTGCTAACCCATCCCTCCACTTCCTCATCCAGGTCATTTATGAAAATGACAAACAGCAGGGGTCCCAGAACAGATCCCTGGGGCACTCCACTGGTTACCGACCTCAATGCAGAACAAGACCCATCCACAACCACTCTCTGCCTTCTGCCGGCAAGCCAGTTCTGGATCCACGAGGCCAAAGCCCTTGGATCCCATGCCCTCTCACCTTCTCCAGAAGCCTTGCATGTGGGACCTTATCAAACGCCTTACTAAAGTCCATGTACACTACGTCCACCGCTCTTCCTTTGTCAATGTGTTCAGTCACATTTTCGAAGAACTCAACTAGGCTTGTAAGGCATGACCTGCCCTTGACAAAACCATGCTGACATCAGTCTAAGCTACTCCAAATGTTCATATATCTTATCCCTCAGAAGCCTCTCCATCAGCTCACTGAAGTCAAACTCACTGGTCAGTAATTTCCTGGACTATTCCTGTTCCCTTAAAGATAGGAACCACATCCGCAATCCTCCGGAACCTCTCCCGTTTCCATGGACAACGCAAAGATCATCGCCAGGGGCTCTGCAACCACTTCCCTCACCTCCCACAACAACCTGGGGTACATCCCATCTGGTCCCGGCGACTTGTCTATCTTGATAGAATTTAACAGGTCTAACACATCCTCTTTCCTAACATCCACATACTCAATCTTTTCCGTATGCCTCAAACCTGCAGTGCAATCTCCCAGTTCACTTTCCACAGTGAATACCGAGGCAAAGTACTCGTTAAGCACCTCTGCCATTTCTTCCGGATTCACACAGACTTTTCCCCCTTCACCTTTTATAGGCCCTATCTCTTCTCTTCTAGATGCACCTTTAGAAAGCATTCTTTCTAGTTGTATCACAGCTGGCTATGGCTCCTGTTCTGTCGAAGATTGCAAAAAAACTACGAAGAGTCGTGAATGTAGCCCAGTCTGTTGCATCTGTTAACTCTTCTGTGCTTCCCATTGACTTGGAAAAGCAGCCAGTATAATCAAGGATCCCATGCATCCTGGACATTCTCTCTTCCACCTTCTTCTGTCAAGAAAAAGATATAAAATTCTGAGGACACGTACCAATCGACTCAAGAACAGCTTCTTCTGATGCTGCCATTAGATTTTTGAATGGACCTACCTCATATTAAATTGATCTTTCTACATCTTAGCTATGACTGTAACACTGCATTCTGCACTGGCTCCTTTCCTTCTCTATGAACAGTATGCTTTGTGTGTGGCACACAAGAAACAATATTTTTCACTATAAATATATGTAACAATAGATCAAATTCATTAGCCGACACATACAGGGATTATGAAAGGCACAATATAAGAGTAAGTCTGTATTTTATGTGCCTAGGTGTCAATCTTTTGTTTTAATAACACATTGGGACATCTAAGATTTAACAATGTCACCTGCTGTTGTTTTATTTGTTGCTGCCGTTGCCGCCATCGCCTCTACCTAATATATTGAGTGACCCCACTTTTTTTAAATGCTATTAGAGGCTGTGCATTGCTGACTCATTCAAACCAGGCAGTCCCAGGTTCAGTTCTGATTTATGTTGAATTAACTGGACTGGCACTGGGAATGATGCAATTGACCTCAGAAATTTTAGATGAAGATACGAAAATATCCTGCACTCTTACTGTTGCTGAACTACATACTTTTTCAGCTAGCAAATGCAGACAAGACAAAACTTGGTTGTGTTATGACTAAAATTCGGATTGCTATCTTCTGTTCGTCCACGCTTGTGCATAAAGAATGGGTAAGATTCTGCAAAACACCATGGAATTGCACCACTGAACTACAAAAGGAGTGGGGAATTTAAAAAAAAACTTCCTTTGTATTGCAGATTTTTAAAATGTAAACCACCTGAATTTCACTGGAGATTGTCACATTAAGAAGTGAGCGCTATTGATGAGGTTACTTTGCTTTTTCTCCTTCACTTCCCTGGTATAATCACATTTGCTTACAATATATTGCTTTTGCTGTGAGAGTCTTTAAATTGATAAGTTAGTAGGAAGGATCTTAGCCTCTAAGTAACTTGTGACTACAAAACAAAGCAGATGATCCCATGTTGTTTGTTTTTAGTTGATGGGCAGTTGTTAGCTGATGACTTCATTGGGTTCTTGATCAAATTTGGAGGAATCAAACTCCAGACAATTTACTGCATTCGGACATTTTCATGAAAATGTCCGAAGTTGTCTGTGGTGGTTTCAAACATAGTGACATCAGTCTGACTAGATTTAATGGGAATTTGTAGCAGAGGAAATATTGGAACAGTTTGCTTGTAGGTTGTGTCATTTTGTGAGCCCTTGTCTCTTGCAGGGGGCACGGTAGCATTGTGGTTAGCACAGTGCTTCACAGCTCCGGGGAGCTGTTTGAAACCTGGCTTGGGTCTATATCTACACTACAATGTTTACACGTTCTCCTTGTGTCTGTGTGGATTTCCTCTCACAGTCCAAAGATGTGTGGGTTAGGTTGATTGGCCATGCTAAAATTGCCCCTTAGTGTCCTGAGATGTGTAGGTTAAAGGGATTAATGGATAAATATGTAGGGATATAGGGGTAGGGCCACAGTGGGATTGTAGTTGGTGCAGACTCAATGGGCCAAATGGCTTCTTTCTGCACTTTAGGGTGTCAACTAATATGAGCACTTCAGTGAGTTTAATGAAAGAGGCAGTAAATTGACACAAAAGTCACTTTAATGTGGCTGCATTGGGGAAATACATTGACTCCAACTTTGTTTGAAAATATTAACTACAAACATTTGAAATTCTACATGTGGTCATGTTAATCTCTGGTAATATGAACTTCCTTTTGTGCAGTTTCCTGTTTGGAAAAAGAGACACGCTCATGCTGTGTGTGTGTGACTGGAGCGTGATCAGCAGTTGAAATGCTGCCTAACCAATCAATGTTTACTTGCCTGTAAAGGATTTGGGCAATGTCAATCTATTAGCAGACAGCAGTGCTGCTGTGACAGACACTGAGAAGTAAAATTCAATGAATTCACAAAAGAAAATTGCATGTGTTTATGCTGTATCCAGAAATGCTCAAATTAATATCAAAATGTAATGTAATGTAGAACATTGTCAACAAAATATTGTCAGCGCTGATGAGTCATCTTGCAAAGGGACGGGGGGGGAATGTTTGAGGTTTCTTTGGATAGAGCAATGAAAAGATATCGTCAGAATTTTAATTATGAGGACTTGAGGGGAAAATTCAGTGGTGCTTGCAAAGAGGATAGAGATCGCTATGTGATTAACTTGTGCCCATTTGCTTCTGGTGCCTGTAATCTGCACACTTCAATGATTGTAGCCAGCATGAATCATTTTGCTGAATGGCTACAAATCTCAGCACTTGATGCAAAATTGTGACATTAAAAGCATAGGTTTAAGCTAACCTGTGTTCCTTAAAGCCAGCCTGCAAGTGGAGTGGCATTTTAACTAGAGCAGGCGCTAGAAGTCAGTTTTGACCTGAGCAGGATGCAGGAATGTCATAACATGGAGGGACGTGACTCCAGCGTTCTCCAGTGCAGTATTAGAAGCTTTGGCGCAGGAATAGACAATAGGAAAGAGGTCTTTTATCCATAACGAGTTAGAAGTCTCTCAAAACACACTCCCAAGAAGGCAGTGAAACATAAGAAGAAGAGGAGGTCATTTTGCTTTTTAAACCTGTTCCCTGACTCCCGGAGAAAATGGCTGATTTGTGACCTAACATCATATAGCTAAATTCCCTAATAATGCTGGCTTAAAAAAATCTTAAAATCAGACTGATAAGATTTTAACGAGTCATCTAGCAGTGCAGAGATCCTGACCGTTATCTACCAATTCTCCTTAAATACAGAGGTGGTGAACTGTCAGAGAAGTGGAAAATTGATAGTATTGTCCCCTAATTCAAAGAAAGGTACAAGGATTGTTATGACCAGGATGAGTGGAGTGTGCAATTTATCTAGCCCTACCATTCTCAGGTTTCACCAGAAGTGTAAATGTTTAATTTGCTCTCTAAAATGGCCAATTGTGTACTTTCACCATTTAACTGTTGTTGAAAGAAGACATTTTGTTTAAAGCTTTTCATCATGCGCTCATCAGGATAGTCATAGGTGTATCAATTTCAGGGGAAATAATTTTATACTATATGAAAAGAGAAAGAATGCTTATTCGTTGACAAGTGACTCCAATTAAAAAGTTATTTGGAGTTAGACCATAGATCAGCTATGATCCTGTTAAATACTGGAACAGGCTGAATGGTGAGCTTCTGTTCCTATGTTCATATTCCTATGACTGACAGTTAACCGCCAAGCATTATTTGAAAATTTAAACCTGGCAGCTTAGCCCTGATCACCAAGGCCTTGACCAATGAATGACTGTTATTTATCTTGTTTAGCTGAAACCGGCACAATATGTGTGGAAACAAACAGGGCTCTGTGCATTAAAATATGTACTCCCAGTACATGCAAATGTGCCTCATCATGAGGCCAACTGAAAAGTGTAAATTAGTTATCCACATAAGACATCTGCAGATAATGGTTACCCTGCACTGATCAGTTCGTCCAGCAGTAAATATATTTCAGTCAGGCATCTTTCAATTAATTCAGAACAATTGGTTTATTATGAAACAAAACTTTAAAACAGAAACAACCTGCAAAGGACCTCAGACAGACAGAGACGTGCATGCTCGCAGGCAGAGATACGCATGCACACATCCTTGCAGTGGTTGGCCAGTAAGGACACGGGATGGAAAAGGTTAATGTTCAAATGCTTTTGCTGTTGTCAATCCATTGTTTTGGCACACAAAGAACTTTGGTGTGGAAAAAGGAGTACAATCACTCCTTGGGAGCTCTCTCTTGTCCCAATGTCCCAGGTTTCCAAAAAGAGAAGTGTTCTACTGAGATGAGGATTTTTTTTGCTAGACGTTTATAACCCCATACACACTTTCAGGTAAGGCAGGGAGAAGGATTGCTTGGCAAGCTTCCTTTTCAGTTTATTCTCCAATACACACAGTTCAAAAACCATGTTCAAACAGAAAGCAGGGCTCAGGTCAGGTGTTTTCCGAAAATCAGTAGGGCAGCTCCACAGCCTTAAAACAAACACCAGTTTTTTTTACTCCAGCTATTAAAACTGTTAGGACCACTGCTTTTCTTGATCTGTATTAATGATCTAGAATTGGGTGCACAAGGCACCATATTTATTGATGAAACTTAAAAGTATTGTGAACTACGCAGAACATAGAGACTTTCAAGAGTGCATAGACAGATTAGTGAATGGGCAGATGAGCAGAGCTTGAAATTTGATAATCAGAATGGGGAAAAACAATATAAACAATGCAATCCTAAAGGGCATGCAGGGATAGAGAAGATAGGAACAGGAATAGGCCATCTAGCCCCTCGAGCCTGCCCAGCCATTTAATAAGATCATTGCTGATCTGATAGTGGTTCAGTTTCACTTACCCACCTGCTCCCCATAACCCATAATTCTCTTATTGGTCAAAAATCGATCTACCTGTGACTTAAACACATTTAATGAGATTGAAGCAGTAGCAGCTATGTGCAGAGAATTCCAAAGATTCACTACTTTCTGGGAGAAGTTCCTCCTCAACTCTGTTTTAAATTGACTCCCCATTATTTTGAGGCTGTGCCCTCTAGTTCTTGTTTGCGTTCTAAGTGGACGTAATCTCTCTGCTTTTATCTTGTCTAGCCCCTTCATTATGTTATGTCTCTATGAGATCTCTCTTCAGCCTTCTAAACTCCAACGAGTACAGACCCAATCTACTCAATCTCTCCTCATAAGCTAACCCCCTACATCTCCAGAATCAACTTGATGAACCTTCTCTGCACTCCCTCCAAAGCTTCCTTTCACAAATAAGGGGACCAAAATTGCACACACTACTCTAGATGCAGCCTCACCAGTACCTTGTACAATTGCAGCAAGACCTCCCTGGTTTTATACTCCATTCCTCCCACGATAAAGGCCAATGTTCCATTCACCTTCTTGATCACCTGCTGAACCTGCAAACTGAGTTTTTGTGATTTCATGTACAACGACCATCGAGGGGCATACACGCGATGGGTCGTGTGAGGGCTGCTCTTGGATTTTTCAAGAGTAGTCTAGTGCTTCAAGTTGTTAGTGTACGCTTAAACTGGACCAGTTGATGGGCAACACGACAGCTCAGTGACTATCATTGTTTGCTGTGCAGATGCATGGATTTGGACCAGTATCTGTGGGAGTTTGCGCATTTTCCCCATGGTTGCGTGGGTTTTCTCTAGGTACTCAGGTTTCCTCCCACACCCCAAAGATGTGCTCTTAGGCTGACTGGTGAAACAAATTGTCCCTAAATTGTCTCCCCAATCTGGTTTCCAATGTGGATTTCCATAAACATAGATAAGGGTAATGGGTGGAAGAGGGAATGCACGCTGTTAAAATGGCGGCTTGGGCTGAAGGGCCTGTTTCCTGCGCTGTGTTGTTCTTTGTTCTTTGACCCCCAAGTCCTCTGCACAGTAGCATGTTGTAATTTTTCACCGTTTAAATAATAGTCCATTTTGCTATTATTACTCCCAAAGTGGATAACCTCACACTTGCCAACATTATTCTCTGTCTGCCAGATCCTTGCCCACTCATTTAGCCTATCCAAATTTCTCTGACTTTCTATGTCCTTCATGCAATTTGCTTTCCCACTCATTTCTGTGTCATCTGCAAACTTTGTTAGTCTATGTATATGGTAAACAGTTGAGGCCCCAGCACTGATCCCTGCAGTACACCACTAATCACCAACTGCCAACCAGAAAAGTACCCATTTATTCTAACTCTCTGCTTTCTGTTAGATAGCCAATCCTCAATACACACTAATACTTTATCCCCAACTCCATGTACCTTAATCTTAAGCAGCAACTTTTTGTGAGACATCTTATTGAATACCTTCTTGAAATCTAAAAACACACATCCACCGGTTCCCCTCTGTCAATCACAATCATTACATCTTTATTAAATTCATTAAACACAACTTTCCCTTCATGAATCCATGCTGTGTCTGCTTGATTGAACCATTCTTTTCCAGGTGTCCTGCTATTCCTTCCTTAACGATAGATTCCAGCATTTTCCCAACTACGGATGTTAAGCTAACTGGCCTTAGTTTCTTGCCTTTTTTTTAACAAACAAAGGCAAGAAACTAAGGCCAGTCTTTTGTCTACCTCCTTTTTTAAACATTACATTAGCTGTTTTCCAATCAGCTGGCACCTGCCCAGAGTCCAGCAACATTTAATAAATTACAACTAATGCATCTGCTATTACTTCCGTTTCTTTTGTACCCTGGGATGCGTTCCATCTGAACGCAGGGACTTGTCTACCTTTGGTCCCATTAGCCTACCCAGCACTACCTCTTTAGTAATAGTGATCGTTTTAAGGTCCTCAGCCACTACAGTCCCATGACTGTCAATTATCGGTACGTTATTTATGTCCTCTGCTGTGAAGACCGACAAAAAAACTTGTTTAAGACCTTGGCCATTTCCTCGTTTCCCATTATTAAATCTCCCTTCTCATCTACTAAGGGTCCAGCTTTTACTCTCGCCACTCTTTGTTTTATATTATTGTAAAAACTTTCACTATAAGTTTTTATATTTTGTGCTAGATTACTTCCATAATCTATATTTCCTTTCTTTATTGCTTTCTTAGTAATACTTTTTTATTAAAGCTTTCCCAATCTTCTAGTTCCCCACTAGTTATGGCCCCTCTGTATGCATTGGTTTTTAATTTGATACTCTCCTTTATTTCCTTCGTTATCCATGGCTGGTTATCCCTTTTCTTACATTCCTCCTTTTTCACTGGAATATATTTTTGCTGAGTACAGAGAAAAATCTCCTTAAAAATCCTCTACTGTTCCTCAGCTGTCCTACCAACTAGTCTGCGCTCTCAGTCTACATTAGCCAGCTCCATCCTCATCCTATCGTATTCCCCTTTGCTCAAGCAGAGGACACTGGTTTAGGACTCTAATTTCTCACTGTATTGTGATGAGGTATTCAACCATATTGTGATCACTCATTCCAAGAGGATCCCTCACAAGAAGATCACTAATTCTACCTATCTCATTACACAGGATCAAATCCAAGACAGCTCGCTTCCTCATAGTTTCTTTGAACAGTATGTTACAGAAACTATCTTGACAGCATTCTAAGAACTCCTCCTTAAGTCCACCGCATCCAACTTGAGTTGACTAATCAATATGTAGGTTAAAATCCCCCATGATTTTTGCTGATCCATTTTTACATGCATCTGTTATTTGCTTGTTTATAGCCCGCCCCACCTCGAAGTTATTATTTGAGGGCCCATAGACCACGCCCACCAGTGACTTTTCCCTTACTTCCACCCATATTGACTTCACATTTTGCTCCTTAGAGCCTATATCGTCTCTCACTACCACCCTGATGTTGTCCTTAATTAACAGAGCTACCCACGTCCTTTTCCTTCCTGTCTATCCTTCCGAAATATCTGATACCCCTGGATATTCAGTTCCCAGTCTCGGTCACTCTGCAACCTCTAGGGAATATTAATATTATTGCCCCTTTTAAGGGAGAATTTTGTCCCTGCAATGCCAGGCTGATCACAAACTGGTGCCCTTCCTCGGGTCACCCTCTGCCTCCATCCCCTTCTGCCAGCAATGTGAACACTATGCACTGATTCCATTTTGATGTTCTAATGGTTGCTGTGCAGTCAGCATGAACCAGCAATATTCCTCTCCCGAAGTGGCTGTTTTTTATTACACTGTCCCAGATCATGGAATCCTACAGTGCAGAAAGAGGCCATTTGGCCCATTGAGTCTGTACCGACCACAATCCCACCAGGTCCTATTCCCACACATTTACCCTAGCTCGCCCCCCCCCTTACTCTAAAGAGGCATTTTGGGTGGCTAATCGACCAGTGAATATTTAGATTGATGGTGAATGTTAGTGTGCTATTCAACAACAGTGGGCTTCACAGCCAAATCTGCCACTCCTGTGTCCACCAATAGGCGTCAGTAGAGCTGGCAGATTTATGGCTCAGGCATTTGTTATTCCAGCCCTGGTGGACCAGGGGAAGCTGTGACAGGCCATATAGACTATCTCAGTTCACACCGGGTAACCAGCACAAAGCAGTTATCTCTAAACAGCTATCGTCACAGGTAGAAGTGAGAACGTTGAGGTGGCGGCGCGAGCTCGTTGGGCTGAAGGGCCTGTTTCCTGTGCTGTCTTGTTCTTTGTTCTAACTATTTATACTGATTTGTGTCATGACATGCATTCAGGTGAAGTGTCTTTGTGTTAGCCTTTCTTATCTGGATCCAATTTGTTAGTGCATTCTTTTGTTTGTACGCTGTGCCCCTCCCTGTCGCAGACTGGTTATCCTTCCTCAGACCATCTCCCTGCGCTGCATTGACCACCCCCCTTCTCATGCTTGTCATCTTTTTTATTCTGCCTGAGGTTAGATTCCTGCCATCTTCTATACTCTCTTTTGTTACATGGTCTGGAAACATTACTAACCTCTCCTGAGTCCTCGACTCTTTAGTTGAAAGGGAGGGACTGGATGCACAAATTGTTGATGGTGGTACGACAGGTTGAGAAAACAGAAAGGATTTCTGAGCTCTGTAGGTAGAGGTACGAGGTCTCTGGGATAAGGATCCAGTGAAATGGAATGGTGGAGAGCTGGTTTGGAATAGTTTCCTGATGCTGTCCCATTGGCTTAGATACATAGGTGGGTAGAGTGTGGATTGACTGTCCCAACTCATGGAGGCCAATTTGCATAATGAACAACTCCAATTAGAGGCTGTTTAAAAAGCAAGATGGCCTCTCTGTGACTAGAGAAGCTCCATGGCCCAAAGAAAATGGTAATAGACAGGGTAGGCAACCTCTGCATCTCCCTCACACTACCCCGCTGGAGGAATTATCCCTTTTTCTCTGCCGTCTGATTTAGTAGTTTACTCTGATGGCACCCTGAAGATTTCAGAGTGACTCAGTTGTGCCCACCTCTCCTGGTTGTCAGTGCTGATGTTTAAAAGATGCCAATCCTCTGATTGGAGGACCAGCTTCAGAAACTGTACTTGGATTTTGCTAACAAGTTCCATACTATCACCATTCCCTGGCTAAAGATGTTTCTCTGGATTTCTTATTACTGACTATCTTGTAATCATGGCTTCTAGTTTGAACTCTTACAAGTTTAAACAATTTCTACTTCATCTACTATATCAATCATTTTCATGATTTTAAAAACCACTGTTGACTCATCCTTTTGGTGATGTAATCATTGACAATGGAATCTGATCCTTTTTTTTTGTCCTTTGTTTATGTTGATATGTAGACCTGGCGGCTTCTGTTATATAGCCTAGCAAAATATAAGTTTGTTATAGTAGCCTTTAGAATCCTATGCAGTCAGCATACTAGGTTGATTGTGTGAAACTGAATATTGGTGGGAATGAACTTCTGAACTGTTGGTGGACAGCATGACTTTTCCACTGATGTTTATTGTCTGGCTTTTTTTTTTACAGTAATGTCACTTCCAAAGCAAGCAGCCTTCCAAGTTTCCTCCCCTTGTGACATTTTCTCTTTCCTGTTGTCTTATGAAAGTTTTTTTTGAAATGCTGAAGTCAAGTTAGACTAATTTGGCAGGGGAGTTGGACTGTTCGACCTTCTGGTATTACAGTATATCCAGCTACACTGGAATGGTTACAGTTGGTTTTTGCATGTTGCTGATTAAATTTATATGCTTTGGGATTCTGGTTCACTTTGCTACAGAACACAATCTGCTTCCTCCTGTTAACAATACACACAGATATGTTCTCAGTAAATTAGTGATGAATTATGAATGAATAGCTAACTAAATTTGGCATTTTAATGTTTCCTTTTACACTCCAGTTTGCAGAGGCACTTGCCTCCAGTTATGATACTGAGCATGGGGGAGAGACAGTAATTCTCCTGACTATAATCTCTATAACATGAAAAATACATTTGAACAAAAGACATTCTATTCAATTTTAAACTAGTGGTATAAATAGAATCTGACAAGTTGAACATATTCAGAAATACCAAGAGAATCTGAAGAGAAATCATGACAGATAATGGCACATTATCAAATGCCTTTTGGGAATTCAAGTACACCTCATTCACAGCTTCCTTTTTAACTACATTGCTTGTTACTTTCTCAAAGAAGTCTAAAAAATTAGTTGAACATGATTTCACAGAATTGTAATGGTGCAGGAGGTGGCCATTCAACATATTATGTCTATATCAGCTTCTGAATGAGCGTAATGACTCAATGCCACTTTCTGCCTTTTCCCCATAACCCACTCAAAACCTTTTGTGATCCCAGTTAATACTACAACGGGAAGATTTCAGAATGGAATACTGGCTCAAAAGAATGTAACTTAGACTTTTGTTTTAGAAAATGTAGAGGGACTGAGTCACAGAACAACTAATTACTTTTAACAACAAAGAAAAAACATCATTAAATATTAAAAATTTGATTATAATATCTTTTCTCCCTCCCTTAGTTTCACAAATATACACAATTTTTAAAATTAACACAGATTGCAAAGCTTACCTTAAACTACAGTGGCCTTAATATTACAAAGTTCCTTTAAACACATAAATTGGCTGCACTCAGAACCCAAGTTAGTGTCTCGAGTTCTCTTCCAAATCCATCCTCAAAACAACTCCCCCCTCCCCCCTCCCCCCAATGATTGTTACGTGAGAGTTTGCAAACTCCACTCCCAGAAAACACGCTTTAAAATTCTCCTTTGCAACATTGCTTTCCACCAATGGGTTGCAATATGAAATGTAGTCCAATTGACTCTTTTATGCAAAGCTTCTGCTTCACTTGTAACAAAGAATCCAGTATTTGGGTTTTGCCACTTCCCGTTCAGGATTTCTTTCCTTTGCAAGGTGAGGTGAGAGTGACATTCTTTGACATCAGGCTGCATTCAACCAAGTGTGGCATCAAGGAGCCCTAGCAAAACAGGAATCAATGTATTAGGGATCAAACTCCCTGCTGGTTGAAGTTGTACCTGGTACATAGGAAGACTGTTGTGGAGGGTCAGTCATCTCCACTCCAGGACATCTCTGCAGAAGTCCCTCAGGGTAATGTCCTATGCCCAACAATCTCCAGCTGCTTCTTCAGTGACCTTCCCTTCATCGTAAGGTCAGAAATGGGGATGTTTGCAGATGATTGCACCATGTTCAGCACCATTTGCGACTCCTCAGGTACTGAAGAAATCCATGTTCAAATGCAACAAGATCTGGACAATATCCAGGCTTGGGCTGACAAGTGGCAAGTAATATCTGTGTCACACAAATGCCAGGCAATGACCATCACCAACAATCACTGCCCCTCGACATTCAATGGTGCAACCATCACTGAATTCTCCATGGTCAACGTCCTCGGGGTCACCATTGACCAGAAACTCAACTGGACTCACCACATAGACAAGTGGCTACAAGAACAGGTCAGAGGCTAGGAATATAAAGCAAGTAACTTGCATCCTGACTCCCTAAAACCTATCTATCATCTGCAAAGCACAAGTCTGAAGTGTGATGGAATATTCGCCACTTGCCTACATGGGTGCAGCTCCAACAATACTCAAGAAGCTTGACCCCATCCAGGACAAAGCCGCCTGCTTTATTGGCACTACATCTACAAACATTCAATCCCTCCATCACTGGTGTTCTAAAGCAGCAGTGGGTACTACCTACAAGATGCACTACAAGATTCACCAAAAATCCTGAGATAGCAACTTCCCAACCTACAGATTAAACGGACAAGGGCAGCAGATAAATACGAACACCACCACCTGCAAGTTCCCCTCCAAGCCACTCACCATCCTGACTTGGAAATTTAACACCATTCCTTGCAGCCGCTGAGTCAAAATCCTGGAATTCCCTCCTTAAAAGCATTGTGAGTGAACCCACAGAACATGATGATCAAGAAGGCAGCTCATCACCATCTTCTCAAGAGTAACTAGAGATGGACAATAAATGCTAGCCAATCAGCGATGCCCATGTCACATGAATGAATAAAAAATAAACAAACTGTTCATAATTGCTTTGATCAGCCATGATTGTAATGAATGATAACACAGGCTTGAAGGGCAAATGGCCTCCCTCCTTCTGCTGCTATCTTCTATGTTTCTATGCTTTAACCCTCAATACTGGTACTCAATTAAGATGGCTTCAAACATTTAATTTATCTCTGAAGCCTACTTTCCACTTTAACTTGAAATGTTATCTCTGTCTCTATCCATAGATGCTTTCTCAATTGCGTGTTTCCAACATTTCCAGTATCCTCAATTTGCTTTTGAACTTGAGAGGTACAGTTTGATTGGAAAAAAGTAGATGTTGCATTATTCACTCAGGGAGTCATGGTTACTGTGACAACATAGACTTTAAATTATGTTGTAGTTTGAAATTATGGATGGTGATGGTAGAGATTCCAAAGTTCTTTCCTTCATATAGCTGATCAGGAATCTGCTTTTACTGCTACCACTGGTATGTGTTAATCTCAACTTGTTTAGCTGCATTATGAATGCATCTTTCAAAGCCGTCAAGTATTGGAGTTGAATCAAAACTGGAATATCTGGCTGAGAGTCAGCATGCTATTCTTTGTGCCAAAAGACTTCCTGTGATTTAGTGTCTATGTTCAAAAAGGACAAAGATAGCACTAATAAATATAGATCCATTAGGTTGACCTTCATCCATGTAAGATAATGGAATTGATTATCTGCAGTTCACACAAAAATCATCTAAAGGTCAATAACCCAGTTAACAGCAACCAACATGCAGTCAGATGGAATGATCCTGCTTGACCAACTTTTACAATGCAGAAAAGAAAACATTCTTTCTGATTGTATCACAGCTTGGTATGGCTCCTGCTCTGCCCAAAACCGCAAGAAACTATGAAAGGACGTGAATATAGTCCAATCCATCATGCAAACCAGCCTCCCATCCATTGGTTCTGTCTACACTTCCTGCTGCTTCGGCAAAGCAGCCAGCATAATCAAGGACTGTACACATCCTGGACATTCTCTCTTCCATCATCTTCCTTCAGAAAAAAGATACAAAAGTCTGTGGTTACATACCAGCTGACTCAAGAATAACTTCTTCCCTGCTGTGGCAGACTTTTGAATGGACTTACCTTGCATTAAATTGATCTTTCTCTATACCCTAGCTATGACTGAAACACATTCTGCACTCTCACATTTCCTTCTCTATAAACGGTATGTTTTATCTGTATAGCGTGCAAGAAATAATACTGTATGTTAATACATGTGACAATAAATCAAATCGATGTCTAATTAAGTTTAAAAATAAGTCATTGGCTCATTAAAAATATATATCATATATTTATTTCTCTGGATATGTGCTCTGATAATTAAATAGTATTTACAATGTGTGTCAGTTATGTCTTTATTGGAAGCACTCTCGAGTCAGCAGGTTCTGGGTTCATGATCCTCTTCAGGCCTTAAGCATAAAAATCAAAGCGACATTCCAATACTGTATTAGGGGAGTGCCACAGTTGAAATTGCTGTGTTTTACATAGAAATTAGAAGCAGAAATAGACCATTTAGTCCTTCAAGTCTGCTCCGCAATTCATTTTGATCATGGTTGATCATGAAGTGCAATATCTTGATTTCCCCCCCCACCCCCCCCATTTCTCTCAATCCCTTTAATGCCAAGAGTTGTATCTAATTTGTCTGATTTCAGGAAAAATGTTGTGGCCTTACATGCCATGGTAATTAATTCTACATATTCAACACCCTCTGGGGGAAGAAATTTCTCTTCACCTCAGTTCTAAAAGATATACCCCTTATCTTTAAATATAACCACTGGGAACATTCTTTCTGAATCTACCCAACCTAACCCTGTTAGAATTTTATACATTTTTATATACATTATACATTATACATTTTTATGAAGTCTCTAACATTTTTAAACTTCAGTAAATATAATCCTAACTGACTTAGTCTGTCCTCATATATGACAGGCATGTCATCCCAGGAATTAGCCTTGTAAACCTCTGCTGTACTCTCTCTATAGCATGGACATCTTTCCTCGGATGGATGGAATGTTAAAATAAAGTTCCATTGTCCATCTATGATTGACGCAGAAAATCCATAGCACTTATTCTGAAGAGCAGGCGCCTTATTCTTGGCGTCCTGGCCTATATTTATCTCTCAATCAACAAAGCACATTGGTTCTATCACGTTGCTATTTGTGGGAGTTTGCTGTTTGCAAATTAGCTGCCACTTTTCCTGTGTTATAACAGTGACTATATTTCAAAATACTTGTTGTAAAGTGCTTTGAGCAGTCCAATGCTTGTGAAAAGTGCCATATAAACACAAGTATTTGTATCGCCTTGTATGAACAGGCCAAATAGTGGGGAGGATGTTCCATTCCCTTCATGAAAATGAATCAGTTGGGTTTCAGGACTATTGGGTAATTCATAAATTAGTATATTTTATTGAATTAAATTTTACATCCTGCTATTTGGAAGAAGTTTGTTTCAAAATATTTTTTTTCTTTTGCAGGGTTTATTCAAGTATCTTGAGAAGTGCTTCACAGATCTAAAGCAAAGGGGTGTTGTGATTGGATATGATACTCGAGGTCAAGAGACTAGCAGCTGTAGTAGCAAGAGGTGAGTTCTGTTCAAAGCTGGGGAAACTCGCAATATTTTGCCTTCCTTTCATGCCGATGCAAAAGTGATTAAAATACAAAAATTACTATAACTTGCTTAATTGCTTTCCAATAGGCCATGTGCTGTTTACTGTGGGAGAGACAGCTACTATTAGGACAAATTCAATTCCATTCATATTCATTACATGAACTTCTAATGGTTGTAATCCATCTGTCTACCCAAGGAAGAAATAGGTTTTTTTGACCCCTGGGATCCTGTTCTGCCTATTTAATGAGATGATGGCTACTTGCCATTGACGTAATTTCCTTAATACCTTAGTGCTACCATCCCGTAATACTTTAATACTGCCACCACCTTCCCTGCATATGTCTTGTCCCACTGGTAGAACACACTCTGAGGCAGCCAGTACAGTTAGGAGGAAGTTGCCTTGTCCTCAGTGTTGACTCTGAATTTCTTCACGTTGAATATCATGGAGGAAGCACTTGGGGTCGCAAGTGCAGAAAATGTACTCTGGGTGAGGGACTTCAATGTCCATCACCAAGAGTGACTCAGTAGCACAGCTTCTGACCAAGCTAATAGAACCCCAAAGGACATAGCTGTTGGACTGGATCAGTAACAGATAGAACATTACAGCGCAGAACAGGCCCTTTGGCCTTCGATGTTGCGCCGACCAATTAGGAAAAAGCAATGACCCTCTAACCTAAACCATTCCCTTTCCGTCCATAAACTTATCTACTAACCTCTTAAACGCCACCAAACTTGGCGCATCTACAACTGACGCAGGCAGGGCATTCCATACCCTTACCACCCTCTGGGCAAAGAACCTACCTCTGACATCTGTCCTAAAACCACCACCCCTTAATTTAAAGCTATGTCCCCTCGTGCTAGCTTTCCCCATCCTAGGAAAAAGGCTATCACTGTCCACCCTATCTAAACCTCTAATCATCTTATATGTTTCAATAATGTCTCCTCTTAGCCGCCTTCTTTCTAACGAAAACAACCTCAAATCCCTCAGACTCTCTTCATAAGACCTGCCCTCCATACCAGGCAACATCCTGGTAAACCTCCTCTGTACCCTCTCCAATGCCGCCACATCTTTCTTATAATGTGGGGACCAGAACTGCACACAATACTCCAAGTGCGGCCGCACTAGAGTTTTGTACAGTTGCAACATGACGTTGCGGCTCCGAAATTCAATCCCCCTACCAATAAAAGCCACGACTCCATATGCCTTCTTAACAACCTTATCGACTTGACTGCCTACTTTCAGGGATCTATGCACATATATACCAAGATCCCTCTGTTCATCAACACTATTAAGAGTCCTACCATTAGCCCTATACTCTACACATTTGTTATTCCTGCCAAAGTGAATTACCTCACACTTTTCCACATTAAACTCCATTTGCCTCCTCTCGGCCCAGCTCTGCAACTTATCCAAGTCTCTCTGCAAACTATAACACCCCTCTTCACTATCTACCACTCCTCCGACTTTGGTGTCATCCGCAAATTTACTAATCCATCCTTCAATACCCTCATCCAGATCATTTATAGAAATTACAAACAGCAGGGGCCCCAAAACAGACCCCTGAGGTACACCACTTGTCACCGAACTCCACGATGAATATCTCCCATCAACCACCACTCTGTCTTCTATCTGCTAGCCAATTCCTAATCCAATTAGCTAAATCACCCTCCATCCCATACATCTGCATTTTCTGCAGAAGTCTTCCATGGGCCACCTTATCAAACGCCTTACTAAAGTCCATATATACCACATCAACTGCCTTACCCCCATCCACCTCTTTAGTCACTTTTTCAAAAACCTCAATAAGGTTAGTAAGGCACGACCTACCCTTCACAAAACCATGCTGACTATCCCAATCAATTCATTTCTCTCTAAATAACTATAAATCCTATCCCTAATAATTCTCTCCAATACTTTGCCCACAACAGAAGTAAGACTCACCAGCCTATAATTCCCCGGGAAGTCTCTCTTCCCCTTCTTGAACAATGGGACCACATTCGCTATCCTCCTTGATGATATATCAAGCACTATACCCGTAACCAACAACGACCTGAAGATCAGAGCCAGAGGCTCTGCAATCGCCTCTCTCACCTCCCAGAGAATCCTAGGGTAAATCCTGTCCGGCGCAGGGGACTTATCTAACTTCAAACCCTCAAGAATATCTAGCACATCCTCTTTATGGTGAGGGAATCAGCAAGAAGGGAAAACACATTTGCCCTCATCCTCAACAGTATGCCTGCTGCAGATGTATCAGTAGAGGTGAGCACCATATAGTCCTTCTGGAAATTATGTCCTGTCATCACATTGAGTATGCCCTCTGTTGTGTTGTGTGGCACTATCATAGTGCTAAATGGGATAGATTCTGAACAGATCTAGCAACTCAAGACTGGGCAGCCATGAGGTGTTCTGGGCCATCAGCTGCAGCAGAATTTTATTCAACCACAATCTGTAACCTCATGGCCTGATACATACCCCATTCTACCATTACTGTCAGCCAAGAGATCAACCCTGGTTCAATGAAGAGAGCAAGGCATACCTGGAGTAGCACCAGGGTATAGCTAAAACAAGGTGTCAGCCTGCTGTATTTTCAAATCAGCATGGTTTGCATGCCAAGCATCAAGGGATAAAGCTAAGCATTCTAGTGGATAATACCCAAGACCAGTTATGAATTGTGGTGGTCAATTAAACAATTTACTAGTGGAAGAGACTTCACAAATATTCCTAAAACATCAGTGCAAAAGATCAGGCTAAAGCATGTGCTATAATCTTCGGCCGGAAATGCTGAGTGAATGATCCATCTGGCTGCCTTCTGAGGTTCCCAGTATCATAGTGTCTTCAGTTAATTTGATTTACTTTGTGTGACGTCAAGAAAAGGCTGAAGGCACTGGATATTGCATTGACATGGGCTTTGACAATAGTACAGAAGATGTGCTCCAGAACTTGTTGTTCTCCTTGCCCAGCTGTTTCAGTACAACTAAACTCTGGCACTTACCCAACAATGTGAAAGATTGTCTAGGTGTGTTCTCGTCATAAAAAGCAGGACAAATCACCCCAGCCAGTTACTGCCCTATCAGTGTACTCACAATCATCAGTAAAGTAATGGAAGGAATCATTAGCAGCGCTGGCAAATGGCACTTGCTTTAGCAATAACCTGCTTCCTGACATTCAGCAGGGCTGCTCAGCTTCTGACCTCATTGCAGCCTTGGTTCAAACATAAACGACTGCCCTTGACGTCTATTTGGCCGAGTGTGGTATCAATGAACCCTGGCAAAGTTGGAATCAAATGGGGGAAATCTCAGCTGGTTGGAATTATACCTAACACAAAGGAATTTATGGTTGTTTGAGGTTAGTCACATTGGCTCCAATCATCACTGCAGGAGTTCCTCAGGATAGTGTCCCAGACCCAGCCATTTCCAGCTGCTTTGTCAATGATCTCCCTTCCATCATAAGAGCAGATGTAGTATTTCATTTCGTTCATATTGAAGCAATCTATGTCCAACTGCAGCAATACCTGGACAACGTTCAGACTTGGGCAAACAAGTGGCAAGAAATGTTCGTGCCATACAATAACAATCCCTTAACAAGAGAGAATGTAAATATCCCTCTGTGACGTTATGACTGCTGAATCTCCACTATCAGCATCCTGGGGGTTACCATTGACCAGTGTGGTGTTTGCACATTCTCCCCATGTCAGCATGGGTTTCCTCTGGATGCTCTGGTTTCCTTCCAAAGTTCAAAGATGTCTGGTTAGGTCGACTGGCCATGCTAAATTGACTCAAGTGTCAGGGGAATAGCAAGGTAGATATGTGGGAATAAGGGAATAGGGCTAGGGAGCGTTTATGGTTTTTGTAAACTTGATGGGCCACATGGCTTCCTGCACTGTAAGGATTCTATGATTCTAAGAAACTGAACTGCATGAGGATCAGTGGCTAGGAATCCTTCAGAAAGTAACTCGCCTCCTGACTCCTAAAATCCTGTCCACCATCTACAAGCCAGGAGTGTGATAGAATCCTCTCCCCTTTCTTGAATAAGTGAAGCCCCAACAACACTCAAGAAGCTCAACCCATCTAGGACAAAGCAGCCCACTTGATTGACACACCCTCCACCATTATGAATAGTGGCAGCAGTGTATGTCATCTGCAGGAACTCACCAGGGGTCCTCAGACAGTACCTTTCAAACTCATGACCGCTTCTACCTAGAAGGACAAGGGCAGCAGATACATGGGAAAGTCACTTGAAAGGTCCTCTTGTAAGTCACTTGCCACCCTGAATTGAAAATTTATCACCTTTCCTTTACTGTCATCAGATCAAAATCCTGGAAGCCCATCCCTACAGCACAATATTTACACCATATGGATTACAGTGTTTCAAGAAGGTGACCCATCACTGCTTTCTAAAGGCAATTAGGAATGGGCAATAAATGCTGGTCAAGGCACAAAGCCCAGTTACTGTGAATGAATTTAAACAATACTGGCCAAGTATCTGCTTTTAAGACAACTTAACTCAATCCAACCTGAACCTTTCTGGCATGGAAAGTATTGTGACTAACTAAATCTTGTTGAGCTTTAGGTATGCTAATATTAATAAAGTGTAACCTGATGATTAATAAGATGGAAACAATTTTCTTACTGTTTGATGCAGGCTTGCACAGTTGACTGCTGCTGTTTTCCTTGGAAAGGATATACCCGTGTATCTGTTTTCTACATATGTGCCAACACCATTTGTGGTAAGAATTGGCTGTGATTCTGAGTATGATATCCTCACGCATGCATGAGCATAATCTCATAAATCTAATATAAAATTCTGGGGAAAAGATTTCAAGCTTGGAATATGTAGGAGTTTGACTTTTTATTGCTGGGATATTGGATCATATCTAACTCGTTATGAAGAAGATTGTCTACCCCGACTCACCTGATATCACTTTGAACAGTTGATCCAGTTCCTAGGGGAGGTGAAGCCACAGCATGAAACTGTCCCCTAACTTGTTAGTGACTAACATTCAGCTAGCAATCTCATTTAAGGTGGCTGATTTTGAAAGTGGAAAATTGTTGCACAGACTATGTTCCACAGCCAAGTCATGCTGGAGTAGTGTATGGAGGTCTTTATTCTGTGTCTGATTAATTAAACTGATCTTGGAATGTTTTGGTGTTTGAGCTTTTATTCTGGGCTACATACAGCTCTGCCATCTTTCTAAAAACACTTTTTAATGGTTTCTGCACACAGAATGTACTGCGCCCTAATAGACTATTCAGCCAACTAGTTTATGTCAGTGTTTATGTTTCACAAACACCTTTCACCCCTCTTCATCTTACCCAATCAACAAGGAGCAACTTTTTTACAGAGGATGGTATGTGTGTGGAATGAGCTGCTGGAGGAAATGGTTGAGGCAGGGATATTGACAATATTTCAAAGGCATTTGGACAGATACATGATAGGGAAGGTTTAGAGGGATATGCACCAAATGTCAGCAACTGGGATTAACTTAGTTGGGCGTTTTGGCCAGCATGGACGAGTTTGAGCCAAAGGGCCTATCTCCATATCGTTGATTCTAGACTAATCTTTATACCTTTCTCCCTATTTTACCTTTTTCCGTACTTATTTAGTTTTCCCTTAAGTTCCTTTTATGCCATTCACAACTATTTCTATGGAATTGAATTCTATATTATCACCACTTTCTTAATTGTACTGTTCAATATTTTATCTCTTTTGGAGGAAATGAAGGAACTTGCTGTTCTTAAAGCAAGGGATTAATAGATGTTGGGAGACATTAATAGTCCACGATAGAATAACCATGTACTGACTTGATTTTGGGCAATCTTGATAAATCAAATGGAATTTTTTCGCCTAGGACTTGCAGAATCTTTGGGGAGCCCAGACTGGTATTGAAAACAGGAGCTGTTCCTATCCAAATTCACACTACTGCCAGGCATTCTCTACACTAATCCAAATCACTGCAACAAATGCCAGCATAGGCACATTGTCACAACCAGAATACTTTCAGATACTTTTAAAATACTATGAATACTGGAAATCTGAAACTTAAAATGGACAATTCTGGAAATACTTGGCAGGTTAGGCAGCATTTATGGAGAAGGAAACAGACTTGGAAGGAGATTCTCCCAGACCAATGCACTGCTCTGGGTTGGGGAGATCAGAGTAGTCAAGGGGTGTGCAGGTACCTGGCCCAGAGATGTCTGGGAGGCCAGCAGTCATGGGGTGGGGGGATCAGAGGGGCATTGGTGGAAGGTTGCTGTGCTGGCTGGCGATCAGAGACAAGCAACGCGGGCTACTGTGTACGCACTGATCTCCACTCTGACAGCACTCAGCGTTATGCTGCTGGCCACTCCAGTACAAATAGACCCCAGCCCTAGATTTTCAGTGTGAATCTCCCTGAGGCACTTTGCAGCACAGAATGTGGGAGATTCATTTTGAAAATTCCACTTAAAAAAAAAAACAGTGGGAGTTATTCTGTTTTTACACAAATTCAGCACTTAGAATTTTTTTCGGGAGAATCCCAGCCCTGATGTTTTGGGGCAATGATTTTTATTCAGAGTTCAACTTTGATAATTAGTTCTATAATACTGCTTTTTACAAATATCTAATTTCTTTTGATAAAGGCAGGAAGAATGGTGGGTAAGAAAACAATTAGTAAAGTCAGTGAACTATTTGTGAACAGTGACTTGAATTCTTTTTTCTTCCAGCCATATGCTGTTAAACGGCTTCATGTTGCTGCCGGTGTGATGATTACTGCATCACATAATCCGAAACAAGACAATGGTTATAAGGTATGGTCCAGCGCTGATCAGTTCACAAACTGCTTTGTGCATGATATGGGAATGGTTGCACATGTAGTATTTTGCATACCTTCAAAATACAGAAGTAAAACTCTAGTGCAGCCGCATTTGGAGTATTGTGTACAGTTCTAGTCCCCGCATTATAAGAAAGATGTGGAGGCTTTGGAGAGGGGACAGAGGAGGTTTGCCAGGATGTTGCCTGGTATGGAGGGCAGGTCTTATGAAGAGAGGCTGAGGGATTTGAGGTTGATTTCGTTGGAAAGAAGGCGACTAAGAGGAGATCTTCTTGAAACATATAAGATGATTAGAGGCTTAGATAGGGTGGACAGTGATAGCCTTTTTCCTAGGATGGAGAAAGCTAGCACAAGGGGACGTATCTTTAAATTAAGGAGTGGTAGTTATAGGACGGATGTCAGAGGTAGGTTCTTTACCCAGAGGGTGGTAAGAGTATGGAATGCCCTGCCTGCTGCAGTTGTAGATGCGCCAGGTTTGGTGGCATTTAAGAGGTTAGTAGATAAATTTATGGATGAAAAGGGAATGGTTTAGGTTAGAGGGTCATTGCTTTTTCTTAATTGGTTGGCGCAACATCGAAGACTGAAGGGCCTGTTCTGCGCAGCAATGTTCTATAAAAGGACAGAATTCAGATCCTGTTTCAAGTGAATAAACAACAAAGAACAAAACAGCACAGGAGACAGGCCCTTCAGTCCAACGGGCCCGTGCCGCCACCTCGATGTTCCCACTTTCTACCCATGATCCCTGTCTATGTTTATAGATCTATGCATTAGAACCAAATTTGAGATAATTTAGGGAGAAGTGGTTAATGTAATCTGGGAAAGAATTAGATAATATAATTTTAGACCTGTTGACGAAGTGCATCTGAAAGATGTTGAATCGAGCTGGTTTCTGCATGCAGTTAGTTTTGCTGTCTCCCTGCCTGAGATGAAATTTCTTTATTACCCCCACTCTAAACCCATCCAAGGAGGGAGAGAAAATTCAGGTTGTGGGTACAGAGTAATGTTCTAGTGTACTTGACAATGTTTCCATAACTTTCAGTATTTTTCTGCTCGCATGCAGAAAGATGTCTTGGATTTTGCTGGGATTCTCCTGTGTTATGTGCTCCATCATCACTGCAGTGAGAATGAAAATTTGGCGCTCAGCTAAATCTCCATTCATTGCAGTGGGACCAGAGAATGCCAGTTGCAGGCAAGGTTTAGAGAATTCTGGCCTTTGATGTTTTGCAGTCCATGCTGTTCCTTTTTTTGAAATCAACCTGCTATCTTCTCTTTCCACCCTTGCAGCATTTGTTGTCTTCTTACATTTTTATTCTTTTTGTTTCTCTTTCCTTCCAATCTACTCACCCTTATTTTTCTGTACACGTAATCTTCTATTCTTCTTTGGCCATTTTTGTTTGTATTTAACATGTTCTGCTTCGTTCCATCAATTTTATCTGAATCTTTTTTAATTCTTGTTTTAACTCTTGTGCTTGCAAATGGAACAGTGGATTGTTTTTGTCATTTTGAATGATTGCCAGGAGGTGAAGAGCCAGTAAGCCTCACTCTTTGCCTCGGAGGCTGCCAAAGTCATCTTCCAGTCCAGGGTCCGGAAAGTGCGCGCGCTGCTTCTTCTTCTTATTCTTCTTCCGGAAAGTACACGAGGAAACCTCTGTAATCAGCAGCCTGAAGGAAGAAGACTGCTCTGTAAGGTCATCGCAGTCTGACGTTCTGAGATTCTGCAAATCCTTCTATGCCAGACTGTATGCCTGAAGCCAACAGACAGTACGGCCTCCCAGTCATTCCTGTCACCTTTCACACAGGTTTTAGACAACGGCGAGAGGGACAGCATGGACAGATCAGTATCTCTGGACGAGCTGATGAAGGCCGTTGAGTCCCTTCAGAAGGGTAAAACTCCCAGAAGCGACGGCTTACCGGCTGAGTTTTACACGGTGTTGTGGGATTAGATGGGGGCCCCGACCTCCCAGATGTATATGAAAGTTTGCTTCTGGAAGGCAGGATGTCAGAATCCATGAGGAAAGGCATCATTACCCTCATCTACAAACAGAAGGGGGAAAGGGAAGAAATTAGGAATTGGCAACCCATTTCACAAAATGGTTTTTTACAAAATGATTTTTACAAAATCCTGGCCAAAGTCATCGCCAACCAGGTCAAATCTGCTCTAGGGTCAGTGATCCATCCTGATCAAACCTGTGTTGTACCCGGCAGAAAGATCTTTGACAGCCTCGCACTACTCAGGGATACAATCGCCTATGTGCAGGACAGGCAGGTGGATACGTGCCTCATCAGCCTAGACCAGGAGAAGGCGTTTGACAGAATATCGCACAGCTACATAGAACATAGAACACTATAGCACAAACAGGCCCTTCAGCCCACAAGTTGTGCCAATCATATCAGTACCTACCAGGCTGTAGAACTATCTGTAACTCCCAATCCCATTAAATACCATGTACTCATCCAGAAGTCTCTTAGAAGACCTCAGCGAGTTCGCCTCTACCACCACTGACAGCAGCCGATTCCATTCACTCACCACCCTCTGAGTGAAAAACTTACCCCTAAATCTCCTCTATACTTGCTCCCCAGCACCTTAAACCTGTGTCCTCTCGTAGCGACCATTTCAGCCCTGGGAAATAGCCTCCGAGAATCCACCTTATCTATTCCTCTCAACATTTTATAAACCTCTACCAGGTTGCCTCTCAATCTTTGTCTCTCCAGGGAGAAGAGACCTAGCTCCCTCAACCTATCTTCATAAGGCATGCCTCCCAATCCAAGTAACATCCTTGTAAATCTCCTCTGCACCCTCTCAATAGCTTCCACATCCTTCCTACAGTGAGGAGACCAGAACTGCGCACAGTACTCCAAGTGGGGTCTGACAAGGGTCTTATAAAGTTGCAGCATTACTTCCCGACTCCTAAACTCAGTCCCTCGATTAATGAAGGCCAGTACACTATACGCCTTCTTGACCACATCCTCCACCTGCGGGGCCAATTTAAGAGTCCTATGGACCCAGACCCCAAGATCCTTCTGCTCCTCAACACTGGTGATGGATGTGCTCTCCAAAATGGACTTTGGGGAGGGAATCCACAATTGGATCTGGTTGCTCTACACAGACATCAGTAGCGCAGTTTCTGTCAATGGATAGGAATCAGATAGTTTTCAAATCAGGTCTGGAGTCAGATAGGACTGCCCTCTCTCTTCCGTCCTTTTTGTGTGTTGCATTGAACCCTTTGCCAAGGCCCTCAGAAGTGACCCTGGCATCAAAGGGGTGACAATCCCAGGTAGCGGAGGCACGCAGGTCAAAGCCTTTCTGTACATGGATGACGTGGCTGTCTTCTGCTCAGACCCCTCGTCTGTTCGCAGGCTCCTCCAGGTCTGCGAGTAGTTCGAGCTGGCCTTGGGAGCCAAAGTCAACCAAGGTAAGAGTGAGGCCATGTTCTTTGGGAACTGGGCAGACAAATCTTTTGTTCCCTTCACCGTCAGGGCAGATTATGTGAAGGTACTGGTTTGGAGCGGCAGGGGCACACACCAAAAACTGGGAGGAGCGCATCGCGAAAGCCAAGCAGAAACTGGGCTTGTGGGAGCAACGCTCCCTCTTCTTGACAAGGAAAAACCCGGTGATCCGGTGCAAGGTGCTGTCCATGTTGTTGTACGTGGCGCAGGTGTGGCCTATTCCCAATCCCGCACCATAGCAGTGACACAGGCTATCTTCAAGTTCATCTGGAGATCAAAGCTGGATCACGTCCGAAGGGAGGCGATGCATAAATCTCCAGAGAGCAGAGGTAAAAACGTTCCCAGTGCTGCCTTTATCCTGATGGCCACCTTCGTGTGTGGCTGCATCAAGCTGTGCATAGATCCTCAGTACACCAACAGCAAGTGCCACTACTTTTTGAGGTTCTACCTGTCCTGAGTATTGTGGGGGAATGGGTCTGGCCACACTGCCGCGGAACGCTCCGAGTAGTTGGACCTTATCGCAGCACCTGTCCTTTGTGGAGAAATTTTTCTGCAAACACACCTTTGACCACATGGCAATAAGAACTCAGTAAGAATTTAGCAACACCAATTTATAATCCAACCGATTTATTTGATAGTAAAAATGCGAGCTTTCAACACTCTGTGTCTTCCTCAGGCAAATGCAGTGATTAAGCAGTGGTCAACACATAACATCCTCAAGGCCCTGAGAGAAAAGGAGATGAAAGGCCCTGTCGGATGGTTCCCTGAGCAGACTGTCAGTGTCCTCTGGCAGAACGCCTCATCACCAGAACTCTCAAACATAGAACATTAGAACGTAAAACATTACAGCGCAGAACAGGCCCTTCGGCCTTTGATGTTGCGCCAACCAAGCACCAAGATCTGGCTTGGCTGGTGGTGAGAAGGGCACTCCCTGTCAGGCTTTTTAAGTATGCTCGAGGTCGCAGCAGCAATGCACACTGCCCTTGAAGCAGCTGCAGGGCTGATGAGACGATCGCACACCTCCTTGTGGAATGTGCCTTTGCAAAGAAGGTCTGGGGTGAGATGCAGTGGTATTTGTCGAAATTTATCCCAAGCGGCTTGGTGACACAGGACTTTGTGCTCTATGGGCTGTTTCCGGGGACGCACACTGAGACGAATATCAACTGCTGCTGGAAGGTCATCAACTCGGTGAAGGACGTACTTTGGTCTGCCCGATTACTTGCTGATCTTCCAGTTGAAAGAATTGTCCTCGACAGAGTGTTGCAGACTGGCACATTCCAAGGTCGTGCTGAGGGACGCACTAAAGCTTGGGGCAGCCGCTGCAAAGGCACGATGGGGAAAGGTCACAATTTAAGGTCTTTTAATGGAGGCAGACCGAGGGCCCGGGAACTGCAGGATACCCTTGGCCTGCGTAACTGTGTGCCAATCTGAGAAATAACGGCACGGTAATTTTTTGAGGCATGTATGTAGTTTTAAGTGTTGAAACGTTATGACTAATTTGTACAGAACTGTAAAAATGTTTTATTCTGCACTATTTGAAATTTATTAACAATGTATACTTGCAGTATTCTAATTGATATTTTTATGAATAAAGTATATTTTTGGAAAAAAAAAACTTTTTCTTGATTGCTTCTTGACCTTTTGGCTAAGATCAAGTGTAGTTTTGCTGTGCTGTGCTTGGCTGAAGTCATGAGGTTACACGGAAGCTTCATTTGAAGCAATTTTTTAAAGCAGCATCTAGACCTTTTGGCTAAGATGCAAATGAGATCAATCCTTGGACGAGGTGCAATGCCTGCTCCAATCAACTTGGATCATGGAGATCAAGCCCAAGACAGGAAGCAGCCAGCCTGTCTTGTCAGCTTGGACCGGGAATGTCTCAATTGTTGAGACTTTGAATTGGATATAAACAAAAAAAAAAGGCTTTTCTTAATGTCATTCCTGTAAAAGTAGGAATTTGTATAGATCATGTTTGAATTTGAAATGGACTGACTAATTTATTATTAAACTGTCTGAAATCTCTAAAATGATAATTAAGCTGGTATCAAAGGACACTTGAACATCTATCTTTTTCTGAATAAAAACTTTTATAATTAGTTTGTTGAAGTTTTCAATAATTATTCATCAGCAAGCTTTTGGGTTTGATCTATGGTCTGAACCCACATCACTCGTGTCTTGTTCAGCCTTTATTAAAAGTGTGCTAAGAAAGTTGATGGGGCAGAAGACAAATTAAAACTGTATGTTAAATCAAGATTAATTTTGTGTTTTTTACTCTGTGGACTCTGAATTTAAATTTAACAATGTAATCTTACTTCCGGTTAATTCTAACAGGTTTATTGGGAAAATGGAGCTCAGATTGGCTCTCCTCATGATAAAAAAATCTTGGAAAGTATTGAAGAAAACTTGGAACCCTGGCAAGACTCATGGAATGTGAACTTGGCTGATATTAGTCCTTTGCGGCAGGACCCTCTGGATGAAGTCTGTACATTCTACATGGAGGATCTGAAAACATTGTGTTTCCACAGGTTAGAGCTTTCATACTTTCTGCTTTGTATAGGGCACATTTGCTAAACCAGGCAAAAAGAAACAAATTTATTAATGCATAATAATACAATAATCCTTATCTTTTTATTTCTCTAAAATTTGAATTGTAATTGAACCCGATTAAAAATCATCCTTAGTTGAAATTTTGCTCCTGCTTTCCTCTTTCATTCACTTCTTTCTCCTTCCCTCAGAAGCAGCTGACTGTTACAATGTTCAATTCTACTGGTTTGATGGCCTTTAAGTACTTTAGTTTTGACACACACTTGCCAGTGAGTGTGTCAATAGGCCACTTATCGTTCTTGGAGGGACATAGCAGCTGGGAATAGAGACAACATTGGAGGAATATAGACAGAGTAGGAGGGAGCTCCACCGGGGACTTAGAAGGGCAAAAAGGGAGCATGAAATGGTTTTGGCAGATAGGATTAAGGAAAATCCAAAGGCTTTTTACTCCTGTATTAGAAGTAAAAGGGTGGTTAGAGGAAAAATCGGACCTCTTAGGGACAGAGGAGGGGAACTGTGCCTAGAGTCCAAGGGAATGGCAGAGATCCTGAATGAATACTTTACGTCGGTATTCACGAAGGAGAGGGGCTTGTTGACTGCTCCTGTCTCTGAGGGAGCTGTGGACCAGTTGAGAGAAATATCCATATCGAGGGAGGAAGTGTTAGAGCTTCTAGATAGCATTAAAACTGATAAATCTCCTGAGCCTGATGGCTTTTGTCCCAGGCTACTTAGAGAGGTGCGAGGTGAAATTGCTGGGCCTCTGATGCAAATCTTTGTGTCTTCTTTGGACACAGGTGAGGTCCCAGAGGACTGGAGAATAGCTAATGTTGTACCATTGTTTAAAAAGGGTAGTAGGGATAACCCTGGGAATTATAGGCCGGTGAGTTTGATGTCAGTGGTAGGGAAGCTGTTGGAAGGGATTCTTAGAGATAGGATGTACAGGCACTTAGAGCGTTGTGATCTGATTAGGAATAGTAGCATGGTTTTGTTAAGGGGAGGTCATGCCTTACGAATGTGGTAGAATTTTTTGAGGAGGTGACGAAAACGGTCGACAAAGGGCGAGCTGTTGATGTCGTCTATATGGATTTCAGTAAGACGTTTGACAAAGTCCCTCATGGGAGGTTAGTTGAAAAGGTCAAGGCTCATGGGATACAAGGACAGGTAGTAGATGGATAAGTAACTGTCTTGGTAATAGGAGACAGAGAGTAATAGTGGAAGGGTGTTTTCTAGCTGGAGGTTGGTCACTAGCAGTGTGCCGCAGGGCTCGGTACTGGGACCTCTTCTATTTGTAATGTATATAAATGACTTGGAAGAAGGAGTAAGTGGAGTGATCAGCAAGTTTGCAGACGGTACAAAGATGACTGAACTTGCGGATAGTGAGGAGCATTGTCAGGCGATGCAGCAGCACATAGGCTGGTATATTGGGCAGATAGATGGCAGATGGAATTCAATCCTGATAAATGCGAGGTGATGCATTTCAGGAGAAAGAATGTAGAGGGAAGGTATATGATAAAGGGTAGACCTATTAAGAGTGTAGAAACACAAAGGGACTGGGGGGTGCAGGTGCACAAGTCTCTGAAGGTGGCAGAGCAAGTGGAGAAGGTTGTGAAGAAAGCATGTGGTATGCTAGCCTTTATAGGAAGGGATATAGAGTACAAGAGCTGGCCTTTAATGTTGCAGTTGTATAAAACGTTGGTTAGACCTCATTTGGAATATTGTGTCCAGTTCTGGTCGCCTTACTACCGGAAGGACGTGGAGACTCTGGAGAGAGTGCAGAGGAAGTTTACCAGGATGCTGCCTGGTATGGAAGGTCTGAGTTACGAAGATAGGTTAGGCAAATTTGGGCTGTTTTCCTTAGAAAGACGTAGATTTAGAGGAGATCTAATAGAGGTGTACAAGATTATGAGGAGCATAGATTGATTAAACAGGGTTAAGCTTTTTCCTAGGATGGACTCGAATAACACGAGGGATCATGGACTTAGGGTGAGGGGGGTAAGGTATAATTTGGATGCTAGAGGGAGTTTTTTCACACAGAGGGTGGTGGGGGTATGGAATGCGCTGCCAAGTAAAGTGGTGGAGGCAGGTACTCTGGAGTTATTTAAGAAATACTTAGATGGGCACATGAACAGAATGGGAATGGAGGGGTATAGAAAACTGATTTAAAATAGGGATCATGAGCCTTGGGAGTCCCTGGGAAGTGTGTAAATAGATGATGATATTGATGTACTTGTTTTTATCCTACAGGTGCTTTGGTCCACCTTGTTGTCTAATAAGGGGCATACGTGCGACGGGTCATGAGAGGGCTGCTCTTGGATTTTTTTCGAGAGTATCCTAGTGCTTCACGTCATTAGTGTATGCTTGACCTGGACCATTTGATGGGCGACACGACAGCTCAGTGACTATCGCTGTGCTGTGCAGATACATGGATTTGGGCCTATGTCTGTGGGAGTTTGTGTATTCTCCGGTATTTGCTCCGGTTTCCTCCCACATCCCAAAAATGTGCTGTTAGAATTTGTTTTGCCAATTAGCCTCCCTAAATTGTCTCAAATTTGGTTTTTAATCCATAGATCTATAAACATGGACAGGAATCACGGGTAGAGGTGGGAGCATTGGGGTGGCGGCACGAGCTCATTGGGCCGAAAGGCCTGTTTCCCATGCTCTTTTGTTCTTTGTTCTTATTACATTTGAGCCCACTTCCTTTTCACCTATGTCTTGTGGACATGTTTTTCTGTAGTGTTCATAGGACAATGATCAGAAACAGGAAATAGAGTCAGATATGTTTTCTTCCTCTTCAAAGCACAGAGGAAATGTAACACACCACCTACTTCATTTTCCTGTTCATTCACAGGATGTGGACATTGTTGGCAAAGCTAGAATTTATTGTCCATCTTTAATTAGAAAAATGGTGGTCACCTTATTGCAGCTCTATAAGACTCTTGTCAGACCCCACTTGGAGTACTGTGCGCAGTTCTGGTCGCCTCACTATAGGAAGGATGTAGAAGCTATTGAAAGAGTGCAGAGGAGATTTACAGGGATGCTGCCTGGATTGGGAGGCATGCCTTATGAAGATAGGTTGAGGGAGCTGGGTCTCTTCTCCCTGGAGAGACGTAGGTTGAGAGGCGACCTGATAGAGGTATATAAAATCTTGAGAGGAGTAGATAGGGTGGATTCTCGGAGGCTATTTCCCCAAGCTGAAATGGTCACGACGAGAGGACACAGATTTAAGGTGTAGGGAAGCAAATACAGAGGGGATGTTAGGGGTAAGTTTTTCACTCAGAGGATGGTGAATGAATGGAATCGGCTGCCGTCGGAGGTGGTAGAGGCAAACTCGCTGGGGTCTTTTAAAAAGACTTCTGGATGAGTATATGGGAACTAATGGGATAGGTAGGTATAGCTGTGATCTGCGCAACTCGTGGGCCAAAGGGCCTGTTGTGCTGTAGTGTTCTATGTTCTACGTACCTTCTGGAATAAAATGAATGGCTTGCTTAGTCCAATTTTTCACCTATTTCATGATCTTACCAACTCGCCCTGCCCATTGACTGACAGGACATGAAGGTAAAATTGGCCCCATAGAGTTTTAGAGCACATAAGGAGGCCCTTTCATCCATTGTATCTTATTGTATCTTACCTTATTGAGACATATAAGATGATTAGAGGTTTAGATAGGGTGGACAGTGATAGCCTTTTTCCTAGGATTTAAATTAAGGGGTGGTAGTTATAGAACGGATGTCAGAGGTAGGTTCTTTACCCAGAGGGTGGTAAGGGTATGGAATGCCCTGCCTGCTGCAGTTGTAGATGCGCCAAGTTTGGTGGCGTTTAAGAGGTTAGTAGATAAGTTTATGGATGAAAAGGGAATCGTTTAGGTTAGAGGGTTATTGCTTTTTCCTAATTGGTCGGCGCAACATCGAAGGCCGAAGGGCCTGTTCTGCACTGTAATGTTCTATGTATCTGTGCCAGCCATGGAGCACCTATCTATTATAATCCCATTTTCCAGCACTTTGTCTGCAGCATTGTATGCTATAGCATTTCAAATACTCATTGAACTGCTCCTTTAAATGTTGTAAAGAATTCTCCCCTCTATTGCTTGATTCTGGATGGCAGGTGTAATAATTTCATTTTTGATCTAAATATTGCAACTTCCTGAATTTATTCCTGAAATGTTTGTCCACTATTCCATTTTAAGTCTCCCTCCATTCCTGGCCAAGATGTCATGAACCAATGTGCAAGTGTTCTACTGATGCTATTCTTTTTGCTTAATTTTTATTTTCTCCTTTGGTTACTTCCCACAGCCTGAGATTGAGAACATTTTGTGTAAATGGTCGATTTTTATTTATTCACTGCATCTCTATATTAAGCTAAGTGCTATATAATAGATTTAAAATGATCAAGAAAGCTATATTTATTTGGAAATGCAAAAGGGAGGAACTTTTAGATGTCCCAAAGCACTTCACAGACAATGATTTTTTTGAAGTGTTGCCACTGATGTGGTGTTGAAAATACAGCAGCCAAATTGTAAGTTAATTTCACAAGTAGCAGTGAGATAAATTACTTAATCTGTTGGTTAATGGCTGTGTTGACTGGAACACTGAGGGGACATTTCTGACTAACATTTCTCTGTTGAACATTTGGTGCAGCATGGTGGCACAGTGGATAGCACTGCTGCCTCATAGCACTATGGACCTGGCTTTGATTCCAAACTTGTGTGACTGTTCAGAAATCTGCACGTTCTCCCTGTGTCTGCGTGAGTTTCCTCTCCATGTCTGCCCCAGTTTCCTCCCAGAGTCCAAAGATATACAGGTTAGTGGATTCGCCATGCTAAATTTCCTCTTACTCATCCTCAACCAAAGATGAGTAGGTTGGGAGAATTAACAGGGTAAGTGCGTGATGTTATGAAGATAGGGCAGATGCTGAGCCTGAGAAAGATGGTTTGTTGGAGATTTGGTGCAGACTTGACAGGCTAAATGGCCTCCTTCTGCACTCCAGGGATTCTCTGATCTCCCCCAATAGATACTACTTCAGACACTGCTGTGCACCCTCAGTATTGCACAAGGATGAGAAGATTGCTAAGAATAGGCCAACACTCTATTAATTTTCAAGACTGGCAACTGTGACACCAGTGTGCCTTTAAGAAATATATATTTTTTGAATTATGTTCTCTGCAGTTAAGCAACTTTGGGTTTTTTTTATTGTTGTTGAGCTGTTTGTTAAAAGTCCTTTTATTGCTGCTTCAATAGTTTAAATGGAATCTTGGTTTATTTTACTCTGGGCTTGCAGGTATTTTCTTGGATTTTTTTTATGGCCTTGCATTGTTAGGGGGAAGAATAATTGACAGGTCAGGTGACAGGAAGTTTTTCATTTTCAGTTTTGAGCTGCTGTTTTAGTTCAGGTATTGAGACACCAGACTGAAAAGCAGTGCTTCTGTCTGTGCTTGACAATGTGAATTCTGCTGGCTAGCTGGAAGCAGGTCTCCTGGCCTTCCTGGAGTGAAAATTCTGCTGTTAGTCGTTTGCTAGTTAGTACCTAGAGACACTCTCTCTTTCCCTGGTGTTTTGGGAAGCTGTTTTGATCTCAGGCTTGTCTGTGTGTGTGTCAAGAGGCTGTTGGAAGTTACAAAGCTGGGAAGTCAGAGTTTCAATTCTCCAACCAAGGGACTAATTTCGAGCGTCATGTGAGTTTTTATGCTAAACGTGCAGCAAAGACTTTATTTATGGAATTTGTTTGGTTGCAACAATATTTAGCTGCTTTGGTTTGTGGGTTTTTTTTTCCTTGTTGTAATTGGTAAAAGTTATTGCTTTATGTTAATATATTGGCCTTTATAAATCGGAGCATCAAGTCTAAAAGTTGGGGTGTTATGGTAAGGTTGTATAAGGCACTGGTGAATCTGAGTTTAGAGTGTTGTGTACAGTTTTTAGGTCACCTAGTTACAGAAAAGATGTAAAAAAGGTTGAAAGAGTACAGAGAAGGTTCACAGGATGTTGCCTGGACTTGAGAAGCTGAGTTACAGGGAGAGATTGAATAGGTTAGGACTTTATTCCCTGGGGCGTAGAAAAATGAGGGGAGATTTGGTAGAGGTGTAGAAGATTTTGATGGTATTGATAAGTGAATGCAAGCAGGCTTTTTCCACTGAGGCTAGGGGAGAAAAAAAACCTAATGGCATGGGTTAAAGGTGAAAGGAGAAAAGTTCAAAGGGAATATTAGGGACGGGATTCTTCCCGCAGAGAGTGGTGGGAGTGTGAAATGAGTTGCTGGATAAAGTGGTAAATGTGGGGTCTCTTTTAAGAAAACCTTGCATGGGTTCATAGATGAGAGGGCTGTGGAGGGATATGGTCCAAGTGCAGGTCAGTGGGACTAGGCAAAAAATGGTTCAGCACAAACAAGAAGGGCCAAAAGGTCTGTTTCTGAGCTGTAATTTTCTATGGTTCTATTCTTAAAAAAAAACTTTGATCAAGACTTCCCAGTGGGTCATTTGAATCATATCTGAAGGGAAACATCTCATTCTCACCCTAGCCAAATTCAAACTGCAAAACTTACAATCCAGGCAGGCTTCATAAAATACTTTGGAGTTTTTGACCTGGATTGTAACAAAACCTATGTTCGTATAATGAATTTTGCATTATTTTGTCTATACAACTAAGGAGGAATTGAAAGAACTACTAAATGTAAATGTTCAAGTTGTATTATAAAGAATGATTGCCGCACAGAAGGAAACCATTTAGCCTGTTATATCTGTGCTGTCTTCTGAAGGTGCAGTTTACTTAGTGCTGCACTCCTGCCTTTCTCCCCATACCCCTCCAAATGTTTTCTTTTCTGATAATCCAATTCCCTTTCGAAAGCTTCAATTGACCCTGTCTTCACACACTCAGGCAGTGCACAAATAATTTGAAACTACCTCTCACACCTTCCTTCCAAAATGTCTTTTTTATCTAATTATCTAAGGCAGCAAGATAATCTGTATTTTAAAGTTTTATGAACCAGTCAATAATATTCTGTTGATTCAACTCTGCAGTTCTTTTTGTTACTGGACAAACTTCATAAAAATGCAGATAAATCCTTTGCCTGTCTCTTTCGGAAAAGTCTTCATCCCTTCTCTTTGGATTACTTTATCAATTGAAGGCCTGATTTACGATAGAAAATAGACCAAGCTTCAAAGATGGTGGAATGAAAAAACATAGGAGTATGCCATTCAGATCACCAAAATCAATACTGTGACTACAAGAGTAAGGCAGAAACTATGAATTCTGTGGCATATAACTCACCTAATAAGTTCCAAAACTTTGTCCACTATGTATGAGATAAAAGTCAGGTGTGTAATACAATACTCTCTCTCTCTCCACTTGCCTGGATCAGTGCAGTTCTACCAACACTCAAGAAGCTTGATATCATCCAGGACAAAGCAGCTCCACTTGATTGGCACCCCCATCACCAGCTTAAACATTCACTCTCTCTGCCGCTGATGCACAGTGGGAGCAGTGTGTACCATCTACAAGGCGCACTGCTGCAACCTGCCAATGCTGTTTTGACAGCACCTTCTAAGCCCATGGTTTTGACCACTGAGAAAGAAAATGGTAGCAGACATATGGGAACACCACCACTTTCAAGTTCCTTTTGAGGCACATGCCATCCTGACATGGAACAACATCATTCTTTCTTTACTGTTGCTGGTTAAAATCCTTCAACTCCCTTCCTAACAGCACTCTGGGTGTAGTTAAAGCACAGGCACTACTGCAGTTCAAGAAGGCAGCTCGCTACCACTTCGAGGTCATAAATGCAAGCCTATTCAATGATGCCACATCCATTGAAAGAATACTTATTTAAAATAAAAGTATGTCTCAGTACTTTAGGACTCCCTATGAGTATATGGAATAAGGTGGATGAACTTGCAGCCTGGATAGATACCTGGGACTTCAATGTTGTGGCCATTTCAGAGAGATGGATAGAACGGGGACAGGTATGGTTGTAGCAGGTTCCGGGGTTTAGATGTTTCAGTCAGAGCAGGGAAGGTGGTAAAAGAGGGGAAGGCATGGCATTGTTAGTCAAGGACAGTATTATGATGGCAAAAAGCACGTTTGATGAGGACTTATCTGCTGAGGTAGTATAGGCTGAGATTAGAAACAGGAAAGGAGAGGTCACCCTGCTGGGAGTTTTTTTTATAGGCCTTCAAAAAGTTCCAGAGATGTAGAGGAAAGGATTGCAAAGATGATCCTGGACAGGGGCGAAAGTAACAGGGTAGTTGTTATGGGGGACTTTAACTTCACAAATATTGATTGGAAAAGCTATAGATCAAGTACGTTAGAGGGGTCAGTTTTTGTCCAATGTGTGCAGGAAGGTTTCCTGACACAGTATGTAGATAGGCCAACAAGAAATGAGACCAGATGTTAGACTTGGAGGCAGGTGAGCACTTTGGTGATAGTGATCACAATTTGGTTGTGTTTACCTTACTGATGGAAAGGGATAGGTATATACTGAAGGGCAGAAGTCATAATGACCTAGATGAGAATGTAGAAGGATGGGTTAGTAAATTTGCGGATGACACAAGTCAGAGGAGTTGTTGACAATGAAGATGGATGTTACAGTTTGCAGAGGGACATGGGTAAGCTGCAGAGCTGGGCTGAGAGGGTGGCAAATGGAGTTTAATGCGGAAAAGCATGAGGTGATTCACTTTGGAAGGACTAACGGGATTACAGAATATTGGGCTAATGGAAAGACTCTTGATAGTGTGGATGAGCAGAGAGATCTCAGTGTACGTGTACATAGATTCCTGAAAGTTGGCACCCAGGTTGTTAAGAAGGCGTATGGTGTGTTAGCTTTTATTGGTAGAGGGATTGAATTTTGAGCCGTGAGGTTATGTTGCAGCTGTACAAAACTCTGGTACGGCCGCACTTGGAGTATTGCGTGTAGTTCTGGTCGCCGCATTATAAGAAAGATGTGGAAGCATTGGAAAGGGTGCAGAGGAGGTTTACCAGGATGTTGCCTGGTATGGTGGGAAGGTCTTATGAGGAAAGGCTGAAGGACTTGAGGTTGTTTTTGTTAGAGGGAAGAAGGTTAAGAGATGACCTAATTGAGGCATACAAGATGATCAGCGGGTTAGATATGGTGGATAGTGAGAGCCTTTTTCCTCGGATGGTGATGGTGAACACGAAGGGACACAGCTTTATGTTGAGGGATGATAAATATTGGACAGATGTCAGAGGTAGGTTCTTTACTCAGAGGGTAGTAAGGGTGTAGAATGCCTGTCTGCAGCAGTTGTGGACTCGCCAACTTTAAAGGTATTCAAATGGTTATTGGATAGCTATATGGATAACATTGGAATAGTTTAGGTTAGCGGGTCATTAGGTTGGTTCCACTGGTCGGCGCAACATCGAGGGTCGAAAGGCCTATACTGTGCTGTAATATTCCATGTTCTACTTCACAAATCCCTTTTTTTTTATATCTCTATGTTTGGTTGAATTGCAACTGTATGGACTAATTTGAGATTAATGCTTTAGGCATTTTGATAGTTGATTATTGCACCCTGCTCCATGTCCTATGAAACAGATATCACTTTGTTTGCTCGCAAGTGAATAGTTATCTTAATCATATCCTTCTTTTCAATTCAACTTTCCCTCAGTGATGTGACAAGTCTAGATAGTTAATATGGTTAGATTTATCTTTCATTTACAAGTGTGACATAATCTAAATATAGTGTGATATAATTGTCAATTATCAGCTTCATTTAATTAAACAAATCCATTTGTTCTGTTTTAAGACTTTGAGAAAAGCTTCTACGTTGACTAATTTGCTTATGGCAATGAGTTGCCAGTATACAGAAATTCCCCAGCTGTCAGCATGGAATCAGTGCTGTCAAGCAATGTTTCTACAGTCACTTATACAACTGTATTGCACCAAGTTATCGATTGATTGTTAGCATTGACATTAGCCTTACTAATGTGTTGGTAAATCATCTTAGAATTGTGTCTACCAGCATTTTTTTTTTTGTATCCTGTCTTTGCTTTACCAATTTCCTCTTTTACTTCATTTCAGTACTTTGTATACTCCTATTGGCATTTTGGGAGGACTAACAAGATAGAGGAAGTAGAAAGGACCAGAGATGCCTTTTGGGTGCCTGTCCAAAGGCGACTGAAGTCAGTATGACAATTAGATATGGTGGTTAAGTCATATAGGATGTGATAGCACAAAAGGGGGTACAGAGGAGGTTCACCAGGATGTGCCTGGTATGGAGCACTTGAGCTATATGGAAAGACTAGATTGGTTTGGATTGTTTTCTTTAGAGCAGAGAAGGCTAAGGGGGAACATGACTGAGATGTTTGATAAGGTTCCCCATGGAAGACTATTGCAGAAAATGCAGATGCATGGGATTGAGGGTGATTTAGCAATTTGGATTAGGAATTGGCTAGCTGATAGAAGACAGAGGGTGGTGGTTGATGGGATATATTCAACCTGGAGTTCAGTTACAAGTGATGTACCTCAGGGATCTGTTTTGGGGCCACTCTGTTTGTTATTTTTATAAATGACCTGGATGAGAGTGCAGAGGGATGGGTTAGTAAATTTGCTGACGACACCAAAATCGGAGGAGTTGTAGACAGTGAGGATGGATGTTACAGTTTGCAGAGGGACATAGATAAGCTGCAGAGCTGGGCTGAGAGGTGGCAAATGGAGTTTAGTGCAGAAAAGTGTGAGTTGATTCACTTTGTAAGGGTAAATTGTGTACAAAACAGGGCTAATGGTAGGACTCTTAGTAGTGTAGATGAGCAGAGAGATCTCAGTGTACAAGTGCATAGATCCCTGAAAATTGGTACTTAAGTTGATAAGGTTGTTAAGAAGGCGTACAGCGTGTTAGCTTTTATTGGTAGAGGGATTGAATTTCGGAGCTGAGAGGTCATGTTGCAACTGTACAAAACTCTGGTGCGGCCACACTTGGAGTATTGCGTACAGTTTTGGTCGCCACATTACAAGAAAGATGTGGAGGCATTGGAAAGGGTGCAGAGGAGGTTTACCAGGATGTTGCCTGGTATGGTGGGTAGGTCTTATGAGGAAAGGCTAAGGGACTTGAAGTTATTTTCGTTAGAGAGAAGAAGGCTAAGAGGTGACCTGATTGAGACATATAAGATGATCAGAGGGTTAGATAGAGTGGACAGTGAGAGCCTTTTTCCTCGGATGGAGATGGCTAACATGAGGGGACATAGCTTTAAATTAAGGGGTGGTAGTTATTGGACGGATGTTAGAGGTGGGCTCTTTACTCAGAGGTGGTAACGGGGATGGAATGCCCTGTCTGCAGCAGTTGTGAACTTGCCAAGTTTAAGGGCGTCTAAAGGGTCAGTGGATAGGCATATGGATAACATTGGAATATTTTATGTTAGAGGCCCATTAGATTGGTTCCATTGGTCGGCGCAACATCGAGGGCCGAAGGGCTTGTGCTGTGCTGTTATGTTCTATGTATCAGATCATGAGGGATATGGACAGGATGAGTGAGGAGCAGTTGCTCTCCTTGGTTAAAGGTTCTATAATGAATGGCATAGTTTTAGGGTAAGAGGCAGGAGATTCAGGGATTTGAGAAGAAAATTTTCATCCAGTGGTAGTGGGAACCTGTGGAATGTACTGCCTGGGAAGGTATTGGAGGCTGGAAACCCTATAGCCTTTAATAATTTTGCTCCTCACTCACCCTGTCCATATTGCATGCAGTATTGTGTGCAGTTTTGGCCTCCTAGTCTGAGGAAGAATATTCTTGCTATTGAGGATGTCCAGCGAAGGTTCACCAGACTGATTCCTGGAAAGATAGGTCTAACGTACAAAGAGAGACTGAATTGACTAGGCTTATACTCACTGGAATTTAGAAGAATGTGAGAGAGTCTCGTAGAAACATATAAAATCCTGATGATACTGGACTGAAGAATTTTCCCGATGTTGGGGAAGTGCAGAATTAAGGGTCACAATCTCAAAATAAGGGGTAAGCCATTCAGGATTGAGATGAAGAAGAACTTCTTTACTCAGAGTTGTGAACCTTTGGAATTCTCTACCACAGAAAGCTATTGGGCCAGTTCATTAAATATATTCAAGAGAGAGCCGATTTGGCCTCTGTGGCTAAAGAAATCAAGAGATATGATGAGAGAGTGGGATACTGAAATTGCATGATTAGCCATGCATGCTCTAATGGCCAAATAACCTACTCCTGCACCTATTTTCTACGTTTTCTATATTTTTAGGGTCAAGAATAGCCAGATTCTACAATATCCAATACAATAAAAGAAGAATAGATGCCCGACTGATTGTATAAATCAAAAAGCAAGTCAATGATAAAAATGCATTGTACTGTCTAGCAGATTATTGATTCTTTTTTTTTATTATTAAGCAACACAGCACGGGAAACAGGCCCTTCGGCCCAACGAGCCCGCGCCGCCGTCATACCAAATACATTATTTGGTATGTACCTGCAGCCTGCAGCTGTGTAGATGCGCCAAGTTTGGTGGCATTTAAGAGGTTAATTGATAAGTATATGGAAGAGAAGGGAATGGTTTAGTTTGGAGGGGCTTTGCTTTTTATTTTGGTCGGCACAACATCGAAGGCCGAAGGGCCTGTTCTGTGCTGTATTGTTCTATGTTCTATTATCCTATTTTAATATTCCTATATAATAATATATATATTATTCCTAATATGGAAAATTTTCACCATAGGGACAATTTGTTTCCCAATCAGCCTAAGAGCGAATTTTTGGGTTGTGGGAGAAAACCGGAGTGCCCGGAGAAAACCCACGCAACCACGGGGAGAACGCGCAAACTCCCGCAGACACCGGCCCAATTCCAAGTGTCCACAGCCACATCGATAGTCTCTGAGCTGTCATGGTGCCCTTCAGATGGTCCACATAAAGCACTCATATACGACATGAGGTACCAGGCAACCCATGAATCAACATCCAAGAGCTGTAATCAACATCAAAGAGCTGTAATCATTCTATCGATGATTTTGTAGTAATTTGTTGTCATGACTGTGAAGTAATGGGGGAAAGAGATTGTGGATGGCCTTCAGTTATGATTTTTCCTGCTGCTGCTTTAGATATTTCGAACATATTATCTGGAATAAAGAATCTGTGTATTAGTTGTATATTTAAAAGGGTTGCTTTAAGAACTGATCGTGTGATTTGATAGTGATATTATTAGGATGTTACTCCAGGCTGTGTTTTGCTTTTGATTTGTACTCTGTGCAGAGTACATTGCAGTTCTTCAATAAATCTGTTGTTGTTACTTTGAATCCATATGTGTAAACCACTTCTTTTGTTAAAACCCACAACTCTTAACATAATTAGGATATTAGAGTATTAAGTTGTAGTTCCTGACCATTAATCCCTGTCACATGTCTGCAGAGTTATCACTTTATGGTGCCCGAACAATAACTCTGACAATGATTGTTCAGTTAACGTTTTACAAGGAAAGGTAATTAAGCTGTTTAAAGAAGCTGAAAACTTTTTACCCTTATCCACTGTTTACAAGAGTCACATAGTGGTTTAAGGCTTTGGATAAACCACAGATGAGGCAAGAGCAGAGGGGATTTACCAGGGTGTTGCTTGACCTGGAGAGTTTTAGTTGTGAAGCGAAATTGGATAGATTGGGATTGTTTTCCTTGAAGCAGAGGAAACTGAGTGGGGACGTGAAATGTTTTGAGATGTATAAGACTATGAGGCGTATAGACAGAGAGAAACTTTTTCCCTTGGTGCAAGGAATCAGTGACTAAGAGGCAAGAGGTTCAGAGGGGTTGTGAGGAATTATTTTTTCACCATAGGGTGATGGGAGTCTGGAACTCACTGTGGAGATCCTCATAACATTTTAAGAAGTTATGCACTTATGATGCCAAGGCATATAAGACTATGGACCAAATGCTGGAAAATGGAATTAGAATAATTAGATGGTTTGTCTTTTGATTGTTGCAGATGGACTGAAGGGCATTTTTGTTATGCTGTAGACCTCTATAACTATGACTCTTACCTCCCCCATATTGAGATCAAATAGTCTCCTTTGTTCAATATCACACTTGAGAAACCAAGATCAGGCGATTTCATATTACTCAAGCATGGTTCATTCTTAAACAATGAAGAAAAACAAGAACAAATCCTTCGGCCCTCCAAGCCTTAACCAACAATGTTGACCGACTGAACAAAAACCCCTACTCTTCTGGGGAGCATATCCCTCTCTTCCATCCTATCCATGTATTTATCCAAACGCCCTTAAAAGTCACTATCGTATCTGCTTCTACTACTGGCTGCAAATTGCAGGCACCCACCACCTTCTGTTTTAAAAAAAACTTGCTTTGTATATACAAAGAACAAAAAAAAACAGCATGGGAAACAGGCCCTTCGGCCCAACGAGCCCGCGCCGCCACCCCAATGTTCCCACCTCTACCCGTGATCTCTGTCTATGTTTATAGATCGATGGATTAAAAACCAAATTTGAGACAATTTAATGAGAATTTGTTTTGCCAGTTAGCCTAAGAGCACATCTTTGGGATGTGGAAGGAAACTGGAGCACCCGGAGAAAACCCACGCAAGCACAGGGAGAATGTGCAAACTCCCACAGACACAGGCCCAAATCCATGTATCTGCACAGCACAGCGATAGTCACTGAGCTGTCGTGTTGCTCATCAAATGGTCCAGGTCAAGCGTACACTAACGATGTGAAGCACTAGGATACTCTCAAAAAAATCCAAGAGCAGCCCTCTCACGACCCATTGCGTGTATGCCCCTTATTAGACAACAAGGTGGACCAAAGCACCTGTAGGATAAAAATAAGTACATCAATGTCCTCATCTATTTACACACTTCCCAGGGACTCCCAAGGCTCATGATGCCTATTTTAAATCAATTTTCTATACCCCTCCATTCCCATTCTGTTCATGTGCCCATCTAAGTATTTCTTAAATAACTCCAGAGTGCCTGCCTCCACCACTTTACTTGGCAGGGCATTCCATATCCCCACCACCCTCTGTGTGAAAAAACTCCCTCTAGCATCCAAATTATACTTTACCCCCTTCACCCTAAGCCCGTGACCCCTCGTGCTATTCGAGTCCTTCCTAGGAAAAAGCTTAACCCTGTTTACTCTATCTATACCCCTCATAATCTTGTACACCTCTATCAGATCTCCTCTAAGTCTACGTCTTTCTGAGGAAAATAACCAATTTGCCTAACCTCTTCTCGTACCTCAGACCTTCCATACCAGGCAACATCCTGGTAAACCTTCTCTGCAGAGTCTCCACATCCTTCCGGTAGTAAGGTGACCAGAACTGGATGCAGTATTCCAAATGAGGTCTAACCAACATTTTATACAACTGCAACATTAAAGGCCAGCTCTTGTACTCTATACCCCTTCCTATAAAGGCTAGCATACTATATGCTTTCTTCACAATCTTCTCCACCTGCTCTGCCACCTTCAGAGACTTGTGCACCTGCACCCCCAGGTCCTCTGTGTTTCTATACTCTTAATAGGTCTACCCATTATCATATACCTCCCCGCTACATTCTTTCTCCCAAAATGCATCACCTCAGGATTGAATTCCATCTGCCATCTATCTGCCCAAGCTACCAGCCTATGCTTCATTGCCTGGCAATGCTCCTCACTATCCGCAAGTCCAGCCATATCTCCTTTAAACCTTGCCCGTCACATTTTAAATCTATGCCTTCTAGTAATTGACTCTTCCACCCTAGGAAAAAGCTTCTGACTATCTACACTGTCCATACCTATCAATATCCTTTGTTCCAATGAGAACAAACCAAGTTTTTCCAAACTTTCCTCGTAGCTAATGCCCTCCATACCAGGTAACATCCTGGTATGTCTTCTCTGTACCCTGTCCAAAGCCTCCACATCCTTCTGGTAGTGTGGCGACCAGAATTGAACACCATATTCAATTCTTGACAGGCAGTCAAGTTGATAAGGTTGTTAAGAAGGCATATGGAGTCTTAGCTTTTATTGGTAGGGGGATTGAATTTCGGAGCCGCAACGTCATGTTGCAACTGTACAAAACTCTAGTGCGGCCGCACTTGGAGTATTGTGTGCAGTTCTGGTCCCCACATTATAAGAAAGATGTGGAGGCATTGGAGAGGGTACAGAGGAGGTTTACCAGGATGTTGCCTGGTATGGAGGGCAGGTCTTATGAAGAGAGGCTGAGGGATTTGAGGTTGTTTTCGTTAGAAAGGAGGCGGCTAAGAGGGGACCTTATTGAAACATATAAGATGATTAGAGGTTTAGATAGGGTGGACAGTGATAGCCTTTTTCCTAGGATGGAGAAAGCTAGCACGAGGGGACACAGCTTTAAATTAAGGGGTGATAGTTATAGGACGGATATCAGAGGTAGGTTCTTTACCCAAAGGGTGGTTCGGGAGTGGAATGCCCTGCCTGCAGCAGTTGTAGATGCGCCAAGTTTGGTGGCGTTTAAGAGGTTAGTTGATAAGTATATGGAAGAGAAGGGAATGGTTTAGTTTGGAAGGTCATTGCTTTTTATATTGGTCGGCGCAACATCGAAGGCCGAAGGGCCTGTTCTGTGCTGTAATGTTCTATGTTCTATATGTCAAGTGTGGCCTAACTAAAGTTCAAGAAAGTTGCAACATGATTTGCCACTTTTTAAACTCAGTGCCCTGGCCAGTGAAGGCAAGCATGCTGATGCTGCCCATTTCCACCTGCGTTGCCACTTTCAGTACCTATACACCCAGATCCCTCTGCCTGTCAATACTCTTAAGAGCTCTGCCATTTACTGTATATTTCCCATGTTTAGTAGACCTTACAAAATGCATTACCTCACATTTGTCCAGATTAAACTCCATTTGACATCTCTCTACCCAAGTCTCCAATTGATCTCTGTCCTCTGACAGTCCTCATCACTATCTGCAGTTCCACCAAGGTTTGTGCTGTACACTAACTTACCAGTTACATTTTCCTCCAAATAATTTATATATATTACAAACAGCAAAGATCCCAGCATTGATCCCTGAGGAATGCCAATTGTCACAACCCTCCATTCAGAAATGCATCCATCCATGGCTACCCTCTATCTTCTATGACCGAGTCAGTTCTTTATCCATCTTGCCAGCTCACCCTTGATCCTATGAGACTTCAGCTTCTTTACCAATCTGCTATGAGGGGCCTTGTCAAAGTCTATGTAGACATCATCCACTGCTTACCCTTATCAATCATTTTCATCACTTGCTCAAAAAATTTGATCAATTAATGAGACATGACCTCCTCTTTACAAAATCACGTCACCTCTCACTAATAGGTCCACTTATTTCCAAGTGGAAATAAATCCTGTCTCGAAGAATCTTCTCCAATAATTTCCCTACCACTATCGAAAGGTTCACCAGCCTGTAATTACCTGGATTATTTTTGCTACCCTCCTGAAACAAAGGAATAACATTGGCTATTCTGCACTCCTTTGGGATCTCCCCTGTAGCCAGTGAGATGTTGAAGCTTGACAAATGGTTGCAGAGTTCCTTTCTTCAGATCTGTTCAACCAAATATTGGCCACAGAATCAAATACTGGCCATGTTTAAATATCTGTAGTCACATTTTATTATATTAATTTATGGCTACTTTCATAAAGTATAATATCAACATCCTCACACTTGTATTGAATGTATCTAATTGTTATCTAACCCGAGTATTTCCAGTAGTTTTTAATCATTAATTTTAATCTGTAATATGGTAGAAAGGGGGAAACACTTCACCAGTTTCTTTGTTTTAAATACATTGTTAAAATATAAAGAGTAGTCTGTAGAAAATTCTGAAAAACCATTAAAATGTTGTGTTTCTTTAATCCTAAACCCTAATATACTGTACAGTGCTGATTAGAGGTGGCTGACAGAAATACAAAGCAGTATTTAGAACATAGAACATTACAGCGCAGAACAGGCCCTTCGGCCTTCGATGTTGCGCCGACCAATTAAGAAAAAGCAATGACCCTCTAACCTAAACCATTCCCTTTTCGTCCATAAAATTATCTACTAACCTCTTAAACGCCACCAAACTTGGCGCATCTACAACTGCAGCAGGCAGGGCATTCCATACCCTTACCACCCTCTGGGTAAAGAACCTACCTCTGACATCCGTCCTATAACTACCACCCCTTAATTTAAAGCTATGTCCCCTCGTGCTAGCTTTCTCCATCCTAGGAAAAAGGCTATCACTGTCCACCCTATCTAAACCTCTAATCATCTTATATGTTTCAATAAGGTCCCCTCTTAGCCGCCTCCTTTCTAACGAAAACAACCTCAAATCCCTCAGCCTCTCTTCATAAGACCTGCCCTCCATACCAGGCAACATCCTGGTAAACCTCCTCTGTACCCTCTCCAATGCCTCCACATCTTTCTTATAATGCAGGGACCAGAACTGTACACAATATTCCAAGTGTGGCCGCATTAGAGTTTTGTACAGTTGCAACATGACGTTGCGGCTCCGAAATTCAATCCCCTACCAATAAAAGCTAAGACTATTTCTGACAGTACTCTGAACCAAAAAGCTCCAGTGTCATTTAACAATCTCTGAACTCCAAACTTTGCAATATTGCCTTGATTAAACTACCAGTGAACTCTTGTCATCTGTAATCCAACCACTTGTTTTGAAATTTGTTTTAATAAACTTTTCAAATACATGGAGCACAAAAGCTGTGGTGTACTGTAGTTAAATGATGTGGGATTTAAGATGTGTTGCAGCAGAACGTCATCTCCTTTCTAAGGCATGGTAATATTAGACTTTTTCTCAACCACGTTTGACTGAAGTACAATATAAACAGTATATTAAGTCACACACAATGTAATATTTGTATTTTACAATGGATAGTTGAAGTCTAAACTGACTTGACATTAGGAATTATTATTGTCAGAATTTTAATCATTTTCGAAATGAGGTGAAAACTGACACAGCACTCCACATGAAGCTTTACCAATATGTTGCAGGCATTCAAAACAGCAAACTTTGGATTGTAGGTAGACGCCTTCAAATTGAGTTGTAGCCTTTGACTTCCCTTATTCACTGCTTTATGATGTACTCTTAATGGGAGACCAGCATTTACTTCCATCTGTCCTCTAATTTTCATCTTTTAACGGACACTCATATAGACTGAGGCAACTCACATGATACTTCCATCTTCAGTTTGTCCAATTCCATCTCCAATTTGTCCAATCTCTACAGGTATTGCCTGGCAACCTAATCCAGTCAGCTACTTCTTCTAAGTTCCTCAAGTCTGCTTCTTTTCAGAAATATGGTACTATGAGAAGTCTTTTCTTAGCAACTATCGGACTTCTCATTTTTTTTTGCCCAGCTTTCTGCGTAAGATCATTAACTTTTTATTTATATTTCCCAACTTGATCTTTATCCCTCCTATTTTCAGCACCATTTTGTACTGTTGCTCTTGAATTCGCTTCTCAATTCTAATTGAGCAGCTTTTTTAAAAAAAGTTGTTGCCTACATACTATTTATATACTAATTTAATTCCACTTAAAAAAAGTTCTGTGAATTTTTACCTTTTGATGTGTAGCTTTTGTTATTTCAATGCTGGATTCCTTTATGTTAATGTTACAAATAACTTGTAAAATATCATGAGTCATTTTGTCCATTTTTGATTCAGCACTGATTGACTTATAGTCCTGATAGTCTGCTTCCCGACTAGAGTACCTGACGCTGAAATGCCACCCCTACTTCTTACCGTCGGAGTTCACCTCTGCTATCCTGATAGAAGTTTATTTCCACCCCAATGTGATGTGTAAACTTCATTTGATGAAATATATATCACTACTAAAAGCCTAGAGACAAAACATCCTAAGGCCTTGTTCATCATCGCTGGCAACTTCAACCAGGCTAAGTTCAAGAGTGGCCTATCAAAATACCATCAACGTGTCTCCTGTCCCAACAAAAGCACAAACATCCTTGACCACTGCTACACAAAAATCAAACATGCCTGTGCTTTATTTTCCACCCATACCATGCTCCTGTTTCCAGCTTACAAGCAAAAACTGAAACACAAGAATCCAATAAAGAAAGTCATGCAGTGTTTTTCTGAGGAATCAGATGACCTCCTTTGGGACTGCTTCGAGTTGGCGGACAAGTTAATTTTCAAGAACTCGGCAACGAATCTAAATGAGTACTGTATGCCAAAGAAGCTAATCTGAATGTTTCCCAATCAGAATCCATGGATGAACAGGGACATCCACTCCTACTGAAGTCCAGATCTGAAATGTTCAACGTTGACCTGGACCTATAGAAGAAATCCAGTTACGACCCATGGAGATCCATTTATTTATTTTAAAGTTTATTTATTGGTGTCATAAGTATGCTTATATTAATTAATGCTGCAATTAAGTTACTGTGAAAATCCCCTAGTTGCCACACTCCAGCTCCTGTTTAGATACACTGAGGGAGAATTTAGCGTGGCTGATGCACCTAACCAGCATGCCTTGTGGACAGAGTGGAAACCGGAGCAGCTGGAGGAAACCCATGCAGACACTGGCAGTCTGCACAAATGGTAACCCAAGTGGGATTTAAACCCCGATCCCTGGTGCTGTGAGACAGCAGTGCTAACCACTGTGCCACCAATGAGAGATGCCAAGAGACAATACCAGTCCAACAGTAGAGTCCCAGGCTAGCCGAACACCCATTGATTTTGTCAAGATCTTCATGACAAGGCTACAAGGTGAAGACAAGTAGAATTACTGGCAACAACATACCAGTCTCTGACGAGCTCAATGCATTCTATGTTTTGAGCAAATGGTCAGCAAAAGGACTCACCAGCCCCGACAGCTTCGGTTGAACTGGTATCTGAGGTCACCATTGCAGATATCAGATTGGCTGCCTTGAAAGCTTATCCAAGGAAAGTGACCAACCCTGATGTAGTCCCTGGATGAACACTCAGATCCTGTGCAGACCAGCTGGCGGGGTATTCACAGACATCTTTAACCTCTCCTTACTCCGATTTGAGGTTCCTATCTGCTTCAAGAAGATGAACATCATTCCTGAACCAAAGAAACGCCAACTCCGGTCTCCCAGATTGCCTGGATCCAATACAGTTCGCCTATTGCCTCAACAGGTCCACAGCAGATGCCACTTCCTAGCAGTCAGAAGTCGAAATTCTGGTTGTTTCCACACTCTCTTCATCCTTTTTTTACTGCACGTGTCTTCCTTTCACTAGCTTAGAAGGCTGCAATCAATTGTACTTGCTCCAAAATTATATAATGCCCAAGCGAGGATTAATCCTGGTCTGTATGCTACCTTGATGTTTTAACCCATTGGTCACTTAACTACTAGAGCTAACTTGTTTATTTTGATCCTTTTGCTGCTATTTTCTACTTCACACTTTTTTGAAACTAATTAAGTTTTTTTTAACCTGACCTTTGATTCATATCTAAGTTTTTAAACAAAAAAAATTCTGCTTTTTATAATTGTGTTGATTACAGTCATGTTCATATTATAGCTCCAACGTTTGGCGTTCTAAGTTGTTCTAGAGGAATCAATAATTGTTGGATTTTCCTTGTTTGTTGAATAATTGGCATGTGTTTGGTTTGTTCCTAGATCACTCCTTTATTTTCATCTGTTCTCTCCCCAGGTCCTCTTCTCTCACCATCACCTTCCTTCAAAAAATCTCAATTAATGAAAATCCTTTTTATTTATTACAATGCCAATGGTTAGCTGCTGATGCCCTGTACATCATTTTTGTTTTGAAGCTTGAGTTCTAATCTGTTTCTCTAACTTATGCAATTCAATCAATAAATAGCATTTGTCTAACTAAAATAATTTTAGCCTGTTCCCATCCCTAACATGAGTGCTGTGTTAACCCTCTATCCCACAATGTTGGATACTGAGGTGCTTGTTTCCTACCATTTAGAGAACTTAACAGAAAGACATCGCTCAAGTTCGTGCACACTTCCTTTCATGGTGTTGGGCACGAGTATGTGCAGTCAGCTTTCAAGGCATTTGACTTTGCTCCACCCATTCCAGTTCCAGAACAGAAGGATCCAGATCCAGAGTTTTCAACTGTCAAATGTCCTAATCCAGAGGAGGGCGAATGCGTACTGGTAATAAATTTTTCATGCTACTTCAAATAAGCTACCATTTCCTTGAACTTTTGTATATATTAGTGTAGATTTTGACTTTGACTTTGAGCAATAGTGGCAAATGGGTGTGAATCAACAGCTTTCCATTTCCCCTGTTTCTGATTAATGTCAATTAATATAAACAAGGAAAGATTTAAAGCAAAATGCCAACTTGCTGTCTCTCATTAGCAAGAGAGATTATAGCATCTCTCTCCTTTCCTGTGTTCCATTTGTAGTCATCAAAAGACAGCAAACTTCACCAATGATGTTATAATGGGTGTGATTTTCCGGCAGCTCTATCCAAGGATGGAAATTCCCACCTGAGGTCAACAGACCTTTGCATGATCCTCTTCTGCCTGCTGTGATTCCCATAGCAGGGGAATGGGAAAATTCTGCTGATAGAATCACAGAATGGTTAGATCACAGATAAAGACCTTAGGGCATGTCATGTCTGTGCGCGCCAGGATTGAATCTCAGGCTAGAATCGAACCACTTTTTAAAAAAAGGTTTTCCTCGTGTCACTGTTGGTTCATCCTCCATTCACCTTAAATTGTTAATCTTCCAGCCATGGGATCAGTTTCTACTTTGTGACTTTTGAATGCATCAGTCAAATGTCCTCTCAGCTTCTCTTAGAAAACATGTATTTTTTATTCATTCTTTCATGGGATTTGAGCACCACTGGATGGTCCAGCACTTATTACCTATTCTTAATTGCCCTTAAGAAGGTTACAGTGAGCAGAAGCAACAGTCCTGCTTCTAATTCATGAGGAATATTATAAAATAAAGCCACTACTTTAAGCAGATAAAACACCATTTCAATCTCCCTGCCAAGATTTTTCAACGCTTAGAAATCGGCATGGCAATTTTAAAATTTAAATTGGGCTGCCAGTTGAGCTATGGTAGTTTGATTTAAGTATGTCAATGTGAGCACAACTGAAAAGAAGTCACTGTCTGTTGAGAGAATATTGATAATGAAATTTAGGGGTCAAGGCTTCTGCTGCATCTTCCATCCCCCAATATTGATTTTAAAATGGAGAAAAATTATAGAATAATGTTTCCATAGTTGGTATTGTAAATATTATCAGTTATGTCATTCTCCTTCATTCCCTACATATTTCTTACACTTGGAGAGTGAGGAGTATGAGCACTGGTCTGCCGAGAAAGAATTGAGGGGCAACCACTGAACATGATATATAAACTGGATCATGAGTATTTGTTTGTTTTCAATGCCATTCTGTCTCCACAAAACGGCTGCATCATATCAGTTTCAAAAGTTTCATTCAGTTTTATTGTTACTTCTCATTTTTTGGGATGTGTGCATTGCTTTTTCTTAAAGTTTATCTATTGGTGTCACAAATAGATTTACAATAACATTGGATTGAAGTTACTGTGAAAATCCCCTATTTGCCACACTCCAGCACCTGTTCAGGTACACTGAGGGAGAATTTAGCATGGCCAGTTCAACTAACCAGCGTATCTTTTGGTGGGATGAAACCAGAGCACCCAGATGAAACACATGCAGACATGGGGAGAACATGCAAACTCCACACAGACGGTGATCCAAACTGGGAATTAAACCCAGGTCCCTGGTATTGTGAGGCAGCATCCCTAAACACTAGTTTAGCTTATCCCTAGTTTCCCTGAGAAACTGGTGCTGGATCTTCTGAATGACTCGATTTGTTAGGCCACCTCGGGACAGTTAATAGCGTAGTGGTCTGCCTGAATGTACTACAGTTCACCTACTGCTGCAACAGATCCACAGCACTCAACCGTAGAACACCTAGATAACAAAGACACCAATGTCAGACTCCTGTTTGTTGACCACTTCTCAGCCTTCAACACCATTATTTTTACAAAATTCTTCTCTGAACTCCTGGTCTGGGCCTTGGTTCCTCCCTCTGTGACTGGATCCTGAACTACTTAATCCACAGATCACAATCAGTAAAGATAGGCAACAATATGTCCTCCACAATCATCCTCAACATCAGTGCCCCAGAAGGCTATGTTTTCAGCCCCCTACTATACTTCCTGTACACCTATGACTGTGTGGCCAAATTTCCCTCCAATTCAATTTTTAAGGTTGCTAATGGCATCTCCGTAATGAGTTGGATTTCAAACACTAATGAGACAGAGAGAATCTGGTGAACTGCTGAGGCAACAATAATCTCTTCCTCAATGTTAACAAAATGAAGGAGATTGTCATCATCTTCAGGAAGTGTAGTGGAGAACATGCCTCCGTCTACATCACCAGGGGACAAAGTAGTAATGGTCGAAAACTTCATGTTTTTAGGTGTCTCAGTCACCAACAAGCTGTCCTGGTCCCCCCATGCTGACACTATAGTTAAGAAAGTCCACCAATGCCTCTACTTTCTTAGAAGACTAAGTAAATTTGGCATGTTAGCTATGCCTCTCAGCAACTTTTACAGATGCACCGTAGAAAGCATTCTTTCTGGTTGTGTTATAGTTTCGTATGGCTTCTGCACTGCCCAAGACTGCAAGAAACTACAAAGGGTCATGAATGTAGCTCAATCCATTATGCAAACCAGCCTCCCATTCATTGACTCTGACTATACTTCCTGCTACTTCAGCAAATTAAGGACCCCACGCAGCCCGGACACTCTCTTTTCCACCATCTTCCGTCAGGAAAACAATGCAAAAATCTGAGCTCATGCATCAACCGAGTCAAGAACAGTTTCTTCTCTGCTGCCATTAGACTTTTGAATGAATCTACCTTGCATTAAGTTGGTCTTTCTCTACACCCTAGCTATAATTGCAACACTACATTCTGCACTCTCACTTCCTTCTCTATGAACATATGCTTTGCCTGTATAACATGCAAGATACAATACTTTTTACTGTATATATGTGACAATAATAAATCAAGTCATGGTCACTCTACTAGTAATCCAGAAACTCAGGCTATTGATCTGAGGACAGGGGTTCAAATGCCATCACAGCAGCTGATAGTTTTAAATTCTATTAATAAGTCTGGAATTAAAGGCTATTCTCAGTAATGATGGCCATCATTGATTATTGTTAAAAACCCATCTGATTCACCAATGCCTTTACCTTTTCCAGCCTGTGTGACTCTATAAATGCACCAATGTGGTTAATTCTTAAACTTTACACAGAAAGGAATAAAATTGGATGTACCATCCAGACATTGACGCTATTAACAGAAATGACAACAATAACACCTCTCCTCCCACTCCCGACCTCCCGTGATCCTGCAAAGTCTTGTACACTAAAATCAGGGGACTTGTGCCAAAATGTGCAGCATTGTCCCACATATTAGTAAAGTATCAGCTAATGTAGTCATATTCACGGAATCATATGTTATAGACAATGTTCATCGGTCACCATCACCATTCCTAGCGATGCAGAGGTGGCAACACAGTTGTACGGAGGGAGTTGCCCTGAAAGTCCTCAACATGCACTGAGTCTCATGGCATTAGGTCAAATATGAACAAGGAAACTCTCTGCTGATTACCACCGAATGCTGCTGCCCCACTGCTGATGAATTAGTGCTCCTTCATATTAACATTAATTGGAAGAAGGATGGCAGGTGGCAAGGGTCAAGAATGTGCCCTGAATAGAAGTCATCAATGTCTATCAGCAAGAGAGGTCAAGTAGCATCACACTGACCAAACTGGATAAATCCTAAAGATTGTACCTGTTCGATTGGTCTCCTCATCACTTGCCATAGACTCAATGAGACAAAACCCTACTTAATCATGCCCTTACCAATTTGCTGTTGCAGATGCGGCAGTTCATGATAGTACCCTAAGAGTGATCATTACACAGTCTTCGTGGAGACAACGTTTCACCTTTACTTTGAGGATACCTTCCATTGCGTTTTCAGATTTTGTAGATTTTAAACAGATCTCAAAATTGGGCATCTATGAAGCACTGGGAAGCATCAGCAACAACAGAATTGTGTTCAAGCACAATCTAACCTCATAGCATGGTATATCCCCTGTTCTACCAATATCATCAAATCTGGCTCAATAAAGAGTGCAAGATGGCACTAGACAGTCCGGTGAAACTTCAAAACAGGACTACCTGCATGCCAAGAGACGGATGTAAATGATTACACAAGGGATCAGATCTAATTCAGTAGTTCTGCCACATCAAGTTGTGAATGACAGTGGACAATTATTCAATTCACTGGAATAGGAGACTCCACAAATATCCCCATCCTCAATGATGGGAGAACCCAGCACATCCATGCAAAAGAAAAGCCTGAAGCATTTGCAGCCATCTTCAAAACAGCCAAGTGCATGACGCATCTCTCCTCGTCCAGACACCAGTGTTCAGCTAGTTCAAATCATTCCACATGATGTCAAGAATTGGCTGAAGGTACTGGATACAGCAAAACTCCTGGCCCTGACAATGTTCCAGCAGTAGTATTGAGGTCTTATGCACCATTAGCTAAGCCATTACAACACTGGCATCTTCCCAGGACTTTTACAGTGCAGGAATAGGCCATTTGGCCCATTGAGTTTACACTGGCTCTTTGAAAGAGAGTTGCATTCCTCTGCATTATCGTCATATCCTTCCATATTCATCTTTTCAGATATGACCATATGCAAATTGTCTAGGTATGGCTGTCCTCAAAAAAAAAGGACAAATCTAATTAATCTCCTTGATCATTGATAAAGTGATGAAAGGCATAGTTGACATGTTACGTAGTGACATTTATTCAGCAATAATCAGCTCCGTTAGGTTCCGATCCCCATTATAACCTTGCCAAAAACAGGGATTAAAGGTTTATTTCAATATTGCGTATCATCCTGTCTTGGAAACATCTTGCTGTTCCTTTATTGTAACAGGGCCAAAACCCTGGAGCTCCCTTACTAACAGCACTCTGGGTTTATCTACATTGTAAGTCTGCAGCAAATGAAGAAGGTGGCTTGCCATCGCCTTTTCAAGAGCAATTAGAGGTGGTCATTAAATCGTGATATGAATTATTTAAGAACAGTGTTATTACAAAAACATTATAGTATAGTTTATTTATTAGTCATAAGTAAGGCTTACATTAATACTGCAATGAAGTTACTGTGAAATTCCCCTAGTCACCACATTCTGGCTCTTGTTTGGGTCAATGCACCTAATCAGCACATCTTTCCGACTACGGGAGGAAATCGGAACACCTGGAGGAAACTCACGCAGACACGTGGAGAATACGCAAACTCCACATACTAACCCAAGCCAGGAATTGAACCTGGTCCCTGGCACTGTGAGATGGCAGTGCTAACCAGTGTGCTACCGTGCCACCCCAATTTGGAATAAATATTTGGAGCAGCAGTAGATCATCTGGCCTGTTGAGTCTACCCTGCCATTCAGTACGATCTTGGCCTTCAACTGCACTTTCCTGCCCGTTCCATGTATCCCTTGATTTCCTGAGACAAAAACCTATCTATCCCAGCCTTGATTGTATTCAGCTATGGAACATCCACAATCCTTGGGGCAAAGAATTCCACAGGTTCACAACTCTCAGTCTTAAATGATCAGCCAGTTATCCTGCAACTGTGTCTCTGTGTCTTTGATTCCCTGACCAGCAGAAACAATCTCTGTGTCCATCCAAATGAGTCCCTTCAGAATTTTGTAAATTTCAATGAGATCATCTCTCATTCTTCCAAACACCAATGAAAAAGACCCATTCTGCTCAGCTTGCACAAAGGACAATCTCCTTATCCCAGAGATCAATCTAGTGAGCCTCAAATGAAGTATCTATCAATCAAATGGCCTCATTCTGTTATCTGGTCATTTTTAACCTGGTTGTGTGCAGAAATTGAAGAACGTTCAACTGATCTTTTTTTCTTAAGTTCTCAATCTTTTGTTTTATAATCAAGGATGTGCAGTTATTTCACTTTGAAATAAGTGTATTTAACACATATTTAAACATAGAAGATAGGAACAGGAGAAGGCTATTAGATGCTTCAAGTCTGCTCTGCCATTCATTATGATCATATTTCATGTGAGGGACTATAGACTACAGCCCACGTGCTGCTTCATCTCCTCTACCCTGCTGTTTTTCTTTTTCTTGTATGATATTGCTTGAATAGCACACTTGTGTGTATGCGATGCTATATTTCAATTGTATCCATCTAAATCATATTTATACATTAAATGATTAATTTCTGAATTATGGTGACTGCCAAATGGAGTTTTCAGAAATTCAATCCCTTTCCAGTGCCAGCTAAGACCTTTTTTAAATGTCACAGGTCTGGCAGACTAGGGAGCAGTTGCTTTGGCTTGTTGCCCTGCCTGAGGAAGCAGACGGTAGTGGAGACCAGGGACTGAACCTTCATCTGGATTCCAGAAAACCTGTGCACTTTCGTGACTCATAAACTGCAACCTAACTTCTTATGCCATTTTAATCTTTTCATCTTCCATCTTTTCTAATTTTGCAGTGATCTTTTGATCCCTTCTAACACCTGGTCACTAACAACATATGCCCTGGCACTTGTAGCACATAAGAAATTCATAACCTTTTGAAAGTTCATGTTTACTATATCTAATGTATTGCCTTTTATAAAAATGGCTAAATTACTGGGCTAAAAAGTTTGTGAATGAGAGCTCAAATCCCACCATGACAGTTTAAGAATTTGAAACTGATTTAAAAGACAGAAACTAGAATTATGCCATTGATTTCATTGAAAGTGACCATGAAATTGCTGGAATGTTACTTGTTGTTTTTATTAGTTAAGTAATGTAATTTAAAGAAGAATGCTTACCATCCTTGCCTGACCTGAAACTATATGTAACTCCCAGTCCTTCATTGACATAATTGGCTTTTAACTGTATTCTGAACTGACCTTTCTTGTATTGGAATCCAGCAATAGAATATTGTAGGCTGACTTTCTAGTGATGCCTACATCTCAAGAAAAAAAAATTCCATGATGTTTTTATGTGTTTATTTAGTTTCTCCCATTTCTGGATTGATACATAAATTCATGGCACGTGAATGCTGTTGGGATGGCCAGCATTTTTTGATCATCCCTAATTGCCCTTGAGAAGGTGAACTTCCTCTTGAACCACTGCACAATGAGATGAAAGTACTTTATTTCCATTGTGCATTTTAGGGGGCAGTTCCAGTGACAGTGAAGGAACAGTGATATAGTTCCAAGTCTGGATTGAGAGAGATTTGGGAAGAGAAAATTTACAGATGGTGGTGTTCCCATGCACCTTCTGCCTTTGTTCTTTAAATGGTAGAAGCATTGGGTTTGCAAGATAATGCCAAAGAAATCTTGGTGAGTTACTGCAATGCATCTTATGTATGCACAGTGGTGGAGAGAATGAACGTTTAAGTAACTGATGGTATGCTAATCAAGTGCTCTGCTTTGTCCTGGATGATGTTGAGCTTAATGTTGTGGGAACTTCACTCAGCCAGGCAAATGGAGAGTATTCCATCACACTCCTATATATGCCTTGTGGACAGGCTTCAGGTGTTCAGTGGAACTTGTCTGTATTTGGAAATCTAAGAGATTGACACAAAAAGGACTAATCTAGTTTTATTTTCCTCCATTGGTGAGAATCTCCAGGCCTCGATTGGGATTAAAAAAAATGTCATGTGAGGATGCTCAAGCGAACAAAACCATCATTAATTGATTAAAATAAGCTTGGTAAAATTTGCTTTTATTTTGGGTCTAATAGTTGTGAAGGTAATTAATTGCCCAATTTGGTGAATGAATTGAGCTTTTAAACTAAAGATGTAGCCTGTGGCCCGTGAAATTGTTGTTAAACTACACACTCTTTCCATCTCAGTCATAACAGTATTGTGTAGTTTTGGTATCCTCTAAGAAAGAATGTACTTGCCATGGAGGACGTGTAATGGAGGTTCACCAGACTAATCTCCGGGATGGTGGAATTGTTTTAGAGTCAGAGTCAGCATGGAAACAGGCCCTTTGGCCATGCTGCCTCTTTTTTAACCCCTAACCTAGTTTTCTGAGGAGAGACTGAAGAAGTTAGAAGGATAATCTGCTTAAAACTTACAAAACAGGTTAGTTATATATCAGAGGTTACCCCCTGGCTGGTGAGTATGCACCTAATCTCAGAATAAGGATTAGACTATTTAAGGCAGAGACAACGAGAATTTTTTTTCAACCAGAACATGGTGAATCTTTGAAATTTTCTGCCCCAGAGAGTTAGGAAAGCTGAATTATCGAGCATGTTCAAGAAAGGAATTGAACTAATTCTGGATACTAATGACATCAAGCAATGTGGAGATAGTGGGGAAAAATGGTGCAAGAGGTGTATGATCAGCCATGATCTGTTTGAATGGCAGAACAAATTTGACAAGACAAATGGCCGCCTTCTGCTCCTATTTCCTCTGACACCATAATTGATCAAAAGCTGGTATCTGTATCCAGTAGAATGTTGATGTGAAAAGCAGTCACTCTCCCCTCACTTCTGAATTTTAACTCCTTTGTCTATGTTTGGATCAAGACTGGAATAAGGCCTGGAATATGAATCATTATTATTGCTACATACCACTAAATTGCATTGTCAAAGACACCTTCTATTACTTTGCTAATGATTGAAATTAGATTGATAGGATGATAATTTGCTAGATAAAAGCAAATTACTGCGGATGCTGGAATCTGAAACTAAAAGAGAAAATGCTGGAAAATCTGGCAGCATCTGTGAGGAGAGAAATGAGCTGACATTTTGAGTTCGGATGACCTTTTGTTAAAGCCCAGAGCTTTCAAGTTTCAGATGACAAAGGATCATCTGGTCTCGAAACATCAGCTTTTTTCTCTCCTTACAGATGCTACCAGTTCTGAGATTTCCCAGCATTTTCTCTTTTGATAACTTGCTAGATTTGACTTATGGACTGCTGCTTGAGGATAGGGCATATCTAAGCAACTTGTACATTATCACAACAACTTGACTAGAGATGCAACTTGTTCTGGAGCAGAAATTTTCATTTCTGCAGCCAGATGCAAAGCCATATTCAGTAAGCTCATTATGATATCAAGTGGAGCGAATTAAATTTACTGATGATTGATATCTGTGATAGTGCTGACCTCACGGAGAAGCCAAGATGGATTATTGACTTGGCATTTCTGGTTGAAAATATTTGCAGAAGTTTCAGTAATGTTTCCTGCAGCAGATGCTTCGACCTGCTATCATTGAATATGGGAATATTCACAGAGCCTTCTCCTGCTCCACCCATCAGTTGTTCACTACTATTTACAGAAAGGTAGCAAAAGCCACAGAAACTTCCAGCTCTCTCTGAACACAGGATTAGTTCTGGGAAACTAGTCCCTGAAAGTAGGCAGTCAAGTCGAGAAGGTTGTTAAGAAGGCATATGGAGTCTTAGCTTTTATTGGTAGGGGGATTGAATTTCGGAGCCGCAACGTCATGTTGCAACTGTACAAACTCTAGTGCGGCCGCACTTGGAGTATTGTGTGCAGTTCTGGTCCCCACATTATAAGAAAGATGTGGAGGCATTGGAGAGGGTACAGAGGAGGTTTACCAGGATGTTGCCTGGTATGGAGGGCAGGTCTTATGAAGAGAGGCTGAGGGATTTGAGGTTGTTTTCGTTAGAAAGGCGGCGGCTAAGAGGGGACCTAATCGAAACATATAAGATGATTAGAGGTTTAGATAGGGTGGACAGTGATAGCCTTTTCCTAGGATGGAGAAAGCTAGCACGAGGGGACACAACTTTAAATTAAGGGGTGATAGTTATAGGACGGATATCAGAGGTAGGTTCTTTACCCAAAGGGTGGTTTGGGAGTGGAATGCCATGCCTGCAGCAGTTGTAGATGCGCCAAGTTTGGTGGCGTTTAAGAGGTTAGTTGATAAGTATATGGAAGAGAAGGGAATGGTTTAGTTTGGAGGGGCATTGCTTTTTATATTGGTCGGCACAACATCGAAGGCCGAAGGGCCTGTTCTGTGCTGTAGTGTTCTATGTTCTAGTGGTTTGCAAATGTAATGCCATTGTTTAAGAAAGGGGCAAAGGATAACCAAGGAAACTACGTATCTGTCAACTTGACATCAATAGTGAGAAAACTGATGGAGGTCATAGTACAGGATAAGATAAGTGAAAAACACTAAAGAGAAAAACACTAAACAGCCAAACATAGATTTGGCAAGGGCAGGTCATTCTAACAAATTTAATAGAGTTCTTTGATGAGGTGACATATGCAGTTGATGAGGGCAGTGCCACGGATGTTGTAAACTTGGACTTTCAGAAAGCATTTGATATGGTGCAACGTGGCAGTTTGGTTAGCAAATGAGAAATATTTGGGATTGATGGGCCCTTGACAACATGGATTAGAAAATGGTTTAACAGATAGGAAACAGAGGGTAGGTGTAGATGGGCTGGAGATGAGTTGAAAATGGTATTCCACAGAGATCAGTGTTGGGATTCATGAATATTTGTGGATGGGTTACCAGTCAAGTGAACTGTTTTGTTCTGGATGGTGTCAAGCTACTTCCATCACACTCCAACTTGAATATTTTTCGTTGTTTTCAAGTAAGTCTGCATTTCTCAATGTGAATGTTCATAAATGAAGGAAATACTGTGAGCAGCATCTTACCAAAAATGGCAGACCTGAGTCTGCCTCTGTGAACAAAGTCCCTTAGTTGAAGGAAGATCTTACAATCTAGATTTGCAGAGTGTCACTTCACCTAAACAAGATTAGAATTTATTTGTGTGCGTATTTTTGACGTTGGGTATCGAACAGTGGGCCATCTCACCAAGGACGAGAAGAAGCCTTCTGTTTGTTTAACAACAACCACAGTTTGGAATGAACTGATCAGAGATCAAAATTCTCTTAATTAGACAGAGCCCTCACATAACTTGGACGTATTTTGGAGCACCTTAGTCCTGTGGTTTGTTCCAGAATCCTTCCCATCCAAAGCCTGTGCTGTTAAGTGGGCTAACCATCTGATGGAAAAATATTCAAGGACAGATGATCAACCCTGAAAAATTACAGCTGTTATTCATGCATAGATACAAAAGATTCTTGTCTCATAGGGTGGCAGAGTGACACAGTGGTTAACATCACTGACTCATATCACCAGGAACAATTCCGCTATCGGGTAACTTTGTGGAGTTTGCATGTTTGTGTAAGTTTTCCTTCCACACTCCAAAACATGCAGCTTAGGTGGATTGGCCATGCTTAGTTGCCCCTAAGGGTCAGGGAGATTAATAGGGTAAATATATGGGGTTACAAGGATGGGGCCAGAGTAGGGTTATTGTTGGTGCAGGTTCGATGGGCTGAATGATCTCTTGTGCACTGTAAGGATTCTATGAAACTCCAACCCTTTCTAAGTAAACAAACCTATTAATATTGTTGCCAAATAATTTGAGGAAAGCGTATATGTAATCCATTGTAACTCAGTGCTGCAGATACTGAACAAGTCGAGCATATCTTTGGATGATGAAACAGTAGAGTGAATGCTTCAGTGTACTCATCTTTCATTAGAACTGGACAAAGTACTAAACAATTATCAAGCCAGGGAGAAATAGGATATAGGGGCTGAACAATTAATAGAAACTAGCAAGTTTGAATGGTCATTGGGAAAACTTGCCAAATGGAGAATGCTCCAATTGTCCAGAAATATTACAGATAAAAGTAAGTAAACCCAGAGTATGCTGAGCAGCCCTTTGGCTGTGCATAGAGAGGGAAATCTCCAACCCAAATTTCAAACCACATCTACTTTGCTCCCAGTGGCTCTGGTTTAACTACATATCATTTGCTGAACATTCCTACAAGGAATTCCTGATTATATCTTAAAAGTTCTAAGATACCATTGGGCAGAAAACAGTATGACTGATCAGAAACCCATTGTTGTTTCTCATTGTACTTAAAGGTGGAATAGTATATATGGAACTCAGGGAGGCTGTGTTTGGCCAGTTCCGGCTTTCCTGCTGAACAGCTGCAGTCAGTGGCCTGAGCCATTTCACTCCTCCAGGTCCTGATAATAAATTTGGAAGGATCCATCTAGGGAAGTGGTTTTCAACTAGCACACTGGTTGAAAATCATTGCCCTAGATGATTAAATGGTTACATTTCGCACTCTGAAGAGCTTCTTGTCATCAGTTTCTGGGATGAAGGTTGACCTGTAGTCAGTGCAAAACAATTCTTGTGTTTGGCACAAATGAAGTGCAGAATTGGCCTAATTCAGTCTCAACAACTGGTATTTTTAACATAATAAAACCTGCTAGGACAATTCACAAGGAAAATTGTAAAACAAAACTTGGCATTGAGCCACATGAAAATATTAAGTCAAGGAGAGATGAGAAAATGTTTCAAAGCTTCAAAGAATCCGTACAGTGCAGAAGGAGGCCATTCAACCAATCGAGTCAGTGCCAGCTCTCTGACAGAGCATCCTACCTAGCCCTATTCCTGTAGCCCCACATATTTACCCCGATAATGCCCCTTACTCACACATCCTAGGACACTAAAGGGCAATTTATCATGGCCAATCCACCTAACCGGCACATCTTTGGACTGTGGGGGGAACCTGATGCAACCAGAGAAAAACTATGTAGATGCAGGAGAACAACCCAAACAATAGTGCAAGTTGGTAGAGTGATTAAAATCTGGGGAGTTCACGATGCCAGAACCTTAATTTCCCAAATAGCACGTGTGGAAAACAATGCAGCAATTATGGTGTAAGTGTAATCTGAGACAGTTTCCTTTCAGTTTAGAACTTTAATGTGTACTATAATTGCTTGACCTAGCCACATTATGGCATACAGTGTAATCTGCATTACACTGGCACTAAATATCTTTGCAGGTGGGTTTGCCAGACTCCTGTTGTAATCCTGAAATTGACTAAAAAAAAATTACAGGATTTCTCACTTGACCTTATGGATAAGACTGTTCACCACCAATAGCCAATGATGTGAGATGGTATTGGTATCTCTACAGAGACTGCAATTGAGTTTACAGATTTTTGGGCCCATTTATTTATTTAACACTATAAAAATACAAGACTCCTGTGTATGTAGAATTTAAAATTTGATCTCTCTCTCACACACACACACACATATGCTGTCTGCATGCCAAAGATGATTGCTTAACTATGTATTGAATCCTCACTGTAAATAGGACGGCCCTGACCTTTCCCTGCTATCTCTTACTAGATTCTTGCAATCAACTTGGCTGAGAAAGAAGGTGCTCGAGTTGTATTGGCTACAGATCCTGATGCAGACAGACTGGCTGTTGCAGAACAACAAGAGGAGTAAGTATGTGTAAATGCATTTTATAAGACAGCTGTGATATATTTGAGAAATTCTAAATGCAACAGCCACTGTTCATGGCAGGGTATGTGCTTTAATTTCCCCTTTGTGAGGTATTATTCATAGAATCATAGATCATAAAATCCCCACAGCACAGAAGGAGGCCATTCAGCCCATCCAGCCTGCACTGACCACAGTCCCACCCAGGCCTACATTTGCAACACCTCACATTTACCCTGTTAGTCCCCCTGACACTAAGGAGCAATTTTAGTATGTCCAATCAACCTAACCCAAACATCTGTGGACTGTGAGAGGAAACTAGAGCACCCAGATGAAACCTACACAAACATGGGATGAATGTGTAAACTCCGCACATACAGTGATCCAAGCCGGGAATCGAACCCAGGTCCCTGGCATTGTGAGGCAGCAGTGCTGACCACTGCACCACCGTGCTGACTCAATATGCTTTTTAACTGCTTTGTTCACATATCCTGGCAACTTCAGTGATCTCTGTGCATGTATACCCAGAACCCTTTGCTCCTGCACCCTTTTAAGAACATTACCACTTATTTTATATTTTTTATTTTCTCCGTATCAAAATCACCTCAGACTTCTCCATATTGAACTTCATCTGCCCATTCCACCAACTTGTCTATGTCTTTTTAAAGTTCTATACTGTCCTTGTCACAGTTTACAATGCTTCCAAGTTTTGTGTCGTCCACAGACTTTGAAATTGTCCTCTGCACAAAAATCTAGATAATTAATATACATCAGGAAAAGCAATAGTCCCAATATCAATCCCTGGGAACACCATGACAAACATCTCTCCAGTCTGAAAGATCTCCATTGACTTTTACTCTCTGCTTCCTATTTTTCAGCTAATTTTGCATCCATATTGCTACTAAAGTTCATTTATTAGTCACAAGTAAAACTTACATTAACACTGCAATGAAGTTACTCTGAAATTCCCTTTTATTATCCCTTATTCCATGAGCCATAACTTGATTCCCCCAAGTCTGTTGTATTGCACTGCATTTAATACCTTCAAAAGTCCATGTAAATCACTTTTGGACGTGTCCAGACATAAAGATTATTTCAGGGTCATGTAGCACCATGCGTGTAGGCAAGAAAGAAAAGTTATCGAAGTAATTAGCACAGGAAAGGGGCTCTTCAACCCATCATATTTGCATTGATCAAAGACAAACCTCGTAACTATCCTAATCCCATTTTCCAGCATTTTGTATGCCAGTGTCCTTTCACGTCCCCTTTTTGCTCTCCTAATTTCCTTTTTAAATTCCCTCTTGCATATTGTATAATCTTCTAGGGTTTCTGCTGTTTTCAGCCCTCGATATGTGCCATAAAGCCTCTATTTTTCTCCTTATCCAATGCTGTATATCCCTTGATGTCCAGGGTTCACTGCATTTATTGTATTCTCCCCATTTCCTTCTTGATTGTGTTCCACTATTCTGCTACCAGTCTGTTCTGTTTTAAAGAGATAATTTCAGATTTATACTTGTTAGGGATTAGATTAGAAACTTCAAGGTATATTATGAAGTTAGCTTGATCCCCAACTTTATTTTATTTTTGGCACTAGAGCAAACAGAAGGATTTTTGCTTCAGATTCTATTGGCCTACTAGGAAGCTTTTATTAAAACAAACTTTATTTAACAACACAGTTAAAATATAACAAAAAGAATTAACATATAACAAAAAGATTTACCAATTGAAATACTTAAACATGACAAGTTATAATTCTTAATAGCTACCTATTTCTATGGTTCCAATTTAAGCAATATCTCCACAGACATAAATTCCTCTTCAGAATCAGTTAACTTAAAAAAAAACATAGAAACTCAGGCGGGTACTATGTTTCCAGCCATTTACCCATCTGGACAAAGATACAAAAATCCAAAGGCAAAATACTGTGGATGCTGGAATCTGAAACAAAAAAAACTAGAAAATCTCAGCACATCTGACAGCATCTATGGAGAGCTAATGTTGAGAGTCTGGATGACCTTTTGTCAGGAATATGGGGAATCCTGGAATTTTCCTGATGACAGTGAAGGAATATGATGTAGTTCCAAGTGAAGAGTGCATGTCACTTTGGCAGGAATAACAAATGTGTAGAGTATAGGGCTTAATGGTAGGACTCTTAATAGTGTTGATGAACAGAGGGATCTAGGTGTACATGTGCATAGATCCCTGAAAGTTGGCAACCAAGTTGATAAGGTTGTTAAGAAGGCATACGGAGTCTTGGCTTTTATTGGTAGGGGGATTGAATTTCGGAGGTGCAACGTCATGTTGCAACTGTACAAAACTCTGGTGCGGCCGCACTTGGAGGATTGTGTACAGTTCTGGTCCCCACATTATAAGAAAGATGTGGAGGCATTGGAGAGGGTGCAGAGGAGGTTTACCAGAATGTTGCCTGGTATGGAGGGCAGGTCTTATGAAGAGAGGCTGAGGGATTGGAGGTTGTTTTCGTTAGAAAGAAGGCGGCTAAGAGGAGACCTTATTGAAACATATAAGATGATTAGAGGTTTAGATAGGGTGGACAGTGATAGCCTTTTTCCTAGGATGGAGAAAGCTAGCACGAGGGGACATAGCTTTAAATTAAGGGATGGTAGTTATAGGACGGATGTCAGAGGTAGGCTCTTTACCCAGAGGGTGGTAAGGGTATGGATTGCCCTGCCTGCGTCAGTTGTAGATGCGCCAAGTTTGGGGCGTTTAAGAGGTCCGTGGATAGGTTTATGGATGAAAAGGGAGTGGTTTAGGTTAGAGGGTCATTGCTTTTTCTTAATTGGTCAGCGCAACATCGAGGGCTGAAGGGCCTGTTCTGTGCTGTAATGTTCTATGTGACTTGGAGGGAAAGTGGAGGATTAGAGGGTTTGTATTTAGAAGGTGCTGTTGAAGGAGCCTTGCTACAGTGCATTTTGTAAATGGTACATTCTGCTGCCACGGTGCTTTGCTGATGAGGGAGCAAATGTTTATGGGTGGGGCACCAATCAAATAGATGTCCTTGTCCTGGATATATTTAGTGTTGTTGGAGCTGCACTCATTCAGGCAAGTGGAAGATATTTCAACATACTCCTGATTTGTGTCTTATAGATGGTGGACAGGCTTTGGTGGCTGTCAAGAGGCAAAATACTCACTGCAGGATTGCTAGTTTCTGATCTGCTCTGGTAGCCACAGTATTTATATGGCTAGTCCACTTAAGTTTCTGCTCAATTGTAACCCGCAGGATGTTGATAGCCGGTGATTCCGTGATGATAATGTCATTGAATTTCATGGGAAGTTGTTTAGATCTCCTTTGTTGGAGGTGGTCGTCACTTGGCACTTATATGGCACAAATATTACTTGCCACTTTCATCCTAGGCCTCAATATTGACCAAGTTTTGCTGCATATAAAATCGGATTGATTCAGTATCTAAGGAGTCATAAATGGTGCTAAACATTGTAAAATCATCTCCACTTCTGACTTTTTGATGGAGGGAAGGCTTAGAATACTTAGAATGAGGAAGTCATGCTGTGATGTCCTAATTCAGAAATGATTAACTTCCAACAATCTTCATTTGTCTAAAGGTATGACCCCAACTAGTGGCAAGTTTCTTCACTGATTCCCATTAACTTCAGTTTTGCTAGAGTATTTTGATACCAGACTTAGTCAAATGCTGCTTTAATGTCAATGACAAGTACTCTCACTTCATCTCTTGAGGTTTTGAATAATATCACCCTAACATTAAGCCACACTATCCAGTTATGTACTAAGTTGGCTTATGAAGGCTGGAGTTTTTTTTTAAAATTTGTTCATGGGATATGTTGCTGCTGGCTGGGCCAGTATTTATTGCCATCGGGCTTGATGTTTTTGAGCTGGAGGTATTTTCAAAAAAGACATCAATAAATGGCTGACATTCCTCTTTGTTGAAATTGTAGGCTGGTTTAACTTTATAGTAAGATAGCCTATATATTTTAAGAGGGGCCACTTGAATGAGTATTGGAGAACCCATAAAACTTTACCCAGCAAGACTCAGCCCTTCAGTGTAGGGGGAAGAAAGGAAGCTAATTTTAACATACATATATGGTACAGCTCCAACGAGTATGGGAAACAAGTGTCTGTCTCACAAAGTCCCACACCTCTGAACAGCCATAACGCATCTTTATGAAGACCATGCTGACATTTATTTCATTCTTTCAGCACCCCTCATCTCAAAATGCACAAAGATTGATTCAGGAGTGTTACCAAGAGATATATGACAATGTAACATTACCTGTTTCTTGTGTCTTATTGTAGTGGCAGTTGGAAGGTGTTCTCTGGCAATGAGCTAGGAGCTGTCCTGGGGTGGTGGATGTTTAAGTGTTGGAAGGACAAACATCCAGACCCAAATGACGTGAAGAATGTATATATGCTGGCAACTACAGTCTCCTCCAAAATCCTCCAAGCACTTGCAATTAATGAAGGCTTTCACTTTGAGGTGAGAAACAGACTTACAACGATTCAGAAATTTTGATATTTTCAATAAAAATAAAAATCAATGAAAATAAAAAGTCCTGCACTGCTAGTCAGTAGATTTCTGTAGGAAAGTGTAGAGTTAGCAATAGGGACGTGGTTGTGAATCCTGTCCATACTCTTTCTCATCTGACATGATGCTTAGGTGCTTAACATCAATAAAATCATTTCAGTAAATGTCAATAATTTTAGGGCAATGCTGTACATCAACAGGAAGCCACATGGTGCTAATTGGGAATCTGGATATGATTCGTTGCATTCCTGACTCGTAAATATATAAGATGCAGCCCTATGACAGTGACACATGTTTTTTGTGCATCTGTTAGGAAACAGTAAAATGAAAAGCAGAGTTTGAGAGTTTTTTTTTAAGTTTCACTGCAATGAAGTTGCTGTGAAAATCCCTTAGTTGCCACACTCCGGTGCCTGTTCAGATATACTGAGAGAAAATTTAGCATGTCCAATCCACCTAATCAGCACATCTATCAGATTGTGAGATGAAATCGGACCATCCAGAGAAAACCCACGCAAACATGGGGGAATGTGCAAATTCCACACAATGTCCCAAACTGGGAATTGAACCTGGGTCCATAGCAATGTGAGGTAGCACTGCTAACCATTGTGCCACTGTGCCACTATTGCTGCTTCTGTACAAAGCATTAATGAAACTGCACTTAGAATATTTGTACAGTTTTGGTTCCATTATTTCAGGAGGGATGTAGTCACAACGGAGGCAGTTCAGAGGATTAGTGTGAATGTTTTACTTGAGTGCTTATTGGCGGGAGACTTTCTTAAATAAATTTGTGTGTTGGATTAAGATGCTTTTTAAAATTAACGCATGTGGCTAAAATAGTGTTGCAGTGTAACCACCTGTGGCTAGCAAGTTAAGTAGACAATCCAAGTCAACAGTGCTTTAGAGAAGTACCAGCTTTGTGGAGGTCCCTGCAGCCTTTATGACAGAAGTGTTCTAGTATACAGCAACTATAATGTTAGTTTCTATTCTGATGGTTCCTTTACCTCCCAGGGATACTGTATTGATTTTTACCAGTAGCATTATCTCATTTTCCACGTCAAAGTACCAAGCGAGTTATGTTCAACCTGACAATTTGTAATCTGCGAGCACTTCTTTGTAATGTGCTCCTTGTCCCTGGAAAAGCCAACAGGGATTAAGCTACTTCTGATGCTGCAGCTGAAAGCACCCCTCAGGATCCACAAAATGTCATGCTCGTAATAAATAGATACCGAGTTTAGGTCTGGAGGGAGTGGGGGAAGTCTTTCGTGTCTTTCTAATGTAGACTGGGAGCACAGACTGGTTAGTAGGATAGCTAAGGATTAATGGAGGATTTTTAAGGAGACTTTTTTCAGTACTCAGCAAAAATATATTCTGGTGATAAAGGAGGACTGTAAGAAAAGGGATAACCAGCTCTGTATAATAAAGGAGAGTATTAAATTATGATGCATACAGAGTGGCCAAAACATAGCGGAGAATTAGAAGATTGGGAAAACTTTAAAAAACAACAAAGGATGACTAAGAAAGCGATAAAGAAAAGAAAGATAGATTATGAAACTAAACTAGCTCAAAATATAAAAAATGTTAGTAAAAGGTTTTACAAATATATAAAAAGGAAGAGAATGGCTAGAGTGAATGTTGGATCGTTGGAGGACGAGAGGGGAGGTTTAACAGTGGAAAACGAGGATATGGCTGAGATTTTAAGTTTTTTGTGTCGGTCTTCATGGTGGAGGACACAAATAGCTTAACGAATATTAATGATCGAGAGTTGTGTAAGAGGTGAGGTCCTTAATACAATTACTGTTACTAAAGAGGTATGCTTGGTAGACTAATGAGACTGAAGGTATACAAGTCCCAAGGCCCGGATGGAATGCACCCCAGGGTACTGAAGGAATAGCAAATGCATTGGTGGTTATTTATCAAAATTCACTGGACTCTGGGGAAGTGCCGGCTGATTGGAAAACAGCTACTGTTACACCGCTGTTTAAAAAAGTAGACAAAAGACAGTAACTACACGCTGCTTAGCTTAACGTCCACAGTAGGGAAAATGTTGGAATCTATCATTAAAGAAGAAATAGCAGGACACCTGGAAAGAAATGGTTCGATCAAGCAGATGCAGCATGAATTCATGAAGCGGAAGTTGTGTTTGACAAACTTATTGGATTTTTATGAAGACGTGACTAGTGTGGTTGACAGAGGGGAACCGCTGGATGTGGTGTTTTTAAATTTTCAGAAAGCATTTGATAAGGTGCCTCACAAAAGGTTGCTGCAGAAGTACACAGAGTCGGGGTAAAGTGTTAGCATGGATTGAGGGTTGACTATAACAGAAAGCAGAGAGTTAGAATAAATGGGTGTTTTTCTGGTTGGCAGTTGGTGACTAGTGGAGTGCTGCAGGAATTGGTGCTGGGGCCTCAACTGTTTACAATATATATAGACGATCTGGAGGAGGAGACTGAGTGTAGGGTAACAAAGTTTGCTGATGACACGAAGATGAGTGGGAAAGTGAATTGATGGACGATAATAATAGTAGGAGGGATTATTATTTAAAAGGCAAAAAGCTGCAGCATGCTACGGTGCAGAGGGACCTGAGGGTCCTTGTGCACGAATTGCAAAAACCCGATCTGCAGGTGCAGCAGGTGATCAAAAGGCGAATGGAATGTTGGCCTTAATAGCTAGGGGAATAGAATATAAAAGTAGGGAGGTCTTGTTGCAATGGTACGGGGTGAGACAGCAGCTGGAGTACAAGAACAAAGAACAAAACAGCATGGGAAACAGGCCCTTCGGCCCAACAGCCTGCACCGCCACCCTGATGTTCCCACCTCTACCCGCGATCCCTGTCCATGTTTAAAGATCTATGGATTAAAAACCAAATTTGAGACAATTTAGGGAGAATTTGTTTTGCCAATTAGCCTAAGAGACATCTTTGGGATGTGGGAGGAAACCGGAGCACCCGGAGAAAACCCACGCAAGCACGGGGAGAATGCGCAAACTCCCACAGACACAGGCCCAAATCCATGTATCTGCACAGCACAGCGATAGTCACTGAACTGTTGTGTTGCCCATCAGATGGTCCATGTCAAGCGTACACTAACGACGTGAAGCAGTAGGATACTCTCAAAAAAGATCCAAGAGCAGCCCTCTCACGACCCATTGCGTGTACGCCCCTTGTTAGACAACAAGGTGGACCAAAGCACCTGTAGGATGAAAACAAGTACATCAATATCATCATCTATTTACACACTTTCCAGGGACTCCCAAGGCTCATGATCCCTATTTTAAATCAGTTTTCTATACCCCTCCATTCCCATTCTGTTCATGTGCCCATCGAAGTATTCCTTAAATAACTCCAGAGTACCTGCCTCCACCACTTTACTTGGCAGCGCATTTCATACCCCCACCACCCTCTGTGTGAAAAAACTCCTTCTAGCATCGAAATTATACCTTACCCCCCTCACCCTAAGCCCTACTGTGTGCAGTTTTGGTCGCCGTATTTGCAGAAGGATATATTGGCCTTGGAGGGAGTGAAGAGAAGGTTCACTAGGCTGATACCAGAGATGAGGGGATTAGCCTGTGAGGAGAGATTGATTAGACTGGGTTTATACTCGGAGTTTAGAAGGCTGAGGGGGGATCTTATAGAGACATATAAGATAATGAAGGGGATGGATAGAATATAAGTAGAGAGATTCTTCCTGCTTAGAAAGGATAGCAGGATGAGAAGGCACAACCTCAAAATAAGGGAGGGGCGGTTTAGATCGGAGTTGAGGAGGAACTTCTTCACTCAAAGGGTGGTGAATTTTTGGAATTCTCTGCCCATTGAAGTGGTGGAGGCTACCTCACTGAATATATTTAAGTCACGAATAGACAGGTTTCTGATAGACAAGGAAATTAAGGGTTATGAGGAGAAAGCGGGAAAGTGGAACTGATCCACTTCAGCCATGATCTTATTGAATGGTGGGGCAGGCTCGAGGGGCTAGATGGCCAATTCCTGCTTCTATTTCTTATATTCTTATAAGGACATGGAAAATCTGCAGAGAGATTTGGATAGGCTGAGTGAGTGAGCGAAGATCTGGCAGATGGAGTATAACATTGGCAAATGTGAGATCATCCACTTTGGAAGAAATAATGCTAGCACGAGGGGACACAGCTTTAAATTAAGGGGTATGAGTTATAGGACGGATATCAGAGGTAGGTTCTTTACTCAAAGAGTGATTAGGGAGTGGAATGCCCTGCCTGCAGCTGTTGTAGATGCGCCAAGTTTGGTGGCGTTTAAGAGGTTAATTGATAAGTATATGGAAGAGAAGGGAATGGTTTAGTTTGGAGGGGCATTGCTTTTTATTTTGGTCGGCACAACATCGAAGGCTGAAGGGCCTGTTCTGTGCTGTAATGTTCTATGTTCTATAATAGATGGAATATTTATTTAAATGGTGAAAAATTGCAACATGCTACTGTGCAGAGGGACCTGGGGGTCCTTGTGCATGAATCGCAAAAACTCAGTCTGCAAGTGCAGCAGGTGATCAAGAAGGCGAATGGAATGTTGGCCTTTATAGCGAGGGGGATAGAATATAAAAGCAGGGAGGTCTTGCTGCAACTGTACAAGGCACTGGTGAGGCCGCAACTAGAATACTGTGTGCAATTTTGGTCTCTTTATTTGCAAAAGGATATATTGGCCTTGGAGGGAGTACAGAGAAGGTTCACCAGGTTGTTACTCGAGATGAGGGGGTTAGCTTATGAGAAGAGATTGTGTACTTGTTGGAGTTTAGAAGGCTGAGGAGTGATCTTATGGAGATGTATAAGATAATGACGTGGCTAAATAGGATAGAGGTAGAGAGATTCTTTCCACTTAGAAAGGAATCTAGAACTAGAGGGCACAGCCTCAAAATAAGGGAGGGTAAGTTTAGAACAGATTTGAGGAGGAACTTCTCTCAGAGGATACTGAATCTCTGGAATTCTCTGTCCATTGAAGTGATGGAGGCTACTTTGTTGAATATGTTTAAGTCACAGGTAGATAGATTTCTGATCAATAATGGAATTAAGGGTTATGAAGAGCAGGCGGGTAAGTGGAACTGATCCACTTCAGGTTAGCCATGATCTTATTGAATGGCTGTGCAGGCTTGAGGGGCTAGATGGCCTACTCCTACTCCTATTTCTTATGTTCTTGAGTTCCATGCCATTATGGAGTTTCGAGGAGGAAAGTACTGATTTAAAAATAAATATGAGGTGCCTGGTTCACACTGCAAGTGCACAAAATAACAGCTCGTGGAATTAGATTTTGTAAATTGATTAAACAGTTCACTAAAAATCAAACTCATAAATTCTTAAAATATTCAATCTCAGAATACCCAAGACTCTGAAGCAGTCAGTGGAAATGAGTGGTGACAAAGTGCTTGTATTTTGGTGAAGACCAAAATTAGCTGGTATATCATCTCTCCTACATGTGGCAAGCAAAAGCATGTTAGATGGTGAATTCTGAGCTCAGAAACATGGTGTTGGGTATAAGGACTATGCCATTCATCACAGCATTTGCTTTCTTTTCCCCTGTTTACAGAGTGAGGGAAAATGAGACATTGGCAATAGAGTTGTCCCAACATGCAGAGTAACTATTAATAGCCTTCTGTTTCAGCCTTATTATTTTTCCTAGGCCCAACCATCACTAATTGTTTAATCAATGACCTTCCCTCTAACATGGGATGGGTTGGATAGGGTTGAGAGTCCTGTCAACCACAGTAGATGAAAAACCACATCGAGGAAGAAGGAAGACATAATGGCAACACTATTTTAGAAAGTAGCATCATCGGAACAGATGCAATGGAGGTGAAGAAACTGAGAGGATGGGATGGAGTCCTTTATAGGATGTGGGATGTGAAGAGCTGTAGTTAAAGTAGTTGTGGGAGTCGGTGGTCTTATAATGAATACTGGTGGACGGTTTATCACAGTAAGAAGTCTCACAATACCAGGTTAAAGTCCAACAGGTTTATTTGGTAGCACAAGCTTTTGGAGTACTGCCCCTTCATCAGCTGAGTGGGAGTTGTGTTCACAAACAGGGCATATATAGACACAATCTCAATTTACAAGATAATGGTTGGAATATGAGTCTTTACAGGTAGTTAAGTCTTAAAGGTATGGACAGTGTGAGTGGAGAGAGGTTTAAAGCACAGGGTAAAGACGTATATTGTCTTCAGCCAATGAGATTTTGCAAGCCCAGGCAAATTGTGGCAATTACAGATAGTGTGATATGAACCCAAGATCCCAGTTGAAGCCGTCGTCATTTATGTGGAACTTGGCTCTCAGTTTCTGCTCAGCAATTTCTGCATTGTTGTGTGTCATGAAGGCCACTTTGGAGAACGCTTACCCGAATATCAGAGACTGAATGCCTGTGACTGCTGAAGTATTCCCCAACAGGAAGAGAACACTCCTGTCTTATGATTATCATAGCATCTGCATGGTCTCCCCAATGTACCTTGCTTTGGGACATCCTTTCCTACAGCATATCAGGTAAACAATGTTGGCCGAGTCGCAAGAGTATGTACCACGTACCTGGTAGATGGTGTTCTCACGTGACATGATGCGTCCATGTCGATGATCTAGCATGTCTTGCAGGGTTGTGTGGTGTCACGGTCACTGTTCTCCTGAGATCTGAGTAGCTTGCTGCAGACAATGGTCTGTTTGAGGTTGTTTGAAGGCAAGGAGTGAGGATGGCCTTGATGCCACAGAAATTGGAAGCCATATTGAAAAATTTTTCCAGCTCCAAACAAGATAAAGGAGTTATTGGTGGGGGTTGTTGTAGGACTGGAACAAGGAATGCTTCATATAACCTATAAAGACATGCCCATAACTGGGACCTATGCAGGTGTCCATAACCACACCTTTTGTTTGGAAGAAATGATGCGTGTTTAAGGAGAAATTGTTGAATGAGAAAAGCAGTTCAGCCAGACGGAGGAGAGTGGTGGTGGATGGGGATTGTTCAGCCCGCTGTTCAAGGAAGAAGCAAAGAAATGGGATTTGGGAAATGGAGGTGTAAAGGGATTGGTCACCCATGGTGAGAAGGAGGCATTTGGGTCAGGAAAGCAGAAGTTGTTGATACGGCGTAGAGCATCGAGGAATCCGTGGATATTGGCGGGAAGGGATTGGACAAGAGGAGAGAGAATGAAAGAACTGGTCAGATATGATAAACTGACTGACTTATACTTTATCATTCTCTAATTGCAGGTCTTATTAATCCATGTTAAATAAACAGGAATATGATCGCTTTTCAAGGTTTTTACTAAAGCATGATATTAAAGGTTGCACAGGACATCCAGCATTGAGCAAGTCAAAAGGAAAAACACCAGCCCTTGCAATTCATGTCTGTTGTACTCTCAATCTTTTTTAATACATTTAGCTGCTAACTGTAATACATGTTCTGTTTCAGGAAACATTGCCAGGGTTTAAATGGATTGGAAATCGAATTGATGAGCTTCTGCAAAGTGGGAAAGAAGTGCTCTTTTCATTTGAAGAATCCATTGGTATGCAGTGCTCTGTACTTTTCTCTCTCTTCTGGTTTGGCCTTATGTTAGATGGAAGACCCATTGTTTCCAGACTTGCTGCAATTAAATACAAGTGAGTTAGAAGGCTAGGATTCATAGAATCATAGAATCCCCACAGTACAGAAAGAGTCATTCAGCCCATTGAGTCTGTACTGATCACTATCCCACCCAGGCCCTATCCCCATAACCCCATGCATTTACCCTAACTAGTCCCCCTTATACTAAAGGGTAATTTAGCATGACCAATCCACCTAACCCACACATCTTTAGACTAAGAGGAGAACCCAGAGGAAACCTACAGAGACACAGGGTGAATGTGCAGACTCCGCACAGATAGTGACCCAAGCCAGGACTGAACTTGGGACCCTGACGCAGCAGTGCTAACCACTGTGCCACCATGCCACCCCATATTCAGTTCTACAGAAGCAATCATGTGCAAAAGAAGAGATATTATAAACAGCAGCTAAGCTTCAGGATTATGTCACTGCCATGAAAATGCTGCTGACCATTATAAATGTATGTGGTCTATGTGAAAATTTTGCATTTAAACTCTTCACTTGCCCTTATGCATGTGCCCCTTGCCTCCACATCAGTAAGGATGAAGGGATCCCTTCCCTAAAGGACATTATTCCTTTACAGAAACAGAAAATGCTGGAAAATCTCAGTAGGTCTGACAACATCTGTAGAAAGAAGAGAGCCAATGTTTCAAGTCAGGATGACCCTTCATCAGATTTTTTTTAAGTGCAGGGCTGTGGCGAAGGGTCATCCAGACTCAGAACATTGGCTCTATTCTCCCTCCACTGATGCTGTCAGACCTACTGAGATTTTTCAGCATTTTCTGTTCTTGTTTCAGATTCCAACATCCAGAGTATTTTGCTGTTATTACTTTACGTTCAGGTTCACTCAATTACAACTCATGAGGGGGTGCAGGAGGAGATGGACCTTGGTATATATCTGCATAAATCATTGAAAGTGGCAGGACAGGTTGAGAGAACAGTTAATAAGTCATACAGTTCCCTGGGCTTCATTAATAGAGGCATCGAGTGCAAGAGCAAGGAGATTATTTTAAATTTGTTTAAAAATTGGGTTGTCCTCAACTGGAGTACTGCATCCAATCTGTAACTGTTTTCCTTGGAGGGTAGAAGGTTAAAAGGCAAATTGATAGAGATATCCAAAATAATGAGGGATCTGGACTCTAGATGGGAGAAACTGTTCGCACTGATGGAAGGATCTAAACTAGAGGCCATAGATTTAAAGTAATTGGCAAAAGAAGCAATTGAGACTTGAGGAAAGATTTTACATTCAGCGAATAGTTAAGAAATAGAATGCCCTGCCTAAGATTTTAATGGAGATGGGCTCAACTAAGACTTTCAAGAGACAATAAGATTCTTACAGTATCTGAAAAGGCCATGATGTGGAGTTGGACTACAGTAAGTAGTCTCACAACACCAGGTTAAAGTCCCAACAGGTTTATTTGGCAGCATGAGCTTTTGCTGCTCCTTCATCAGGTAGCTCGTGCTACCAAATAAACCTGTTGGACTTTAACCTGGTGTTTGAGAACTACTAACAGTATCTGAAAAGGAAGAGTGTGCAGGGTTGCAGAAATGCAGGAAACAGCACTAGATAAATTGCTCATTGAGATCTGGAGCCAACACAATGGACAGAAAGATCTCCTTTGCTGAAACAATTCTGAAGTGCAGTGATTACTTAGGGTTTTACAAAAATCACATAGCTTTGTGACCACTTTTACTGATTCCAGCTTTTTATTTCTAATTTTTGAAAACTAAATTTAAATTCAATGACCAAACATGGTGGGAATTGAACTTTATTATCTCTGGATATTAGTCCATTAACATGAGTGCCACACTACTGTACCAATAAATGTCAGATATAGATAAACAATTATAAAACAATAATGTCCCTTTCAGGTCTTTTAATGTCATGATGTTGGACATAGAATGTAATGTGATGATACTGTTCTTCTAAGGAATCTATTTTAATCTTGTTTCCTTGCAGGTTTTCTTCAAGCAGCTCTCAGCATTTTATTTTGGCATCGTTTTGTCTGTAACCGTTGTCCTCTAAAGTTACTGAAGCAATAAAATAGACATAATGTATATTCTTAATCTGGCCTAATGCAAGTGACCTGGATTTTATGATTCTTTTGGAATTGCTTGATGGAGCATAGTTGACAGGTCGGGGATGCCTGGGGTTAGTTTTTCCTTCTAAGTCCAAGGTTTTAGTTACATTTTTCTCAGGTGTGTTTGGACATGATACAGAAAGCACTGTCTCTTGTTTCTCCTTTCTCCAGAGTTGGAAAATTTGCTGTCTGTGAGTTGCTGTTAGAAACCAGTGGAGGCAGACAGCGTCTCTGTCTCCCTTCAAGTATTTTTGAAAGGTCCCGGAACTGGGAAACCTCAAGATTTTAATCCAATGTTCAAAGGACCAATTTGCAGCAGGCGTTTAAAAAGCTGCAAAATCTAGGTTAACACGAGTGCACTTGATTTTTGTGCCAAGTCTAGAAAGGGGTGTAATGTTTGTGGGATTTGATTCTTGAAATTGGTAGAAGTTATGTTAAATCTTTTTATATTTTAACTGTGATCTTAAATAAACTTTGTTTGATAGAAGCTTCCTGGTGGGTCACCTAAATCAAACCTGTAGTGAAACACATTATTCTCACCAATGCCAAATTCTGGCCTTCTTAAACAGAAGCACAACATTTGCTATCCTCCAATCTTCAGGCACCTCACCTGTGGCTATCAATGATTCAAATATCTTTGCTTGGAGACCCACAAATTCCTTTCTAGCCTTCCACAACATCCTGGGATATACTTCTTCAGGTCCCGGGGATTTATCTATCTTGATGCACTTTAAGACTTCCCAACACCACCTCCTCTAATATGGAGACTCCTCAAGACATCACTATTTATTTCCCTGAGTTCCCTAACATCTATGCATTTCTCAACAGTAAATACTGAGGAGAAATATTCATCTAGGATCTCGCCCATCTCTTGTGAATCTGCACATAGATGACTTTGTTGATTCTTAAGAGGCCCTACTCTCTCCCTAGTTACTCTTTTGCCTTTTTATGTATTATGTATTTACTCTTCTTGCTTTTCATTTAATTTGGATTTATGTACAGTTGTCAAGTTCAGAACCTTCATGTGTTTGTTATGATTCTATCTAGAATCATAAATGCTTACAGCACGGAAGGAGGCTGTTGATCCACCAGTGGGAATATTTTCTTTCTATATACTCTATCCAGGCCACACATGATTTGAATATTTCTTTCAAAGCTCTCTCAACCTTCTGTCCTTCAAGGAGAACAGTCCCAGCTTTTCCAAACTATCTTCATAATTGTAATTCCTCAACTTGGAGCCATTCTTGTGAATCGTTTCTGGCTGCTAATACCTTCATGTCCTTCCTAAAGCATGGCACCCAGAACTGGACACAGTACTTCAGCTGAGGCTGAAGTAGTGTTTTATATAACTTCTCTACTTTTATACTCTATTATAATACCACGTACTTTATTAATCGCATTGTGTCATCTTCAATGATTTTTGCACAAATATACCCAAATCCCTGTGCTCCTGCCACCATCTATAGAATTATTTCCTTGTTTCATATTGTCTCTCTGCATTTTTTCTAAAAAATGAATAATTTTATTCTTTTCTGCATTAAATTTCTTTGTAGCATTGGCCAGTGTCAACTTCTCTGATTGTTATTGAACGTGCTTTTTTTCTGCTTTCTCAGCCTGTGCTTCGAATTTGCACCATTCATACTTTTGATAAGATTTTTTTTCTCCTCTCAATCCCTCAGGATTTCTGTGTGGTACACTGTTGTTTGATAAGGATGGAGTGAGTGCTGCTGTAATAGTGGCAGAAATAGCAACATACCTGGAAAGCAGAGGTCTCACCATAACAGATCAACTGAATAACATTTACAGAACGTGAGTAGTACTTAATTGGTGTTGAAGGAATGTGTGCTGTGTGACTGAGGCCTTTTTTGTAACTGGGAATTTTATGGTCCTTGACTCTTATCTGACAGGAAGTCTGCTAAATCAAGATCTGTGGTTTTGTTGTGGTCTTCCCTGTGTAATTGAGTTTAACTGTTTGCAGCTTATATGTTTTGCAAACTTGTGTGGTTATTAACTCTTTCACCAGTTCTTAACACACCTGTCTCTGACCATTTACAGGATGTGGTGTTGCTGGCTAGACCAGCATTTATTGCCCATTCCAAATTACCTTTGAGAAGATAGTGGTGAACTGTCTTCTTGAACCACTGCAATCCCTCCTGAGGTTATGCTACTCACAGTGCTGTGAGGGAAGACGTTTCAGGATCTTGACCCAGCAACAAAAAAGGAACAGCAATTATGATTTCAAGTTAGAATGGTGAATGAGTTAGAGGGGAGCTTCCAATGATGGTGTTCCCAGGTATTTGCTGCTCTTGTTCTTCTAGAATAGATGATAATAGCTATGGATTTGGCATGTGCTGCCTAAATTCCTGCAGTGCAACATGTAGATGATACACATGGCTGCTTTTGTTTATCACTGTGAAGGGAGTTAATGTTTGTGGAAGGGCTACCAATCAAGAAGGCTGTTTTGCCCTGGATGGTGGTGAGTTCTTGAATGTTGCTGGAGCTGCACTCATCCAGTCAAGTGGAGAGTATTCTATCATAGTCCTGACTTGTGCCTTGTAGATTGTGGATAGAGTTCAGGGAGTCATGAGATGAGTTACTCACTAAATGAGTCGTAGCCTCTGACCTGCTTGTGTAACCGGAGTATTTATATAGAATTATAGAATTCTGCAGTGCAAAAGAAGGCCATTCGGCCCATTGAATCTGCACCAATCTCTGATAGAGCATCTTATCCAGACTCTATCACTGTAACTTCATGTATTTATCCTGCTAATCCCCCTAACCTACACATCTTGGAACACTAAGGAGCAATTTAGCATGGCCAATCAACCTAACCTGCACATCTTTTGATTGTGAGAGGATATCAGAGCACCCAAAGGAAATCAGCGCAGACATGGGGAGAACATGCAAACTCTTCAGTCACCTAAAGTTGGAATTGAACCCAGACCCCTGACGCTGTGAGGCAGCAGTGCCTTCTAATTCTGTTTCAGATCAATGGTAACCTGCATGATATTAATAGTGGGGGATTCAGTAATGATAATGCCACTGAATTTCAAGGCATGATGGTTAGGTACCTTTTTAATGAAGATAGTCATTTCCTGCACTTGTGCGGTGTGAATGTTACTTGCCACTTGTCAGTCCAGGCCTAGATGTTGTTCTTGCTATATTTGGAGCATGGACCGCTTCAGTATCTGGGCAGTGATGGACATCATGCAGTCATCAGCGAACATCCCCACTTCTGTCCGTACAATGGAAGGAAGATCTGATAAAGTAGCCAAAGATGTTTGGGTCAGGGACTGATTTGTCTGTTGCCTTCACACTACGTTCCTTTTGGAAACTCTGGCCTTTCATTCCAGCACTAATCCAGACTGATGGGATGAACATTCTTCTGTCTGCTGGCTAGAAGGATCCCACCTGAAATAAGTGGGGTTCAATTTCCAGTGCAATGCAGCTGCACTGTTAAATCTTCCTTGGGTTCAACAATGATTTATGCTGAAGTAGTATGCTGGTTTGGAGAAAGTACCAGATGGAGGGAGGTGGAATATATAACAGCGAGAGAGATAGAATATACAACACTGGTGAAGTAGGAAGTGCTCTGATGGGGATGAAACAGATTTGTATGTAAATGGAGAGGGAGCAGGGCTTTTCTTTTTTGAAGGTACGTGTTGGGAATTCTGGATGTCATAGAGAGTGTTCCAAACCCAATACCAAAATGAAATCCAGAAAATGGCTATATAAAAGCTGTTGTTATTACAGGTTTGTTACTTGCACTCTGAAGGCATTTAAGTCGCTAACAGAATATTGGAATTTGCTGCCTGTATTTAGGTATGGTTATCACATCTCAAAAACTTCCTATTTCAAATGCTATGACCCTGCTACAATTAAGAAAATATTTGATCGACTTCGAAACTATGGAAAAGGAAGTCAATATCCGGATCATTGTGGATCATTTGAAATTTTGCACATAAGAGATGTAACTACTGGATATGACAGCAGCCAGCCGAACAGAAAGTCGGTAAGTTTAAACATTGATTTTTGCTTCACCTATGAACTGTTTAAAAGCAGGAATTTAATTAGCATTAACCTGTAAGATGGCACATAATCCCAAAGGCCCAAAATGACATTGAGCTACAGTTCCATTGGTATTGGCAGCTCGATGATACCTTGCACTTGTATGAATTTAAATCAGCAAGATGAAAGATCTCTAGAATGATGTGAATGTTTCACTTTATTTTTAGCCTGGTGTACTTCATTAATTCTACTAAATCGTGGCAACAACAGAATGGATTGCTAGCTAGCTACAAAACACAAAAATGGGGGAAATGGTAGAAGGAGGGAAATGGTTTACCTTATTGAAACATATAAGATGATTAGAGGTTTAGATAGGGTGGACAGTGATAGCCTTTTTCCTCGGATGGAGAAAGCTAGCACAAGGGGACATAGCTTTAAATTAAGGGGTGGTATTATAGGACAGATGTCAGAGGTAGGTTCTTTACCCAGAGGGTGGTAAGGGTATGGAATGCCCTGCCTGCTGCAGTTGTAGATGCGCCAAGTTTGGAGGCGTTTAAGTGGTCCGTGGATAGGTTTATGGATGAAAAGGGAATGGTTTAGGTTAGAGGGTCATTGCTTTTTCTTAATTGGTTGGAGCAACATTGAGGGCCGAAGGGCCTGTTCTGCGCTGTAATGTTCTATGTTCTACGGTGTTCTACAAGTTTCATTGCTGGGACCAAGCTCATTATTAAGTTTATTTATTAGTGGTTTAAAGTTTATTTATTAGTGTCACAAGTAGGTTTACATTAACAATGAAGTTACTCTGAAAATCCTCTAGTCGCCACACTCTAGCATCTGTTTGGGTACACTGAGGGAGAAATTAGCATGACTGATGCACCTAACCAGCACATCTTTGGACTGTGGAAGGAAACTGGAGCACCCAGAGGGAACCTTTGGGTAGAACATACAAATTCCTCAGAGACAGTGACCCAAGCTGGATATCAAACCCGAGTCCTTGGTGCTGTAAGGCAGCAGTGCTAACCACTGTGCCACCATGCCGCTCTTTAGACTTTGGAAACAAAAACATAATGTGTAATTTACATCAAATGATGGGGCCAGCAGCTGATAGGCAACACCAATGAGGGCTTCGATAAAAATACTTATTACTAAACTTGCAGAATAATTGAGATTGTCAATAAGATGATGGAAGGGGTCATCAACAGTGCTATCAAGCAGCACTTACTCAGCAATAACTGATGCTCAGTTTGGATTCTGCTAAGGTCATTCAGTTCCTGACCTCTTTATAACCATGATTCAAACATGGACAGAAGAGCTAAAGTCAAGAGGTGAAGTGAGAGTGACTGCCCTTGACATCAAGGCATCATTTGACTAAGTGTAGAACAAAAGTGTGTTGGCAAAATTGGAATCTATGGGAATCAGAGGGAAAACTCCACTGGTTGGTGTCATACCAAGCAGAAAGGAACTTGGTTGCCATTGTTACAGGTCAATCACGTCAGTTCCAGGACTCACTGCAGAAGTTCCTTAGGACCGTCTTCACCTTCCTTCCATCATAAGATCAGAGATGGGGATATTTGTTGATGAATGCATAATGCTAGCACCATTCACGACTTGTCAGATACTGAAGCAGCCCATGCCCAAATATAATAAAACCTCTGAAATATCCATGATTGAACTGACAAGTGACAAATAACATTTGTGCCAAGCAATGACCATCTCTATGATGAGAGAATCTAACCAATACCCCTTGATATTCAGTGGCATTATCGTCGCTGAATATCCCAGTATCAACATCCTGAGGTTACCACTGACCAGAAACTTAAATGGACTAGTCCTATAAATGCTGTGGTTACCAGAGCAGGTCACAGACTAGGAATCTAACTAGTATGAGTGCAGCTCCAACAATATTCAAGAATTTGACTCAATCCAAAACAAAGCGGACCATTGGATTGGCACCAATGCATGGTGGTAGCAGTGTGTACCATCTAGAGGATGCATTGTAAGAACTTAACAAGTCTCTTAGGCAGCACCTTCAGCCCATGGCTTCTACCACCTAGAAGAACAAGGACAGTAGACACGTGGGAATGCCCCTAACAGCACTGTCAGAGTTTCTACACCATGTGAACTGTAGCAGTTCAATAAATTACCTCACCATCTCCTCTCAAGAGCAAATAGGAATGGGCAAAACCCACATGCTGTGAGCAAATACTTTTTAAAAATCCAATGGCGAATACAGAACTTTTGTAGAGTAGTAAGAATGTGGCAGATAATCTAGATTCATTTAAAGGGAGGAATAGAGGAAGGGGGAATCAGAATTATGCTGTTAAAGAGAGGAAAGAAAGGATGGCAGGAGTTTCAAGTGGAGCATACAGCCTGTTTCTGTGTCATGTTGTCTCTTTGGTCCACCTTGTTGTCTAACAAGGGGCATATACGCGATGGGTCGTGAGAGGACTGCTCTTGGACCTTTTTTGAGAGTATCCTACTGCTTCACACCGTTAGTGTATGCTTGACCTGGACCATCTGATAGGCAACTCGACAGCACAGTGACTATCGCTGTGCTGTGCAGATACATGGATTTGGGCCTGTGTCTGTGGGAGTTTGCACATTCTCCCCGTGCTTGCGTGGGTTTTCTCTGGGAGCTCCGGTTTCCTCCCACATCCCAAAGATGTGCTCTTAGGCTAATTGGCAAAACAAATTCTCTCTAAATTGTCTCAAATTTGGTTTTTAATCCATAGATCTATAAACATGGATAGGGATCACGTGTAGAAGTGGGAACATTCGACGTGGCGGCACGGGCTCGTTGGGCCGAAGGGCCTGTTTCCCATGCTGTTTTTGTTCTTTGTTCATATCTTATTGTATAAAGTTTATAGATCCCTGGTTCTGCCAAAGTAAAAGGTATTCTTTTCCCTACGACAGGTGCTGCCTGTAAGTAGAAACAGTCAAATGATCACCTTTACCTTCCTGAATGGGTGCGTGGCCACTCTTCGGGTCAGTGGCACGGAGCCAAAGATCAAATACTACGCTGAGTTTTGTGCGCCACCAGGTCAGAGGTTAGTGACACTTGTTTGTGAGCTCGACTTGATCAGAACGATTGCCCTTTTTTATTTTCTCATGACTGCCAACATAGGTTAAAATGCTGTATAAAAACTATTGGGATTTTCATAGAACCATAGAATCCCTACAGTGCAGAAGGAAGCCATTTGGCCCATCAACTTTGCACCAACAACAATCCTACCCAGGTCCTAGCCCTGTAATCCCACATATTTACCCCGCTAATCCCTCTAGCCTACACATCCCAGGGGCAATTTAGCATAGTCATGCACCTAACACCCCCCCCCCCCCTCCCCTACCCCTCACGCCCCCCCAACCCATTTTTGCACCGTGGGAGGAAACCAGAGCAACCCAGAGAAAACCAACACAGACACTGGGAGAACATGCAATGGTGACCCAAGCCCGGAAACAAATCCAGGTCTCTGAAGTTGTGAGGCAGCAGTGTTAACCACAGTGTTATGGTGCCGGCAGAGTGGTTAACACTGCTGCCTCGTAGTGTCAGGGACTGGGGGTCTCTTCCGGCTTCAGGTTACTGTGCGAATTCCACCCAAGAATTCTCCTATGTCTGCATGAGTTTCTTCTAGGCACTCTGGTTTCCTCCCACAATTAGAGATGCTGGCATTGGACTAGGATAAACACAGTAAGAAGTCTGACAACACCAGGTTTAAATCCAATCGATTTATTTGATGATAAACTTACAAGCTTTTGAACCTGTGGTCTTCCTTAGGTAAATGTAAGTTTAATACCTGTGCTGTAAGTTTACTATCAAATAAATCGGTTGGATTTAAACCTGGTGTTGTCACACTTCTTACTGTGTTCCTCCCACAATCCAAAGGTAGGTGGTTACGTGCATTGGCCATGCTAAATTACCCTTGATGCCCTGGATTGCATAGATTAGAGGAATTAGTAGGGTAAATATGTCAGGTTACGGGGATAGAGCCAAGGTGGGATTGTTGTCAGTACAGACTCGGTGGTCCAAACGGTCTCCTGCACTGTAGGGATTCTATGATGATTTCCAGGGATGGAGTGATGAGTGTTTACATAAAATTAATTTGATATCCTAAGGGGTTCATTATAAAAATGAAACTGAAAGAGTCCATTCAATCTTTAGCCAATTCTGCCATTCAACTAAATCATGGTTAATCTTTTGCTCAACTTTAACATCACCATTGATCTAGATCAGTTGAAATGGTTGTCTAATAAAAAGTCTATTGATCTCAATCTTAAATTTCAATTGAGCTCCTGTAGCTGCAACTGATCAAACTGTTTCAAAGCTATTCTCTGATCTTAGCTTCTTTGTCCCCAAGTTCTCATTTCTGTTAAACTGATGAGTCTTTAAAATTAAGAAAGGTTTTGATAGGGTAGACATAGAACTGCTGTTTGCACTTGAAGCATTGACCAGAACTAGAAGCCATAAATATAAGTAGCCATTGACAAGTTCACTAGGGAATACGGAAGAGTGTGAAACAAAGTTTAACTGAAACGGATACATACATTTGAAAAGAAGCTAGATAAGCATGAGGGAGAAAGGAGGATATGTTAATGAAGAGTATGGAAGCCATTGTGGAGCATGAAGACCAGCAAGGACCTATTTGGCTGAGTAGTCTGAGGAGTGTTATAAATACTGTGAGATGCAAACTTTGATCCCACAACATAAGTTTATAAATTATTTTAGAACATAGAACATTACAGCGCAAAACAGGCCCTTCGGCCCTCGATGTTGCGCCGACCAATTAGGAACAAGCAGTGACCCTCTAACCTAAACCATTCCCTTTTCATCCATAAACTTATCTACTAACCTCTTAAACGCCACCAAACTTGGCGCATCTACAACTGATGCAGGCAAGGCATTCCATACCCTTACCACCTCTGGGTAAAGAACCTACCTCTGACATCTGTCCTAAAACCACCACCCCTTAATTTAAAGCTATGTCCCCTCGTGCTAGCTTTCTCCATCCTAGGAAAAAGGCTATCACTGTCCACTCTATCTAAACCTCTAATAGAACATAGAACATTACAGCGCAGTACAGGCCCTTCGGCCCTCGATGTTGCACCGGCCAGTGGACCCTCTAACCTAAACTATTCCAATATCATCCATATGTCTATCCACCGAACATTTGAATGCCCCCAAAGTAGGCCAGTCCACAACTGCTGCAGGCAGGGCATTCCACGCTCTCACCACCCTCTGTGTAAAGAACCTGCATATAAGATAATCATCTTATATGTTTCAATAAGGTGGCATTGTCTTCACTCCATTATTCTTATCCCAATGGATGTTGGTCCCATTACTGTGAAAATAAGTAATGAAGTGGAAGGAAGATGTAACCTGGAGTTAGAGATTCTGTTCCCTTTCTCTTTTGGTTAGACAGCTTTTAGTTAGATTTCATGGGCTTTGCATGATCAGAAAAGTTTACTCGTGAAGCATAAAATCCAGCTTTCCCCATTCTATCTATGCCAGTTCTCTGCTAAAGCAACCCAAATTTAATCTCACTTCCTCTGTGCACTCTCCTTAATGCTGTATCCTATGCTTCAAATGTTAATATACTTCTCTCTGAGACAATGCAGTAGTCTCTGCCTCAATCACACCTGTTTTTAAAAATAAATCATTTGCTCCATTAATCCAGTGTGAATAAATTTCTCCTAACTCCTCATGTCACACCAGAATATAAAAGCAGTGAAGTGTTGTTTTAAATTTATTTATTAATGTCATAGGTAGATTCAGATTAACACTGCAACGAAGTTACTGTGAAAATCCCCTAGTCGCCACACTCAGCACCTGTTCAGGTACACTGAGGAAGAATTTTGCATGGTCGATGCACCTAACCTGCACATCTCTCAGATTATGGAAAAAAAACAGAGCATCTGGAGGAAACCCACACAGATACGAGGAGAACATGCAATTCCCAAGCCGGAAATTGAACCCAGTCCCTGGCACTGTGAGACAGGAGTGCTAACCATTGTGTCACCATGTCGCCATCACTGCTTCTGTACAAAGCATTTAATGAGATCCCACTTAGAATATTGTGTATAGTTTTGATTCTGTTACTTGAAGAGAGATGTCGTTGCAATAGAAGCAATTCAAAGGAGTTTCACTGGAATGATTCCAGAAATGAGGGTTTTGACTTGCAAAGAGAAATTAGAGCTATACTCCTTGGAGTTTAGAAGAATGAACAAAAGTCTAATTGAGGTGTACAAGATGATGAGGGGGATTAACAAAGTAGACGTGGAGATAACGTTTCCTCTTGTGGGACAATTTAGAGCAAGAGGCCATAGTTGTAGGATGAGGGGCAGCAGATTTAAAATAGATGAGAAATTATTTCCCTCAAAGGATCGTGAGTCTGTGGAATTCACTACCCCAGAGTGCAGTGGATGCTAGGACATTGAGTAAGAGTTTGAAGGGTTTTGGTGCACAGGCAGATAAATGGAGATGAGGCTGAAATGAGGTCAGCCATGATTGTATTATGTCAAAGTCAGCATGGATTTACAAAGGGGAAATCATGCTTGACAAATCTATTGGAATTCTTTGAGGATGTAACTGGTAGAGTTGACTGAGGAGAACCAGTGAACGTGGCTTATATAAAATTTAAGAAGGCTTTTGACAGGATCTCATAATATTTTGCTATGTAAAATTAAGGCACCTGGGATTGCAGGTAACGTCTTGAAATGGATAGAAAGCTGGTTAGCAGATAGGAAGCAATAAGGTGATATAAATAAACAAAGAACAAAGAGCAACACAGCACGGGAAACAGGCCTTTCGGCCCAACGAGCCCGCGCCGCCGTCCTAATGTCTTAATGACATATCCTTGACTTTAGGCTATGCCTATTGTTGAAGATTCCCATATAGGGACCAATATAGGGACAATTTGTTACCCAATCAGCCTAAGAGCACATTTTTGGGATGTGGGAGGAAACCGGAGCACCCGGAGAAAACCCACGAAACCACGGGGAGAACGCGCAAACTCCCGCAGACACAGGCCCAAATCCATGTGACAGCACAGCAACAGCGATAGTCTCTGAGCTGTCATGATGCCCATCAGATGGTCCAGTTTAAGCATACACTGACGACGTGAAGCACTAGGCAACTCCTGAAGCAACCTCTAAGAGCAGCTCTCGCATGACATGCCGCATGCATGCCCCTTGTTGGTCAACAAGGTGGACCGAATTGCCTGCGGAAACAAATAAGACTTAATTAAACATGCTAAAAAAAAACTAAGACATTCCCGAGACAAAACTAAAAGATAGTCTACTACTATTGGTCCTCCCGATATTCAAACAGTCCTGCTATATCCCTCTATCTGCAGACCGCTCATGTGGCTGTCCAAGAGACCCTTAAACAACCCTAGCGTGCCTGCTCACACCACCTTACTCGGCAGTGCATTCCACACCCCCACTACCCTTTGTGTGAAAAACTGGCCTCTAATATTCGCCTTATACAAAGCCCCCCTCACCCTGAGCCCGTGACCCCTCGTTCTATCCGTTTCTAATGGTGGAAAAAGCTTACCACCATTTACTCTATCTATACCCCTCATAATCTTATATACCTCTAAAAGATCCCCTCTCAGCCGACGTCTTTCAAGGGAAAACAACCCCAGTGCGTTCAATCTTTCCTCGTAAGACAGCCCTTCCATACAAGGCAGCATCCTGGTAAATCTCCTCTGCACTCTCTCCAGGGACTCCACATCCTTCCGGTAGTACGGCGACCAGAACTGGACGCAGTACTCCAAGTGAGGCCTAACCAACGTTCTATACACTTGCAACATCCGACTCCTACTCTTGTATTCTATACCCCTTCCTATGAAGGCTAACATACCATACGCTTTTTTTTTACCACATTCTCCACCTGTACTGACACCTTCAGAGACTTGTGAACTTGCACCCCCAGTCTCTCTGCATCTCTATACTCCGGATAGTTTTACCTTTTATCCTATAACTCCCCTCTACATTATTCCGGCCAAAATGCATCACCTCGCATTTATCCGGATTAAATTCCATTTGCCATCTATCTGCCCAATCTACCAGCCTATCTATGTCATGTCGTATTGCCAGGCACTGTTCCTCAGTACCCGCCAATCCAATCATCTTAGTGTCATCAGCAAATTTGCTGATCACACCATCTACCCCCTCTTCCAAGTCATTTATATACACCACAAATAGAAGGGGTCCTAGCACAGAGCCCTGTGGCACACCACTAGTGACAGACCTCCAGTTGGAAAAAAGAGCCTTCCACTACTACCCGCTGTCTCCTCCTCCCAAGCCAGTTCTCAACCCATCTACATACCTGGCCCTGTATACCACGTGCCTTCACCTTTTCTATCAGCCTACCATGAGGGACCTTATCAAACGCCTTACTGAAATCCATATAGACGACATCAATGGCTTGTCCTTCATCAACCGTTTTTGTCACCTCTTCAAAAAATTCCACTAGATTTGTAAGGCATGACCTCCCCTTAACGAAGCCATGCTGCGTATCCCTGATCAGATCGCAGCGCTCCAGATGCTCATACATCCTGTCCCTGAGAATCCTCTCCATTAGCTTACCTATAACTGAAGTCAAGCTCACCAGCCTATAGTTCCCTGGGTTTTCCTCTGACCCTTTTTAAACAACGGTACTACATTTGCAATCCTCCAGTCCTCTGGGACCTCACCTGTGTCCAAAGAAGAGACAACGATTTGCGTCAGAGGCCCAGCAATGTCATCTCTCACCTCCCTTAGCAGCCTGGGATAAATACCATCAGGCCCCGGAGCTTTATAAGTCTTTATGCTACCTAAAAGCCCCAACACTTCGTCCCTTGTAATGATTATTTCCTTTAACGGGTCCTCAAATTCCTCAAAGCCGGCATCAGACATCAGGCCCCTCTCCTGCGTGAATACCGACGCAAAGTATTCATTCAGGATCTCCCCCATTCCCTCAGGCTCTAAGCATAGTTCCCCTCCTCTGTCCCTGAGAGGTCCAATCTTCCCTCTAACCATCCTTTTGCTCCTTACATAGGAGTAAAATGCTTTAGGATTTTCCTTAATCTCACCTGCCAAAGCCATTTCGTGGCCCCTTTTTCTGATTGGTAGGCAGTAGCTAATGGGGTACTGCAGTATCTGTGGTGGGACCCTAACTGTTCGCATTATGGGGGTGATTCTCCCAGCTGCTGTAGGAACACAACAGGCCAGGAGACATCATTGGCGGTTGTTTTGCGGGTTTCCCGCTCGAGATTGCAGCCTCCCTGAGTCCCCTAGCTGAAGATTTTGAGTGTCATTAGCTCCGTGCCTATAATCAGTGTGGAGCTGATTTAAAACATGATTTCCATGTCATTAGCAGAAGTTTCTACTAAATGGTGAAGTAGGCTTGAGGGGCTGAATTGCCTAGTCCAGCTCCTAGTTCTCAGGAGCGACCATTGGTCTTTAGCGACCATTTTTAGTGAATCATCCATCCCTCTGCCCACTCGGAGAAATAGTCTCTCTGTTGTATCAAAATACCAATTTTAAATCTCTTTTTTTCCTCCAGTGAATATTATCTCAGCACAAGTATCTCTGCTCATAATAGTAATTTTCTTCCTTGGTTAAAAAGAAACTAAACTGTACACAATTTGCCTTTACTGTTCTTTTTATAATGCAGTGCTCAAAGCTGCTTGTAGAACATAAAACATAGAAAAACTACAGCACAAACAGGCCCTTCGGCCCACAAGTTGCGCCAATCATATCTCTACCTACTAGGCTTACCTATAACCCTCAATCTTAGTAAGTCCCATATACTCATCCAGAAGTCTCTTAAAAGGTCCTATTGAACCTGCCTCCACCATCATCGCCAGCAGTGTTGTAAGTGTAGCTTAACCATTGAATATTCCAGCATCTGTAATATTTTGCCTTTATCCTTTATTCTTGTAGCCTTTGCCACTGTTCCTTAAAGCCCAAAGTGCTGTTCACCTCTTTATGGTTTTGTCTAACTGGTTTCATTCTTGACAATTGTGTATTTGAGCCCTGGAGAACAATTTCATATTTTGAGCACATATTCCCAATTCTTTGTATTTTTCTCCTCTATGTATTGTTTTGCAATTCGTGAGCTTGTTCAGGACATAATCAGATTTACTGCTTACATTTAGATTTAAAAGTAATTCCAGTTTGCTTTTTGTTTCCAGTGAGACAGCCTACCTGGTTGAAGAGCTCAACAAACTGATTGATGCAATGATCAATGACTTCCTTGAGCCAGAGAAGAATTGTCTGATTACTCGTATTTAAATTGAATCTGCAGTAGTAAACTGGTGTGTGGGTGTATGTGTGTGTGTGTGTGTGTGTGTCTCTGTCTGGTTCGAAACAAAGTGCAGAGCAAATGCCACTAAACCTGTTTACACTAAAAAGCTGGAAGGAAAGGTATTAAGGGTTACAGAACTGACGTGCTTTGAGTGTGACAAAGAACAGCAATTTAAAACCCTGTGATGTTCCTGGAAAACAGCCAGCTTTAATCTGGAGGAGCTGCCTGTCTTGGTGGTTAGGAAGTTTTTGTTATTTTCTGTTACTTGGTGTGTGTTCATTCATTGGATGTAGCTGCTATTGTTTTCTAGAAACTTCAAATAATCCAGTCCCACTAAATAGCCTGAGAGCAGGTTAATGTAATCAGTTTTTGAATCGCAAATGCCAAACACAACCCTATTAGTGTCTTGCAGCAGAGATTGAGCTAAAAGTGCAGATTAACCTGGTACCATTATAAGCAATTAAGTAATGAAAGTTGTTCCATGATGTGATGCTCTGTCCAAATGCAGAGAAAAAGATCAGTTTGGAACCCTTCTTTCTTGCATACTATTTCTTTGATCCTTTTGTGAATTTGCAACAACATTTTACTCTGTAAACTGTAGCAGTGTTTGTGTTAGAAATATGTACTGACCTTCTGTACATGATTCTTAGTAAGACATTTTTTGTTGACTCCATGCCAGACACAGCAAAAGTGAATGGGGAAAAATGATCCTTCCTGCCTGTCTTGTTAAGAACTGTGTGGCCTGTATTTAGTTACTCCCAACAACTATGTCCCAGCAGCAGAACATTGCTGCCTGCTCACATAGTCTGTCTTAACTTTCCATTACTTAAAAGAAATTTCACAGCAACTTGGCTGCCCATTGATGAAAACAGAGTCAGCCCTTTGCTCAGTTCAAAAACAGATTCTGATTTTGTTTAAACACAAAACTGTGCCCATCTTCCATTTGCACATGACTTCAACTGATTATGTTACATGTATATAATTATCTCACTGTGGACATAGCCTTTTGTATACCACAGAATTGTGTAACAGAATTTATCTAATCTTTAGACATCACGTAAGAACTAGGAGCAGGAGTAGACCATCTGGCTCCCTCAAGCTTGCTCTGCCATTCAATAAGATCACGGCTGATCTTTTTGTGGAGTTAGCTCCACTTATCTGCCACCTCACCATTCCCCTTAATTCCTTTACTGTTCAAAAATTTATCTACCCTATTGCTAGGAGATCACCCTGACACTAGCTGGTTAGTTGCTTTGTGCAAGGATGTGGCACAGTAAACAGCAGTGAACTATTGTTTCTAAGAAGCTGCTTTTTTGTATCTGTTTCCTGCTGTGAAATTGCACGCAAGTGTATGTCTATATGTATGAATAATTGCATGTATCCATGAGTTGAGTGCGTGCTTGTGTCCTGTCAGTGGGTGAATGTGTGTCTATATATGTTTGTTTGTGTATACACTGAATCTAGTTGTATTTGCAAGTGTAGATAGCTGTTGTGAGGATGTTTCAGTTGAGTGTGGGTGAGATTCTAGTCCTGTATTATGTTCATACCTGTATCCACTTGCACATTTTAGGCGGAAGTCTTAACCAAAGGCTTAAAAAAACGCACTTAAAATATTTATTTTATTTAATTCTTTGCATTTGGTTGAACTAAGTCTTATTTTGCATTTGAAATGTTTTTATTTTACAATCTGCAAAAAGGAGATTTCATTCTTCAAAAGGTTAATTTTGTAAACTGTAGTCACCTTTAATGGAAAAGCGAATTGCATTGCCCCACAGTGGTCAAAAACTGTACCTGACTAAAACATAGAGCTCAGAAGATCCAAGTTTGGCACTTGATCTGTGCTAATCCCAAATGGGATAGTGGGAGAGATGTAAAATTGATCTCCCGATTATCCTGCTTCTGTTGGGTATCCATTGACTGCTCATGAAATATGAGTACAGACATCAGGTGAGTACAGGATCAGACTCAGCTGTGATGCACCCATGGCTATTACCTAGTTGACATTGGTTATCTTGCGTACACAGAATGGCGGATAAGATTTCAGCAGGTGCATTACGCCAGTGAATCTGTTCACAGTGAGAACCAGCAGGGGAAAATTGGAGAAAGAGAGCAGTGATCTAAATTGGATAGCTCTTGCAATGAGCTGGCACAGTAGGCTGAATGGCCTCCTTCTGCACTGTGAAAAGGGATAGGGAGGAAGAAACTCAACATATGCTTCAATCAGAGTCTTTTCAGGTTTGTGAATTCAAATCGTGCCCAATCTGGAAGCGGACACTTGCAATCAGCTGTAAAATTACATAGAAGCAGCAGTAGGCCATTTGGCCCTTTGAGCCTACTTGGTCATTCATTATGATCATGGCTCATCATCAAATTCAGTATCCTGATCCTGCCTTCCGTCCCCATAATCTTTGATCCCTTAAGCTCCAAGAGCTATCTATATTTAATTTTTTCTTGAAATTCCACATCGTTTTGGTTACTTTCTGTGGTAGTGAATTCCACAGATTCAACACTGTCTGGGTGAAGAAATTTCTCTCCCTTCAGTCCATTTAATATTTTGTTTCTTTTAAAATTCCAGCTGTAAATTTATTCCCTAAAAAATATGTATGTGGGAATTTGACTTATTCTCAGACCTACAATCTTTCCCGCATAAGGTTGCTCAGAGAAGATAAAGAGTAAGTGACTGCTTCCAAAATGCTGAAGTGAAACTATGCGACAGGATAAAGGAGTTAGATGCCACAACACCATATAGTGTTTTGTATATGACTTTTTTTTAAAACGAAAAGCTTTAACAGTATTTTCAGAATTTTTGAGAGAGAAAAGCAGATTTGATTTCAATATATCAATGTAATTGGAGTATAGGGAAGGTCTTGCACTTTGTGAAATATTTAACTTTTCTATTCTCTAATGTCCCGCATTTTGGTTCTCTTTATTGATCACATCTGCTAGACATTACTTCTTTTGAACTGGAATTGTGTTGGGAAACATCTGGTTATTGGGTTTTATGTACAAATGTTAGAAAAAACAAATGCTTCCAATCATCTTGTGAAATATCCGGTCCCTGTTTACCTTATACCCTTGTGGTTGAAATTTTTTTGTGCCAGTATTTGGAGTGAACATTTTCCTGATCCCTATATTAGAGTTTGCCCAAAAAATGCAAGTTTGCAATAGGACCTCAGTTTCACATTAATTAGCCAGTCTGTTTCAGATCACCAAAGATTGGAATGTGCTTATTCAGGGAATGGAAATACTGGGGTGCTTTTACTCTATAATTCTGAAGGCACTACAAACAACTTGCATTTTGAAATTTTCATGGCATGGCTTTGATGCAGATTCTATGGGCAATTCTGAGGTGGTGCTAGATTTGCTGTTTGCTGAAGAAGAAATCCAGCTTTGTGCTGCTCTAGTCAAAACACCTAGGCAACAATGCAACATCCTGGTATTAATCACTAGCTCACATTCAGATTTGCACATGAAGAACAGAGATGAAGTAGTCCTATATTGTTCCAAACCTATACAACCTGCCAAGGGAGTCCTTAATCTGCACTGCCCAGATTCTCCTTGTTTACTACTTTAATGAACAAAAAGTCCACAAAAAACTCTGGCTATATTTATCAAAATTTGGATGCAACCCAAGGGTACAATTCTATCTTATTGTTGCTGTATGTGATTTTTGTGCTCACGTGATTCTAAAATGCTTGAACTATACATGCGCAATTCCATTTGCAAAAGCTGGAATTTTGCCTCATTGTGTTCCTTTGTATCTGTAATGGACTGTAGTATTGCTATTACCTCACTATGTGTACTGCCTGGGGAAATCTGCACACAACCTTGTGTTTTGATGGAAACAAACAGTTGGATTGTATGATGTAGCCCCTGCTTTCAAAAGTATGAATATGTTAAAAAAGGCTGTTTGAGTACTTGGGGTTAATGCTAAATTTCAGTGGTACCATTTATGTCTTCAGATTTGTTAACAATTACTCACATTACATGTTGAGCACAACCTGAAATTAAGACAATGTTCCCAATATGACTGATTTTCAATGGTACCTACACAGCTTCAGTAAGTATGCAGTGTGTATGGACAAGAAATGTTTATTGATGTTGCCAGTCTGAGCTCCTCCACAAGCATCCTCCCTTCAAATTGGCTTCTATTGAAACCGATCTTATCTCAATCCCTTATTCCTCTTAACTCATTCTGACCTAGGTTTCGGAAGTACTTGCCCTCCCTCAGTCTGCTTTCCTTCTGCAATTTATATTGTTTTGTAAAGTATTTGATTTGCTGAGTTTTTTTTTCATCGTTTGTGTTGGTTATTCAGATTTTTCACTTGAATATTGGATTTGAAATGGAGCTTTGAATGTGGATTTTCAAACAAGTCCCAATAGATTGTGCATCTTCTGAAATGGTCATTCTAACCCCATGGACTGGAGCAGTTATTAAATAAGAAATTGCACTTATGTTCAATAATAGTTGTATATTTATTTATGGATATTGTTTATGGATTAAAATCTGTAAAGAACAAAACTCAAAAGGAAGCCTGACCTTTTTTGTCTGCACCAAGTGTCATCTGTCTGCTCAACAGTCTACACATTTCCAGTATGCCAGCTGCATATCTTGATATTACATTTCTTGCATCTGAGTTAAGTATCACTTTGGAAAGAAATCAGAGGGTCCAATACAACGTGGTGGGACAAATGTCCAAATATTATCATTCACTAATATAAAAGCAAAATAATATTAGCAATCTGTACTAATGAAGAAAGCAACAGAATGGGCAATGGGCAAGGTAAAAAATCTGTACAAAGAACAACACACAATACAGCATGAGAAACAGGCCCTACGGCCCAATGAGCCCGTGCTGCCATTTTTTTCTTCTTTTTGGTTTCTTCCCAGTGAACTATGTTGAGGAAGATTATTCGGATTACTGTTACTGAACTTCTGACTACATATCGCAGTATATGGAAGACACAGGAAGTTCAAGACAGAGACTGCTTCTGTGTGGCTCTCCGCATCCAGGACCACATTGTGCCCTCACAATCTCCAAGTATTAAGTTTCTGAGTTCCACTCCTCCGCTGTTTGTATTCTTTAACATGAATAGGAACCTTGAGAATGAATCTTTCTGTATTTATTAATACAGTTTTAAAATGTACACAAGAATACATTGTCTGTGCCTTTCTTTGGGAAGTGGAAATCAATAAGTGAACAGCTTGCATTTTGAGTGGAAGATTAAAGAGATGGAGTTGCATATATATAGGGCCTTTCTCAGGATGTCCCAAGGTGCTTCACAGCCAATGATGTGTGGTTACTATTGCAAAGTGCGAATTAATTTATGCATAGCAAGCTCCCATAAACACTCAATCTGATGAGGACTAGATCATCTGTTTTTGTGAAGGCGATAAGTACTGGCCAGGACACACATGATCCTTAAGAGCAGAAGCATTTGGCCCGTCGTGTCTGTAAATCATACACCATAGAACTGAAGTGGTCAGACAGTAAATCATAAATCCCTTCAGTGCAGAAGAGGCTACTCTTCCCACCGACCCCCAACAGAGCACCCCACCAGGCCCCCTCCCCTACTGTAACCCGATAACCCCACACATTTAGCATGGCCAATCCACCCTAACGTGCACATCTTTGGACATTAAGGGGCAATTTAGCACGGCTAATCCTGGTAGCCTGCACATTTTTGGATTGAGAGAGGAAACTGGAGCACCTGGTGAAAACCCACGCAGATGTGAGGAAAACGTGCAAACTCCACACAGAGTGACCCGAGGCAGGGAATCGAACCCTGGACACTGAGGCAGCAGTGCTAACACTGTGCCATCCATGGCTATACCATTCAATGAGATGATAATCCTCAATCCTACTTTCCCGCCTTTTCCTCAGAACCCCCGATTCCAGTACTGTTTAAAAATTTTTCCGTCTCAGCCTTGAACGTAGTTAGCGACCCATCCTCTATAGTCTGGGGAGAACCCCGCTGTTGTTCTTTGCAATGTTGCCATATGATCTTTTACGTTCACCTGAGAAGTCACAAGAGTTTCTGTCTCATCCAAAAGAGGGCATTTGTGACAGTGCTGCAGGACCTCAGCACTGCACTGGAGAAGGGTATCAGACTGGGATCCTGTTCTCTGGAGTGGGGCTTCTGCCTGAGAAACCAGAGTGCTGGCCAAGTGCTGACACACAGCAGGATTGCTACAAATAGCAAGCACACCTCAAAGCTACACCAGGAGATGATCTGACCCCCCACCTTTCCGCACCTCTGGCAGGGCTGCTGCCATCAGACTTGGCATCCTGGGCTAAGTATAGGAGAAATCAGCCAAGGCCCCCCTTCAGCCCCTCTGCTCCGGATTGCTCTCTAGCTGGCCCTGTTGCACCGTGAGGTCCAAGGCTGCAATGTTTCTCATGGCCAATCATTTTTCCAACCATCTGTAAGGTTAATTCTAGAACATAGAACATAGAACATTACAGCACAGAACAGGCCCTTCGGCCTTCGATGTTGCGCCGACCAATATAAAAAGCAATGCCCCTCCAAACTAAACCATTCCCTTCTCTTCCATATACTTATCAACTAACTCTTAAACGCCACCAAACTTGGCGCATCTACAACTGCTGCAGGCAGGGCATTCCACTCCCGAACCACCCTTTGGGTAAAGAACCTGCCTCTGATATCCGTCCTATAACTATCACCCCTTAATTTAAAGCTGTGTCCCCTCGTGCTAGCTTTTTCCATCCTAGGAAAAAAGGCTATCACTGTCCACCCTATCTAAACCTCTAATCATCTTATATATTTCGATCAGGTCCCCTCTTAGCCTCCTCCTTTCTAACGAAAACAACCTCAAATCCCTCAGCCTCTCCTCATAAGACATGCCCTCTATACCAGGCAATTCTGCCAGACATGCCCTCCATACCAGGCAATTCTGTTTTTCTCCACCTGCTGAATGTTATAATAATCAGGTAATCCCCAAAATTAGAGGGTGGATTTTTTGAAATGTATTTAGGGAAATCATTTTGTATCAGTATATAAAAGGCCCAACAAGGGATGGAGCAGTGCTGGAACAAGTTCTGGGAAACGAAATGTTCAGTTCTGGGAAACATCAAAATGAAATGTTCAATGTGGCGGTGGGGGAACATTTAATAGTAGCAATCACAGTATAGTATGATTCAAGTTTGTTATGGTCAAAGAGAAAGATTGTCTGCAAAAGACAACTTTGGATTGGGGCAAGGCAGACTTTATTAAAATAAGGCAGGTTCTGTCCAAAGATGACTGGGAACACCTCCTTTCAGGAAAATCTACAGCAGAGCAGTAGGGGGCCAATCAAAAAGGAAATGGGGAGACTACAGGTCTAATATGCCCTTACAGGGGAAATATGGGAGCAATAAATTCAGGGAACCCTGGATGTCTAGGACAATTTAGAACTAGATGAGGAAGAAGAGAAAAAATTACAGCAAGTCCAAGGGAAGTAATTCAGCTGCAGCTCTAGAGAAATATAGGAAGTGCAAAGCAATTAGAAGAGCAGAAAGGAGGCATGAAAAAGGATTTGTGAACAAGATTAGGGAGAACACATGAGGACAGTCTCACCTGGGATCTTCAGTTCATGTCACACTATCTGCAACCCCCACGTCTCACCAGGCTTGCAAAGTCTCACTAACTGTCCTGGCTAGAGACAATACACACCTCTTCAACTGTGTTTAAGCCTCTCTCCACTCACACTGTCTGTACCTTTAAGACTTGATTACCTGTAAAGACTCGCATTCCAACCATTATCTTGTAAATTGAGTTTGTGTCTTTATATGCCCTGTATTCAATTAATAAATTAAGGAAGAGAATAGGGCCCATTAGAGACCAATCTATGTGAAGCCACAAGCTATTGGAAGGGTGCTAAATGAATACTTAATATTCACTCAAGTTTTACCAGCCTCCCATCCACTGACTCTTTCTATACTTCTCACTGCCTCGGAAAAGCAGCCAGCATAATTAAGGGCCCAAGCACCTCAGACATACTCTCTTCTATCATCTTCCATCAGGAAAAAGATACAAAAGTGTGAGGTCACATACCAACCAACTCAAGAACAGCTTCTTCCCTGCTACTGTCAGACAGACTTGAAAGGGCCTACCTCGCATTAAGTAGATCTAGCTATGATTGTAATACTACATTCTGTACTCTCTCCTCTATGAATGGTATACTTTGTATAGTGCATACGAAACAGTACTTTTCACTATACTAATACATGTGACGATGGTAAATCAAAGGAAAAGGAGAACATGAGTACAAAGTTCAGGAACAGGGACTGTTACAACTGAGCAGTTGGACATGGGACGTGAGGGGGTGTCTGAGGCTTTGACTTCATGATGGGCAGATCCTCATACTTGTCAGATAAAGTCAAGGACTGCGGCTCCTCTTCCTGAATTCAGGATCCCTCTGCTGGCCTTGCTTGCTTGACACCCTGCTGAACCTGCCCACCAGCTGGATTGGCGGTCCACACGGCACGGCACGCAAACCCCTGAAACAAAGTCGCCAGGTAGATCTCCCCAGATGTGCCGCAGCATCTGAAGCTTAGACTCTAGACCATTGATCCTGAGCTGAAGTTCTTCGAACAACCAACACCTGCTGCTTATGGGGGTCACTGTAGCGTGCAATTCGGTTTTTAATCCATAGATCTATAAACATGGACAGGGATCACGTGTAGAAGTGGGAACATCGAGGTGGCGGCGCGGGCTCGTTGGGCCGAAGGGCCTGTTTCCCGTGCTGTTTTGTTCTTTGTTCAATGGGATCAGCCACTCCCACATCATTACAGCTACAGCACATCATCTGCCCAGCCATCTCTGTTTAGTCAATTTATTAATTTTGCAGTTTGTTTGTTGGAATTTAACTGATTGGCCGACAGACACTCTGTGCTAACAGCTTTCCTGAGATGTCACTTTTTCAAGGTTTTTTTCAGTTACAATATATACCCCAACTGAGATTAAACCCAAACTGCATTGTAGGAAAGGGAATTTGATAATTGGAAGGCCTACCTGCTTCTGTGATTGACAATCAACCATTATTAACTGTCTCCTGGAGATATCATGGGAAAAGTCCCACCTGAACAGTTTGAGAAAATGGCTAATAAAGCTCATCACCCTAGGCATTGTAAACATTGACATACAGTGTAAAAGCAAGGGACAGTGGTTAAACAATGGCTTGACCTCAAGTGGATCCAATTTTGGGCACAGCTTTTAGAATTGCTTCAGTGAGGGAGGCCATTTGGCCCATCAAGCCTGCACTGACAGCAATCCCACCCAGGCCTCCATTTATTTACCTGACACTAAGGGCAATTTAGCACAACCAATCCAACTAACGTACACATTTTTAGACTGCAGGAGGAAACTGGAGGAGAGGAAACCCATGCAGATAGTGGGAGAATGTGCAGACTCCACACAGACAGTGACCCAAGCTGGGTCCTTAGCACTGTGAGGCAGCAATGCTAACCACTGTAGCATCCCTTAAGAAGGATGTGAACGGCAAAGTGATGGCATAGATTGGTGGAGGGATGAGAGATTTCAAGACAGGGGGAAGTGGAAGGGTGGGGAAGTGGAAAGGTGGGGAAGGGGAAGGGTGGGGTGTGGAAGGGTGGGGTGGGGTAGGGTAGGTTGGGGTGGGTAGGGTAGGGTGGAGTGGGGTGGGGTAGGGTAGGGTGGAGGGGGGTGGGGTATGGAGGCAGGCTGGGATAGAATTGAGGGGAGGAGGGAGTGTTGGGTGTAGGAGGGGGCCAGGCTGGGGAAGGTTGAGGTGTGGGGGGCAGGATGGAGGGGTGTGGGCGAATGGGGAAGGGTGGGCTGCAGGCAGAGTAGGGGAGGGGGCATGGGTGGGTGAGTCGGGTGGAGGGGCATGGGTGAGGTGGAGGGGCGTGGGGGGGGGGGTGGAGGAAGGCTGGAGGAGGAATGTGGATCGTGGGTGAGTTGGGGTGCGGGAAGGGAATGGAGACAGGCTAGGGGAGTGATATGGTGGGTGGGGGTGCTGGTGGGTAGATGGGTGGTGTGGAGGAAAGTTAGAGGAGGGATGGGGATGGGGGTGGGGGTTAGAGGCACTGGGGGGTGGTGGGTTGTGAGGTGGAGGAGGATGGTGGGGGTATGAGGTGTGGAGGAGGGAGTTGGGGTGTGAGGGGGAAATGGTGGGGGTGTGAGGTCTGAAGGAGGGGTATGGGTGGGGGATGGAGGGGGGGGTGGGAGGGGAGTAATAAGGATAAACTACAATTCCCATAGTGCTGTGCGCCTGGCGCATGCTCAGTTGAAGTGGGTTCTATGGCGACGGCATCAGAGAGAAAATGTCGCTTCAACTGAAATAAAGGCGGCGGATCGGGATCAGGAGTGGGATCCGCAGCGGCTGCAAAATCGGTGAGATTTGATCACTGGCGGCTGGTATTTTTTCTCGGCCGCTTGAGAGTGGCTCCGCCCCCAAATCTGTCCGAGACACGAGAGACCAGGCCTCAAATAGTGCGGCACCGACCCTCTGACAGTGCGGCACTCCCTCAGCACTGACCCTCTGACAGTGCGGCACTCCCTCAGCACTGACCCTCTGACAGTGCGGCACTCCCTCAGCACTGACCCTCTGACAGTGCGGCACTCCCTCAGCACTGACCCTCTGACAGTGCGGCACTCCCTCAGCACTGACCCTCTGACAGTGCGGCACTCCCTCAGCACTGACCCTCTGACAGTGCGACGCTCCCTCAGCACTGACCCTCTGACAGTGCGGCGCTCCCTCAGCACTGACCCTCTGACAGCGCGGCACTCCCTCAGCACTGACCCTCTGACAGTGCGGCGCTCCCTCAGCACTGACCCTCTGACAGTGCGGCACTCCCTCAGCACTGACCCTCTGACAGTGCGGCGCTCCCTCAGCACTGACCCTCTGACAGTGCGGCACTCCCTCAGCACTGACCCTCTGACAGTGCGGCGCTCCCTCAGCACTGACCCTCTGACAGTGCGGCGCTCCCTCAGCACTGACCCTCTGACAGTGCGGCGCTCCCTCAGCACTGACCCTCTGACAGTGCGGCGCTCCCTCAGCACTGACCCTCTGACAGTGCGGCGCTCCCTCAGCACTGACCCTCTGACAGTGCGGCGCTCCCTCAGCACTGACCCTCTGACAGTGCGGCACCCTCAGCACTGACCCTCTGACAGTGCGGCGCTCCCTCAGCACTGACCCTCTGACAGTGCGGCGCTCCCTCAGCACTGACCCTCTGACAGTGCGGCGCTCCCT